>CM074722.1:480050954-480650954 GCA_037306005.1 Rhinophrynus dorsalis
CGTTACAAAAGTGTCACTCAGCTGCTGTAAGAGCCAATAGGGTACTATCATCTATAAAAGGGGTATAGATACACAAAATCAGAATATAATTCTACCTCTGTATAAATCATTGGTTACATCCAGCGTCATAACTATAGTGGTCACAAGGGTCGCCACTACAACCAGGTATGTCACTCCAGGGGCCCTGCCACCCCCTGCTGAGACCACGGCCAGCAACTAAAAGCTTGGCCAGTGACAAGATCAGACTGGTCTCCCCACTGGCAAGCTGAGGTCTGTGCCTGTGCCTAGCAGCTCCCTCGCTGTCCCCAGCACTCTAGTAATGCAGAGTGTTGGGATATGACATCATCTCCCAGCGTTCTGCATTACTGGAGAGCAGACCGCTCAGGATGTGGACAGTGTGGAGGTGGATAATGGGGGCAATGTGGAGGTGGCCAATGTGGAGATGGTCAATGGGGGCAATGTGGAGGTGGCCAATGTGGAGATGGTCAATGGGGGCAATGTGGAGGTGGCCAATGTGGAGATGGACGCTGGGGGCAATGTTGTCGAATGGACCCATGGCAATTTTCACACCAGGGCCTGGTGATTTCTAGTTCCTCCTCTGGTTAGGTCTCACCTAGAATATGAAATACATTTTTGAGCACCAGTTATACAAAAAATATATTATTGAACTGGAAAAAGTGCAGAGACATGCAAAAAGAACTGATAAAGGGATTGGAGGATCTGATTTATAAAGAGAGACTAGCCAAACTGGGTTTGTTTACATAAGAGAAGCATCATCTAATACAGGGCTTATAATTTGAAGTCCTTTGCTACTAGCCAGACCTGAAAAGTTACGCGCCACTGCAAGCCATACCATACCCACCAAGGCTGAATTTCTGCTCGCCAGGGCTAAATTTTCACTCACCATTGGCTAGTGGCGATTGGAAATTTTGAGCCCTGATCTAAGGGGTGATATGATTACCATTTACACATATATTCAAGGTCAATATGAGGAGCTCACTGATGAACTATTAAATCAAAAAGATGAGCAAAAAACAAGACGTCAACCATTAAGACTAGACGAAGTGCACTTATGAGTAAAACAAAGGCAGATATATTTTAAAGTAATTAAAGTTAGTTTTTAGTTTGAGTGATACCTTTTCAGCTCAGGACAATGTTGAGAATGATGACAGTTGGTTGCAAAGAAGATATGATGTTGATCCAGAGAAACATCAGACTTTTGGAGTCAGGAAGGTTTTGTTATTCACTTGGGGATTAACTGGAAATAGATTCAATTGTTTTTTTTTTTTTGCCTTCCTCAGGAACATCAGGGGTGATATGGCCAGGGGAGGGCTAGAAACATGTGGCCTGTCAAGGGGCCCATTTCTACTGTCGTTTCAACCCACTGTCCCAGTCTACCCATTTTCTTAATTTTAAATTTGGCATTAATGTTTTGAAGTAAGGCAAGTGATATCATAAAGCTTAAAGGGATAGCAATACTTTGTTTTATCTTTATTTTATTTTGTAGGCATTAAAAAATCAAGAAGAACAAAATAAGTCTTTATGGTTTGAGAGATATTCACAAACAAAGTTTCCCCTCTCTGCCCCTTTTACCTAGTGTAAGCCGTCTCTTCTCAGATGTGGAATCTGGTTGTAAGACCAGACAGATAACAGAAGGGGACAATCTTCTTCCTATGAGAACAATGAAGGCCCTGCCCCCCTTGACAAGTTTTTCAGGTTTTTCCCTTATCTTAATTGAAGATTGTCTCTCTCTGCAGTCTACCTGGGCACCTCCCTTCTGATCTGGCTGAACAGTGTTACATCAGTAAAAGGGACGGGATACTTTGTCATTGAATTACTCTTGAACTACAACTCTGACAGAACTGAAATAACACTCTCCAAAATCCAAATACTATGATGATTAATTAGAGCTGCTTTTATTATGAAACATTACTATCCCTTTAAAAAGAGAAAAGGTGTAAGGAGCACACCTATACAATACTTAAATTAAATGGCATATACCACACATATCATGTGTGGGGTGCAATGATCCCTCAAAAACTTGTATAAAGAAAAAAGAAAACAAGACTATGGATCTAATATGGCACTCATCCAAAATAACACAATAATTCAACCAAAATGAATAATGTAGAAAAAAATATATAAATGTATTAATCCTAAAGAAATAAAATAATCACAAGTAGACACTAGAGACCCCACCCACAAATCCTAACCCAAACCATACAATATTTTCCTAAAAATGCATACAAGTAATTGAAAATAGACACAACCATTAATGTATCATAAAGCTTACAATTGAAATGGGGCTACACTAGTGATACCACAGAGCTTGCAAGTAAATGGGTTATGCTACTAGTGAAGCTTGATTTGGATTGTAGCTCTGTGGTATCATTAGTGTAGCTCCATGTCTATTGTAAACACTGTGGTATCATTAGTGTAGCTCCATGTCTATTGTAAACGCTGTGGTATCATTAGTGTAGCTCCATGTCTATTGTAAACTCTGTGGTATCATTATTGTAGCTCCATGTCTATTGTAAGCTTTGTGGTATCATTATTGTAGCTCCATGTCTACTCTAAACTCTGTGGTATCATTAGTGTAGCTCCATGTCTATTGTAAACTCTGTGGTATCATTAGTGTAGCTCCATGTCTATTGTAAACGCAGTGGTATCATTAGTGTAGCTCCATGTCTATTGTAAACTCTATGGTATCATTATTGTAGCTCCATGTCTATTGTAAGCTCTGTGATACCACTAGTGTAGCTCCATGTCTATTGTAAACTCTGTGATATCACTAGTGTGGCTCCATTTACAGCAGCAAGAGGCATATTGAGTGAGTCAGTAACCCACCAGCCCAGACATATGACCAATCCAGGAGGCAACTGTCTCCCCTGGATATGGCATAGGCTGGACTTGATGGATGCATGTCTTTTCAGACTCATCAACTCTGTTCATTGGGCCCATATTTACAAAACTGGAGTAAACCGACTGCACTAATGGGGAAAAAAAAGAGTTCCTAAATTCCAAGCACTTGAATAGAGCTTTTAAACCTTTTAATGTCAGATAAGTCTCCAATGCATTGCATTCTCGCTGTAGGGGGAGAACTAAAAATTCCAAAAATTTCCATTGATGCAAATGGGAATTCTAACTCCTTCAGTGCTAGAGAGGTCTCCAACACATTCCAAGGGTTAAAATCACCATTTAAATCAATGGGGATTTTTGGTTCTCAGTAATGCCCCGCCCACCAGCCACCCCCCTATAAATACCACATAAAACACAAGTGTCCCTCTTAGGCCATTTGAAACATTGGAAGGTTTATTACTATAGGTGTGTAGCTCCAGGGGCCCAAGTTAATTTAGCTGCCCTTTGAATGCTGAGAATAGAAAAATCTTAGGGGGGATTTTCAGTTGTTTGATGTGAAATCCAGCCACTTAAAGGGACACTAATGTCCCATAAAGATGTTTTTTTTTGTTTTGTACATTAAAAAAATAAATAAATTCTGTGCTGCAAATCCCACCTCTCAAACCTTTATGGTTTGAGAGATATTTGGTCCCAAAGTTCTCCCCTCCCTCCCCTTCTCCTGATGTCAGCGTAACCTGACAGCAAGAGTTCCCGGTCTGGGGACCGACAGGTAGCTCTTCAGCAGAGCCAATTTTAAAAGAAATGCTTCACTGGAACAGTATACAAAGAGTGCCTGGTTTGCAAGCACACTTTTTAGACCGTTACAAAGAAGTATTTCTTTTTTCATTGCGCTATTGCGGCTCTGCTGAAGAGCCTGCTTGTGTCAACCAACACGGATCTCCTGTTGTCAGCTTTAGAGCTGACATCAGGAGAGAGAGAGGAGTGGTGAATATCTCTCAAACAGTAGAGGTTTAAGAGATAGGATTTGCTGCACATCATTTATTTTTCTTTAATCTACAAAAAAAATATATTTTTATGGGATATTACTGTCCCTTTAAATTATTGTGCTCCAAAGTTTGTGTTTTGACTCCTTGGTGGCAATAGAAGTCCCACTGCAACGCGTGGATGAAATCTTCATATCTAAAGGGGTTAACTCTTGGATCTTGACCCTAGTCCATAGAAAAAAAATATATATTTCTTCTTTAAATCATGTCAAAGCCTAGCGAATGATCTTTCCCCGGAACGTTCATAAAAACAGACTATTACTTGTTCCCAGGGTCAGGATTAATTGCACCTCTAACATAATAGATTATACACATTTCAGAATAAACTCCTGCAGTTCAAAACACTTACAGGAAGTAACTGGGTCATTTAAGTGCTGATGCGTTAGAATAAGGCCTTTTTGTAACAGTAGGCGAAAATTGAATTACAAAGCACGCCAGAAATAAATTACTTTAAAATTTGTAGCAATAATAATACACCCACGAAAAAATACAAGTTTTCAACTCTTTGTCAAAAAGGGCAGATAAGGTGTGTTAAAGTTAACTCTTTGAATGCTAGAGCTATGCAATGCATTGGAGACCTCTCTTACATCCAAGAGATTATCTGCCCTCAGTTTTGGTTTTCTTTTTACACTTTAAGTGCCAGCCTGTTAACTACCTCCCAATATTTCAAAAGACCAAAGAGGGGCACTTATGCTTTAGGTAGTGTTTCTAGGAGTATGACTGGTAACTGTGGCATAACTGAGAATTTAAAGGTTATTTAATGGCCTATTGACACCTCTTTGTGTAACTGAATACATGATTTAAAATCAGACCAAAGTGTTTTATTTACACAGAATAATTTATAAACACATATATACTGAAGTTTAAACTAACATTAATGTGAGTCATATTGATATGGAGCAATGAGATAAACACAAGGACACCAGTGCGATACACATATACAAACCACAAAGTCTGATCTCCTAAACACAGGGACACCAGGGTGATACACTTATATACACACCACACAGTCCGATCTCCTAAACACAGGGACACCAGGGTGATACACTTATATATACACCACACAGTCTGATCTCCTAAACACAGGGACACCAGGGTGATACACTTCTATACACCCCACACAGTTTAATCTCCTAAACACAGGGACACCAGGGTGATAGACTTATATACACACCACATAGTCTGATCTCCTAAACACAGGGACACCAGGGTGATACACTTATATACACACCACACAGTCTGATCTCCTAAACACAGGGACACCAGGGTGATACACTTATATACACACCACACAGACTGATCTCCTAAACACAGGGACACCAGGGTGATACACTTATATACACACCACACAGTCTGATCTCCTAAACACAGGGACACCAGGGTGATACACTTCTATATACACCACACAGTCTGATCTCCTAAACACAGGGACACCAGGGTGATACACTTATATACACACCACACAGTCTGATCTCCTAAACACAGGGACACCAGGGTGATACACTTATATACACACACACAGTCTTATCTCCTAAACACAGGGACACCAGGATGATACACATATATACACACCACACAGTCTGATCTCCTAAACACAGGGACACCAGGGTGATACACTTATATATACACCACACAGTCTGATCTCCTACACACAAGGACACCAGGGTGATACACTTATATACACACCACACAGTCTGATCTCCTAAACACACAGGGACACCAGGGTGGGAAAGAGGGAAAGTGGGATTTGGGTCTCAGTGACAGACTCTCCCTCCTAAAGAGGGACACTTGTGAGGTATGAACCCCTAATATCCCCTAAATAAGAACACTTTGGAGGTATGAAACCTAATGTAACCCCTCTGAGATCACAGTGATTTCTGCTGTCACTGACTATCCTGCAGTTCCAGTGGAGTGGCCAGCAGATGGCGAGCTCCTATGCACATGGATGGATATTCAGGACTCCATTTTTGGTTTGGAGTTGGTTTTAGAGCTGGGTTGAAGTGAGTGAAGGAGCCTCTTCTAAGCAGGGAATGCTGACCTGACTGATCCAGTGCTGGAGGATCCTGGAAGAAGCATTCCAGCAGACAGCTGTAACCAGACCAAGGCACATAACTGATCCTGGCAGGGAATGCTGTGAAAAGTGCAGGAATTCCAGCAGCAGTTAAAGGAGCAGGCGCTCCCCTTCCTGAACTGACCAGATTGCAGACTGTGGAGTGGTAAGCTTGAAACCTCTCCCCCTGTTTCACCACAAGGCACCCTGAATCTGGTTACACAATTAAAGAGACCTTGCTCTATCGATTCTCTGATCATTGGAAGATTACAGCATAACACAAACCATAATGTGGATTACAATTACTCTGGGCCCCAACTATGTGCACCAACTAATGGTACCCAACTGCCACTAGGGTGAAGCCTAGGGTGGGCCATAGTATTTGTTGTGGGTGGGTGAATACCATATTGACCATTGCATTCTTGAACTGTTTTACTGTATTATATTCATGTATCTGGTATATTCATAACAACTAAACGGGAGTGTCCAATGTTTCATTTAAGCCTTCCAGTCTAAGGGAACATAGTGTGAAAATCCAGAAGGATTCACAGTTGATCAGTCTATTAAGTTTAGTGTAGTTGTCAAGACCTTTAATAATTTCTATTGGAGTAATTTTATCCCCTTAAGGACCGGGAAAATCTGAGGTCGTTTTCCCTTAACCCCTTCGCGACACAGGACGTACATGTACGTCCCGTGTGGCTGTCACTTAGTGACAGAGGACGTACATGTACGTCCCGGAAATCCGGCTCCCCGCGCGGCTGCACGCCGTTCGGGGACTCCGGATTCTTTTAGAAAAAAAAAAAAAAGTTAGACGGGCGTTAAGTGACGGCCGCGTCTGCACGCGGCCGTCACTAAGGGGTTAAGGACCGGAGCAATTCTGACCTTTTTGACTATGTCTTTGTTCAACAGTGTTTTCCCTCTTAGGCTTTTATTCCACCCCCATAAATTATATACTGTTTTTTAAGCATAAATAGGGCTTTCATTTGATACCCTATTTATATGGATAACCCATCATTCACTTTATTAAAATTAAAAAAAAAGGTAAAAAAATGTAAAAAAACCCACCATTTTTGAATTTTCTCTTGGGATCAATTGGCCACAAAGGGTTACATTTTTATGGAGACTGCATGAAAAGTATAAACGGTCAGTCATACCTACAAAATACGCAGTTTAAAGTGGCCACTGTCCCCCCTGGGCAAAAATCCCCATGTCCCTTTTTCCCACCCTATTTTGACACTTTTTTGTCCCTGTCATTTGGTGGTGTATATAAGTGTATTACATGGCTCCACAACAATCACACTTGCAATATTGT
The DNA here is from genome assembly GCA_037306005.1 of Rhinophrynus dorsalis. Lineage (NCBI taxonomy): Eukaryota > Metazoa > Chordata > Amphibia > Anura > Rhinophrynidae > Rhinophrynus > Rhinophrynus dorsalis. Next base: position 480,058,219 of record CM074722.1, read on the forward strand.
TTAATTATATATATATATATATTTTAAATAAAAATATGTTTTTGTAAAAAAAAAAAAAAAAAAAAAAAAAAAAAAAGTGTGTTGTGTTTAAAAAAAAAAAAAAAAAAAAAAAAAAGTGTAAAATTGCAGGTCAAAAATTGACCTGCATTTAGCCAGCCTCCTGCACCAGCAGTGAAGGGGTTAATACCCCCAACTGCTGTATTTTTTTTAACCACTAGGCGTCTCCCATCTACTTCTGTCTCCCTTACTTTGAGAGCAAGGCAGACAGAGGCAGACGAGACACTCACAGCCAGCATGCTTTGCATGCTGCCTCTGTCTGTCACTATGCCGGTACATGTGATCGCTGATACGGCGATCGCATTAACCGGAAGAAGGGCTGAGACTGAATGCCCCGGTCTCGAAGCGCTCAGTCTCAGCCTGGATTTAATGATAGCAGCGTGCACGGAGGTACGCTGCTATCATTTAAGCCATGACGGTCCAGCACCATCATGGGTCCTTAAGGGGTTAAGATCTTTGGGATCAGCATTGTGTATATGACTGCAATGTCTTGAAAGACTGTGTTGAGGGAATCTATCTATATATATAAAAGAAGACTTTGTGCCTGGCAAAACACACCCAGGGGCGGCAGTAAAAAGGATTACTGCTGCCATTGGGTGATTCTGTGGGAGTGTGATTTTTGGCCTGCCCCCACTATCCAGCCCGCCCACCACTATCTAAGGCTGAAAAAAAAAAATGGCTGCCACACACTCCTACACCACAGACACATGCACATGCCCTCCCACACACACACTAGCAGACACATACACACATATACACACATGCACGCTGAGGATGATGGGAACAATGTTCCAGCTACAGCTGGAAGGCCATGGTCCAATCTGTATTATGCAGCTTCTTCATTCCCTGTCTTTGAGCCTACACAGCTCTGCTAATTACTACAAGTGAGCTGATTTCTAAACAATCAGCAGGAGGATACTGGCTTGCTGAGAAAGTGGAAACAACGGCAGAGAGGTGATCAGGCAGTGCAGAGCAAGGCTTCAGCTGAGCTGGTAAATGGCAGAGACATGGATGTGACTGTATTTATATATTGCACAAAGAGAGAGAAAGAGAGCAGGTTGTTTGTCAGTCTGTCTGTAAGTAGAGGTGCCAGTTCCTGCAATCATCTCCATGCTGTACATAGCTCACTGTATAGCATGTATGACAAACTATTTATATATGGTCTGGCATTGTATAGTATACAGTCTGTGTATAAGGACTGGCACTATACAGTATAGGAGGGACAGTCCCTGTTTGACACCCAAATCCCTCTGCTCCTCTATTTAGGAGATCACACGGTGTGGTGTATATACAGTAGGCTGACCAGACCTCACCTTTAACCGGGGACACATAGGAAATAAGCATATTTCAGGAGTGCGCCAAAATCAAAGCAGCCCTGCAGTATGCATTTTTCATATGTGTCACTGGTTAAAGGTGAGGTCTGGTCAGCCTAATGTACAAGTGTATCAGATTGCTCCACATCAGTAAAACCCACGGTAATGTGGGTATAAACTTCTGTATATATCTGTTAAATTAGTCTGTGTAAAAAAATACTTTCATCTTCTTCTAAATCATTCACTTACAGAAAGAGTAACTTAACCATTTCAGTGCCAGAGGAGATGCAATGCATTGCTTACCCCCTGGCACTCAAAGGGTTAAAAATTCTCTACAATGGTCTGGCACTGTATAGCAGTGGTTCTCAATCTGTGCCCTCAGTGGCTATTAACAGGCCAGGATTTTAGAATTTCCTTTTAAGAGCACAGGTGAGTTAATCAATATGACTGAGCCTCTGATCAACACACTTGTGTTCTAGCAGTGAAATTCCTAAGTCCTGGCCTGTTAGTGGCCACTGAGGGCATGGGCTGAGAACCTCTGCTGTATAGTATACAGTCTGCATGTGTCTGTGTATAAGGACTGGCACTATACAGTATAGGAGGGACAGTCCCTGTTTGACACCCAAATCCCTCTGCTCCTCTATTTAGGAGATCACATTGTGTGGTGTATATACCAGTGTATCAGATTGCTCCACATCAATAAAACCCACAGTAATGTGGGAATAAACTTCTGTATATATCTGTTAAATTAGTCTGTGTAAAAAAAATACTTTCATCTTCTTCTAAATCATTCACTTACAGAAAGAGTAACTTAACCATTTCAATGCCAGAGGGGATGCAATGCATTGCTTACCCCCTGGCACTCAAAGGGTTAAAAATTCTCTAAAATACACCACCAGCCACGCCCCCAGTAACACCACCGAAAACACAAGTGTCCCTCTTTGGCCATATGAAATGTTGGGAGGTATGTTACTTACACTGCTCACACTGTATGTATTTATGTTCTGATTTGCAGCTGTGTGTCACTGTTTGTGTTGTCAGTGCATGTGTGTGTATATGTGTGTGTTGCATGTGTCTCTGTCTATCACTGTGTGTACCTTTCTGACACGTACACCCTACGCTATAATTCACTATCATAACATTTATTTAAAAAAAAAGAAACATTTCCTGCATAACATGACGGGCAACGCCGTCCCAAACTGCTAGTTTTTTATATTTCTAAGATGTTGTCCAAAACGTGTTCTGAGATGTTGTGTGGTTCTTCTTCCTATATACTGAAGTTTACACGAACATGTAATAAGGTAAATAACATAACTATGTAAAACAGAAACTGGAAGACAGCGCACAAAGACTTCTAAGTGCAGATTTATTTATTACACATAAAAAAATATAATGCATGTAAAACTCACACTAGAAAGTAAAAAGATGCACGATTTTAAAAATAAAATAAATAAAAGTCGAATGAAACAAATGGATACTGTAAAGAATGGGACCAATCGGACTAATGGTGAATAGGAGCTGATATAAGTAGGTGGGCAAACCGGGACCTATTATAGGGTATGCGCTAGATAGAGAGTATAAGTTCTTCAATCGGGATATATAGAAATGATTATATTATTCTGCTCACCAGATATTCTCTTGTTTTTGGGCCCATAGAGTTTCCTCTGGTAGCCGGTTTACTGCTTCTCTATTTCCCCGCGCGTTCCCTGGTTCTCCGTTAGCCGTCAGCTCACTGAACAGTCCTGCATTCGGTCCGCTCATATCTTCCCTTTAGTTATACTTGAGTCTTTAGGAAGATTCAATTGTAAATCTGTTCATTAAAAATCAATCAGATATCGACGCATTTCGGGAATATCGTTTCCCTTCTTCTAGTGTGAGTTTTACATGCATTATATTTTTTTATGTGTAATAAATAAATCTGCACTTAGAAGTCTTTGTGCGCTGTCTTCCATTTTCTGTTTTACATATTGTATGTACCCGAGAGGACTCTGGGGACCAGACAGCTGCCAAGACAAAGTGTGAACTTTATTACCCATCTGACTTACTCCATTCTCATTGCTTCATCTTTTCATTACCATCATCATATTCCATTAACTCCATTGACGTTTTTTAAGGAATTCATTCCATCTTCATTACAATCATTATATTGACTGGAGTGACAGATTCGAACTGTATGTGTTCACAATACGGGGAGACACTTTATTCATTTTTTGACGCTATATATTATACTAGCAGTTTGGGACGGCGTTGCCCGTCATGTTATGCAGGAAATGTTTCTTTTTTTTTAAATAAATGTTATGATAGTGAATTATAGCGTAGGGTGTACGTGTCAGAAAGGTACACACAGTGATAGACAGAGACACATGCAACACACACATATACACACACATGCACTGACAACACAAACAGTGACACACAGCTGCAAATCAGGACATAAATACATACAGTGTGAGCAGTGTAAGTAACATACCTCCCAACATTTCATATGGCCAAAGAGGGACACTTGTGTTTTCGGTGGTGTTACTGGGGGCGTGGCTGGTGGTGTATTTTAGAGAATTTTTAACCCTTTGAGTGCCAGGGGGTAAGCAATGCATTGCATCCCCTCTGGCATTGAAATGGTTAAGTTACTCTTTCTGTAAGTGAATGATTTAGAAGAAGATGAAAGTATTTTTTTTACACAGACTAATTTAACAGATATATACAGAAGTTTATTCCCACATTACTGTGGGTTTTATTGATGTGGCGCAATCTGATACACTGGTATATACACCACACAATGTGATCTCCTAAATAGAGGAGCAGAGGGATTTGGGTGTCAAACAGGGACTGTCCCTCCTATACTGTATAGTGCCAGTCCTTATACACAGACACATGCAGACTGTATACTATACAGCAGAGGTTCTCAGCCCATGCCCTCAGTGGCCACTAACAGGCCAGGACTTAGGAATTTCACTGCTAGAACACAAGTGTGTTGATTAGAGGCTCAGTCATATTGATTAACTCACCTGTGCTCTTAAAAGGAAATTCTAAAATCCTGGCCTGTTAATAGCCACTGAGGGCACAGATTGAGAACCACTGCTATACAGTGCCAGACCATTGTAGAGAATTTTTAACCCTTTGAGTGCCAGGGGGTAAGCAATGCATTGCATCTCCTCTGGCACTGAAATGGTTAAGTTACTCTTTCTGTAAGTGAATGATTTAGAAGAAGATGAAAGTATTTTTTTACACAGACTAATTTAACAGATATATACAGAAGTTTATACCCACATTACCGTGGGTTTTACTGATGTGGAGCAATCTGATACACTTGTACATTAGGCTGACCAGACCTCACCTTTAACCAGTGACACATATGAAAAATGCATACTGCAGGGCTGCTTTGATTTTGGCGCACTCCTGAAATATGCTTATTTCCTATGTGTCCCCGGTTAAAGGTGAGGTCTGGTCAGCCTACTGTATATACACCACACCGTGTGATCTCCTAAATAGAGGAGCAGAGGGATTTGGGTGTCAAACAGGGACTGTCCCTCCTATACTGTATAGTGCCAGTCCTTATACACAGACTGTATACTATACAATGCCAGACCATATATAAATAGTTTGTCATACATGCTATACAGTGAGCTATGTACAGCATGGAGATGATTGCAGGAACTGGCACCTCTACTTACAGACAGACTGACAAACAACCTGCTCTCTTTCTCTCTCTTTGTGCAATATATAAATACAGTCACATCCATGTCTCTGCCATTTACCAGCTCAGCTGAAGCCTTGCTCTGCACTGCCTGATCACCTCTCTGCCGTTGTTTCCACTTTCTCAGCAAGCCAGTATCCTCCTGCTGATTGTTTAGAAATCAGCTCACTTGTAGTAATTAGCAGAGCTGTGTAGGCTCAAAGACAGGGAATGAAGAAGCTGCATAATACAGATTGGACCATGGCCTTCCAGCTGTAGCTGGAACATTGTTCCCATCATCCTCAGCGTGCATGTGTGTATATGTGTGTATGTGTCTGCTAGTGTGTGTGTGGGAGGGCATGTGCATGTGTCTGTGGTGTAGGAGTGTGTGGCAGCCATTTTTTTTTTCAGCCTTAGATAGTGGTGGGCGGGCTGGATAGTGGGGGCAGGCCAAAAATCACACTCCCACAGAATCACCCAATGGCAGCAGTAATCCTTTTTACTGCCGCCCCTGGGTGTGCTTTGCCAGGCACAAAGTCTTCTTTTATATATATAAGATATGGTTGATGACATAAGTTTCCCGTTCAATATCAGTTTTTAGCATAGTAACATAGTAATTTAGGTTGAAAAAAAGACTTGCGTCCATCTAGTCTAGCCCTTTTCCTTTTCCTGTTTACCATTGTTGATCTAAAAGAAGGCAAAAAACACCCTCAATACAGCAATTTCAAATTCTGCCTTGAATGGGGGGAAAAATTCCTTCTTGATTCCAAATGGCAATCAGATTTCTCCTTGGATCAACAAGCCCTAATTAATATTAATCCCAATGCTAACGTACATAGCCCTCTATGTTATGCTCTTTTAAATAAGTATCCAGGCATCTAATGTATTCGATAGCGCCACCTCCTCAGGCAGTGAATTCCATACCTTTATTGTTCTTACAGTAAAGAAACCCTTCCGCTGTTGTAGATTAAATCTCCTTTCCTCAAGTCTAAGCGGGTGGCCCCTTGTCCTGTGTACTGTTCTGTTAATGAACAGGTCTTTGGAGAGCCATTTGTATGGGCCCTGAACATATTTATATAGTGTTATCATATCCCCTCTTTTGTGTTGTATATTACATTTTGGAATTTATATTACTGGTATATTTACATTAAGATTTCTCTCAGTGAAGCGCTACTGTTGTTGTTTTAAATAACATAACTAACAAGATTTCCAGGTCATAAAATCTTTTATAGAGTAACTTAAACCAGTTACTCTTGAAGTAAAATTAGTGATCTTATTTGTGATGTAATTACAAGTGAGACATCTGGTTTTATTACATCTAAAACTGCCCAATAGTTATGGAAAAGGACAAGTAGACAAACTAATCAAACGATGAGTCCCCATTAATTGGTTGGAACTTACTGGGGGGCTATAAGGTTTTTTAAATTTTTTGCTCTTTTATGGATTATACGTGGGGTATTTGTAATAGAGTTCCATAAAAGTGGATCACTCTCTAAAATGTTCCAATGGCTTTTAATTATGTTGTGAATTTGATTATGAGCACAATTATAGTCAGTAATAAAAGCTGGCTGTTGTGTAAAATCTGTAGATGAAGGCTCTCAGGATCTGTTTTTGTTTTTTTTAATAAAAGGGTCCTGTCCAAATGTCTGGCTTTCAAAAAAAGCATAATTAATTAGACTTGATGGATAACCTCTTTCGGCAAATCTTATTGACTAGAATGTTGGACTGAATGTCATAATCCTCAATGTGAGAACAGTTCCTACGAATACGTCTAAACTGGCCATAAGGAATGTTTTTAAGCAATTTATTATAATGACCGCTTTTAAAAGTGCAGATAGCTATTTGCATCCACTTGTTTAAAAAACGTGTTTGTTCTAACCTCCTGGCCAGCAACACCTTCCAAAACAACATCCAGGAATTCAAGTTTATTTCTATTAGATACATCATTGATGGTGAAGTTTATCTGTAAGTCATTATTGTTAAGATGTTTATAAAAATCTTGGAAGGTTTCCGGCTTCCCTTTCCATCCTATATAATAATTCACTAAATCGTGTGTAACGCCACGACATGCGCAGTACACACAGTACACAAGGAGCATCCAGCTCTGTATCAGCCGTGGCGCGGGCAGTCTCTACTGCGGGTGACTGCCTCGTGACCGGGTGGCAGTGGCACTGTGACCCGTGTAACAGGCTCTTCAACTAGTATGATAATAATATTGTTGATGGTATCTACCATATAGTTAATATTTTTTTCTGACATTACTACTTTTTGCTCATGGATGACACTATCACAGAGACAGAGAATCATGAAAAAAAGAGTTGTTATTCAATAGGGTTATGCAGTAAGGCAAGATAAAGAGGTGATAAAGCAGTCATAAAGTGGTGAAAAAGTGGAGATAACTTATCCAGTGATATCACTTCTCCAGTGTCCATGTTATTCTATAGAGACTATGCACTAAGATCTCCAAAGCTGGAGAAATCTTAGTACATTGGTACCATAGAATAACATAGGAACTGGAGAAATTATATCACTGGAGAAGTCATCTCCACTTTATTACCTCTTTAGCATGTCTTAGTGCATAACCCCCAAGGAGAAAATTTAGACACAACTGCACTTTAGGGAACAACGAAACATTTCCAAAACTGCCATTGATTTAAATGTTTTTTAACCGCTTAAGGACCAGCGGAAACTTTGACGTGATATCCCACGTGACTGGTCATGTGTGCCGGCACGCTGAACGAGGGACTGAAAGAGATCGGACCAGTCTTGGAGCGATCAACTTCAGTCCCCAGTATTATTCACCGCGCTCCTACAGGAGCACGGTGAGTAAAAGTATGTGACGTGCCAGGCCCATCAATGGTCCTTAAGTGTCGGACCAGCGTGATGGTCCTGCCACGTCAGTGGTCCTTAAGGGGTTAACAGTAGAATGGTAAATGGAACTTGCTGTACAGTTAGCCCACAGAAATACAGCTACAAAGGGAAGAGTGAACGGGCTCCCTGGGGCAGCTGGGAGGGAGGTGGGAAGTCCTGCTCCATTGTGCTGCACATACAGTGTGTCTCACAATGTGGAAGTGGCACATTTCAATTCTCTGTAGCTTAAATAGTAGGTAGGTAACACTGAAAAAATATCAAGTTTAATGTAGTTGGGCTAATGTAAGCTCATGTGCAAAACTTTTTCTCATATGAATGTTCCCCTTTAAAGAGATAACACGTTCAATCAGACCTTGATGTCATCTCCATGGAGGCAGACATGACAGCAGATGGCAATTTTTTTTTTTAAATTGAACCAGGCAGAGTGTGTGAGCCTACTCAGCCTTTTAATCTCCTAATGACCAGCAGTCCGGGGCAGTTACCTTCCATTAAGGACTGCTTTGACCATTGTCTACATGCCTAATGGGGGACTGAGAGAGACTGCTCTGGTCTTTGAGCGATGTAAGTAAAACATATGTGACATCACCAGTCATTAAGGGAAAAAAACGGTGGCTGCCCTGGCACTTAAGGTGTTAAGGACCAGAGGGGTGTGCAAAGTATTATGAACAATGACTTGAACACCATCATGGTCCTTAAAGGGTTGATTATCATGTGTAGTGGCAGATTTTGTGTCCTATGGTCCTGCCAGCAACTGTCATGCCTGCCTCCATGAACAAGACATGAAAAAGTGATTGAATTTATTATCACATGAACCAAGGCACAAGGGCAAACCTTGTAAAGGCCATTATGATTTTCTATCCGTAATAAGGTCAGTGGGAACTAGAAAGATCCCCCAATGCCCTGGAGAAATCTCTGGCATTCCAGGGATTAACCCTTGAAGTGCCAGAGGGATACGCGTGACTAAAGCATGTCGATGTCAGTGTATTTACTGCATATTCACAGGGATGTAATGGAGAAGACATCTTAGTACACATGCTATATAGAACAATGTTGCCATCCTGGGCCTTTATACTTTGACCATCTCCCTTGGTCAGTAGAGTAATAATAGGAGTTGCAAAGATTGCAACTGCGACCGGGCCCATCACTCCAGGGGCCCGGCCGCCCCCTGTGACCCCCCCTTCTTCGGCACAGACCTCTATTAGCAGCTGAGCTCTCTCTCTGTCTTCAGCACTCTAGTAATGCATAGCACTGGGAGATTACATCACCTCCCAGCACTCTGTATTACTGGAGAGAGGACTGGGTGGGAGCTCCAGCTGCTAATAGAGGTCTGTGCAGAAGGAGGCACAGATTTCTCCTGCCACACTGCTGGACCACCAGGGAGATAGGAAATGGACAGGGGGGGGTTGATGGAGGCATTGTGGAGGTGGACATTGGGGGCAACGTGTAGATGAGCAATGTGGAGATAGCCAATGGGGCAATGTGGAGGTGGACATTGGGGGCAATGTGCAGGTGGCCAATGAGGGCAAAGTGGAGGTGGCCAATGGGGGCAATGTGGAGGTGGCCAGTGGGGGCAATGTGCAGGTGGCCAATGAGGGCGATGTGGAGGTGGCCAGTGGGGGCAATGTGGTTGGGGAGCCCATGGCAATTTTTGCACCAGGGCCCGGTGGCTTCTAGTTACACCTCTGCCCTTAGTAACAACAAGAAAAGTGCTTTATTTAACTATTTGTGTACCAGAGGGATGTGAGACATATTGGGAAGCAGTGCCTTGCACACCCCCTCCGGCCCCTAATAGGTTAACATTAATATGTGCAGTGAGTGGAGCTTGTGTCCTGTGGTCCTGCTAGCAACAGTTATGTCCACCTCCATGGACATGATATCCAGAATTGATTAAAAATGTTACCTCTTGAACAAAGGCACAACGCAAAATTAATATGGGCCATTAGAATTTTGTGTTTATAGTAAGGTAAGTGAAGGGTTAATATTAAGCTGTGTTGGGGATGATGGCATTTGTAGTCTTCAAAAGCTGGAAAGACAAAGGCTGCATATGCTTGACTTTATCCTTACTGAAGCATTTAACCATTTGAGTGCCAGAGGGGTAAGAAACACATTGCGCAACATTTTATTGGGACCATCCAAGATAAGTTTAGCTTTTAACCCTTTGATTGCCATAAGGGAACGCAACACATTACAAACACTTTACTTCTTGGGTGATTTTGAAAAGACTTCCAGAATCCCCTCTATTTATGTTACCCATTCTTTATGAAAAACTATAGTTTATGAGCTATTTAACGTTATTTATTTTTTTCGTCAGGTTGTGCACACTATCCAGTACTTCCTGGTAGGAAGTGACAGTTGCAAGACCGAATAGAATGTTGGTATCTGACACACAAGCTGTGCCAACCACTACTGCCTAATTTGTTAAAATGACAAATAAATAAAGTTAAATATTTCTCAAACTATTGTTTCATACTACAGCCTCTCCTGGGCTACTCTAATGAAGATTTGAATACATGCAAACTCTCATTAATACTAATGAATATAAATCTTGTTGGTATTCAGGCTCAGTTCATCTGTCGTTCCTTCTTTCCTCAGCCCGTCTGATATATTATTTTGTTGATCCTTAATGATTCTATGAAGAAAAGTGGAATTTTTATGCTATTAAAGGTCTGAAGCCACCTGTAAGTCAAAGGTTTTACAAATTATAATGTAACACATTAGGTTCTAGACGAAAGAGAATTAGATGTCTCTGGTGCACCGCAAAGCAAGGAATTAAAGGAGAGGAGTGGCTCAGTTAAAGACGCATTATAGTGTTAACAAAAGTTCCTGAGCACTAAGGGGACCAGATCCCAAACAACTCATGCAAAAATGCATATTCTACCCAGGAAACAAGACAAAAAAATATCATTAGGAAAAGAAAAGGCCACAGCGTTTATTAAACAGATAAGCGAAAACTTAATGGCAGGCACATGGGAAGACAATTGTGAACAGCAAAACCAAGAACCAATCAAAATATACAAAAAGACGCCTATACAAATAAGTATGAAAAATGAATCCATATGAATCCGAGCCGCTACTCTGCTAAATAAACAAGTGATATGTGTATCGATAAAGTGTTCTAAAGTAAATTAAGAGGAGCTCAAATATACTACTATAGTGATAGAAATGTAAAGTACGTATGAGTGAGATCTTGCACTAGTAATAATGAATACAGCTGAAGGATACAAAATACTTGAATGGGTAGAATCAATCAAATACACAATCATATTACTAGTTGAAGAGCCCGTTACATGGGCCACAGTGCCACTACCAGCCGGTCGCGGGGCAGTCATGCTCAGTAGAGACTGCCCACACCGCGGCTGATACAGAGCTGGACGTTCCTTCAGAGCATCCCGCTCTGTATCAGCCGTGGTGTGGGCAGTCTCTACTGCGCATGACTGCAGCACACGCAGCAGTCTCTACTGAGCATGACTACGTCGTTACACACATTTTAGCGAATTATTATTTAGGATGACAATATGAATCTAGTGAATAAAACACATATTTCAAAAAAATAAAAACTGTGCAGTATACATTGCAATGAATTTCAATACTCACACACCTCCCCATAGTATATCAAACAGATGATTACAAATTGGAAAAGTATATTGGCAAGGAAAAGTGAAGGGAAAAAAAAGCAGGGCGCCCCTGTGCACATCAATAAGTACTCTGATGGACCACCACCAAACGCCCCTGGGTGCGCACTCACAAAGAATTGTGTCAGGGATGACTTATGTCAAACCTGACTATATGGGCAGTTGGGTATATCGCTGCACCCAGAAACAGTATCTTCAGTTAGGCAGCTGTCTCCAACTCGCTCTCCCCAAAGCGGCAACGACACAATGATAGCAATCTCACATGATAAAGAAACAGAGCACCACAGTAGCGTGAAACCATATACATTAAAGGCTTATAATAGACAGAAATGTACTCACATTCAGGAGTGGTCAGAGCGTTGTTATTAACGGGTCTGACTATGGCACATACGGAGAAATTCTCCAGTCTCCATTCAGGTTCTGTTGGACACTATCTCCAGAGAAGGACAGACGGAGGCTTTTAATCTTCTGTTAAAAAGCTTTATTGGAAAAGTACATAGGCTATAAACGTTTAAGCATTTCACGGTTTAACCTGCTTTATCAAAGCTAAAAATAGGCCCGGAGAGGGCTGGCCTGGAGGGCAGGGGGGCAATTGCCCCCTGGGCCGGCCGTATGTCTGGGCCAGTGGGCCACTTCCTCACTTAATCTCCATCTTGTTGCTATAAGTCAAGTTATACTAGTGATACCACAGAGCTTCCAACTGAAACAGAACTACACAAATTATATCACAGAGCTACAATCCAAATGAAGCTACACTGATAGTATAATGTATTTCCCCTGTAAGCTCTATAGTATCACTAGTGTAGCTTTGCTTAACTTATAAGCTCTGTAGTATCAGTAGTGTAGTCCATTTCTACTGTGAGCTACGTGGTATCGCTTTACTTCATGATATTAATGCCAATTTTAAAATTAACAAAAGGGTGTGGGCTGGGACAGTGGGCTCAAACAATAGTAGAAACGGGTCACTTGATCATATTTGCCCTCCGGGCCACAAGTTGCCAGCCCTCCCCTGAATAGGCCATTGATTTAAAATCATGCATTAAAACAAACCGCTAAAAAGAAAGAAAAAAAGACTGGGAAAGTATCAAATAGTTGGTTACATGAAAAATATACAAAATAGACACACAGTGTGATCTGTATATATAGAATAGGTCCAATGAATATATATGAACACTGGGAGTGTTTACTTTATCCTGAGAGCTGGATATTTGCAAGCTTAACTCATTCATGAAGAAAGAATCACTGACATGCATTATATAGTGTCCTAAATAAATGTACATTTCACCTGGGGGAGGGAGGGGTGCTTAACCCCGTCGCGTCGTACGTGACGTACCCGGACCGTCACGCTGGTCTGGCACTTAAGGGCCAGTGACGGTCCTGGTACATCACGTACTTTTACTCACCTCTCTCCTGCAGGAGCACGGTGAGTAATACCGGGGACTGAATTTGATCACTCCAAGACCGGAGAGATCTCTTTCAGTCCCTCCGTTCGGCGTGTCACCCCACGTGATCAGTCACGTGGGGCGGCACGCTGAAATTCCATATCTGGTCCTTAAAGGACCACACACCCCGCGACTGCTGGTCGTTAAGGAGTTAAACCAATAGAAGCTGGTTTACCTTGATAAAAATCTTGAGGGGGATCAAAACGTTGATCATCTATTAAGTTACATATGACTTTGAAAGAGAACCGTGAGTGCTGGATTTAGATTTGTATTTTGATATAATCTCTGTGACAACCAGACAAAAGTTCTGGTATCGTGCCCTACTTCTAGATAGATAGATAGATAGAGATATAGATAGATAGATAGATAGTTAGATAGATAGATAGATAGATAGATAGATAGATAGATAGATAAAATGTGATATTAGCCGTTTAAGTCTAGACAGACTTCATGCAACAAAGGAATTAATTTCTGGGTGCTAGTGAATCTCCATTCAAATAAACGTGAATTTTTATTTCTGCCCTATAATACAGAATTATTCCGTTTCTTCTTAGTAAAATCAGCCTCTGTGTTGCTTTAAGCATTTGGATCATTCCACCCTCTAGACATAAACTCTGCCAAAGCATTTAACAGATCATTTTAATGGAAACATCTGTGACAAGTTTAGCCTTTAAGGATTTTCATACAGTGTCGCTTATTTACTGATAAACCCCCGACTGTCAGAGCTTCATGTAACATCCTCTCCTGGGCCACTTTAATGAAGAGTTTAATAGAAGCAAACGCTCATTAATTCTAATGGTCTCTGTGCATAATATTTAGAAAAAAGCACAATAAATTACATGACACACTAGCACATAGCAATGTAAAAACATGCACAGTAGTCACCAGAACCAGATTTACATTTCAGGTGCCCCTAAAAAGGCATCTTAGGCACACTCTAGCCTCCCCCCCCACTATGGCCTTGCCCACATTGTTCTTTTTTTTGCAGGTTCTTTGGAATACAGATGAACAATCGAATCCTGCAACTTGGATTTTTGGGCAAATGCTGTTTCTTAAGTCCTTCAACATTTTTTTTGACAACTCAAGACGGGTATAGGAAATATTGTTTTTTTTATCTTAAAGCATTCCGCATCTGTCTGAATCTATTAGGGATAAATCAAGGAGGGAAGAGGGACAGAGTCAGGGAAGGGCTGGGCTTGGGGTCAGGGGGCAATTTCCCCCTGGGACAGTCATATGTCTAGGCTGCTGGGCCACTGATTTACTGAATCTTGCAGTTGCTGCTATCATTGGAGCTACACTAGTGATACCAGAGAGCTTAAAATTGAAATGGAGCTACATTAGTGATACCATCAAGCTTACAAATGAAATGGAGCTACACTAGTAGCAAAAATAATTTCCCTTGTAAGCAGTGGTGTAACAATAGGGGTTGCAGGGGTCGCACCTGCGACCGGGCCCGTCACTCTCAGGGGCCCGGCCGCCCCCTGCGACCCCCTCTCCACGCACCCGCAGCACAAGTGATCTCCCGGTGGCCGGTGCCCTAGTAATGCAGAGCGCTGGGAGATGACATAATCTCCCAGCTCTCTGCATTACTAACAACCGCGCAGGAGCTTGACTCACCACTAGACCACCAGGGACTGGAGGTAGGAGGAGGGGGGCGGTCAGGTGGGGCATTGTGGAGAATGAGGGGCACTGTGGAAGGAGCATTGTGATGGGGGCATTGTGGAGAATGAGGGGCATTGTGGAAGGGGCATTGTGATGGGGACATTGTGGAGAATGAGGGGCATTGTGGAAGGGGCATTATGGAGATTGAGGGGAAATATGGAGATGGGGGCATTGTGGAAGGGGCAATATGGAGAAAGAGGGGCAATGTGGAAGGGGCATTGTGGAGAATGAGGGGCATTGTGATGGGGGCATTGTTGAAGGGGCAATGTGGAAGGGGCAATGGAGAAAGAGAGGCATTGTGGAGATGAAGGGCCGCTGTGGAGAATTAGGGGCATTGTGGAAGGGTCAATGTGGAGGTGGCCAGTGTAGTTGAGGGGTGCCAATGTGGTCGGGGGGGAGCCCATGGTAATTCTTGCACCATGGCCCGGTGGCTTCTAGTTATGCCTCTGCTTGTAAGCTCTAAGTTATCACTAGTATAACTTTACTTAAAGTGTAAGCTTGTGGTATCACTAGCTCTCTTTCGATTGTAAGCTCTGTTTGTATTACTACTAGTGTAGCTCCAGTTCAACTCTAAGCTCTGTGGTGTCACTAGTGTAGCTCCATTACAGCTATAAGTATCATAAGTGTAGATCCATTTCAATTGTAAGCTACATAGTATCAATTACTTCCCAATATTAATGCAAATTTTAATATTAACAAAACAGAATGGCCTGCGACAGTGGGCTGTAAAGTCAATAGAAATGCATCACTTGATTGTATCCCCCCCCCCAGCCACACGTTGCCAGCCTTCCCCTGGACAGGGTAGATTAGGAATAGGAGGGATAGGTGAAAAAGTAGTGTGGGATAGCAAGGGGTGGCAGAGACTGGGGGCTGGTGGGCATGAACGAGTAGAGAGCAAGGACTGAGCAAAGGGAAATGAGAAAGGGAACCACGTCAAATGATAGTGACATCAAAGAAATGGAAAGGAAGGGAGCAGTCCAAGAATATGGAAATGAGAGGAGCAGGCAAAGGACATGGAAGGGATAAGAGGCGGGAGAAGGCCCAGAACATGGAAGGGAGGTGAGCAAGTCAAGGACATAGAACAGAGGGAAGGAGGAGAAAGCAGGAAGCTGAAAGAAGTTGGGCTGCACTGGACAGGAATATGCTATAACTGAAATATAGCATATATATATATATATATATATATATATATATATATATATATACGATACATAGAACTGTTTTATAAGATATGTTTCAGATATTGCAAAACACCCTGTTTTTTTACTCTTCTCTATATTGGAATAAGTTCTTGATAAATTGGGCCACAATCATAATCATATAGTGGACCTTTCACCTAGATTTAAGTTTGCATATTTGAAAACTGCATTAAAAACTATCTGTCTTGTTAGCCAAAAGACCAGCAAATGTACACTTTGGGAGATATTCATATTTGTTACCCTTGTGATACCAGTGACATTTCATATGCTAATGAAGCATTTTCTGTGGTGCCATATGCTAATGAAACTTTCAGTGATGTTTTATATGATACTGAAGCTCTGTGCTGCACCAGGAGATTTTCACTTTCACTTCTCCCAGAAATAAGTGTGATTATCTCCTAAACTAGACATTGTCTACATTTATGGTTAACAAGACACATAGGCAGTTTTGAATAAATTAAAGTAATAGGCCCACTATTTTTTAGATAAATAATATAGACAATATTACTGTCAATTCTTATTGGACAGAAAAGTCAATCATCAGAGTTCTGTCCTGGAAGCAATGAGGCTGATGGAACTAAGAAATGGAGCAATTCTGCAGCAAACCAACTGCACCCTAGGGAGCAAATATAATTTCCCAATTCCAGTTGATTCAAAATTGGCTTTTAAACCCCTGGATGTTTTGAAATACATTGGCGACCTCTCTAGCATTTATATATCAGCCCCCCCACACAGGAAATGCACGCTAGTCCCCCTTAGCTCCACCTATGGCCACACTCTCACTCTTCACATGACCCCACCCCCAGTCCCATCCACTGTTTCCTGGCAAAGAAATAACAAAAAAGAAAAAAAAAAAAAAAGCTTTAATCACCTGGATGCTAGAGAGATGTCCAGTGCATTGCTCCACAATGCATTGGAGATCTCTCTAGCATCCAAGATGGTTAAATAATAGTCTATAATGTTGTATAAAAATGGTGCAGGGATATCAAGATTGCTCTGGCCACACCCACTATACAGAAAGTGGGTGTGACCTGCACAGCTAAGGTGGAGATATAGGAGGTTGTCTACTCTGCCTATTGGGAAATCTGGCCCTGCAAGATTCAACCTGCACTAGCTGCTGTCAGCTTATTTCTTACAGGGCAAACGTAAGTGTTTCAACTTCCAGTTCAAAATAAGAATGGCAAAAAATGAGGTTAGATTGCCGTACAGTGAGAGTGTATCAGCATGAACTAAATCTCTGGAAAAGTTAATTCTGTTTTATGCCCAAACATGTTGAATATTTCAACTGTCCTTTGCACACATTTAAAATTTTGTTGCTATCTTGTCCTGCCTGTGTTAGCCTCTGGCGGAGATTCACTAAGGCCGGGATTCATCAAGGTGCAAATGGATTAATGCACAGGAAAATTGGAGGATTTCTTTACGCATTAACCATTTGCCCATTCAGCAACTTTCGGATTGTGTCTGGCCATCGCTTATTCTTCAATAAGCGATGGCCAGATAGATCTGCAAATGTGATCTGCTAACTTCAAGCTGGCAGATCCCATTTGAATGCATGGGGTGAACAGACGCATGCACATTTTCGCTTCTGAGCAATTTTCCCTCCTTCACATACACAAAGCAGGGAAACACGCAAAATCATTGATGAATACCCAAAAGTATCGATCAATGATCACGGTGAAGAGCAACGTATTTGATATGCTGCTCTTCCCGCAGTTTGATGAATCCGGGCCTAAGTGGTGATAAAGGGGTGATAAAGTGGAGATGACTTCTCCAGTGATATCACTTCTCCAGTTCCTATGTTATTCTATGGAGCCTATGCCCTAACATTTCTTCAACTTTGGAGATCTTAGTGAATAGGCTCAATAGAATAACATAGGAACTGGAGAAGTGATATCACTGGAGACGTAATCTCCACTTTATCACCTCTTTATTACACCTTAGTGAATCTCCCCCTTGTGTTGCTGATTAGAGATGTGTTTAACCTTGTCCTGCAGGAAGAGACTTGAAATACAATATTCAAAAAATCATGGTAACAGAAATTGTCATAATTAGTCTGCAAAAGTATTTATGCCCTGGTCCATCAATCCTATATAATAATTCGCTAAAACATGTGTCATACACAGTAGAGACTGCTGTGCATGGTGCAGTCATTTGCAGTAGAGACTGCCCATGATGAGGCTGATACAGAGCTGGACGGTCCGAAGGATGTCCCGCGACCGTCTGGCAGTGGAACTGTGGCCCGTGTAACGGGCTCTTCAACTAGTTCTCAAATATTTGACTATCTTTTTTGCATTCAGGTCTGCTGTCTCCATCAAAAGGAAAAAGCAGTCTTAAAGCGGAACTTTCACCATAGGTAAGGTCAACCTGCAATAATTAGGCAGGTGGCGACTAGCTTAATAATAGTCAAGTTTCACGGTGCCCGCGATTACCTCTCGCAGTATTGCCTATAGTACGACATTATTTACTTCCTGACTGTCGCTCTTGCTGAGTTGCTATTCTTATAGGTCTACTTGTTGGTGAGGTCATCACTCCACCCACCTGTCAGGGTTTTTAAACCTCAGCCTGTGTCATTACCTTTGCCCTTTCGTGGTGTACCTGAGATTATTGCTGTGTTGGTCCATTACTGTTCCTGTGCATTACCTGGCTACATCTGATTACCCGTTCCGGTTCTGACTCCTGGCTATGTCTGACTACCCGTTCTGGTTCTGACTCCTGGCTACATCTTACTACCCATTCCGACTTTGACCCCTGGCTACGTCTGACTACCCGTTCCGGCTACGACCACTGGCGATGTCTGACTACTAGTGATGAGCGAGCGTGCTCGGCCGATGCTCGGATCGGCTCGAGCATCGCTCTGCTCGGCACATGGCGGTACTCGTCGAGTACCGCCATGTGCTCGCCCGACATGTTCGGGTGGCGGGGATCTGTGCCGGAAGAGGCACAGATCCGAAGAAGCTCCGCTGGACCACCAGGGACTGGAGGTACGGGGGCATTGCGGAGATGAAGGGGGCATTGCGGAGATGAAGGGGGACATTGTGGAAGAGGGGCATAGACTCTATGCCCCTCTTCCACAATGTCCCCCTTCATCTCCGCTATGCCCGTCTTCCACAATGTGCCCCTTCATCTCCGCTATGCCTCTCTTCCACAATGTGCCCCTTCATCTCCGCTATGCCCCTCTTCCACAATGTCCCCCTTCATCTCCTCTATGGCATAGAGGAGATGAAGGGGGACATTGTGGAAGAGGGGCATAGCGGAGATGAAGGGGCACATTGTGGAAGAGGGGCATAGCGGAGATGAAGGGGCACATTGTGGAAGAGGGGCATAGCGGAGATGAAGGGGCACATTGTGGAAGACGGGCATAGCGGAGCTGAAGGGGGACATTGCGGAGCTGAAGGGGGCATTCGGAGATGAAGGGGGCATAGCGGAGATGAAGGGGGCATTGACCAGGCACCCTCCCCTCATCAGAGCAGGGGGTGCCTGGTGTCGCCCCATTCATTCCAATGGGGCTCGGGTGCTCGGCCGAGCACTCGAGCCTCAGGGGGTGCTCGGTCAGAGCACCCGAGCACCCGAGCATCGTGGTGCTCGCTCAACACTACTGACTACCCAATCCGGTTCTGACCATTGGCCGCCTCTGGATTTACACTCTCCATTGTTGTGTTCCATTACCATTCCGTGCCTCGGTTTGGTCTCCATGTTGCCTGTGCCTTCCGCTCTGCGCTCGATTCCGTTAGCGGTGCTTGTAGGTCATACCGTGTGTTTGACCTCCAGTGGACATCCCAGTTTTGTGTGCTGCCTCGCCGAGCCTCAAGTATGGGCTATCTATTGTATACCTTGTCCGGGTATTGGTGCGCTCTTTTCATTTCCTGCCGACTGTGTGTGTGTGTGGGAGTGCTCTGCACTGCCCTCACATCTACCGTGTAAGTCCAAGGGCCATTCCGTTATGGTTCACCTGCCTGGTGAAGGGTGAGGAAAGTGAGTCCACTGTTCCTCCCTAGTCTCGTGAAGGTGTACTATCCAGACATAGCGTGGAATACTCGCACTGTTATTCCATCTACCTATGTGAGTCCCAGGGCCTTTCCGTTATCGCTCATCTGTCTAGTGAAGGGTGAGGATAGTGAGTTCACTATTCCTCCCTGGTCTCGTGAAGGTGTGCCATTCTTTCCATGTATGCAGTGTACCCGCACTATCCTCACATATACCTGTGTAGTCCAAGGGCCATTCCATTACTGCTCACCTGCCTGGTGAAGGGTGAGGAAAGTGAGTCTACTGTTCCTCCCTGGTCTCGTGAAGGTGTACTATCCAGACATAGCATTCCGTGTATGCGGTGTACCCGCACTATCCTCACATCTACCTGTGTAGTCCAAGGGCCATTCCATTACTGCTCACCTGCCTGGTGAAGGGTGAGGAAAGTGAGTCCACTGTTCCTCCCTGGTCTCGTGAAGGTGTGTTACTATCTACTATCCGTGTCATTACCTTACTACTGTTGTGTCATTTGTTGCCACCAGCCTGTTTTCGTACTACCTGTCTTTATTGTACTTAATAGAGTTTTATATTAAGGTCATCTGTACTTGTCAGTGTGTTAATTTCCTAGTCACACCGTGACATTATGTTATCTCTCAGAATTACACGATTCTACAGAAATCCTTAATCTTCCGAGACTCACGGCCAGGTTAATGCAGTTTGCGCTCCTGCACCATCAGTCCTTTCCAGTGTCTTTTGGCACAGTGCAATACTTCTTAACCCCTTAGTGACCGGCCGCACGCGGCCAGCACTTAACGACAGGGTTTTTTTTTTGCCATTCTATCGAATGGCTTCTGGGACATACATGTATGTCCTCTGTCCTCCTGGGACATCCAGCAAGGACGTACATGTACGTCCATTGTCGGCAACGGGTTAATGGAGACCGGGACTGACAGAGCAGAAGCGCAGACAAGATGTCTGCACTGATGCTTGGTGTCCAGTCTTAGAAGATTAAGGATTTCTGTAGAATTGTGTCATTCTGAGAGGGAATATAACTATTATTAAGCTAATTGTAGGGCGACTTTACCTATGGTGGTAGTTCCGCTTTAAAGGTGAGCATGATTATTTCCACCGTCATATTGTAAGGTATTTTTTAAAAATCTTCCTCTAGCCATAATTTATTTTTCTAACGACTGTCATTTTTCCCTTTGACATAATTAAAAAATGGTCTTGACTTGGAGAATAAAACCGTTTAAAGGAATAGTAGCAGAAAAAGTCCTTACAACTTCACCTTTCATCTTCCTACCTTTTTAATATTATTATTATTATTCTTTATTTATATAGCGCCAACTAATTCCGCAACGCTGTACAATTGGGAATAGACATACAGAGGTATTAAATAGTACAATCAGATGTGGAGAACAGGAGGATCAGAGGGCCCTGCTCGTGAGAGCTTACAGTCTAGAGGAAGGTAGGTTTGATACAGAAGTGCTATTGCGTTTAAGTGCCTCCTGCCACATGAACTGCCAGTCAGTGGGTGGGAGTGAGAAGTGCCGTTGAGTGCAGTAGTCTGTGCAAGGGGTGAATCTTGGTGATGGTTTTAATAGTCTCTGAACATTTACAAAAGTTATGGACTTACTTCTGAAAATACCATTCTCCTACTGCCAACCCAAAAATCTAACCTTTTTGTTTTTGTTACGATCACTTTATGAACATTGCTCCCTTGGTGGAAAACAGGAAGTCCCTTTCCACCAACCTCTCATCTGTGATAAAAAGGGGCCTCTGTGTGTGTGTGAGGGTTCAGTTTTGAAATGCGGTACGGAAAAGAGCGTACGGCATGAAGACGGGATAACCTGGTCACTGGCTTCAAAAGCGCCACGTCAGAATCTCGTCCGAATAAAAATGGCAAGATTCTTATGGTGCACTGTAAAACATCACCTCCATATAGTCAGATCACTACAGTATTGGATGCATATTGCATTGTTAATCCCTTGGATGCCCATGTCTTGTTATTTAGTTACTATAATCGGATACAATCTGTTAGTATAATCGGATACATTTTGGTTTAAAATGCATTACATTGTCTTGTAAGCTTGCACTCTAAACCTGTGCAGTGTGATAAATAACATCACTGTGGTCGAAGGCACAGGTTAACCCTTTGGATGGAGGAGGTTTTACGTTGCACAGGTTTTACACTTTTACACTTAGTTAGCCATTGAAGGTATCACTTTACACTTTTTAGCCAATAAAGGTATCACTTTTACTTTGTCAGCCTCCTGTTTATTTGTGCCACAGTTTTAAAATGCAATTTTGTTAAAGTGTCATCATAAGATTTGTTCGGTTCATTTTAAAGAAAATTAAAAACTGCCTATATGTTGTGCTTGCCATTTGTTTTTAATTTAAATATTTTTAGAGAAATTAACCTTTATTGGTGTTGCAGCCTGAAATGTAATGCTAATGTGTTACTGTACTGGGCCAATATAACCACACATTGTGCTATGACTAGTGTTGAGCGAGCATGCTCGGCCGATGCTCGGATCGGCTCGAGCATCGCTCTGCTCGGCACATGGCGGTACTCGTACGAGTACCGCATGTGCTCGCCCGCCATGTTCGGGTCTCCTCCCCGCACGTTTTGCGGCTGCTGCGCAGCCAATAAACGTGCAGGGAGGCTCTGACATCGGTGTAATGCCAGCAGCCATGTTGGCTGCTGGCATTACACTGATTGGCTGGCCAGAACCCGTGGTCGGGTGCTGTATAGCACCTGACCAGCGAGTTCGGCTCAGTCTTAGCCAGGGAGAGATGAGGATAGGAAGGGAAAGTCAGTGTAGGGAGAAGAAAAGTGTTTTTGAACAAAAAAAAAGAACCAAAAGTCCTTTTTAGGACTACTGTGTGTGGGGGCAGCAGTTTATTTTGTGTGGGGGGGAAAAAACAAACAAAAAAAAAAATTCATATATTCTGTTTAGTGTGCAAAGTAGCAGATTAGAGCACATTCTGTTTAGTGTGCAAAGTTGCAGATTAGAGCACATTCTGTTTAGTGTGCAAAGTTGCAGATTAGAGCACATTCTGTTAAGTGTTCAAACTGTAAAATATCAAAGTCACATATTCCATTCAGTGTGCGTCGCCGCAGTTTAGCAGCACATTCTGTGTACTGTGCACAGTTGCAGAATAGGAAGAAATACTGTTAAGTCTTCAAACTAAAATATCAAAGTCACATATTCCATTCAGTGTGCGTCGCCGCAGTTTAGCAGCACATTCTGTGTACTGTGCACAGTTGCAGAATAGGAAGAAATACTGTTAAGCCTTCAAACTAAAATATCAAAGTCACATATTCCATTCAGTGTGCATCGCCGCAGTTTAGCAGCACATTCTGTGTACTGTGCACAGTTGCAGAATAGGAAGAAATACTGTTAAGTCTTCAAACTAAAATATCAAAGTCACATATTCCATTCAGTGTGCGTCGCCGCAGTTTAGCAGCACATTCTGTGTACTGTGCACAGTTGCAGAATAGGAAGAAATACTGTTAAGTCTTCAAACTAAAATATCAAAGTCACATATTCCATTCAGTGTGCGTCACCGCAGTTTAGCAGCACATTCTGTGTACTGTGCACAGTTGCAGAATAGGAAGAAATACTGTTAAGTCTTCAAACTAAAATATCAAAGTCACATATTCCATTCAGTGTGCGTCGCCGCAGTTTAGCAGCACATTCTGTGTACTGTGCACAGTTGCAGAATAGGAAGAAATACTGTTAAGTCTTCAATCTAAAATATCAAAGTCACATATTCCATTCAGTGTGCGTCGCCGCAGTTTAGCAGCACATTCTGTGTACTGTGCACAGTTGCAGAATAGGAAGAAATACTGTTAAGTCTTCAAACTAAAATATCAAAGTCACATATTCCATTCAGTGTGCGTCACCGCAGTTTAGCAGCACATTCTGTGTACTGTGCACAGTTGCAGAATAGGAAGAAATACTGTTAAGTCTTCAAACTAAAATATCAAAGTCACATATTCCATTCAGTGTGCGTCGCCGCAGTTTAGCAGCACATTCTGTGTACTGTGCACAGTTGCAGAATAGGAAGAAATACTGTGTTAAGTCTTCAAACTAAAATATCAAAGTCACATATTCCATTCAGTGTGCGTCGCCGCAGTTTAGCAGCACATTCTGTGTACTGTGCACAGTTGCAGAATAGGAAGAAATACTGTTATGTCTTCAAACTAAAATATAAAAGTCACATATTCCATTCAATGTGCGTCACCGCAGTTTAGCAGCACATTCTGTGTACTGTGCACAGTTGCAGAATAGGAAGAAATACTGTTAAGTCTTCAAACTAAAATATCAAAGTCACATATTCCATTAAGTGTGCGTCGCCGCAGTTTAGCAGCACATTCTGTGTACTGTGCACAGTTGCAGAATAGGAAGAAATACTGTTAAGTCTTCAAACTAAAATATCAAAGTCACATATTCCATTCAGTGTGCGTCGCCGCAGTTTAGCAGCACATTCTGTGTACTGTGCACAGTTGCAGAATAGGAAGAAATACTGTTAAGTCTTCAAACTAAAATATCAAAGTCACATATTCCATTCAGTGTGCGTCACCGCAGTTTAGCAGCACATTCTGTGTACTGTGCACAGTTGCAGAATAGGAAGAAATACTGTTAAGTCTTCAAACTAAAATATCAAAGTCACATATTCCATTCAGTGTGCGTCGCCGCAGTTTAGCAGCACATTCTGTGTACTGTGCACAGTTGCAGAATAGGAAGAAATACTGTTAAGTCTTCAAACTAAAATATCAAAGTCACATATTCCATTCAGTGTGCGTCACCGCAGTTTAGCAGCACATTCTGTGTACTGTGCACAGTTGCAGAATAGGAAGAAATACTGTTAAGTCTTCAAACTAAAATATCAAAGTCACATATTCCATTCAGTGTGCGTCGCCGCAGTTTAGCAGCACATTCTGTGTACTGTGCATAGTTGCAGAATAGGAAAAAATACTGTTAAGTCTTCAAACTAAAATATCAAAGTCACATATTCCTTTCAGTGTGCGTCGCCGCAGTTTAGCAGCACATTCTGTGTACTGTGCACAGTTGCAGAATAGGAAGAAATACTGTTAAGTCTTCAAACTAAAATATCAAAGTCACATATTCCATTCAGTGTGCGTCGCCGCAGTTTAGCAGCACATTCTGTGTACTGTGCACAGTTGCAGAATAGGAAGAAATACTGTTAAGTCTTCAAACGAAAATATCAAAGTCACATATTCCATTCAGTGTGCGTCGCCGCAGTTTAGCAGCACATTCTGTGTACTGTGCACAGTTGCAGAATAGGAAGAAATACTGTTAAGTCTTCAAACGAAAATATCAAAGTCACATATTCCATTCAGTGTGCATCACCGCAGTTTAGCAGCACATTCTGTGTACTGTGCACAGTTGCAGAATAGGAAGAAATACTGTTAAGTCTTCAAACTAAAATATCAAAGTCACATATTCCATTCAGTGTGCGTCGCCGCAGTTTAGCAGCACATTCTGTGTACTGTGCACAGTTGCAGAATAGGAAGAAATACTGTTAAGTCTTCAAACTGTAAAATATCAAAGTCACATATTCCATTCAGTGTGCGTCACCGCAGTTTAGCAGCACATTCTGTGTACTGTGCACAGTTGCAGAATAGGAAGAAATACTGTTAAGTCTTCAAACTGTAAAATATCAAAGTCACATATTCCATTCAGTGTGCGTCACCGCAGTTTAGCAGCACATTTTGTGTACTGTGCACAGTTGCAGATTTGCAGCACATATTCCGTGTAATATGAAGAAGGCGGGTAAAAAGGGACGGGGAAGTGGACGTGATCCTGATAGTTCAGGGCGCGGGTCAGGACGCGTAGAAACTGTGCCTGGTGCCAGAGCACAAGAAAGAAAGACATCCACCATACCTAGCTTCATGTCTCATTTTACAGGGCGTCGCAGGACATCACTCTCGAGGTCCGACCACTGCGAACAGGTGGTCGGTTGGATGTCAGCTGATACTGCTTCCAGTCGGTTAAGCACCACCCTGTCTTCCACCAAGTCCACTCTCAGTAGCCAAGAGTCTGGTCAACATAATCCTCACTCTGATCATCCTTCCTCCCACCATAGACGGTCTGGTCAAAGAAGTGATCCCACACTGGGATATAGTGAGGAGCTCGTCTCATCACCAATCCTTCATTTGACCCTCTCTCCAAGCACGCTTGCAGAGGAACATGACATCTTATGCCCTGATTCACAACCTCTAGAGGGTACCCAATCACAAGAAGATGACAGATGTGAACGGCATTTAAGGTCAAAGGAAGTAGTGGATGATGATGATGATGAGACACAGTTGCCATTAAATCAACCACTATTACTGTCTCAAGACCTTGTTGAGGAGGATGATATACAGTTGTCAATGACTGAGTATGTGGTGGGATCAAGACATGAGGAGGATGATCAGAGTGAGGAAGTGGAGGAGGACTTGGTGGACGATGAGGTGACTGACCCCACCTGGGAAGGTGTAGAGCCGAGCGATGACAGCAGTCCTGAGGGTGAGCCATCTGCAGCACCGCAACAGGCTGGAAGAGGCAGTGGTGTGGCTACAGAAAGAAGGCGGACCGCACCAAACCGGCCCGCAAATGTTCCACGGAGCACCCCCTTGCGTAAATCTACCTTGCCAAGGGGTAGGTGTTCCGCGGTATGGCGTTTTTTTAAGGAAAGTGCGGACGACAAAAGAATTGTAGTTTGCAACCTGTGCCACACCAGAATGAGCCGAGGCATGAACACTAGAAACCTCACCACCACCAGCATGATCCGACACATGGCATCCAAGCACCGTAATAAGTGGGAGGAACGCCTGGATCGCCCATCTGTGTCTGCAGGCCACACCACTGCCTCCTCTTCCCCTGTTTTCGGTGCCGGCCAATCGCCTGTCGAAGGCGCAGGCCCGCATACCTCCCGCCCTGCACCTGTACCATCTGAAGCACCATCAGCGACCACATCCACTTCCCTGTCCCAGCGCAGCGTCCAAATGTCGTTACCCCAGGCATTTGAGCGCAAGCGAAAATACCCAGCCACCCACCCACAGGCCATAGCACTAACCTCACACCTTTCCAAATTACTGGCCATCGAAATGCTGCCATTTAGGCTTGTGGAGACTGAGTCCTTCCGCAGCCTGATGGCAGCAGCTGTCCCTCGGTACGCGGTCCCCAGCCGCCACTACTTTTCCCGGTGTGCCATCCCCGCATTACACCACCATGTGTCCCGTAACATCACCCGTTCCCTGACCAACGCAGTTACTGGGAAGGTCCACTTAACGACTGACACATGGACAAGTGCTTGTGGCCAGGGACGCTACATTTCCCTGACGGCACACTGGGTGAATGTCGTGGAGGCTGGGAGCGACTCGGACCCTGGGATGCCACGGGTGCTACCCACGCCGAGGATTGCGGGCCCTACCTCCATCAGGGTTTCCGCCAGCACCTACGTTATTGGCTCCTCCTCCTCCGTTTCCACCTCCGAATTCTCTGCACGCAGCGCCACTCCCCCATCAGCCGGTAGCTGGAAGCAGTGTAGCACTGCAGTGGGGAAGCGTCAACAGGCCGTGCTGAAGCTGATCTGCCTTGGGGACAAACAGCACACGGCCTCAGAGCTGTTGCAGGGGATTAGTCCCCAGACCGAGCAGTGGCTCTCGCCACTCAACCTGCAAGCAGGCATGGTTGTGTGTGATAATGGGCGTAACTTGGTGGCGGCTTTGGAGCTCGGCAAGCTCACACACGTACCATGCCTAGCGCATGTATTTAATTTAGTGGTTCAGCGATTTCTAAAAACCTACCCCAATGTGCATGATCTCTTGACCAAGGTGCGCCGCGTGTGTGCACATTTCCGTAAGTCATCTACAGCTTCAGCCGGCCTGTTGAAGCTGCAGCAGCGCTTACAATTGCCAGCGCACCGGCTGCTGTGTGACGTGAGCACGCGCTGGAACTCCACCTTCCACATGTTGGCCCGGCTTTGTGAGCAGCAGAGGGCAGTAGTGGAGTACCAGCTGTTACACGGTCGTCGCCTCTCCGTTCAACTTCCTGTAATCAGAAGTGAGGAGTGGGAATGGATGTCAGACCTCTGTGAGGTTTTACGCAATTTTGAGGAATCGACACAGATGGTGAGCGGCGATAACGCTATTATCAGTGTAACCATCCCACTTCTGTGTCTACTGAAACGCTCGCTGCTCACAATTAAAACTGACGCTTTGCATGTGGAAGAGGTGGAAATGCGGGAGGAAGAGCTTACACAAGGTGATAGCCAGAGCACCCTCACTTCGTCTTCTCAGCGACAATTGGAGGAGGCGGAGGAGGAGGAGGAGGAGGAGGAAGACACGGTTGCCTCCGCTACAGAGGGTAGCCATGGAACTTTAGTTCCATCTCTTCAGCGTGGGTGGGCAGAAGAGGAGGAAGAGGATGAGGAGATTGAGAGTCATCCTCCTGGTGAGGACAGCGAAATCTTGACTGTTGGTACTCTGGCACACATGGCTGACTTTATGTTAGGCTGCCTTTCCCGTGACCCACGCGTTATACGCATTTTAGACAACACGGATTACTGGGTGTTCACCCTTCTGGACCCCCGCTACAAAGAGAATTTCTCATCTCTCATTCCTCCGGTGGAGAGGACAAGCAAAATGGTGCAATACCAGAAGGTTCTTGTTGAAAAATTGCTCCAAAATTTTCCATCTGACAACGCTGGCGGCAGAGTACGTGCTACCTTGGCCAACAGAGAAGGGGAGAAAAGGGGAGCACACAGCAGTTCCGACAAAGGCAGGGCAACACTCTCCAAGGCGTGGGACACCTTCATGACACCCCGCCAGCACCCTCACCCTGATGCGCAGCCTAGTGTCACAAGGAGGGAAAAGTTTTGGAAGATGGTGAAGGAGTACGTAGCAGACCGTGTCAGTGTCCTCAATGATCCCTCTGTGCCTTACAACTACTGGGTGTCCAAGCTGGACACGTGGTATGAACTGGCACTCTACGCCTTGGAGGTGCTGGCCTGCCCTGCCGCCAGCGTTCTGTCTGAGCGGGTATTTAGTGCTGCTGGTGGCATCATAACAGATAAGCGTATCTGCCTTTCCACCGACAAAGTTGATAGGTTGACACTTATAAAAATGAACAAGGCCTGGATTTCCCCTGACTTCTCCACTCCACTGGAGGAAAGCCCTGGGGGAACATAAACTCACTTTATATATGTTATTTACAATGATGGGAATACTCTGTATTCCCATTCACCCCTTCCACCCAAAAAACGGGTATATGGTTGACTCTTAATCTTCTCATCCTCCTCCTCCTCTTCCATATGCCCTGTGATATAATTTTTATATAGGGCCAGCTCACCAGCGGGCCCTGTGATATAATTTTTATATAGGGCCAGCTCACCAGCGGGCCCTGTTTGACAATTTTTGTATAGGTCAGCTCACCAGCGGGCCTTCTCATATAATGTTTTAGATGGTCGGCTCAGCGCACGTTTCCCTCTTAATCATGGCCTCAGTTCAGAAAAATCAAGGAAATTTTTGGGAGAATTTGCCTCTGCGCACGTTTCCCTCTTAATCATGGCCTCAGTTCAGAAAAATCGAGGAAATTTTTGGGAGAATTTGCAGATGATATACAAGTAAATATACAGCAAATACTGTTTGGTAACAATTTTTCGCCTAAAGTCGTTTTTATTTTCCTTTTTGTGTGTTTTACGGTCAGTCTGTAAAAATGGCGTACTACGGGCGAAAGATCGTTCCCAGCAGCGATGTTGGAGTCCAAGATGCATCCAGACATCCTCCCTATGCTGTCCCTGAACCATTTCTGTGGTGTTTCCATCATTTTCTTCCCTTTTCCTATGGACCAGGCACCCTCCCCTCATCAGAGCAGGGGGTGCCTGGTGTAATGCTCGAGTCCTCCCATTGACTTCAATGGGGCTCGGGTGCTCGGCCGAGCACTCGAGCCTCCGGGGGTGCTCGGTCAGAGCACCCGAACACCCGAGCATTGGGGTGCTCGCTCATCACTAGCTATGACTGAACCTGGGCAGAACTCACACACGGAGGGCTTGTCTAAAAGCTCAGCAAGTGGTAAGTTTGGTGTCAAACATAACTAATTAGGATACCATGCAGGGAATTAGCATAAAGTGCCAGAATGTGACAACAACAAATGAAGGATAATTTCTCTAAAAATGATTCTACAGGTATATGAATACATATAGCCAGAACAGCACATATTACACTGTAACACTGACTATTTATATCCCACTAGCAGTCTTGCCTGTGCGGTGAACCCGTTTCTTTTTTTATTATTATTGTATTTTTAAAGTCAGACCTCCTGATGCCCCCCCCCCCCCCCGCTATTGAGCTGATTTGGCTGGGAGATCAATAGAGGCAACTCAGGGTAGAAACAGGGCTGCCCTGCTTATATTCTACCCGGCTGGAAATAGGTAGTTGGGGGCATCAGGAGGGGTCCGTCTTTTCTAATTGCAGCCTCCACAGAAGGAGTAGTGGGCGTAAGGGAGGGAGGGGGATAAAAAAAGACAATGCAAAAGGGAGGGCGAGCCAAGGCGAAAGGGAAGGGCCGACCTGTTCATCGTGATGAAGGGGAAGGGCAACCATGTCCCCGTTGGTCCGTGTGCTTATAGACATCAGAGTAGTACGTGGTGACCCCTCCCCTTCCCCATGGAGAAAGTGGTATGCAGTGTTGAAAACCCCACCTCAAGGCATCCCATTGGCTGCCCAGTCACTGTAAGTCCGCCCTGAGGTGTGGTCTGCCATCAATCCAGAAACCAGCTAGGTCCTTAAAAGAGCCTCCGCCTTTTACATACATGTATATAGATATGAAAGGAGACCCTATAATTAACCATTTGCATTCCAGAGGGGTATTCAACTCATTGCAAAGCAACGCCATGGACACCCCACTGGCAAGCAAAGGGTTAAGTGAGCAACTTGCCACTGTGAGTGATTGTAGAAATGACTGCCTACAGGTTTATCTAATTGTCATGTACCATAAATGCTGTCTCCTTTAAAAAAAAAAAAAAAAAATCCTTAATAGGCTGCAGGTCTTATCGGCAGCTCCAGGGCTGAAGACTGTCTGGAACCAGCAGATGCAACTGTCCAACCCTTTGTAGACCTCATTAGCAGAATGCCTAAGCTAGGTGTATGTATACTAGTCTAATGAAGTCTCATATTACTCCAGTACAGAGACAGTGTGTTTAAGGAATAATTACACTAAAACACACTTGCTGTTATGTCATGTTCTAGAGACAGATACAAATGTATACATAGTGCATTAGGCAGAATGCAAAAGATGAACAATTCTGGAGCGTACCAAGTTCACCAGAAGGGAGAATTAAAACAATTCCCATGCATATAATTAAGGCCTTTAAACCCTTGAATGCAGTGCATTGGCGATCTCTCCACAAATGGAGCAGTTAAAAGACCCATTTAAATCAAAAGGCATTTGGAGATTTTTTATTTTCCACCCTATTTTGCAGTTGGTTTGTGCTAGAATTTCTTTTTTCAGCTTCCTGTATATGGCCCTTGTATTGCATGTTTTGCATTCAGCAGGTTGGCAAAGAACTTAGGTTTTAATTTATATTCCTTATTTACTCGTGTTTTACAAAAATAACATCCTACTGACCCCTAGATATCCATGAATTGTTTTGATGATGTTTGCATTTCATACAAATTGTAGCATTAACATTTTTATTAAAACATATATGTTTCTTGGGTAATTCATAAATAGTTTCAACCAGCAGCATCATAGAAAAATTACCATATGATGTCAGAAACCACATATAGAGTAGCATCGATTATTAGTTGGTATAGGCTCCTGGGGGTAGCTAGGTAGGAATGGACTAAGCTAGTAGTAAAGATGGGTAAAAATGTTCTTCTCATAAACCAAACAAGTATCTGCTTTTTCCTTTGCATTGAAATCAGTGATAATAATGAAATCCCCCACCCACCTACACAGTTTCCCCTTTGTATCCCCAAAGTGCTATCTCACCAGTATAAAATGGGGTGTCAGTTTACCTCCGGTTGCCCATCTGTGCTTGGGAGACAGACAGAAAGCTGCTGTAATTCTGAGCTAGCAGTAGCTAGTATATAGGCAGACCGGCAAAGAGAGGCAGCTGGAGTTGCTTGACTTGAGAGTGCAGGCTGTAGCCACTTGTTCTAGGGTGCAGAGAGTGTGAGAGTGAAGGGCAAAAGGAGTATTAAAAAAACAATCTGATAGTTGGCAGTGACAGTGATCCTACCTGACCTTGAGTCTAAAACTTGGCTGAGACGAGTGACAGATGAATACTACATATGCACACAGAATACATCATATATTTAAGACAAAGCACACAGACAGCAGGTACAACTTCACATACTGTTTTACACACTGATTCCTACACTCATACAGAAAAGAACAAGAGGGACAAACATATACTGTGGTAGACACTGGTGAGATCCCTATTGCTGCTGTGTGTTTTATCATTTATTGCAGTTTACATGCTGCAGATCTTGCTGGTAACAGATCTATTCTCTACCTGGCTGTGTTTTTTATGCAAAAATTCCCACAAAAAGAAAACAGAAATTTTCACTAATTTCTAGCTAGGAGCAGGGGAGGGCTGGCAACATACAGCCCAGAGGGCAACAACAATCAAGTGGCCCATTTCTACTATCGTCCAAGCCCACTGTCCAAGCCCACCCCTGTTTTGTTAATTTTAAAATTGTCCTTAATGTTGTGAAGTAAGGCAAGTGATACCACAGAGCTTACAGTTGAAATGGGGCTACATTAGTGATACTAGTGATACTACTACAATATTGATGCCACAGATCTTACAAGGGAAATGGGCTATACTACTAGTTTAGCTCTATTTGGATTGTAGCTCTGCGTTATCATTTGTATTTAGATTAATTTCAAATGTAAGCTCTGTGGTATCACTAGTTTAGCTCCATTTACAAGTGGAAGATTGAGTGAGGCAGTGGCCCACCGACCCAGACACATGACCAGCCCAGGGGGCAATTGTCCCCCTGCCCCCCAGGCCAGCCCTCCCCTGGCTAGGAGAACTGCATGATATCAGGATAAATAGCATATTGTGAGTCTAAGAAATGAGTCATGGGTCTGGGCATAGGAAGGATGGATGGAAAGGAGGATTGAAGGAAGAAAGGAAATAAGGAAGGAAGGAAGGAAATAAGGAAGGAAGGAAATAAAATCTGGTTGTGTGTAAAAGAGAACTAATACCTCCTAATAACCCTCTCTCACACCTTACAATGACTAGAACATTTTAATGGCCCTTAGGAACTTTTCTCATTTTCTCCAATGCAAAATGTTCCTCCTTTTCACCAATTCCAACAAATGTATTGCTTATGCTTGCTGTTCTCCTATTCCAATGCATTTTTCTTCTGTTTAATATGCTGCAACATTTCCCATCACAATATTACTTCTGAGAGCTGTAGTGGAGAAATAATAGCTGAAAGTCAAAGTTGTGAGTCCTACAGCAACATATGGCTTGGAAAATGTTATTTGCATGCCGAGTGCATTTGCCCTGTGTCCACAATACTAAGTTCCTGCTTAAGTGACACTGGCATATATTCTTGATGATGTCAAGAGATGAAAAAAAGAATACAACCTAAAATGTGGCAGATGTGTATGGTGGTGGTGGTCTATATATAGACATATACAGCATTTTTTACCATTATCATGTTTGTGTCAAATGTAAGCTATCCTTCTTCTCAGATTACTGCTACACACTGGTACACCTCCTCCTCATCGGTGCTGTTGTTGATACATTTGGCCTGGAATATTCTGTCATAGCTTTTGGATCCTGAGTAAAGTATCTCCATACTGTGGACTTCATGAACTGGTTCCTGAAGGGCTGATACTACCACTGGGGCTAGATGTTGATGCAATTCTACTACTAGGTGTCAAAGGTGCAGCACTACCATTTAATTGCACACAATGCAGCAACCATGGCTGCAGTCAGATTTTAACTACCACTTTACTCCCAAGTCCCTGCATTGCTCCTACTCCCCCTGCCCCTTGTGTGTTTTCTGGACATTACTCAACTCTTGTGTGTGTGTGTTTGTACTCTCTACAGTACACAAATATGGAGTGTGATGTCTTGCCTTGGCCCTCAAGAAACGTCTAAATCTCGTCTGCTGTCAACCAAGTCTGCCTCAGTCACAGAGTTCACATCAGGCTTCCCGTGAGCTTTTTGTCACCTAATATATTTATTTGTTTAATTATTTATTATTTATTTTTTAAGGTGTCCACTAGAGATGAGCGAGCACCCCGATGCTCGGGTGCTCGGGTGCTCTGACCGAGCACCGCCGGAGGCTCGAGTGCTCGGCCGAGCACCCGAGCCCCATTCAATTGAATGGGGCGACACGAGCATTACACC
Source organism: Rhinophrynus dorsalis (assembly GCA_037306005.1). NCBI lineage: Eukaryota > Metazoa > Chordata > Amphibia > Anura > Rhinophrynidae > Rhinophrynus > Rhinophrynus dorsalis. Next base: position 480,092,425 of record CM074722.1, read on the forward strand.
AGGCACCCCCTGCTCTGATGAGGGGAGGGTGCCTGGTCAATGCCCCCCTTCATCTCCGCAATGTCCCCCTTCATCTCCGCAATGTCCCCCTTCATCTCCTCTATGCCCCTCTTCCACAATGTCCCCCTTCATCTCCGCTATGCCCCTCTTCCACAATGTCCCCCTTCATCTCCACACTGTCCCCCTTCATCTCCGCAATGCCCCCTTCATTTCCTCAATGCCCCCGTACCTCCAGTCCCTGGTGGTCCAGCGGAGCGTCTTCAGATCTGTGCCTCCTCCGGCACAGATCCCCGCCACCCGAACACGGCGGGCGAGCACATGGCGGTACTCGACGAGTACCGCCATGTGCCGAGCAGAGCGATGCTCGAGCCGATCCGAGCATCGGCCGAGCACGCTCGCTCAACACTAGTGTCCACCCTATCATATCACAGTGAATAAAAAAAAAGTATAACAAAAAAACAAAATCAACAACGTCTATGCCCAGACTTTCCCAGCACAGAGACAATAAAAGTAAAATCAGCAAGCAAATTGGACCCCAGGTACCTGTGTCTTGCCAGTCAGTCAGTATGGAGAGGATTCATTACGTCAATTTAATAATTCACTTGTTTCAAAAAATGAAGGTTTGGTCTCATAGTTTGACTGAAATATGTTCAGGCTTGCTCACCTTGATAAGTTACCCCATTTTATGAGAGTCTTATCTATTATTTATTGCAATCATTATGGCTTACAAAAATGATTTATAATAGAAGCTGAATCCATTGAATGCCCTCATGGCTAAACTGACCTGCTTTCAAGCTGGCATCATTTGTGGTGAGTAGGTCTAGGCCTTAAGAACTGGATATTTCCACCAGTCTGTTTATATAGAAGTCTGTACTGCCCACTATTATAAACTGCATGGCATCTCTATAATACACCTTTCCAATATGCACTGAGTTTTTAATTTTTATTTACTCAAACAACTTGGAGTAATTACAAGCAAACTAGGCAAGCTAGTTTCTCTGGAGGTCTGTCCTTTCTACCATCATCTCCTCTTTCCTTCTAGAGATGAAGGATACATTCCTATAGGTCAGGTGCACTTGAAAGACAGCTACATAACTGATCACGTGACACTGTGCATCATGTCAATACATTTCAGACTGGTTCTCCATATATCAGACCTTCTGGGAAATAAAATTTCAAACTGAATCAAAGGAAATTTGCTCATAATTACAAGTTCGGTGCAAGAAAAATACCATCTTTTGTTGTTTTTTTCTCCTGTCCTTATAGTCACATTTTTTAATCGCATAATACAATAATTTTTATGTGGGCATTTTCACTTGCAAAGCAGTGGAATTTGCATAACAAATACTTTGGGATTTTAACCCCTTGAAAGCTAGAAATTTCTCCAGCACATTGCTTAGCAATGTATTAGTGACATCTCTAGCATCTAAGGTGTTAATATTTCCCAACCAGGCAGTGAAAGCTTGGAGATTTTTGGATTTTTTTACAGATGTGTTTCGTCATTTTGTTCTTATTGACCTTCATGACTTAAAGGGATAGTAATGTCGACAATAAAGTTTATCTGCGAGTCCTCTCTATTGTCTCTTTGAACTATGTTTAACCCCTTAACGACCGGCCGATCATTGCGGCGACGCGACTGAACGACCGTGGAGCATTTTTTTTTTTTTCTGGTTCCGAACTCCCCGAACGGCGTGCAGCCACGGGGGGGGGGGGGAAGCCCTGAACTCCATGACCGTCATAGTACGTCATGGGTCGTTCAGTCAGATCGACCATTGACTTACTATGACCGTCAAGGGTCCTTACGGGGTTAAGAACTTACTGTTTTGCAGTTCAAAAGATATTCAATGTTAAAGGATCCCCCTCCCACCCCTTCTGGCCTCGTCACTCTGCATCTAAGCTTGGTCTGGATGGAGAGTGGCGAGGGACAATCTTCAGTAAGCAAATGGAAATCCTGCCCTTCTTCGTCAAGGGGAGCAGGGTTTTCCTTATACTTACTGACTGAAGATCGTCCCTCGCTGCATCCGTCCAGTCCCACAACCTGATTGCAGCTCTAAGTGGAGGTGGCCAGTAGGGGTGGAACTGGGATCCTATTACACGATATTTTTTGAACTACAGAACAGTAAGTTATTAAACATAGAGCAAAGTATCATAAACACAATGGAGAAGACTGTTAAGGTTTGGCTGAGCTGCTCTTTCTCTGCTGCTCCATTCTGCTGTCTCAACTAATCTAGTGCTCTGCTATCTATTGCTACTGCCTTCCCTGTTCTGAGTCTGGCTGAATCAGTTGATCTCTCTCTGTGATTGCTCACCTGACTGCTATCAGCCAACCCTCCCAGGGTATTTAAGGCAGCTTGGCTCACTTCCTAGCTGCCCTTGTGTTTGCTTCTGGCTGCAAGAGTGCTCTGCTGCGTTCCTGATTTCCTGTGCATGACCTGTCTTCCTCTGTGATCCCAGCTGGTTCCTGACACCTGGCTTGTTCCTGATATCGCTGATCTCCATATTCCTTACCCCTGCTTGGCTGAGTAGCTGTCTTGGTTCCTGACCTCGGCTTGTCTTTTGGTTTACGCTTTTGGATTACGATTTTGCTTGGTTTGCTTTTGTTATTGTAATAAAGGTGTTTTGCACTTTACATTTTTGTGTCTGTCTGGTTCCTGGTCCCTAACAAACACTCTGAGGTAAACTTTATTATAGACATTACTTTCCCTTTAACATTTGAAGTGCCATAGAAGTATCTAACATATTGTGTTGCAATGTTTTGAAAACATCTCTGTCTCTCAAAGGGTTGAAACAGAGCCTTCATTGACTTGATTGCTAACAGGATTGCTCCAATTCATTACGTTAAAACCATCTTGTAAAGATTTCATTGTATGGATCCTAATAAAGCTGAATCTGTTAGAGAGAAGTATTGCTTTTTTATGTGCCTAATGCATGTTAATCAGAGAGGTATATAGAGGCCATTTGTTATTTGTGATAATACACAGCCTCAGGGAGGAGAGAAAATTGGGGACACCTCTAAGTCACCAATCACACTATTCCCTTAAGGGGACCTGTGACACCGGCTCATTAATTTATAGAGGGATTCAGAAAATATCAATAGATCATCAATATTTACCTAAGGGGTGTTTGAGATGTGCAATATTTATGAGAATAAAGACATTTTCTTTTATTGCAAATATCCAAAGATTTCATTAACATTTAGCAAGGCATCTAATTATTTGCCGTTAATTAAACAACATATGATGACTGAGAATGTTGTGTGATTCAAGGAGGAAAACAAAAGGATCATTTATCAACGTTTTCCTTCTTGGAGGAGCTAAAATGACCCTTATTTGTGACTGCATTCTAGAAAGTGATTTAGTAAAAAAACTGGAGACATATTGAAGCACATCAACAGCCCCATAGGGAACGGACAAACATTCCCCAAATTCCCAATGATTTAATTTAATCACGGCTTCAGTCACTGTGCATTGGAGACGTCTTTAGCATTTAAAGCAGTGGTGGTCAACTTGTGGCCCTGGGGCCACATGCTGTGTCGGAGGCTTCTCCTGCGGCCCCCAGGCTGTTCTCAGATACAGTGGTATGAGGAGATAATTCCTCTCTGCCACATCAAACACACACATACACACACACACACACACACACACATACATACACAAACACACAGATTCATACAAGCACAAACACATATACATTCACACATAAATATTTACACGCACAGACACATACACTCAAACACACACACATGTACATACATATAACTTCACATCCTCAAACACACACATATACTTAAAAGCATATACACACACACTCAAACATACACACAAACACATATACACACACATATATATATATATATATATATATATATATATATATATATATATATATATATACATACTTACATACACACATGCACATACACGCACTTACTCAGACACACAAACATAAAAACACATACACGCACTCATACACATTCCACACATACCTCCCAACATATCAAATGACTGAAGATGGACACTTTTGTTTTAGGTGTTGTTGCTGGAGGTGAGGCTGGTGGACGGAGCACCACTAAGAAATTTTAAGTTATTTCATGACCTACTGACACCTCTTTGTGTAATTAAATAAATTATTTAGAGCAAAACCACAGTTTTTTATTTACACAGACTAATTTATAAACGCATCTACTGGAGTTTTATCAAACATTAATGTGAGTTTTATTACTGTGGAGCAATGTGATACACTTATATACACTCCCGCCATACAGTCTGATCTCCTAGAATGAGGGACATCAGGGTGGGAAAGAGGGACACTTGGGAGGTATGCACCCCTAATATCTCCTAAAGAGGGACACTAGGGAGTTATGGTCCCCTAATATCTCCTAAAGATGGACACTTGGGAGGTATGGATCCCTAATGTCTCCTAAAGAGGGACACTTGGGAGGTATGCATACACACACATGTACACATGCCCTCACACACTATTTTCAATAACAAAGTAGCAATGTCTCTCTCTTTGGCATCATAGCTTACCTCCCTCTATTCTTACACTGTTCCACTTTCCCCTCTTGGTTGCACTTTGAACCAAAGCTCTGGACACATCTCTAGGATCCACAAGCTAACCACAACACAAAGCAATGTACTGCATACCTCTCTGACACTCAAAGGGTTCATCTACTTTTATCATCCTCTGTTTAGAATATGTGACATTTGGCACTCCAGGGTTTTGAAATGACAGCTCCGGATGATGAGAACTGTACTCCCAACAGACGGTGAGGCAAAGGCTGTCTATCCCATGAGTAGTCCAATAACAGATTCTAATAGGTTCATATGTATAAAAGCAAACTGGAGTTATTCTGGAATAAACCAACTGCACTATAGGGGACACATACAAATTCCCATTAAACATAAATTAGGCTTTTATCCCCTTGAATGTTAGAGAGGTCTCCAGTGCATTGCAAAACAATTCATTGTAGACCTCTTTATCATGCAAGGGGTTGACCGTTTGAGTGCCAGAGGGGTACACAACGCATTTTGACTTGTTCTACACATGTAATAAATAAGATGTCAAATTGCCTATACTTTTTATTTTATTTTTTTTATCATGTCATCTATTGTATTATATGTTTATGCACCTAACAAGAAGCTCACTGAGTCTCTGTTCCTGGAGATCTTTCTGATTAGGGACTGCGACATAATGTGATACAATGTAAATAAGGCTAGGTGTGTGTGTGTGTGCGTGTTTGTGTGTGTGTGTGCGTGTTTGTGTGTGGCGGGAGTGGGGGAAGGGGCTAAAAGTGATTTGCATTATTGTCTAAGTCCCACAGATCATTAGTGGTGGGTGAAAGTTGTCGTCGTGTTCCCGCAGGAGATTTTGCGAAAACCACGTTGTTATACGCTTTTTCGTGGGAAAATCCGCTTTAAAACTAGCGGTTAAAATGTTTGCATTTTTCGCCCATTGGCCAAAAATTTTCACCATTTTTTCAATGGCTAGAAAGTTTCCACCCATTGATTTATGTTTTTTTCTCACTTCCTCTATAAAAACGTGACATTTTCGCTGAAGGCAGATACAATAGAAGCAGCTACAGAGCGAGATAGACGTGCTGTGATACTTTGCAAAACGTGAGGCAGGAGAGGCTCATAGTGACTCCTATCACTATGAGCAGGGTAAAAAATAATCAGTGGAGGAGCTGGAAGGACCATTATGTGTCCACTGAGTCTGAAGAGGAAGGGACCACTACTGTACCAATGCTGTCCAGTCCCCCTAAATCACCCCAAGGGACCTTGGGGAATTTAATGGGAAGGGAGGGAGAAAAGGGAATGGGAAGGGAAGGAGAAAAGGGTAGTACTAGTGAGAGCAGGACAGGTCAGCTGCCTGTGCCTGTTGCAAGACATGCTGCCCCTGCTGTCAGTGCCACCAATGCTGTACCTGCAGCCACTAGTGTTGTACCTGCTGTCAGTGCCACCAATGCTGTACCTGCAGCCACTAGTGTTGTACCTGCTGTCAGATGTGCTGCCACTTGTGTTGAACCTGCTGCCAGTGCTGATCCTTCTGCCAGTGCTCAACCTGCTGCCACTAATTCTTTGCCCGCTGCTGGTGTTTCTTGTAGTACTCAGGGGGGGAAAGGAGAAAATAATGCCAAGTGTGATAGCAGGGGACCCTCTGTCACATTGCTTGTCACCTCCTCCAAGCAGCAGTTAGATGTCTGGAAAAGAGCAGCAGCATGTAGGGACTAGTGGGGCTGGTGGTGTTGGAGAAGATGGGGTGGAAGAGACATTGATGGCCTTTTTATCAGAAACTGAGAAGAAATGGGCATCACCCCAGAAGTCATGGGTGTGGGACTATTATTCTCTTCCGGCAGGCACAGTGCAGTCATCATCAACAATAGTACAGTGCAAAATTTGTGACAAGTTAGTGAGAAGAGTAAAGGAAGGAACACACCTTGGCACAACCGCCCTGATATCATACATGAAACACAGACACCATGACATTTACTCCAAACATGTTAAAGCCAAACACCCGTTACAGAAATCGAGCACCACTGTTACTGTATCCCCTGACTCTCCAGAAAGGTGGAGATCAAAGAGGAGGAAGAATAAAGAAACCCAGGCAGACACTGGAAATTCCATGACGAGCTAAACAACTAGCTCGCCATCAATATCACCTTCTTCCTCTAGGGTAACAAGTACATCTCCTGCCAGTCCATCTCGTTCATCATTACCTCCCCCACCAAATGACAGTCACTCTGTTAATGTTAGGATATGGCAATGCATCTTTACCCATTGCACACTGTGTGCTGCACTGACCACACATTCCAGTGTGGTGGAGGAGAATCGATACCAGGTCATCAGGTGGCATCTGAGGAGATTCTATCCCACAGAATATGCTATGATTCTCACAGGGAGGGTTCATCATTACTATTAAATTGTCAGCAAGTTGTCATGTGTCCTTAGCGGGGTCTGGACAAGGAGTACAGTGACAGAGGCAGTACTTGGTTTCAGGTGTCATGGTGTATGGATACAGTTGTGCCCTCAGATATTATTTACCACACACACACAGACTGTGCACATTGCAGTTGCTGATGGAAGCCACAGTTCCTGTTCTCAAGGGAAATATATATATTCTAATAAAAACACTCCCATGATGATTTTGGAGGAGGGGCAGGTGGAGAAGATTTAATGGTCAACTTGTTCTTCTTCTCCACATATACTGGGGGCTACTTATTCTTCTGCTACTGCCTCAGGCTCATCTCTGGAGCCAGTCGTGGCAAGTGGAACCTTCATCATCCATCTTCCAGGTTACTGCTATTGTTGATCCCATTCCTTTTCAGCTGCCTAATCATTCTGCTGCTTAAACAACTCAGCAGCAGCAGTACGAACAACAGTTGCAACTCAGGAGGACATTTGACAGTGGCCACTGGCCAACATGACCTGCTGGCATTAGACCAGTAGGGCATTTTTATTTTTTTCTCAGGGCTTGTGTTTTGAAAAAAAAAAAAAAAAAACTAGTCCTACAAAAAAATAAACAATTTTTAGGGGGTTTGTTTCTAACAAGCTTAAGTCCTACAAATCAGTGTTTCCTTAGGGCTTGTGCCAAACAAGCTTAAGTCCTACAAATCAATGTTTTTTTCAGGTCTTGGGCCTCTGATAAGTCTAAGTCTTACAAAGGCCTCTAACAACAAATCAAACAAATCATCCTCTACAAAATACTATATCAAGTCAAGTATCAGTCCACCCCAGTGGTAGCTTATGTCAGGGGGTTTCTCTCTCTGTCACTTTAAATACAAATGTCTTATTTTATTGATTTATTTTTTTATTAACTGTCCCCCAAATTGCAGTCAAGAACCCCCCCAAAACAAATTCCCTGTTCAAATAATTAATTCATTCATCAACACATGCATCCTTCTCAGACCCCTTTATACCATGTCTTATGGTTTTTATTTTATTTTATTTAGGATTTCTTTTTTATTAAGTGCCCCCCAATCCCAGTAAACAACCCCCCAAAAAAATTCCCTGTTCAACTGATTCTTTCCCCACACCCCACCAACACATACTGTGCCTTTGGGAAATAAAATATTATTTGTGATGTGTTGTGTGTAACTTCTATGTTCCCATTGATTTCAATGGGCAAAAAAAGCGGAAAATCAGCACTTTTTCCGGGAAATTTTTCACCAATTGGAAAGTGACATTTTTTGCTGATTTCAGTTTGAGGCAGAAAGTTTTGTCCATCCCTACATATCATAGACTCTTATACAAAAACTACAAAACACAGCAAAAAATACCAAAACTGGGATTGTTATTTCAGTATGTTTAATATAATAAATAAAAGTATTTCTTATTGAATGTCCCTTTAACCCCTTAAAGGGATAGTAATGGTTGCTTTTAACCCTTTGAGTGCCAGAGGGGTACGCAACACATTGCAAAGAAATCTTTTGCGTACTCCTCTGTCACGCAAAGGGTTAAGAGTGTTTGATATTGTACGTATTAAAAAAATTAATGAATTGATGTAAGTCCGGTCTCTCAAACATGTATGGTTTGAGAGATAAACGCTTCTAAAGTTCCCCCTCCCTCCCCTTTCACAGACATCAGCACCCTAGCTGACAGCATGAGATTCTGCTCATGCGACCAGACGGCGGCGCTTCAGCAGAGCTGAAATATCGCTATCTAAAAAGAAATACTCTAATGGAATGGTCTACAAAGTGTTCTTGCAAACCAGGCACACTTTGTAGACCGTTCCAATGAAGTATTTCTTTTCAGATAATGCTATTTCAGCTCTGCTATAGAGCCGCCAGCCGGTGGGACCAGAATCTCATTCTGTCAGCTAGATCGCTGATGTCTGTGAAAGGGGCAGTAGGGGGAACTTTATAAGCATATATCTCTCAAACAATACATGTTTGAGAGACTGGACTTACATCAGTTAATTTCTTTTTTTAATATCTACAATATTAAACTTTGTCAAAAGGAACCATTACTATCCCTTTAACGACAAATGACATGCTAAGATCCTCACAGCTGTCCTGGCGCTAAGGACCAGTGACGGTCTTGGCATATCATTGAATTTTGTGATCTCTGAATGCCTACACGGCATTCTGTGACCATTGGGCACCTACCTAAAAAAGTACCTTGGTCCTCCAGTATATACCATCCCCATACTGAACGTCCTTAACCCCTTAACGACCCTTGACGGTCAAAGTACTTCATGGGTCGATCTGAGTTAACGACCCATGACGTACTATGACCGTCATGGAATTCCGGGCTACCCCCCGTGGCTGCACACCATTCGGGGAGTCCGGAACAGAAAACGAAAAAAAAAAAAAATGCTCCGTAGTCGTTGAGTGACCATGCCGCGCCGATCGGCCGGTCGTTAAGGGGTTAAAGAAAAGGCAGAATTGTTGATTACCACTTTTTTGGTTTACATTGTTCAGAGGCTCAATCAACTTGATTAACTCACCTGTACTCTAACAAAGACATTCTCAAATTCTGTCCTGTTAGTGGGATCTGAGGGCACAGGTTGGTAACCACTGTTTTAGCTCATTGGACTGTAGAGATGTATTCAACACAAAGCAAACTGTTGGAAACATCTCCAGGTTTATTTGTTATACGTGTGTACATAATGTTTATTCATTGCAAGATCCATCAAGAAACAAACACTTGTCAATCATATCAGGCTTTTCTGTGTTCTAGAACAGTGTTTCTCAAATCCTGTCCTCAGGACCCACTAACAGGCCAGGACTTAGGGATTTCTCTGCTAGAACACAGGTGTGGTGATCAGAGGCTCATTCACATTGATTAACTCACCTGTGCTCTAACAAGGAAATCATGTGATCAGAGGCTCATTCACATTGATTAACTCACCTGTGCTCTAACAAGGAAATCATGTGATCAGAGGCTCATTCACATTGATTAACTCACCTGTGCTCTAACAAGGAAATCATGTGATCAGAGGCTCATTCACATTGATTAACTCACCTGTACTCTAACAAGAAAATCATCAGATCCTGTTAGTGGGTCCTGAGGACAGGAGTTAAGAAACACTGTTCTAGAATAACAGCAAACAACTCTTTGTAACAATATGAATAAAGTAAAAAGCCTGGCCAGATTTCCAATGAAGACCAAATCTATTGTCTAAATCTCACTGCGGTCTTTTTTTTGTCTGCCTGTTCCTGTCTTTTGAGAGAAAATTACAAAAATCTTAAAGTGGAACTGAGACCCAACCACATTCTTACGTCAGTGGGAATGTCTTTCATTGGATTTTTAAGATTATGAATTAGTTTGTTTATGCAAATTAGTTATTAATCGCCAGCAAGGAGTGTCAAGTGTGAGGGAGAGCAGTGTGGAATGTCAGTATCTGGCTGTCTGGGAGTGGCAGATGGGAGGAAGAGCAGTGAAGAATGAAAGTATTCCTGGGAATGGCAGGTAGGAGGGAGTGCATTGTGAAATAATAGCCTCTGGCTTGCCAGGAGTACCATGTGGGAGATGGAACAGTGTGGAATGTTAGTATCTAGTTTTCAAGGAGTAGCAAGTGGGAGAGCAGTGGGGAAGATATTTTCGGTTTACAGTGGAAACTGTACCCTTACATATAGTAGAGGTCATATAGACTCTGAACAGATAATTATAATAGAGTATATAGTTCAAGGAATACAAATGATAACAAGTAAAATATATTGACTATACCAAAACCTCCACAGCAAGAGGTACACTGACCTCCATCTTGTCCGTTAAAACATATATTTGGTCCTTTCTTAATAAATGCTTGCATAATTTAGTGTAGGAATGGCTATAGTTTGAATGTGATGATTCCTTTATAAATCAGGTGCTGAGACTCTATACCTCCCTGACATCAGTGGTTGGATTTACATTCCAGGCATCCCTAGACAAGGCACTGTAGTTGCCCATAGCGCCGCCCATGGCCACACCCCACACTCTTCACATGACCCTGCCTTCAGTCCCTTTCACTATTTCCTAGCACAGAAAATACTCTTGGCCTATAATAATCACAAAAAAAGCAGGAAGGAAAAGGCTCTAACTCCTTGGTTGCTAGAAAGATCTCCAAAAGCACAGTCTTTCTACCATCCAGTGAGTTAAATAATTGCCTGCAAAGGGGTATAAACTGGTGCGGAGACACTGAGATTGTTTTGCCCACACCCAGCATTCAGAATGTGGGTGTGGCTAGTGCAGCTGAGTCATCCCTCAAAATTTGAAGCTCTAGGCAGCTGCCTTCTCTGCCTATTGGGATATCCAGTCTTGCTGTTGTCACTTTAATACACTTCTTTACCATAGTTCTACCCCTTAACATCACTTGTGCCAAGGGGAGAACAGTGGGGAAGCCTGCAGATGTTTTGGTGTGTTTCTTTCCTCTACTCCTTGTTTAACTCTTTGAGTTACAGAGGTGAATGCAACACATTGCAAAGCAATGATTTGTGTACACCTCGGATACTCAAAGGGTTAAGGGAATGTGTTATACAATGCTTAGAAGAAATGACATGCGTGTACACAATTTCCCTGTTAATGCTATGGGACTGGCATAGAGGTTTGTGGACATTAAAGTGTTAGTAATGTCCAAAAAGAGTATTTTGCATTTAGAAGAGCTTAAAAAGCTGAGCTAAATGCAAAAAAAGTGTCTCTCAAACCGCTATGGTTTAAGAGATACAGACGTTTAAAGTTTGCTGTTTCCTACTGACAGCTGTAAAGCTGTCAGCAGGAGATTCGTGTCGGTCGACATGGAGGCGCTTGCGAAGTGCCGAGATCTCGTTACTTACACAGAATCCTTTCATTGGAATGGTCTAAAACGTGTGCCTGGTGTTCAGGCTTTGCAGCTGTCATTAGGAAACAGCGAACTTTAAACGTCTGTATAACTTAAACCATAGTGGTTTGAGAGAGACGTTTTTTTGCATTTAGCTCAGCTTTTTAAGCTCTTCTAAATGCAAAAAACTTTTTTTGGACATTGCTAACACTTTAAAGTTCAAACAATGATAGAGATTCATTGTCCATCATTATGCAACACATCATTCACACACTGTAATGCATACTCTGGTGAGCAGACACTGGCAATAGACGAGATAGCCAGCTGATCTGCGCTCTTAAATTCATACATTTTCCCATGTCAGATAGCTCATTGCTGATGATGTACCTCAGTGACGATGATACAGCTCAGTGCCGATGATGTATTTCAGTGCTGATGATGTATCTCATTGCTGATGATGTATCTCAGTGCTGACAGTGTTGATGATGTAGCTAAATGCAGACGATGTAGCTCAGTGCCGATGATGTAGCTCAGTGCTGATGATATAGCTCAGTGCCAATGATGTATCACAGTGCTGATGGAGACAATGTAACTTAGTGCCAATGATGTAGCTAAATGACAATATAGCTCAGTGCCGATGATATAACTCAGGGCTGATGATTTAGCTCAGTGCCGATATAGCTCAGTGCCAATGATACAGCTCAGTGCTGATGATGTTGCAAAGTGCTGATGATGTATCCAGTACCGATGATGTACCTCAGTGCCGATGATGTGGCTAAATGCCAATGATGTAGCTCAGCTCCCATGATGTAGCTAAGTGCAGATGATATAACTCAGTGCCAAGGGTGTATCTCAGTGCCGATGATGTATCTCAGTGCCCATGATGTAGCTAAGTGCAGATGATGTAACTCAGTGCCAAGGATGTATCTCAGTGCTGATGATATAGATCAGTGCCAATGATGTCTCTCAGTGCCAATGATGTAGCTCAGTACTGATTATATAGCTCAGTGCCAATGATGTATCTCAGTGCCCATGATGTAGCTCAGTGCCGATGATGTAGCTCAGTGCCAATGATAGAGCCAGTGCTGATGATGTATCTCAGTGCTGATGATGTAGCTCAGTGCTGATGATGTATCTCAGTGCCAATGATAGAGCCCAGTGCCAATGATGTCTCTCAGTGCCAATGATGTAGTTCAGTGCTAATTATATAGCTCAGTACCAATGATGTATCTCAGTGTCGATGATGTAGCTCAGTACCAATGATGTAGCTCAGTGCCAATGATGTATCTCAGTGCCCATGATGTAGCTCAGTGCCGATGATGTAGCTCAGTGCCAAGGATAGAGCCAGTGCTGATGATGTATCTCAGTGCTGATGATGTAGCTCAGTGCTGATGATGTATCTCAGTGCCAATGATAGAGCCCAGTGCCAATGATGTCTCTCAGTGCCAATGATGTAGCTCAGTGCTAATTATATAGCTCAGTACCGATGATGTATCTCAGTGTTGATGATGTAGCTCAGTACCAATGATGTAGCTCAGTGCCAATGATGTATCTCAGTGCCAATGATAGAGCCCAGTGCTGATGATGTATCTCAGTGCCAATAATGTATCTCAGTGCCGATGATGTAGCTCAGTGCCAGTGATAGAGCCCAGTGCTGATGATGTATCTCAGTGCCAATAATGTAGCTCATTGCCAATGATGCAGCTCAGTGCTGATGATATAGCTCAGCTGGTTAATAGGCCAACTGTAGAGTCCATAGAAATCTCAGGGTTGCAGTTTCTAGGCCCAGCAAGGTAATATCAGCCTTTCATCCTAATGAGGTAGCTAAAATGAGTAACCAGGACATAGGTCAAAACAGGAGACAATCTCAGTGTATCTTTTTTACTTGTAAAATGATTTCATTAAACAAAAATATGTGTGCTAGTCCAAGCTTTAATTTATTACATTTCAGTTGCCAAGATGGAAGTCAGTATGCCTCTTTCTGCAGCTTTTGGGATAATTTATATATTTTTCTTGATATTATTTGACTTTTTAAATGACATATTCTTTTTTTTTTCTATTCAGAGTCCGTATGACTTCAATTACATCTATGGGTCTGGTCCCCTCGAAATGTAATTTTGATTTATTAGTAAGAAGCTGCTGCCACTTTAAAGCTCATTTACATAGTCAGATTTTTTCTTGTCAACATGTGTTAGAGATCATAGTGAACGAGCCCTAGGAGAAGTCTACAGAGCCTGGATGCTGTCAGGCTAATTGCATGTATGCTGCCATCCTAGGAGGGAGAAATACCTCCCTTATCATTTTCAGAATGTTTTTTTGCTTCAAAACAAGCAAAGGACATTCACTGGGGGAATACTAGAGCTTGGGCCAGACACTCTCAATTCATCCAAAGGTCAATCATTTGGATGTTTTTGTTGGTAGAACATGCAGAGAATCAGCTCACCTCTAGAGATGTATAATTGGAGACATTTCCTCTACAAAAAAAACTGCAATTGTTCAGTGATGTCCCCTAACACTGATTAAAGTTAATTGCCAAAAAAAGGATTTCCTTATTTCTTTAGAAACCATTATGAAAATGTGTGGATTTTATATTTGTCATGTTTTATTTAAATAAATGTTGTGTCTGTTAAATTCCTGAAAAAGACAGACTTCTAGAGAAGCACTTCTGGCCGTGTTTCAAAGTCCTCAAGGGATTGTGTAGACCATCAGTAGAAAACATTCCGATCTCTACCTGTTGGAAACTACAGCTCCCATCATTCTTATCCAGATAATGGTTTGTTGAGGATGATGGGTACTGTAGGCCTCAACAGCTGATGAGCCAAAGGTTGCCTTCCCCTGTTGTAGACCATTGCTGGAACTGCTTTCTGCAACGGGAATATACTAGCTAGGCAGCAAATGATAGTGACAGTCAACCATCTTTTAGAATTTACATATTCTTCAAGTCTATAATATGTATAGTCAAATAGCCTATACTTTTTGTTTAGTTATTTATGTCATCTTCAGCAATTTTTATTACACTTTTCCGTTCCTGACATTTAGCTCCCTGAATATGTGTTTCCAGAGATCATTGTGTCAGAGACTGTGAAATCAGCATAGTGATGCAGCATACCTCCCAAGTGTCCCTCTTTAGGAGGGACAGTCCCTCTATGAGACCCAAATCCCCCTGTCCCTCTTTTCTACCCTGGAGTCCCTCTTTTTAGGACATCAGAGTGAGTGTTGTGTATATTAGTCTATCACATTGCTCCACAGCAATGAAACTCACATAAATGTTTAGTTAATCTTCAGTATATGTGTTTGTAAATGACTCTGTCTAAATAAAATACTTTGGTCTTGCTCTAAATCACAGTAACCTAAAATTTCTCAGTAATGTCTTGTGCACAAGCCACGCCCCCAGAAACACCACCTAAAACACAAGTGTCCCTCTTTGGCCATTTGAAATGGAGATATGGTGCAGCAGCAATTGACCTGTGTGCTGTAAAGGTAGGTTTTTCTATATTGTTTTACTGTCTTTTACATAGGCTATTTCTTACTTTGTTGCATTCTGCTTGTTTTCACATTCTCACCCAGAAGACTCCCTAAAAACAAATTCAAATAGCATGCTCTCAGGGATATTGAAGTGTAAAATAAAACAAACCCAAAAAAGATCTGAAGATTAAAAAATAAAAAATATAGAAAATTTGACTTTTCAATATTATGTACTTGCATAGGGCTGCCATCAGAAATGTTGTGGCCCAGTACAAACCTAAAACCACCAGCCTCTGCTATCACATCCCACCTCCTGCCCCCTGCTCCACCTCCCATTCATATTACTGCCCTACAACACCACAGAGTTCCTATCCAAATCACCCCCACTAGAGCCCCTCCTTCCCAGCAGAGTCCTCCACAGCAACCCCACTTAATGACTGTCCCAATCCCCACACCACATATAACTTCTTCTGTTCCTTCCATTTCAAGCCACTGTGTTGCACAGTAATGTCACTCCTCTCCCTCCATGCTCCTGTTCAGTCAGAATCATGTGAGGTGAATAGTAGTGATCTCACTCTGGCAAGCTTGCCCACTGTCCTTCTTCTTATTGAAGGAAACAGCCTGCAGAACTCTATCTCCATGGTGCTGGTTGGTAGCCATTGCTCTTCACTCAAGTCATTGTGAGGAGGAGCCAGCACCAGACCAGCCAATGGAAAATTACGTTACTGAATTGTGTAACTCTGCCCAGGGTTCCACATGCACTTTTAGCACCAATCACAATATGTAATTTACAGCGAGCACACAGCTCTAAAATGCACTGACCACACCTGGCCTAGCAGCTAATGCCACCCTAGGCCAGCCTGCCCCTGTCAGAGAAGCCACACCATGGTGGTCCCACTGTTACTGGGCCCCATATACGGACTGTTGCCTGCCGGTTCTCGCCCGGTTCCTGATTGTGGTCCTGCACGTCTTCTGGGTCTTTGTGTATGAGCGGTTCCCCTTGCTTGTGTCAAGCAGCCGCGTATGTGCAGTACATATCACTATAGTTTCCAATAAGAAGGAGGCCAGTAGCGATGTCACAGAGCACCGAGGGCCTATATAAACAGCTCCTGCCCTGTTCGCAGTGCTCTTTCATCAAGTTCCTTATCAGTGTTGCATCTCTAGCATATTGTCTGTCCGGATTTTGACCCTTGCATTGCCTTATCATTTTTTCCTGTCTCACCGCCTGCCCCTGACCTTCGACAAGTCCTTTGACCTCTTCTCCTCCTGCCGCCTGCCCTGACCTTCAGCCCGTCCATCCATTACGCTTCTTGCCACCAGCCTTGACCTTGGTCCGTCCCTCTGTCTGCTCTTGTCTCCTCCTTCGGTTTTGGCATCTCGGTGTTGGCTATTCCTCCAATATATTACCAATCAAAAGTTTTAGAATACCCACATTTTTCCAGTTTTTAATGAAATTTACACAGTTCAAGTCCAGTGAATAACCTGAAATGGTACAAAGGAAGACGGACAGACCATTATAACTAAGGGTGGGTGAAAAATTTCGCAAAAACGTGCCGATTTTTCGCTTTTCCCGCAAAAAATGTTGCCTTTCCGCCTATGCAAAATTGTCCTCCTTTCCGCCGATGTTAACACATTTTCCGCCTATTTTAATACATTTTTCAAGGCATATGTTGCTGCAGGACTCACAACTTTGACTTTCAGCCACTTATTTCTAAACTTCAGCCCTCAGAAGAAGTAATATTACAGTGGGAAATGTAGTACCTATAGGAAATACAGGCGAAAAATGTTTTCGCATGCAGAATGCATTTGTCCTTTGCCCACAACACTTTCTTGCTTAAGTGACACTGGCACATATTCATGATGATATCAAGTAATACAAAAAAAATCAAGTACAGGCTACAATGTGGCAGATATGTATTATAGTGGTGGTGGTGGGTGATTGGCATGGTGTGATTTGTGTATGTATTTTTACCATTGCCATACTCTATCCTCCTTCTCAGATTGCTGATACATATTACTTATCGGTCATAGCAGTGGTCCCAAGTGGGGTAGATGGTGGCAACCCTTCTTCACATCTGTCCTCCACCTCCTCATCTGTGATGCCGTTAATATATTTGTCCTGGCTTTGTCTGTCATGTGTGGTTTCTGCTACTACTACAAATACTGGAGCTAGATGTTGATGTAATTCTACTGCCACTACTACTATGTGTCAAAGGTGCAGCACTTATAGCAGCAGCACCAGAGGTACTCATCATATCTAACACAACCTGTGTAGCTGGGTACTCAAAACAGGTGTGTGTGTGTGTGGCTGAGTGGGACTTGGACTTTGAAGAGGCAATGATGCTGAGGATGACTGATAGGGTGACTGTTTGGTTTTTGACATCTGTACTTATCCAGGGTCAGACTTTCCAATGGCTTTCTCAAACAGTTTATAGACAGGCACGGTGCTCCTTTAAAGTGGCGGAAGAAACAGCCTTTGACTTTCTGCTAACCTTATACCCCTGTCATTATCCTCACTCTCAACTTCATCTGTATCTGAACAAGAGAAGGATGCTTGAGGGATATATTCTAGATCTGCATCATCATCAGTCAGCATTAGGTCATCCTCAGCAGCATCAGCATCACCTGACAGTTCTTGCCTACTACTACTCTTATATTCCTCTAAGCTTTTGGAGGTCTCAAACAATTTCTTTTTACTTTAACTATAACAAAATTCACTACTACTTTGAGGACAGGTGTTTTGGTGTCTCACTGTCTGATGCAACAGGCGGTTCAGCTGCTACCTTCCTCAATTATGCTGTTGCCAGCATCATCAACACTTGAATTTGACTTGTTGTCATCTTCAGTGTTCTTCTTATATGGTTCTTTATTTCTACTGGCACTGGTGGTGCTGGACCTAGTTTTGCTGGGACCTTGACAAACTGCATCCTCCCTTGGAGTAAAGGGCTCATCATCATTGACTGCACACGCTGCAAAACCATTGCTGCAGTAGGTTTCTGGACTACTACTTTACTCTCACGTCCCTATACTGCTCCACCCCTCCCCCTTCCCCTTGTGCATTTGCTGGACAGTCTGCAACTACACTGTGTTTTTTTACTGTACAGTTCACAACATAACTGATGGAGCTGTATGATGCCTTGCCTAAGCCCAGTCAGCTCTCTGTCACTGTCACCTAAGATATTTATTTATTTTTTTTATTTTTGTTTTATTTATTTTATTTTTTTAAATTGTCCACCCTGTTGCCTTAACACTGTCTGTCCAAAAAAATTATAACTGAAAAACAAAATCAACAACGTCTTTCCCCAGAATTCCCTAATAAAGCACAACAAGATCAGAAAGCAAACAGGTTGCCTGTGTCTTGCCTGTCAGTCACATGGAATTTTGGAGTATTTGGGAAACAACCTCCTTCCTCCCTTCTTATCCCCTAGAGTGCCCCAGACTCCCCTAATACAGAGAACAAATGTCCTACCTAAATGACTTCCTAAACTAAGCTTCAATTCCCCTTTATTTGCCTATCTCCTCTAGCTAAAAAACATGCTGCTCTCTCCTCTCACAAACACAGAATGGCTGCTGTGAGAGCCTGACAGCCTTTTATATGGCTGTAGAAAACTTTTGTGTGGTGTAGATATACTTCTTCCCATTGATTTCAATGGGTGGAAATGGTGGAAAAAAGTGAAAAAACAGCACTTTTCGCAGGAAATTTTTTGCCAAGTGGAAAGTGCCATTATTCGACAATTTCAGTTTGAGGCGAAAATTTTCACCCATCCCTAATTATAACCATTAAAATTGTAGGTCTTTCCTTTAGAGATATTGCAAAAGAAGCCAAGGTGTCAGTTTCCAACACCATCAAAAGGCACTTGGAAACTGGAGGAAACTCTGACAGAACGAGGTCTGTCAGGCCCAAAACCACAATAGAATCAGAAGACAAGTGTTACAGTAGCGGCGGCTGCCGAGCCGACCGCTACCTTACCTGCTGGTTCGCCAGCATTCTGTGTCAGCGGCGCTGCGGTCCGTCCCTCTCTGCAGCCTGCCGGAGCCTCTTCCGGCGGGCTCTCAGTGTGCCTTGGCGCGCGTCCAGCTAGACGCGTGCCTGTATTTAAAGGGACAGGCACACTTTTTTGGTCTCCTCCTCTTCCTGGGTGCTGGTCCTTATAAACCACTGGACACTACTCTCAGTTGCCCTTTCGTGGTGTCCAGTGAGGTTGGGAGGTTGTAGTACTGACTATCTGTTCTGGTTAAGACCATTGGCTTGTTCTGACTCTCCGCTCTGTGTATGATATTGGCTTGTCTGACAACCATTCTGGTGCATAATCTGCGGCTCTGGTAGACTACCCTCTCTGTGAATGACCCGGGCCTGGCTGACTATCCGTTCTGGTGCTGACGTTTGGCTTTACCTGATTTCCTGTTCTGTGTGTTACGCTGGTTGGTCCTGTTGCCTCTGGGATCTGACCTACTGCTCAGGGTTTTCATATTTCCCTTGCATTCTTGTATATCGCTATCTACCTTGGTTGGCCTGCGGTTGTCAACTGCGCAACCAGCATACAAACGCTCCAGGGGATAGCCGTTGGGCACCTTGGTAGATCTAGTGGCCTCTCTATCCTGGTTTCTGGTAGTATAGGTGCGGACCTGTCGGGCGTTTCCTATCTTTGTTGTTACAGGTGCGGACCTGTCGGGCGATTCCTACCTTGGTTGGTACAGGTGCGGACCTGTCGGGCGATTCCTACCTTGGTTAGTACAGGTGCGGACCTGTCGGGCGATTCCTACCTTGGTTAGTACAGGTACGGACCTGTTGGGCGTTCCTACCTTGGTTAGTACAGGTGCGGACCTGTCGGGTGTTTCACACCGTTGGCGGTGCAGTTGCGGGCCGGTAGTGGAGCTCTGGTGCGGACCTGAGTCGAGTCCTTCCTAGCTATCATTGGGGCTCAGTTCCTTGTACTTCAGAAGAACAGTATTGCTGCCACCCGTGTTGCTTTGTACTTTACTGTACCATTGCCTGTATGTGTGTTTCCTAATAAAGCTCTGGTGAAGTAGTACGGACTCCAGTATTGTTATTTCTGCCGTGACAACAAGTTTCTGAGACAGGCGGCTCACAGTAAGCAAGTGTCAGTTTCAACTGTGAAGAGAAAATTTTGAGCTGCAGGTTTGAATGGTCGAGTGGCAGTCAAAAAGCCATTGCTAAGATGGCATAATAAGAAAAAGAAGCTTGCCTGGGCCATTAAGCACCTTCAGTCGACTACTGAAGACTGGAAGAAGGTCTTATGAACTGATGAATCAAAATTTGAGATCTTTGATTCAACACGCAGGGTTTTTGTACGCTGTCGAGTAGGCAAAAGGATGGTTCCTCAGTGTGTGTCACCAACTGTCAAACATGGAGGAGGAAGTGTTATGGTCTGGGGCTCTATGGTCTGGGGCTCTTTTGCTGGATCCAGAGTTGGCAACTTGCACAGAGTAAGTGGCCCCGTGAACCAATACTCCTACCACAGCATTTTGCAGTGTCATGCAGTACCCTCTGGTACACACCTAGTTGGTTAGTGGTTCATCCTACAGCACGATAATGACCCAAAACATACCTCCAGGCTGTGTCAGAACTACCTTAGAAGAAAAGAACAAGACAGTAGTCTTCAAATAAAGGAATGGCCATCACAGTCTCCAGACGTAAACTCCATCGAGATGGTTTGGGATGAACTGGACAGAAGGGTGAAAGCAAAGCAACCTACAAGTGCAAAACATATGTGGGAACGTCTGCATCAGTGTTGGGAAGAACTTTCAGAACATTATTTGATTTCCATTGTGGAAAGAATGCCACAAGTGTGTTTGGCTGTTATATCTGTAAAAGTTGACTACTTTGATTATTCAAAAATGTAGATTACATTTTGTTAAGGAAAACGACTCCATGATTTCTTGTTAATGTCCATTTGTTTATTTGTTCTATGCTTTATTTTCAGAGAACATTGAGACATTAAACTGCGAAAATTTCAATAAAAACTAGAAAAATAGGGTGTTCTAAAACTTTTGACCGGTAGTGTATATTTATATATGATCCCCACAAACTTTTCCTAATGGACCATGGAGAATTTAAATAGCTACACCCGTTACTTGTATTTATCCCCTGACGAAGCCTGAAAGAGGCGATACGCATTGGGATGGTTGGTGTACTAGGAAAATTCTGCTCCTAGATCCATGATGTTACTCCACAATTGATAAGTATCTTGCTGTGTCAACATTGATTTGTTTTTCATGTGCTCTACTACTCCCACCATTTTAAAAGGCCAACAAGGGACAATTTTGTTATAGAGGGTGTTGATGGGGGTGTGGCTGGTGGGTGGGGTAGAAAATGTTTAGGTTATTTCATGACCAATTGACACCTCTTTGTATAACTGAATAAATGATTTAGAACAAGACCAAAGTATTGTATTTAGACAGTCTAATTTATAAACACACATACTGAAGTTTAATCAAACATTAATGTGAGGTTCATTGCTGTGCAGCAGTATGAGACACTTATATACACAGCACACAGTCTGATCTCCTAAACACAGGGACACCCAGGTGATACACTTATATACATACCACACAGTATGATCTCCTAAACACAGGGACACCAGGGTGATACATTTATATACACACCACACAGTCTGATCTCCTAAACACAGGGACACCAGGGTGATACAAATACATACAACACACAGTCTGATCTCCTAAACACAGGGACACCAGGGTGATACACTTATATACACACCACACAGTCTGATCTCCTAAACACAGGGACACCAGGGTGATACACTTATATACACACCACACAGTCTGACCTCCTAAACACAGGGACACCAGGGTGATACACTTATATACACACCACACAGTCTGATCTCCTAAACACAGGGACACCAGGGTGATACACTTATATACACACCACACAGTCTAATCTCCTAAACACAGGAACACCAGGGTGATACACTTATACACACACCACACAGTCTGATCTCCTAAACACAGGGACACCAGGGTGATACACTTATATACACACCACACAGTCTAATCTCCTAAACACAGGAACACCAGGGTGATACACTTATACACACACCACACAGTCTGATCTCCTAAACACAGAGACACCAGGGTGATACACTTCTATACAAACCACACAGTCTGATCTCCTAAACACAGGGACACCAGGGTGATACACTTATATACACACCACACAGTCTGATCTCCTAAACACAGGGACACCAGGGTGATACACTTCTATACACACCACTAGGGTGACCACATTTCCCTTCTGCCATTCCGGGACGTGGTCACCCTAGAACTTGCCTTACCTTGAGTCCCTGGTGGTCTAGCGGCGTGGAAAGTGCTCTGTGCCTCCTCCAGCACAGAGCTGAAGCTCCCGCGCGCTGTGCTCAGAAATGCAGAGCGCTGGGAGATGATGTCATCTCCCAGCGCTCTGTATTACTAGAGCGCTTGCCTCCAGGAGATCAGGTAAGCTGCATTGCCGCCCTGGATGTCAGCCTGCAAGCGGCGTCCATGATGTGACACACCGCTTGCAGGCTGACATCCAGGGCGGCTTGGCTTCATTCCGGGACACTTCATTGTCCCGGTTGAAGGGGACCCGGGACGCGGGACATAGCCCTGAAATAAGGGACAGTCCCGGATGTTCCGGGACCCGTGGTCATCCTACACACCACACAGTCTGATCTCCTAAACACAGGGACACCAGGGTGATACACTTATATACACACACCACACAGTCTGATCTCCTAAACACAGGGACACCAGGGTGATACACTTATATACACACCACACAGTCTGATCACCTAAACACAGGGACACCAGAGTGATATACTCATATACACACCAAGCAGTCTGATCTCCTAAACACAGGGACACCAGTGTGATACACTTCTATACACACCACACAGTCTGATCTCCTAAACACAGGGACACCAGGGTGATACACTTATATACACACCACACAGTCTGATCTCCTAAACACAGGGACATCAGGGTGATACACTTATATACACATCACACAGTCTGATCTCCTAAACACAGGGACACCAGGGTGATACACTTATATACACATCACACAGTCTGATCTCCTAAACACAGGGACACCAGGGTGATACATTTATATACACACACCACACAGTCTGATCTCCTAAACACAGGGACACCAGGGTGATACACTTCTATACACACCACACAGTCTGATCTCCTAAACACAGGGACACCAGGGTGATACACTTATATAAACACCACACAGTCTGATCTACTAAACACAGGGACACCAGGGTGATACACTTATAAACACATCACACAGTCTGATCTCCTAAACACAGGGACACCAGGGGGAAAAGAGACAGAAAGGGATTTGGGTCTCAAAGAGGGACTGTCCCTCCTAAACAGGGACACTTGAGAGGTATTTTTTGAGTGCCGGAAGGATATGCAACACACTGCAAAGCAATGAGTTGCATACCTTTCTGGCGCTCAGAGGGTTAAGATCCATATCATATTTAGGTTTGTTTCTGTGTAGTCTCAAAATATCTCCTAACACTCATTCTGGGGTTGACAAAACTGACTTCATGACTGAAACACTGCCCAGTAGTATGTAGTTTACAGACATCAACTTTGGGGGTTGTGCATGTGGCCTCCATTGACCCACTGGGACACACTTGCAAGCCCAATTCACAGGGCATGGGTGTCCAGAATACTTTATTTGTGGGCTACTTCATAAGAAATCAATTTGTAAGAGGTTTACATTAATATAAAACAAATCAACATTATTCATGCAGATGCAGGCCTATTCCTTGTTACTGATCAATGTTCATCAACATCAGTAAGAATAATGGTATTTAAATGGACTCTGAGTTGTACAACGGTAGTAGCGAGCAGGTGAATAGTTCTGTATTGGCCTTGTCTGCTAGTTCATGTGCTAATTATGTAAAAAAGATTTGTGTTAAAAATCTCAGGTGGCTCACAACCTGGGGTTTAATGGGTGACATGGGTCCATGGACAGCTTGTTGGACACTCATAGTCTACTGATACCTGCATCACACAGGACAGGAAACTGAACTGAGAAACTTCAGTTTTGCAATCATTTCCTCACTTCAGGACCAACAAGGGAGCCTCAGGGGTCTCTTTCCGACTTGTGTTCTAAAAATGGTCTCCAATAGATTAGGAAACAATGCAATGGAAAATAATATCTGCCCTACAGTGAGGTTAATTTGCCCAACAATGATTTCAGTTCTTAGAACATCACTATCATACAGTTGGTTTGTCTCAGAATTTCTCCACTTCTTTTTAGAACAACAACCCCTTTATCAAATGTTAGGACAAGAGGACAAAGTCTAAAACTAGCAGGACCAGGCTTAGAAGTAATGTAAGTAGTTATATTTCATTGAGAGGGTGGTAGGTAAGTGGTCTAGCCTACCAGCAGAATGGTGGACTTTAATACAGTTAGGGAATTTAAGCATGCATGTATTTGATACACATAAGACTATCTAAAACATAAGACAAGACCAAGGACTAAATAAGGACTGAGGTTTTATAGTAGGAGAATGGTTCTTATCTGCCATCAAATTCTATGTTTCCATGTCTCTGTGACCCACACCCTCCTCATTAAAGTCTCTTGTAGTATATCTGTATGCTGAGATTATAGAAGATTGATTTGTGAGACATCACTAAGAATAGCAGGATCAGTGATTTCTCTATGTGACTTGTCTAGTAGTAGTCTTCAATTACTCTCATCATAATCCACTCAATCCTCCCCATGAAACCTCTCCAGGCTTGAGAGACTCAATGACAGCATGCAAATGGATTTCCTTTATGTTGCCTAGTCTACTGAAAAGTATTAACTATACCAAAGATGAGTTACATTCATTCCCATCTGCTTGTTTTATGTGCTTCTTTTTTGTTAAAAGGTTATGCTATGGTTGGGGCTATAAAAAGACAAAAAACCAACTAACTTTGTTTTAGATTCCATTTCATCAGGAAAACATTTCCACAATGCTATTTCCCACATGTACAGAAATTTACTGATCATTATTTCTGCAATCATTTTCTGGAAGTAGGCCCCAACCGATTCCCAAATTTGCTATTTAAAAAACAACCCCCCCCAAAAAAAAAAAAAAAAGCAAACAAAACACAATCAAGACAAAATCCTGCTGCTTTGGAATCCTTTTGGAAAATGGTCAAAAATGTACTTAGAAGAGATGCTAAATGCCCGAAGGAAGTGGCTGGACATTGTCCACTTACTTTGGGCTGTATCAGTAGACAATTGGCTGCAAGACAAAGGGGAAACATATTGCATATATGTGACCTTTTCCTCTTTGCTCTGATTGGCTGGAATGGGAAGTTGCTCCTAGGAACTACAATGCCAAAGTAACAATGGATGTGAGGACAAGGACGTTCAATATATTAATGGACCCCATCACTCAGTTGAGTATATATATTTTGTAAATACACATTTACAATAAGAGTGGAAGGGGTCCAGGGAACTCTCCTCCTTTGGATTTTTTTTGGCATTAATATGAGAGTTTCAGATACTATATTAGTTTAATTTAACCAGTCCTCTCTTGCAAGGAAAAGTAGAGGAAATTATTCCAGATCCCTTTCTTTGACAACATCAGGATTAACATGGGGACTCCAGACCCCAAATTTATACTTTTTAACTTCTTGTTTCATTAAATAAAAGAAAAAAGGGAATCCTTTATTTTTTCTGAATTAATATGGAGTATATGTACTCCATGTTAATATATTGGGCCACCTACTTTCCCCCATGTTATTCCTATGGGGAGACCTTTAAACTTGTTACCCAGGGCTTTGGCCAATCAGGGAACTGCCTACTTCCCAAGCACCCCCACAGTTCAACAGGATGTCGAGGTTTTACAGTATCCAGATAGGTAGACACCCGCTGGTTGTCAGATGTATTGCAGTTCGTCGACAATCCAGCGGGAATGCAGTTCAGTCCCTTTAAATTTGTGGCCAATCAGAGAGGGGCCGACTTTTCCCCATGTTAAGTTAATGGTGGCCGTTTAAATCTGATCAGCCAATCGAGAGCTGGACTACATTTAAAACCATGGTGGTTTTCTCAGAGTACTGCTGGCATGGTGAATTCAGTATTCCAGAGGGAGATAGTTTTTTCCCAACCACAGCAAGGTTTTCCAGTAATGGCCTATGGCCCGTTACATGGACCACTTGCTCACAGGTGTCTAAAGGGATCAGCTGCACCTCACCGATGAGGCCCAACAAGGATGAAACATACGTCTGGGGTTTCCGGCTTCCCTTTTTCAGAGAAGAATTGTCTGGCATTTCATGGCTGGACTGCCATTTTGGCAGGACCTGTATGATATGCTTCATAATATTTCTTCTCTGTGTATGGCATTTGTGAGCTAAAAGAGATTGCTCCCTGGATGTGAGGACACAGTCCCAGTGAACTTTTGCATACCCTTGTGAGCTCATGAGCCTAGCTGAGCATCTCTGCCTTCTTCTTTGTATATGCAAATTGCTCTTAGGGTTAGTCACCCTACGGGTAATGAGGGTATCCAGATGTAAACCGCTTGCTCACAGGTGCCTAGAGGGATTAGCTGCACCTCACCAATGAGGTACAACAAGGCTGAAACGATATGTCTGGGGTTTGTTGCTTATCTTGTTCAGAGAATAACTGTCATTTTGGTAGGACCTGCATTATATATTTCAGAATATTTCTTCTCTGTGTATGGCATTTGTGAGCTAAAAGAGATTGTACCCTGGGAGCGAGGACACAGTCCCATTGAGTTTTTGCATACCCTTGCAAGCTCGTAAGCCTAGCTGAGCATCTCTGACTTCTTCTTTATTTTAAAAATAATAAAAAAATGTATGTCTGTATATCAGTATATCTATACACCCATCTGTCTATCTAACTATTTTTTTGTCATTCTGTATATTCATATGTCTGTCTATCTCCCCATCTGTCAACTTGTCTGACTATCCTTGTGTTTCTCAATGTTAGTCCACAGGATACACCAGAAGATCAGGGTTTCAGGAAATCCCTGCCTGATCACAGGTAGTTGATCAGTAGATTAGTCACTGTGACTGATCTACCAGTGCTTAATCATGGATATCCACTGGGTGCATTCCCATGATTGGTCTTGAGAATAACTGTTGCGCATACACAAACAGATGCAAACATGGCAACACAAACATACATAGACAAACACACGTACACACACATACAACATGTATGCACACACATGCATGCATTTACAATACATGCATACATACACAAAAGTGCACACAGACAAAGACACACATATACACACATATGCACACAGAACACAAACATAGCACACAAACATGCACATGTGCACACTCCCATACATACAAACATCCACAACCACAAACACGCAAGTTAGTGAAGTTGATGTACTAAGCTCTGAATGCTAAATTTCTCCAACACATTGTGAGATCAATACTGGGGGTGAATGGGAGCAAAAGAGCTCCCCTTCTTCCATCCTACCCCTACTACCAGGTAGGAGTGGACAGGATCACGAAACACTTGCACGTCAATTAGGGAGGATTTCCCTCATTGATGTGAGAGGGTTTCTCAATCCCACCCACTCTTACCCGGCTACTGGCAGGACTGACACAGGGGCGCTCTGCTGCTCCACTGCTGCACCTTTATCAGTAACTGGTGGCATCACCACGAGGTCTGACTTTTTTTTTGTATGTGGTTGGCTGAGCAGGCAGATGAACTTTGCCCCCTGCCTCCTCTTAAGCCAGCCACGTCCCCTGACAGCGAACCTGATTCACATACATATTTATATTTCTCCAATGGCATAAAAAAGTTAAAGCCGGAGTTAAGTTCTCACTCAGATGCACAAAAGCCAGCAAGTGCAGGCTTTGAACATAACTCCTTGCACCATGGGATTTTCTGATGAATTTAACCCTTTAACAAGCACACGATGCAACGAGTGGCCGACTCTTAAGAACCACGGGGCTGTGTGGCGACCCCGGAATGCCATGACGCTCCAGTACCATCATAAGTGCGAGACCAGGCGTGACGGTCCTGGCACGTCAAGGGTCATTAAGGGATTACACATGACAACTCATTGTGATATCACAAATGACATAATTAATTGCATGACCAATAACCTCAACAATAGCATCACTGGTGACATCACAAAAATGTCCTCTTCAGATATGCACTCTGCAAACAAAACAACAGGAAACTAGGGGCTGGAAACTGGTTTGACTTTTTTTTTAACGAGCTGTTTCTATACTATTCATGTTAATAGAGGAAAGGTTTAATTCAAAAGTCCAGTCAGCTGAATCCATTAGATGGACATCAATACTCGGCAAAAAGTCATTTAGCTGTCTGCTTTTTCTCTTAATTCCCCTTTCACCTGCTATTTTTGATTAGACTGGACTTTTTTTTTTGGAGGGGGGTGTCACCTTTTTCTGACATCCTGAGACTGATGTCCTTAGAAGAACTAGGTCTGTTGTGGGGCAAACCAAATGAACCATAGGGAACAAATAAAATCCAGTTGATTAAAATGAATGCTAATGAGGTCTCTAATATATTATTTCCCTATGGTGCTGTTGGCTTGATTCAGAATTGATCCAGTGTTCATAATGTATCTGCCTAATTGTGCTTACCATTTAAGGCAATGCGATGAACACCCCTCTTTTTAGAAAGGGTTAAGTTTCTAAGTTAAGTTTCTTCTATGTATTGATACACCTCCAAGATGTTAAAGGGATAGTAATGTTTCACAAAAACAGCAGCTCCAATTAATCTTCATAGTATTTGGGTCATGGAGAGTGTTATTTCAATACTGTCAGAGTTGTAGTTCAAGAGTAATTGAATGATAAAGTATCCCCCTCCTGCCCCTTTTACTGATGTAACACTGCTCACCTCAGAGCAGCAAGACTGTCCGGATGGATTGTAGAGAGGGACAATCTTCATTGATCATAATGAAAAACCTGTCAAGGGAGGCAGGGTTTTCCTTATATTCACAGTAACAAGTTTGACCCTTGCTGGGATCTGTCTGGTCTCAAGACCAGATTCCACATCTAAGCTGATCAGTGTTACACTAGGTAAAAGGGGCTGGAGGGGATACTGTATCATTCAATTAATCTTAAACTACAACTCTGACAGTATTGAAATAACACTCTCCATGGCCCAAATACTATGAAGAGCTGCTTTTTGTGAAACATTACTATCCCTTTAACACTAATGTAACAACTTCCACAGAAGTGGAAAATTTTCATTATGTAGTATATTCAGATACAAAAGTAAATGCTTCCATCCTGAATATGGGATGAGATTCCTCAAGTGGTGAGGCTGGGAAATACAAGGAAAAATAATGTGAAAGACGCCATTCTGGTAATCCACGCACATATGTATGCAGTGTATGTGTAGGCATATCTTCACCATTGTAGCAGTCTATGGGAAGATGGCAGCTGGAAGTGGCACATCTATGTGGTCCTAATAAAATAAATCAGAGAGGGCCAGATACAATCTAGCTATTAAAGGGATAGTAATACTTAAAATGTAAAAAAGTATTTTGTAGGGTTTATTCCCTTGAGTAAAATAAGTACTCCTACTGCTGAAAGGTATTTTATTCAAAAGTTATTACAGCTCAAACTAGACTTGTTTAGGTGCAGTATCACAATAACCTGACATTGTGCAGTGGCGCTGTTGCTACACCATCCGATGGAGATGTATGGTCAACTGACCAGAGCTGTTCATAGGATGATGCAGGAACAGCACCACTGTAATAGTTCAGGTCATTCAGGTACTGCAGCTGAAAAACAAAATCATGTTTGACCTGCAATAACTTTTGAACAACACACCTTTCAGCAGTTTTACTCAGGGTTGTAAACCCTGCAACATATATTTTATTACATTTTAAGTATTACTATCCCTTTAAACAACAAACATGTTGAATCCTTTGAGTGCCAGAGGGGTGCCCAATGCTTTGCTCTGTAAGGAAATCCTCTTATTATGCCATTCTCCACTTGATGAATTCCACCCATAATGAGGTTGATGTACTAAGATACTGGAATAAATCTGAGGTTTATCAGTTGTAAAAATGATAATTGATTTAACACATTAACAACCGCTCGATCTGCTGGAGGGCAGCCATTAATGACAGCGGTACTTTTTTTTTCTTGCAGTGGATTCTGGGATCGCTGACCGTCGTGCAGCTGTGCGGGGACCCCAGAATTCCATGAAGTGCCAGGCACATCATTAGTTCTTAAAGGGGAACTATCACCTGTATTTAGAAATCCTTCTTCTTCTGAGACTGGTGGCCAAGCTTGCACGCAGACAACTTGGCTTAGAGACATCCGCCCGCCTGCGCTGTCCTAATTATTGGGGGGGACTTTATTGGGGGTGATAATTCTACTTTTACCCCTTGAGGACTAGATCATCATACAACCTATTGCCAATAAGTATGCTGAATTCTTCTCTGGCCCTCAAGCGGTTAAATGGGAATTTTGACCCCTTGAATGCTAGAAAAATCTCCAGTGACTTATTTAAAAAAAAAAAAAAACACAGTTTAACCCTTTGAATGCCAGAGAGGTATCCAACGCATTGCAACGCAATGTGTTGGATACCTCACTGCTACTCAAAAGGTTAATAATGGGGATTTATTTTCCACCTCCACTAGTGCTGTTGGATTGCTCATAAATTACTCCATTTCTCCTCAGTACATCAGCCCCTATCTTTGCTTATCTCCCAGGCATTCCTTTTCACACACGATGTTACAGACGGATTATGCTCTGCCCCGTGCCGGAGTTTGATGCCTTTAGATTTGACTAAATTGCTGCAGCTCAGCTGAGCTGAAACCAACAGTTCAGTGAATGTTAAAGAACTCCATTCAGACCATAAACTTTAAAAGGTTTGATTATCCTTGAGCCAAGCAAACGTTTCCAGATGATTTCAAGTTTTATGATAAACCATTAAAATTACAACTATTAAAAAATAATTGCAGGCAAATGGCAAGAATAGGCGAAAGAAAGGCTGGAAATAAGGTTACACTGGGGGGAAAAAATTATATTTTAGCATGTTCCCTGTGAGTAACAAATGCAACTTTTAGCGGTAATTATCAATATGTTAGAACGCAAAAAGCAGTTGAAACTCCCAGAAAATGCATCAGTGGAAAATTATTCTTTCGTATATAAATGTGATGTTTCTTTTTAGATTGTTACCTGAACATACAGGAAGATTTTGCTTGAAGGAGAAGTACCTACTAACAATAACCATAACTGGGAATTTCATTCTGTTAACCCCCTGGAAAGGGTTCATGGACTACAACTAGGCATATGTCAATGGCGCAATCTGTTCCATAAAGGGGGTGGGACATGACAGGTGGATGGGGCTTATAATTGTGCTGGGAAGTGGGTAGGAAGTGGGTGAAAAGTAGGCAGAATATGATAGGAAGGAGGAGAAGTGGGTGGGAAGGGGGGGAACAGGGTGGGAAGGAAGAGAAGTGGATGAGAAGTGGGAGGAACAAGGTGGGAAGGAGGAGAAATGGGAGGGAAGTGGAAGGAACAGGATGGGGTAGGATGAGAAGTGGGCAGGAAATGGGAGGAACCAGGTGGGAAGGAGGAGAAGTGGGGGGAAGTAGGCAGAACGGGGTGGGGAATTAGGAGAAGTGGGTGGGAAGTGGGCGGAACAGGGTGGGAAGGAGGAGAAGTGGGCAGGAAATGGGAGGAACAGGGTGGGAAGGAGGAGATGTGGGTGGGAAGTGGGCAGAACAGACTGGGAAGGAGGAGATGTGGGTGGGACGTTGGGGGAACAGGGTGGAAAGGAGGAGAAGTGGGCAGGAAGTGGGAGGAACAAGGTGGGAAGGAAGAGAAGTGGGCAGAGTTTCATAGGAAACTCACAACAGCTGGAGAATCAGCCTGTGCCCCTGGAGAACCGGTAATAAGCACTAAAACCAGAGACTCTGGGGCACATCTGGAGTATTCTCAGGTATGATAATATCCCTCACCTACCTTAATATGGACAGAAAATCTTAATGGTCCCTATGACTTTTCCCTAGTGCCTAAGTTCAATAGATAACATCTTCAGTAAATCCATAGAGGCAGGCATGCCAGTTTCTATCAGTTTCTTTTTTTTTTTCACCATGTCCAGTGAGCAGAGTTTTATGTCCTGTGACCCTGCAAGAAACTGATTTGTCTACAGCCAAGTACATGAAATATTGACAATTTTCATTTGACCACAGGTGTGCAATTGTTTTTCTCTAAAATGTCTCCATATTTAAATATATCAAATTGTGTTTGATTCAGTCATCAGATGTACAGTGACAAGTGGATCAATTCTGGGGCAAACTAACTGCACAATAAGGGACACATGACTCTCTCATCCCTCATCTCCACCTTTTCCTAGCCTAGTCAAGCAACTTTAGCACACAATAGCACCTTAGTTACAGTGCTTGATAAGATAGCACCTGCCACACTATGATACAGACTATATTCCAATCTCCAATCCTGGCATAGCACACAAATCATAACTCAAGATTGCTCCAGGGAAAGCTGAACGTCATTGTATCAACATCAGACTTTATCCTTTATAATTGACTGCTCAAATATCACTTCCTCTCCCTTCTGTGTCCATCTTCTTCTCTCTCTAGACCTACATTCACTCTCAAGACCTTGATAAATATTAGACAAAAATATTAGATTAGACAAAATTAGAAATGACATCTCATCTTGTCAGCCAATGCCTGCCACATCTGACCTTCCTTTCCTTCCACTCATGCCTAAGTTTACTCTCAGTTCCCTTACTCCTGTATCTGTGGATTAGGTTGCTGGACTTCTTTCATCTTCTTACCTTACCAACTGCCCATTGTTTCCATTCCCTCATAGTTTTTTTGTCTACTCTCTGCTACTTTGCGCTTTGAGTCTCACAGGGAGAAAAGGGCTATAAAAATCACAAATTATTATTATTATTATTATTATTACTATAACACCAACACTAAGTTATTTATTTAACATGCCCAGTTATATTGTCCAGCTTCTTTTAAACACGTTCTAATCAGACCCATCCATTGACCAAAGGTCTTTTCTCTTTACTGATTGTTCAGCAGCTGTTGATAAAATAGACAACTCAACTCTGCTGCAAATTATCCAGTCTAATGGAGTCAGTAACATAACTCTCTCCAAACACCACCTAAAACTAAACTTACCCAAACAGAGCTGATAAAACTCCTTTCCCATCATGTACCCAAATCTTATATTACCATTAATGTCAACAACTTCACTATAACCCCTAAAACTCAAGCAAACTGTCAAGTGATCATTTTCGAATATGCCCTCTCTTTCATTGCTCAAATACTCTATCTCACAAGGTCCTGTCACTTTTACCTACGGAGCAACTCTAGAATTTGATCTTGCTAACACAGGACACTACCAAAAGCCTAGTCCACTACCTCACCATATCTTGGCTTGACTATTGCAAACCCTCCTAGTTTACCTTCCCCTTGTAAGACTGCCACCATTTCAGTTCATCTTTAATGCTGCTGCTGGGTTAATTAATCTCATTGTCACACTTCCTCTGCAGCCTCACTCTGTAAGGTGCTACACTGGCTCCATTTATCCTCAAAGATCAGACTTAAAATCTTGTTACTCACCTTCAGATCCCACCACAAAACCACTCCCCCATTCATAATCATTAGTGCTGAGCGAGCATGCTCGGCCGATGCTCGGATCGGCTCGAGCATCGCTCTGCTCTGCACATGGCGGTACTCGTACGAGTACCGCCATGTGCTCGCCCGGCATGTTCGGGTGGCGGGGATCTGTGCCGAAGGAGGCACAGATCTGAAGACGCTCCGCTGGACCACCAGGGACTGGAGGTAGGGGGCATTGCGGAGATGAAGGGGGCATAGCGGAGATGAAGGGGGACATTGCAGAGATGAAGGGGGCATTGCGGAGATGAAGGGGGACATTGCAGAGATGAAGGGGGCATAGCGGAGATGAAGGGGGCATAGCGGAGATGAAGGGGGACATTGCAGAGATGAAGGGGGCATAGCGGAGATGAAGGGGGACATTGCAGAGATGAAGGGGGCATAGCGGAGATGAAGGGGGCATAGCGGAGATGAAGGGGGACATTGCAGAGATGAAGGGGGCATTGCGGAGATGAAGGGGGCATAGCGGAGATGAAGGGGGACATTGCAGAGATGAAGGGGGCATTGCGGAGATGAAGGGGGCATAGCGGAGATGAAGGGGGACATTGCAGAGATGAAGGGGGCATAGCGGAGATGAAGGGGGACATTGCAGAGATGAAGGGGGCATAGCGGAGATGAAGGGGGACATTGCAGAGATGAAGGGGGCATTGCGGAGATGAAGGGGGACATTGCAGAGATGAAGGGGGCATAGCGGAGATGAAGGGGGACATTGCAGAGATGAAGGGGGCATAGCGGAGATGAAGGGGGACATTGCAGAGATGAAGGGGGCATTGCAGAGATGAAGGGGGCATAGCGGAGATGAAGGGGGACATTGCAGAGATGAAGGGGGCATAGCGGAGATGAAGGGGGACATTGCAGAGATGAAGGGGGCATTGCGGAGATGAAGGGGGCATAGCGGAGATGAAGGGGGACATTGCAGAGATGAAGGGGGCATTGCGGAGATGAAGGGGGCATAGCGGAGATGAAGGGGGACATTGCAGAGATGAAGGGGGCATAGCGGAGATGAAGGGGGACATTGCAGAGATGAAGGGGGCATTGCAGAGATGAAGGGGGCATAGCGGAGATGAAGGGGGACATTGCAGAGATGAAGGGGGCATAGCGGAGATGAAGGGGGACATTGCAGAGATGAAGGGGGCATAGCGGAGATGAAGGGGGACATTGCAGAGATGAAGGGGGCATAGCGGAGATGAAGGGGGACATTGTGGAGATGAAGGGGGGCATTGACCAGGCACCCTCCCCTCATCAGAGCAGGGGGTGCCTGGTGTAATGCTCGTGTCGCCCCATTCAATTCAATGGGGCTCGGGTGCTCGGCCGAGCACTCGAGCCTCCGGGGGTGCTCGGTCAGAGCACCCGAGCACCCGAGCATCGGGGTGCTCGCTCAACACTAATAATCATCTCTAAATACACCCCAATATATCTATTATACTTAGTAAAGGATCTTCAATTTTGCTTCCCTTTAGCAAAACTTCTCACTAATGACTCCAAGACTATACCAGAACA
This sequence comes from Rhinophrynus dorsalis, assembly GCA_037306005.1. Taxonomy (NCBI): domain Eukaryota; kingdom Metazoa; phylum Chordata; class Amphibia; order Anura; family Rhinophrynidae; genus Rhinophrynus; species Rhinophrynus dorsalis. The sequence continues at coordinate 480,127,797 of CM074722.1, forward strand.
GCCCCCAATCTCTGGAACTCATTGTTACACTCCATCAAACTCTCCCCCATCTCTCACTCATTAAAGTTCTTCCCCCCAAAGTCACCTAGTCAAAAAAGCTTACAGCTAATGTTTCTACCAGCCACAAACCCATAATTACAGTAATGATGTGTCATCCTGATCCTTTCCATCTAACTCAGAGAAACAAATAAGCAGTTGGCCCAAAACCTTTCCCTTCTCCCTAAAGGAATGGAACCAACATGAATGTACATGGCTTATGCTGACTGCTACATCAGGTTAAAGGTTATCTTTGGACTCTTGTCCTGCGATTTACTAATTGATCATTGTTGTAAACATGTCTGGTTCACATGGAGGTTTAACTTCTGTCTTTTACCCGTGGAGCATTCCCAATGGTTTCAAAACATGCTCATCCATCACCAGTAGCTTAAGAATGATGTCTCATTTATTACTGACCTGGGATCTCCTAATTCCTCTGCTGAAGAAGCAAGAATATCTGTAGATTCAGCAAAAAACATAGTCTTAATTTAAAGCCTTTGAGGTCTCACAGTCATCATCCAAACTGCCATAATGATCCGTTTACTCCGTTTTCATTCCAGTAAGGGAATACATTTTGATTCCTTTGGCTTCATGTTTGTTCTGTGGCTTGGCTGAAGTACAAAGCTGCTGACACTTAGAGCCATCATTGCCATACCTGGTAATACAAAGGATCTGCCCTGGAGACTCTGATTTTTATTGATAACACTTTGAGTCCCAGAGGGGTACGCATTAGGGATGAGCGAGCACCCCGATGCTCGGGTGCTCTGACCGAGCACCCCCTGATGCTCGAGTGCTCGGCCGAGCACCCGAGCCCCATTCAAATGAATGGGAGCACTTGAGCATTAAACCAGGCACCCCCTGCTCTGATGAGCGGAGGGTGCCTGGTCAATGTCCCCCTTCATCTCCGCTATGCCCCTCTTCCACAATGTCCCCCTTCATCTCCTATGCCATAGAGGAGATGAAGGGGGACATTGTGGAAGAGGGGCATAGCGGAGATGAAGGGGGACATTGTGGAAGAGGGGCATAGAGTCTATGCCCCTCTTCCACAATGTCCCCCTTCATCTCCGCTATGCCCCTCTTCCACAATGTCCCCCTTCATCTCTATGGCATAGGAGATGAAGGGGGACATTGTGGAAGAGGGGCATAGCGGAGATGAAGGGGCACATTGTGGAAGACGGGCATAGCGGAGATGAAGGGGGACATTGTGGAAGAGGGGCATAGAGTCTATGCCCCTCTTCCACAATGTCCCCCTTCATCTCCGCAATGCCCACTTCATCTCCGCAATGCCCCCGTACCTCCATTCCCTGGTGGTCCAGCGGAGCGTCTTCGGATCTGTGCCTCTTCCGGCACAGATCCTCTTCACCCGAACATGTCGGGCGAGCACATGGCGGTACTCGTACGAGTACCGCCATGTGCCGAGCAGAGCGATGCTCGAGCCGATCCGAGCATCGGCCGAGCACGCTCGCTCAACACTAGTACGCATCAAATTGCAAAGCAATACGTTGTGTGCCCCTCTGGCACACAAAGGGTTAATTACTATGTCTGTGGGGACAGAGACTGTTTCTCCAGCTGTGGTGAGTTTCATGAGAAGCTCTGCTCAATTCTGTCCCTTCCCACCCTGTTCTGCCCACTTCCCGTCCACTTCCTGCCCACTTCCCATGAAACCCCGCCCACCTAATAAGCCCTGCCCACTTTATGACATGAATTACATCATTAAATGAAGCCTGGTAATAGCCCATGAGCCCTCTCCAGGAGCTCCACCGGAGTATACAACACAAATACATTATCAAGAAGGATGTGGGGCAGGGTAGCAGTGAGGCTAAGATATGCATCATGCTGAAGAATGTAACTACTGATGTACTTCACATTCTTAAAGAAATAGTAATCCCATTTTTTGGATGGGGACAGGACTGAATTTCCTATTAAGCAGAGTAGACAACTGCCTAGAGTGACATGTTTTGGGGGCGTCTTAGCTGTGGTGGCATACCTCCCAAGTGTCCCTCTTTAGGAGGGACAGTCCCTCTTTTAGACCCAAACCCCTCTGTCCCTCATTACCACCCTGATGTCCCTCTTTTTAGGAAATCAGATTGTGTGGTGTATATATACTTCTCTACAGCAATAAAACTCACATTATTGTTTGTGTAACGTCAGTATATGTGTTTATAAATTAGTCTGTGTAAATAAAATACTTTGGTCTTGGTATAAGTCATTTATTAGGTTACACAAGGAGGTGTCAATAGGTCATGAAATAGCCTAAAAATTCTCGATAATGCCCACCCACCAGCCACACCGCCAGCCACTCCCCCTAAAACACAAGTGTCCCTCTTTGGCAATTTGAAATGTTGGGAGGTATGTGGTGGTCACACCATCATTTTGACTTGAGGGTGCAGCCAGAACAATCCCAGTGTCCTTGCTACAATTTACACTGTGTGTACAATTATTAGGAACGTTGTAATTTTGGGGTTTAATTTTATTATTGAACAATTACAGTGCTATCCATCAATCCAAAATGTTGAGAAACCTTAAACCTGAATATTTAAGAAAGTAAAAGTGAGGTTTTGGCTTTCTTAGGAGCAGGGGAGGGCTGGCCTGGGGGGCAATTGCCCCCTGGCCTGGTCATGTGTCTGGGCTGGTGGGCCAGTGCCTCACTCAATCTCCCACTTGCTGCTGTAAATGGAGTTACACTAGTGATACCAGAGAACTTATGAAATGAATCTATATGCAAGTGATACAGCAGAGCTACAACCCAAACATATCTGCACTAGTAGCATAATCCATTTCCCTTGCAAGCTCTATGGCATCACTATTCTATCTTTACTTAACCCTTTGAGTACTAGAGGGGTACACAACGCATTGAAAAAGCAATGTGTTGTGTACCCGTCTGGCACTCATAGGGTTAAATTATAAGCACTGTAATATCACTAGTGTAGCCCCATTTCAACAGTAAGCTCTGTGGTATCCCTTGCTTTAATTCACAGCATTAAGGACAATTTTAAAATTAAGGAAACAGGGGTGGGCTGGGACAATGGGCTTGGACAATAGTAGATATGGGCCACTTAATTGTATTTGCCTCCTGGGCCGTATGTTGCAGGGGCAGACTGCCAGGACCCAGGGCCCCTGGTCCAAAAAGAGGTCTGGGCCCCCTGCCCTATTACATCATTGATCCCACCCCATGTCATCCTTGGCCTGGGGAGGTAATGGATGGCCTGGGGGGGTACTGAATGGCCACCCATTACCACCCCCAGGCCATTCAGTACCCCCCATGACATCCATTACCCCCCAGGCCATCCATTACTTCTCCCAAGCCGTCCAGTAACCTGCGCTCCCCCCCCCCCCCAGGCCATCCAGTACTACTGGCTTACTGTACTGGCTTTCCTGTGCTGTGTGCGCTGCGTGGTGGGTCTTCTGTTCTGTGGCTGTACTGCTGTCGCTCACTCAGTGTCACTGCTACGCTGGTCCTCCAGCTCCTGGCGAATCACTGAGTCCCCAGTAGTCCTTAGCCTGTGTGTCCTTCTTGGCAGGCTAGGTGTCATGAGATGTCCAGTCCCCTGTGGCAGGCTGGCTTTGCTGAGTCTCACACTCCCTCCCCCCACATCATCACGTGCCCCTGCGGGCCATGATGACATCAATGCACATGCTACTACGCATGTGCAGAAGCAGAGGAAGAGGCACACAGTAGCGCTTGCTGCCAGCCAGACATTAACAAGTGAGTCTGGACTCTGGCAGCAATCGGTGGATCTTGCTGTGTGGGTGGCAATGTGGCATCATCTTGCAGGTTATAATGTGAGGCCTGATGGAGCAACAGGCAGCACATTTTTAAATCAGCGCGGCCGCGGGCCCCTAAATGGAAAGCAGCCAAGCAGATGGGACTTTAAAATTATACTTGCTGGTGGTGGCGGCGGGCCCCCCGCCCGAATGGTCAGTCCGCCCCTGGTATGTTGCCAGCCCTCCCCTGCTTAGGAGACTATGTATGCACAATTATTGGGCAACTATTAGTGTGCAGAATTATTATGCGACTAAATGAAAAACCATAATTTTCACATCTTATATGTTTATTTTCATCTATTAATGTGGGAATAATAAACAAACAACTAAAAATTTACAATAAACATTTGTGACATTTCCAAAAAAATAAAATCAGTGACCAATATAGCCACCTTTCTTTTGAATAACAGTTATAAGCCTTCCATTCATGGAGTCTGTCAGTTTCTTGATCTGTTGAAGATCAACTTTTTCTGCAGCAGCAACCACAGCCTCCCAGACACTGTTCAGAGAGGTGTACTGTTTTCCTTCAGCATAAATGTGCCATTTAAGAAGGTCCCACAAGTTCTCAATAGGGTTTAGTTCAGGTGAGGAAGGGGGCCATGTCATTATTTCATCATCTTTAAGGCCTTTACTGGCAAGCCACGCAGTGGAGTACTGTGATGCATGCGATGGAGCATTGTCCTGCATAAAAATGATCTTGAAAGATGCAGATTTTTTCCTGTACCACTGCTTGAAGAAAGTGTCTTCTAAAAACTGGCAGTAGGTTTGGGAGTTGAGTTTGAGGCCATCTTCAACCCGAAAACGTCCAACTAACTCATCTTTGATAATACCAGCCCATACCAGTACCCCTCCTCCACCTTGCTGGCATCTGAGTCGAAGTGGAGCTCTGTGCCTGTTGCTGATCCAGCCACTCATCTCATCAGTCCATAAAACCTTTGAAAAATCTGTCTTCAGATATTTCTTGGCCCAGTCTTGATGTTTCAACTAATTTGTCTTGTTCAGTGATGGTCAGGTTTTACCGTGGCCATATCTCTGAGCACTGAACACCTAGTACGTCTGGACACTCCAGGTAGGTTGCAGTTCTGGAATATGACAGCACTGAAGCATAATCGGTTCCTGGTAGCTTCATGTTTGATTCCACTCAAATCTCTGGCAGTTAATTTACGTCTTTTTCTCTTAACACGTTTCTTGCGACCCTGTTAACTATTTGCAATAAAACGTTTGATGGTTCTGTGATCACGCCCCAATATCTCAGCAATATCAAGAGTGCTGCATCCCTCTGAAAGACTTTTTACAATTTTTGACTTTTCAGAGTCAGTTATATCTCTTTTTCTGCCCATTTTGCCTGACGAAATGAAGCTGCCTAATAATTATGCACACCTTGACATAGGGTGTTCATTTCCTTAGGCCACGCCCTCTCTCATTACACAAATACACATCACCTGAAATGCTTAAATCCAATAAGCATTCCCGTTTATACAGCTTGGAGTTGGAAAATATGCATAAAAATGATGATATGGTCAAAATACTCACTTGCCTGATAATTGTGCGCACAGTGTATATACCTTTAACGGGGTTTTGTAACTTCTAGTGTGCTAAAGAGATTTCCAACACCTTGTGAAACAATATACTGGAGATCTCTCAAGTAACCAAGGGGTTAACGTTTATTGTTGTACTGGACTGGAACTGGAGGCTTGGGGGTGTAGCCACCAGCACAGATAAGGACGCTTAGGGCCATATGTTCAAAGTAGAGAAATAGCTTTTGTCGTTTGTAACCACATTTCAAAGAACAGTGTTGTTGGACTCATTAATATTTTTAATGATCGGAAATATGTTGTTTTGTCATTGAAGTATGATTCCTGACTGAAACCGTTGTATGTAATGACAAAAATGTCTTAACTAACTACAAAAGTATCGGCATGTAGGTATGGTAATTGTGCTTGTGTTGCGTTTCCCTCAATTATTATAGGTTTCTCACATTCAGAACTTCACGTTCACTCCACTTTTTTCTTAACGTACACATTTTATCATTTGCACAAACTTTTTTTGTCATTGTATACAACAAATTTTCTTTTCCTCTATACAACACTGGTGAACAGTTTGGCCACGCTGTTGCCCCACCCCTTTGCCCGGCAATTCTGAAGTTGTGTCGTACACGATGGACATTACTATTTTTTTTGTTGCATACTCTATAGAAAATATGTTGTCCATGCATACAGTTACTTATTGCATTATTATTGTAATATTACTATTACTTATTTGTTATTATCCCTTTCAACATTCGGCCCTTAGAGTGCTTTGCCTAGAAGCATCTGGGATGTAAATCTGGCCCTAGCTGGGGATGCTGGGAGCTGTAGTCCCCATCAGCTGGAGAGTCAAAGGTTGCCTACCTCAGGGCTAAAGGCATTTCCTGTACCTGGAGGCAGTGAATGGGTCTAGTGTAGGGTGACCACATTTCCCTTCTGCCATTCCGGGACGTGGTCACCCTAGCCGTCATACCTTAAGTCCCTGGTGGTCTAGCGGCGTAGAATGTGCTCTGTGCCTCCTCCGGCACAGAGCTGAAGCTCCCGCGCGGTATGGCCAGTAATGCAGAGCGCTGGGAGTGATGTCATCTCCCAGCGCTCTGTATTACTAGAGCGCTTGCCTCCAGGTAAGCTGCATTGCCGCCCTGGATGTCAGCCTGCAAGCGGTGTGTCATATCATGGACGCCGCGAGCGGCGTCCATGATGTGACACACCGCTTGCAGGCTGACATCCAGGGCGGCTTGCCTTCATTCCGGGACACTTCATTGTCCCGGTTGAAGGGGACCCGGGACGCGGGACATAGCCCTGAAATAAGGGACAGTCCCGGACGTTCCGGGACCCGTGGTCACCCTAGTCTAGTGCTGAACTCATGTGAGGTGTGGGGTGTGGTCATGGGTGGATCTAAGAGCACCAAAGGTGCCTTGCCTAGTGTTCACTAATGAAAATCCAGTCCTATGTATTTCCCCCTACACAATCAACCATTTGCGTGCCAGAGAGGTATCCAAAGCATGGCGTTGCAATGCATTGGTTACCTCTCTGGCACTGAAAGGTTTTTAATGAAGATAGTAAACAGATATGATGTACAGCATCTACAGCACATCTTCCTCTTCTAGATCCACAACACGCACACCCTAAAGACAATATGCTGTCAAATAACAATTCAATTAAATGTGCAAGCCATCTATCATCAGCACACCGTGATTAAAATGTCCGCTGTTATCAACGCTATCATCCATTAGTGAAAGTCAAGATGCAGTTCAACATGGGATCTTAGCAAAATGAGGTGTGGCAAATCTGATTAATCAGATCCCATTTATTCAAATCTGGCAGAACATTTCAAAAAAAGAGCAGCAAACTAGCATGACAACCCTTTGCAGATGAAAATTAGAAAGGGCAAGTGATAATGTGTTGGTGTTGTTGTCAGGTTTCAGAACTGACATTTGCAGCCTGCAGGCGCCAGCTATGGATATTAACCCTTTCATAACTCTCTGCTCCTACTGGTGTGTCTTTTGGCCTTATTCATCAAGATAAAGTGATGGAGTTCTAGAGCAAACCATCCACACCACAGAGTGGGGTGAGCGAATGAACATTTTGCAGATTCCTAACATGTTGCGTGCCAGCAGAATGTGCAATGCATTGGATAACCTACTGGCACTCAGATGGTTAATTGGGGCTTTAAGCAGTGGCGTAACTAGAACGGTCCGGGCCCTGGTGCAAGAAGTGCCACGGGCCCCCCCCCCCAACCCGCGAACACATTGGCCCCGGGCCCTCCACAATGCCTCCATTTCCTACCTCCCAGTCCCTGGTGGTCCAGTAGAGTGGCAGGAGAGGCGGGCTGGTGCGATGTGCTCCCGCGCTGTCCTTTTCTGTAATGTAAAGCGCTGGGAGATGATGTCATCTGCCAGCGCTCTGCATTACTAGAGCGCGGGAGGAAGCTTGCAGCGCCAGGAGAAGGGGGTCACAGGGGGCAGCCAGGCCCCTGGAGTGACAGGCCCGGTCGCGGTTGCGACCCCTATAGTTACGCCACTGGCTTTAAGCCTTTGAGTGCCAGAGGGGTAAGCAATGCATTGAAAAGCAAAGTCTTGCCTATCCCTCTGGCACTCAAAGGGTTAAACAAGTGTAGAGGTCCCCAACAATGCGCTGGAAACTTCTACAATTCGAGGGGTTAAAAAACTAATCAAAAAAATGAACTCTGTAATAGCCACCCAGTGATTCAGTTAGCTTGCTCCAGAATAGCTCATATTTCGCTTGAGGAACCGCACCTGGGAACCTTCAAAATGAGCTGACCCTAAGATCTTTATCAGATAGTAAGATCAAATATTAAAGGGATAGTAATGTTTAAAAATAAATGCAGCTCAGATTAATCTTCATAGTACTTGGGCCATGGAGAGTGTTGTTTCAGTACTGTCAGAGTTGTAATTCAAGAGTAATTGAATTATAAAGTATCCCCTCCATCCCCTTTTACCTAGTGTAAGAAACAGCTTAAAGGGATAGTAATGTTTCATAATAAAAGCAGCTCTAATTAATCATCATAGTATTTGGACTTTGGAGAGTGTTATTTCAGTTCTATCAGAGTTGTAGTTCCAGAGTAATTCAATGACAAAGTATCCCCCTCCCGCCCCTTTTACTGATGTAACACTGTTCAGCCAGAGCAGAAGGGAGGTGCCCAGGTAGACTGCAGAGAGGGACAATCTTCAATTAAGATAAGGGAAAAACCTGAAAAACTTGTCAATGGGGGCAGGGATTTCATTGTTTTCATAGGAATAAGAGTGTCCCCTTCTGTTATCTGTCTGGTCTATGGACTGCATTCCACATCTGAGAAGAGAAGGCTTACACTAGGTAAAAGGGGCGGGAGGGGAAACATTGCTTATGAATATCTCATAAACCATAAAGGTTTAAGAGATAAGACTTATATCATTCTTCATGTTTTTTTAATGCCTACAAAATAAAATAAAGTTAAAACGAAGTATTACTATCCCTTTAAATATATTTTGGCCAAACTATGCAAGAAATTGTCCGTGAGGAAAAAAACTATACAATTCTAGTTAATGCATATGAACAGGAGACTCCCCGGATTAGAGGTGGGTGTAAAGTCACACAGTGAGGGAGACTATTACATCCAACGACAGGTCAGGCTCTTGTGGAAATCTAATAGTAGAGAGAAATGTGAGGGGAAAGTCCGTGGGGGAAGAGAGATGTAGAGGAGAAAGCAGAAGGGAGGAAGTAGGGGAGATGGGGGGATGTATTGGTGTGATGGTTATATGCATTGGTGTGATGGTTATATGCATTGGTGTTGTGGTTATTTGCATTGGTGCATTCGTTATATGTACTGATGTGATGGTTATGTGCAATGGTTATATGTATTGGTTTGTGTTGGTGCATTGGTTATATGTATTGGTGTGATGGTTATGTGTATTGGTGTTATGGTTATTTGCATTGGTGCATTGGTTATATGTATTGGTGTGATGGTTATGTGCATTTGTTATATGTATTGGGTTGATGGTTATGTGCATTGGTTATATGCATTGGTTTGTGTTGGTGCATAGGTTGTATGTATTGGTGTGATGGTTATGTGCAATGGTTATATGTATTGGTTTGTGTTGGTGCATTGGTTATATGTATTGGTGCGATGGTTATGTGTATTGGTGCATTGGTTATATGTATTGGTGTGATGGTTATGTGCATTTGTTATATGTATCGGGTTGATGGTTATGTGCAATGGTTATATGTATTGGTTTGTGCTGGTGCATTGGTTATATGTATTGGTGCGATGGTTATGTGTATTGGTGCATTGGTTATATGTATTGGTGTGATGGTTATGTGCATTGGTTATATGTATTGGGTTGATGGTTATGTGCATTTGTTATATGTATTGGGTTGATGGTTATGTGCATTTGTTATATGTATTGGGTTGATGGTTATGTGCATTGGTTATATGCATTGGTTTGTGTTGGTGCATAGGTTGTATGTATTGGTGTGATGGTTATGTGCAATGGTTATATGCATTGGTTTGTGTTGGTGCACTGGTTATATGTATTGGTGTGATGGTTATATGTATTGGTGTGATGGTTATGTGCATTTGTTATATGTATTGGTGTGATGGTTATGTGAATTGGTTATATGCATTGGTTTGTGTTGGTGCATAGGTTGTATGTATTGGTGTGATGGTTATGTGTGTTGGTGCATTGGTTATGCTGTAAGATAGTAGTGGGCAACACAAGGCCCTGCAGCTGCCGAAGGACTACAATTCCCATCAAACCATGCAAGCCATTGGCTGTAACAGACCCTTGATACATTTCTATCCCAGGTGTCCTGAAAGAAATGTAGGAAGGTTCTGCTACAGCCATCAGCTGGAAGAAGAAGATTGGATTTGTAGATCAAATGCAGCTGGCGGGTCTCACGTTGCCCACTCCTGCTGTAAGGTAGGCTGCTGAACTATGGTACCTTTCACATAGATGACTATTGTCTCACAAGAAAGAACCAAAGACCAACAATATTCTTCTCTACTGCATTCATACCAGAATGTATAAAAGATGTTGGAAAGGCCTCTGGCAGATCTTTAACAAAACATACATTAGAGGTTGCAATACTCATCAAAAACTCTAATGAATGTCTGACCCATGCCCAGGTGCGGGCTGGCCTGAGGGGCAATTGCCAATGGGGCCGGTCGCAACTTTGGGTTGGCAGATCACTCATGTCCACGCATTACTGACAGAGAGGGAGACATAGCGGCACCTGCTGTTGAGAGAAGGTAAATTCTTCTCGCATGGCTGTCACCATTTCTGATGCTGCCATGAGGGGCACACTGTTATCCCGGGCCCAGTAAGGTCACTTGCTTACTTTTTACCAATGTATTAAAGAATATCATTAATCCTTTGAGTACTAGAGGGTGTGCAATGCAGTGCAGAGCATTGCTTTGCAAATGCTTCTAGTCCTCAAAGGGTTATGCACTATGCCAGCATCAGCTAATACAATTTTGCTGTTGTTCATATGGGTCATCCATCACTCATGCCCCCTACCAAGGTATCTCCATGAGAAAGCAGGAGAAAATACAAGGGTCTTCTACAGTTCTGCCACCCTTGGTTTTTCTCTAGGCTAGGAATTATTTCACCATAAAAGACACTTAAATAAAATAAGACATAACGATAATCCCCACCCATGGCTCTTTAGAACACTGCAAGATTTTTTTTTCCAAATATCATGTGCAGCCATAAACTACAATAAAGATTTTATTAAAAAAAAAAAAGTAACAGATTACAATAAATGTTGGTCTAAAAAAATAACCAGAGACTATAACAAAGGTTTAGTTAAAAAAAAATCCAAAGACAACAATAAAGTTTGGATAAAAAGGGTATGGGGGTTGGGAGCTGTGTAATGGGAAGAAACTAGACCGTATGTACTGGGAAAAAATTGGAGCAATCCAACTGCATCATAAGACACAAATTCAAATTCCACTTTTTCTTTTTGCAGAGTTTTTAGCCCCTTAAATGCTAGAACGGTATCCAGTGCATGTGGATGGAAGTAGGGGGAAGTGGTGTGTGTCTGTATAGGTTAATGTGCAGATATATATCAATGCGCGTTTGTACATACTGATATTCAGTGATGTGTGTGGGCCTGAGCTATGAGTGTCTTGTGGGTAGTGTAAGTGTGTGTGCATGTATTTGTGTGTGATTTTGAGGGTGTGGGCGGGTGAGTGAGTGTGCCTGTGTGCATGCGTGTGTTAAGGGTATTCCCAACAGGTATGGGATAATGGCCAATCTAATGAATTCTTAGTGCACCAGGCAGCCATTTGAACCATTAATAGGAGAGATAATAGTACAATTGCTTGTTTCAGGCTGGTTGTATATGTTTACATATGTGTGAGTTTATATATCCTTGTGTATTGGGTGTGTATAAGTGAATATGTGTGTGTGTGTGTATGTATGTGTGTATAAGCATATGTGTTAGTGTGTATATGAATGTGTACACATATGTGTTTGTGTATATGTGAGTGTGTACACATATGTGTTTGCGTTTCTGTGTGTGTGGGTTTGTGTAGATCTGTTTATGTGTGAGTGTATGTAAATGTGTGTGTGTGTGTGTGCATGTGTATAAATGTGTGTGTATGAATGTATATGGGTAGATGTGGGTCTGTGTGTGTGAGTGTGGATGTTTGTGTTTGTGAGTGTGTGTGCATTCAGTATGTGTGGGTGTGTGTGTGTAGATGTATGTGAGTGTGTTTTGATGTGTGTGCTTGTGTTTGTGTATGTATACTGTATGTTTGTGAATGTAGGTGCACATGCTGTGTGTGTGTGCATGCATGTGTTTGTGTATGTATACTGTATGTGTTTGTGCATGTAGGTGTGTATGCTGTGTGTGCGCATGCATGTGTTTGTGTATGCTGTATGTGTGTGTGTTTATGTGTGTGTGTATGCTGTGTGTGTACATTTGTGTATGTGTGCATTTGAGTATGTGTGCTGTGTGTGTGTGTGTATATGTGTGTAGATGTGTGTGTGTGCATGAGTGTAGATCAACATTTGAGTTTTAAATGGTTAACTCCTTAATGATCAGAGGGCAGTGTAACACATTTCTAAGCAATTTGTTGCTCAATCCCCTGGTCTTTAAGGGGTTAAAGTTCTTCAAATGTTAATGTTAAATTACTTGCACATTACTTCATTCCAATCAGATCTGACTCTTTTGGGTCAGTGATCTTTGTGCCTATATATACAATTTCAAGTCAATTATATTATTATTTAAAAGGAAGTGAGAAGGTCTTAAATGCAATTTACTGGAATAGTTTTAGGAGGAAAAAAAATGCTTTTTAAAATACTTTTTTTGATGAAGCTCTAAGATATTAATCATTCATCAAACTCAGAATTATGAGGCAGCCAGAGTCGGAATCAGGATGTCTGTGGATTAGGTTATCTGGGAAGTCATTTCTGATGAAATGAGGCTGCCACATCTCCCTATCAGTTGAGGAAATTAAAGTACATACATTGTCCTATTCTGCAGGAGCTGGATCACATCATTTGAATGTTACAAATCCATTTTTCTCTCCCATTTCTCTTGGCTTGACAAAGGTTTGGTCTTTAGCTTCCATTTTCTTCACTGTCTCTCATCATCATCAATCTTCTTTTCCACACTGCATGATCCGTTAAAGAGATACTAATCAGAGGTGTAATTTTAAGGGGTGTAAAGGGTTCAGTTTGTCATAGGTCCAGTATCCTAGGGGACTTTGTCGGCTCTGGGCTGTAATGCAATCCCTTCCAATCAGGGCAGTTTCCTGTGTTGGCAGATGGTAGATGATATCATCACACGGCCGCTACCAGTCAGTATAATAAGGATTTAATTCAGTGAACCCCTTCCTTTTTTAAAATTAACTCATTAAAGGTATAGTATTACTTCAAAATTACTATCCCTCATATTGTAGCCCTTAATAAACTGAGTTAAATGACACCAGCGGCATCTCTCAAACCTTTATGGTGTAAGAGATAGCCGCTTTCAAAGTTTCCTCTCCCCTGCTGTCAGCGTTCTGCTGCCAGCAGGGGAATCCGGTCCCGGGACAGGCAGAGGCTCTTAAACAGAGCAGATATCTCGTTATGGAAGGAAAAATGATTAATTGAAACAGTCTTCTACGTGTGTTTGGTTACCAAGCACACGTAGAAGACTGTTTCAATGAATCATTTTTCCTTTCATAATGAGATATCGGCTCTTCTGAAGAGCCTCTGCTTGATTCAGAGACCGGATTCTCCTGGTGGCAGCAGAACGCTGACAGCAGGGGACAGGACACTTTGAAAGCGGCTATCTCTTACACCATAAAGGTTTGAGAGATGCCGCTGGTGTCATTTAACTCAGTTTATTAAGGGCTACAATATGAGGGATAGTAATTCTGAAGTAATACTATCCCTTTAAGCCTCAGTGAGTAATGCACCCATCACTAAAATAGTTAATTGTCGACATGTAAGGCATGAATCATAATATTGCAGTTCCCTGGTTCTGCAATGGATTGTTTTATTTCTCTGTCATTGTCTGTCATCACACAAAGACATTCTGAGATCCTCAGAGAGCAGACTGTACCTTGGATCCGTGTCGGCATGTGGTTCAAACTTGCTCCAGATCAAAAGTAGGTGGAGGCAGCCTCAGATTCCCCCCACTGTCCAGTATAGTTCTGAAATGTATGCATTCATAGCAATGTTCATAGTAACACAGTAAATTAGATTAAAAAAAAAAACAAGTCCATTAATTTCAACCTTTGCCTCATAACCCAGTGACATGAGAATTATATAAGCTTTCCTGCTACCACATGAGTTAGTCTTTATTGGAACTTCCTGTTTTGCCTACTATTACAGAGTATAACCCTGTATGTTCCCTCTTGAAATAAATATATCTAATCTTTTCTAAAATGTATCCATTGTATATGACACTACCACATCCATGGATAGTGCACTTTAACATTTTGAGTCTCAGAGATGAATCCAGTGTATTGAAAATCAATGCAGGGACTCCAGCACTCAAAGAGTTAATATAACAGAATGTGTGTAGATGGGAAATCTCCCCGGAGCCATAGTGGAGGCGGGGTTGTAGGAAGTGAGGTTAGGGAATTGTGGGATAGGTAGGGCAGATAGGAAGTGAGACCCTGAAGCAGCTTGGAGGAGCAAGCCCGCCCACACACCCTGTTTGTGGTGTGGCTATCTATGGTGTGTGTGGTGGGGTCCTTGCCTCGGATGGGGTATGTTACGTGGTGGTAAAAGAATTTAGGATGGATCCTTAGGGAGATAACATTAGGGAGGTTGACACCGGGCATATGCCGTTGGTGGTTATGTTACCCAGTTGTAGCTGGCTGGGTCTGGTACAATTGGGGTAACTGGTTAATGGCACTTTAAATGGGATAATGGTTTATTTGAAGCATGAGCCCGTTTTGGTTTTGGCCATGCTAAGGAACTGGAAAACTGTGATAATTGGTATGGGTCTAATGGGGCAAGGACTATGCTGGTATTAATGGTTGATACTTGTTATATATGTTATTTATGTTTAGGTCTTAAATAATTTAATAAAGTGGCCTGTTCTTACCCATTTATTTGTTGGTGTGCTTTTATTTCTTATACCCTTATTCCTCTGCATGTGTGTGTGAGTGTGTATATGTGTGTGTGTGTATGGTTGTAGGTATGTGTGTATACTTATGTGTGTGTGTGTGTGCGTGTGTATATGTGTGTTTAGTTATACTTGTGTATATATATATATATATATATATATATATATATATATATATATATATATATATATATATTAGTGTTGAGCGAGCATGCTCGGCCGATGCTCGGATCGGCTCGAGCATCGCTCTGCTCGGCACATGGCGGTACTCGTACGAGTACCGCATGTGCTCGCCCGCCATGTTCGGGTCTCCTCCCCGCACATTTTGCGGCTGCTGCGCAGCCAATAAACGTGCAGGGAGGCTCTGACATCGGTGTAATGCCAGCAGCCATGTTGGCTGCTGGCATTACACTGATTGGCTGGCCAGAACCCGTGGTCGGGTGCTGTATAGCACCTGACCATCGAGTTCGGCTCAGTCTGAGCCAGGGAGAGCTGAGGATAGGAAGGGAAAGGCAGTGTAGGGAGGAAAAAAAAAAAATTGTGAAAAAAAAGAACCAAAAGTCCTTTTTAGGACTACTGTGTGTGGGGGCAGCAGGTTATTTTGTGTGGGGGGAAAAAAACAAAAAAAAAAAAAAAAAAAAATATTCTGTTTAGTGTGAAAAGTTGCAGATTAGAGCACATTCTGTTTAGTGTGCACAGTTGCAGATTAGAGCACATTCTGTTTAGTGTGCAAAGTTGCAGATTAGAGCACATTCTGTTTAGTGTGCAAAGTTGCAGATTAGAGCACATTCTGTTTAGTGTGCAAAGTTGCAGATTAGAGCACATTCTGTTAAGTCTTCAAACTAAAATATCAAAGTCACATATTCCATTCAGTGTGCGTCGCCGCAGTTTAGCAGCACATTCTGTGTACTGTGCAGAGTTGCAGAATAGGAAGAAATACTGTTAAGTCTTCAAACTAAAATATCAAAGTCACATATTCCATTCAGTGTGCTTCGCCGCAGTTTAGCAGCACATTCTGTGTACTGTGCAGAGTTGCAGAATAGGAAGAAATACTGTTAAGTTTTCAAACTCAAATATTAAAGTCACATATTCCATTCAGTGTGCTTCGCCGCAGTTTAGCAGCACATTCTGTGTACTGTGCAGAGTTGCAGAATAGGAAGAGATACTGTTAGGTTTTCAAACTCAAATATTAAAGTCACATATTCCATTCAGTGTGCTTCGCCGCAGTTTAGCAGCACATTCTGTGTACTCTGCAGAGTTGCAGAATAGTAAGAAATAGTGTTAAGTTTTCAAACTCAAATATCAAAGTCACATATTCCATTCAGTGTGTATCACCGCCGTTTAGCAGCCTATTCTGTGTACTCTGCACAGTTGCAGAATAGTAAGAAATACTGTTAAGTTTTCAAACTCAAATATTAAAGTCACATATTCCATTCAGTGTGTGTCACCGCAGTTTAGCAGCCTATTCTGTGTACTCTGAACAGTTGCAGAATAGTAAGAAATACTGTTAAGTTTTCAAACTCAAATATTAAAGTCACATATTCCATTCAGTGTGTTTCACCGCCGTTTAGCAGCCTATTCTGTGTACTCTGCACAGTTGCAGAATAGTAAGAAATACTGTTAAGTTTTCAAACTCAAATATTAAAGTCACATATTCCATTCAGTGTGTATCACCGCCGTTTAGCAGCCTATTCTGTGTACTCTGCACAGTTGCAGAATAGTAAGAAATACTGTTAAGTTTTCAAACTCAAATATTAAAGACACATATTCCATTCAGTGTGTTTCACCGCCGTTTAGCAGCCTATTCTGTGTACTCTGCACAGTTGCAGAATAGTAAGAAATACTGTTAAGTTTTCAAACTCAAATATTAAAGTCACATATTCCATTCAGTGTGTGTCACCGCAGTTTAGCAGCCTATTCTGTGTACTCTGAACAGTTGCAGAATAGTAAGAAATACTGTTAAGTTTTCAAACTCAAATATTAAAGTCACATATTCCATTCAGTGTGTATCACCGCCGTTTAGCAGCCTATTCTGTGTACTCTGCAGAGTTGCAGAATAGTAAGAAATAGTGTTAAGTTTTCAAACTCAAATATCAAAGTCACATATTCCATTCAGTGTGTATCACCGCCGTTTAGCAGCCTATTCTGTGTACTCTGCAGAGTTGCAGAATAGTAAGAAATAGTGTTAAGTTTTCAAACTCAGATATCAAAGTCACATATTCCATTCAGTGTGTATCACCGCCGTTTAGCAGCCTATTCTGTGTACTCTGCAGAGTTGCAGAATAGTAAGAAATAGTGTTAAGTTTTCAAACTCAAATATCAAAGTCACATATTCCATTCAGTGTGTATCACCGCCGTTTAGCAGCCTATTCTGTGTACTCTGCACAGTTGCAGAATAGTAAGAAATACTGTTAAGTTTTCAAACTCAAATATTAAAGTCACATATTCCATTCAGTGTGTATCACCGCCGTTTAGCAGCCTATTCTGTGTACTCTGCACAGTTGCAGAATAGTAAGAAATACTGTTAAGTTTTCAAACTCAAATATTAAAGTCACATATTCCATTCAGTGTGTATCACCGCCGTTTAGCAGCCTATTCTGTGTACTCTGCACAGTTGCAGAATAGTAAGAAATACTGTTAAGTTTTCAAACTCAAATATTAAAGTCACATATTCTGTGTAAGATGAAGAAGGCGGGTAAAAAGGGACGGGGAAGTGGACGTGATCCTGAAAGTTCAGGGCGCGGGTCAGGACGCGGAGAAACTGTGCCTGGTGCCAGAGCACAAGAAAGAAAGACATCCACCATACCTAGCTTCATGTGTAATTTTACAGGGCGTCGCAGGACATCACTCTCGAGGTCCGACCACTGCGAACAGGTGGTCGGTTGGATGACAGCTGATACTGCTTCCAGTCGGTTAAGCACCACCCTGTCTTCCACCAAGTCCACTCTCAGTAGCCAAGAGTCTGGTCAAAATAATCCTCACTCTGATCATCCTTCCTCCCACCATACACGGTCTGGTCAAAGAAGTGATCCCACACTGGGATATAGTGAGGAGCTCGTCTCATCACCAATCCTTCATTTGACCCTCTCTCCAAGCACGCTTGCAGAGGAACATGACATCTTGTGCCCTGATTCACAACCTCTAGAGGCTACCCAATCACAAGAAGATGACAGATGTGAACGGCATTTAAGGTCAAAGGAAGTAGTGGATGATGATGATGATGATGAGACACAGTTGCCATTAAATCAACCACTATTTCCGTCTCAAGACCTTGTTGAGGAGAATGTTATACAGTTGTCAATGACTGAGTATGTGGTGGGATCAAGACTTGAGGAGGATGATCAGAGTGAGGAAGTGGAGGAGGACTTGGTGGACGATGAGGTGACTGACCCCACCTGGGAAGGTGTAGAGCCGAGCGATGTCAGCAGTCCTGAGGGTGAGCCATCTGCAGCACCGCAACAGGCTGGAAGAGGCAGTGGTGTGGCTACAGAAAGAAGGCGGACCGCACCAAACCGGCCCGCAAATGTTCCACGGAGCACCCCCTTGCGTAAATCTACCTTGCCAAGGGGTAGGTGTTCCGCGGTATGGCGTTTTTTTAAGGAAAGTGCGGACGACAAAAGAATTGTAGTTTGCAACCTGTGCCACACCAGAATGAGCCGAGGCATGAACACTAGAAACCTCACCACCACCAGCATGATCCGACACATGGCATCCAAGCACCGTAGTAAGTGGGAGGAACGCCTGGATCGCCCATCTGTGTCTGCAGGCCACACCACTGCCTCCTCTTCCCCTGTTTTCGGTGCCGGCCAATCGCCTGTCGAAGGCGCAGGCCCGCATACCTCCCGCCCTGCACCTGTACCATCTGAAGCACCATCAGCGACCACATCCACTTCCCTGTCCCAGCACAGCGTCCAAATGTCGTTACCCCAGGCATTTGAGCGCAAGAGAAAGTACCCAGCCACCCACCCACAGGCCATAGCACTAACCTCACACCTTTCAAAATTACTGGCCATCGAAATGCTGCCATTTAGGCTTGTGGACACTGAGTCCTTCCGCAGCCTGATGGCAGCAGCTGTCCCTCGGTACGCGGTCCCCAGCCGCCACTACTTTTCCCGGTGTGCCATCCCCGCATTACAACACCATGTGTCCCGTAACATCACCCGTGCCCTGACCAACGCAGTTACTGGGAAGGTCCACTTAACGACTGACACATGGACAAGTGCTTGTGGCCAGGGACGCTACATTTCCCTGACGGCACACTGGGTGAATGTCGTGGAGGCTGGGAGCGACTCGGACCCTGGGATGGCACGGGTGCTACCCACGCCGAGGATTGCGGGCCCTACCTCCATCAGGGTTTCCGCCAGCACCTACGTTATTGGCTCCTCCTCCTCCGTTTCCACCTCCGAATTCTCTACACGCAGCGCCACTCCCCCATCAGCCAGTAGCTGGAAGCAGTGTAGCACTGCAGTGGGGAAGCGTCAACAGGCCGTGCTGAAGCTGATCTGCCTTGGGGACAAACAGCACACGGCCTCAGAGCTGTTGCAGGGGATTAGTCACCAGACCGAGCAGTGGCTCTCGCCACTCAACCTGCAACCAGGCATGGTTGTGTGTGATAATGGGCGTAACTTGGTGGCGGCTTTGGAGCTCGGCAAGCTCACACACGTACCATGCCTAGCGCATGTATTTAATTTAGTGGTGCAGCGATTTCTAAAAACCTACCCCAATGTGCATGATCTCTTGACCAAGGTGCGCCGCGTGTGTGCACATTTCCGTAAGTCATCAACAGCTTCAGCCGGCCTGTTGAAGCTGCAGCAGCGCTTACAATTGCCAGCTCACCGGCTGCTGTGTGACGTGAGCACGCGCTGGAACTCCACCTTTCACATGTTGGCCCGGCTTTGTGAGCAGCAGAGGGCAGTAGTGGAGTACCAGCTGTTACACGGTCGTCGCCTCTCCGTTCAACTTCCTGTAATCAGAAGTGAGGAGTGGGAATGGATGTCAGACCTCTGCGAGGTTTTACGCAATTTTGAGGAATCGACACAGATGGTGAGCGGCGATAACGCTATTATCAGTGTAACCATCCCACTTCTGTGTCTACTGAAACGCTCGCTGCTCACAATTAAAACCGACGCTTTGCATGTGGAAGAGGTGGAAATGGGGGAGGAAGAGCTTACACAAGGTGATAGCCAGAGCACCCTCACTTCGTCTTCTCAGCGACAATTGGAGGAGGCGGAGGAGGAGGAGGAGGAGGAGGAGGAGGAGGAAGACACGGTTGCCTCCGCTACAGAGGGTAGCCATGGAACTTTAGTTCCATCTCTTCAGCGTGGGTGGGCAGAAGAGGAGGAAGAGGATGAGGAGATTGAGAGTCATCCTCCTGGTGAGGACAGCGAAATCTTGACTGTTGGTACTCTGGCACACATGGCTGACTTTATGTTAGGCTGCCTTTCCCGTGACCCATGCGTTATACGCATTTTAAACAACACGGATTACTGGGTGTTCACCCTTCTGGACCCCCGCTACAAAGAGAATTTCTCATCTCTCATTCCTCCGGTGGAGAGGACAAGCAAAATGGTGCAATACCAGAAGGTTGTTGTTGAAAAATTGCTCCAAAATTTTCCATCTGACAACGCTGGCGGCAGAGTACGTGCTACCTTGGCCAACCGAGAAGGGGAGAAAAGGGGAGCACACAGCAGTTCCGAGAAAGGCAGGGCAACACTCTCCAAGGCGTGGGACACCTTCATGACACCCCGCCAGCACCCTCACCCTGATGCGCAGCCTAGTGTCACAAGGAGGGAAAAGTTTTGGAAGATGGTGAAGGAGTACGTAGCAGACCGTGTCAGCGTCCTCAATGATCCCTCTGTGCCTTACAACTACTGGGTGTCCAAGCTGGACACGTGGTATGAACTGGCACTCTACGCCTTGGAGGTGCTGGCCTGCCCTGCCGCCAGCGTTCTGTCTGAGCGGGTATTTAGTGCTGCTGGTGGCATCATAACAGATAAGCGTATCCGCCTTTCCACCGACAATGCTGATAGGTTGACACTTATAAAAATGAACAAGGCCTGGATTTCCCCTGACTTCTCCACTCCACTGGAGGAAAGCCCCGGGGGAACATAAACTCACTTTATATATGTTATTTACAATGATGGGAATACTCTGTATTCCCATTCACCCCTTCCACCCAAAAAACGGGTATATGGTTGACTCTTAATCTTCTCATCCTCTTCCTCCTCTTCCATATGCACTGTGCTATAATTTTTATATAGGGCCAGCTCACCAGCGGGCCCTGTGATATAATTTTTATATAGGGCCAGCTCACCAGCGGGCCCTGTGATATAATTTTTATATAGGGTCAGCTCACCAGCGGGCCCTGTTTGCCAATTTTTATATAGGTCAGCTCACCAGCGGGCCTTCTCATATAATGTTTTATTGGGTCAGCTCTCTAGCGGGCCCTCTCATATAATGTTTTATAGCGTCAGCTCACTAGCGGGCCTTCGCATATAATGTTTAGGATGGTCAGCTCTGCAGCAGACCCTCACCCATAATGTTTTAGATGGTCAGCTCAGCGCACGTTTCCCTCTTAATCATGGCCTCAGTTCAATAAAATCAAGGAAATTTTTGGGAGAATTTGCCTCTGTGCACGTTTCCCTCTTAATCATGGCCTCAGTTCTGAAAATCAAGGAAATTTTTGGGAGAATTTGCCTCTGTGCACGTTTCCCTCTTAATCATGGCCTCAGTTCTGAAAATCAAGGACATTTTTGGGAGAATTTGCCTCTGCGCACGTTTCCCTCTTAATCATGGCCTCAGTTCTGAAAATCAAGGAAATTTTTGGGAGAATTTGCCTCTGCGCACGTTTCCCTCTTAATCATGGCCTCACTTCCGAAAATCAAGGAAATTTTTGGGATAATTTGCAGATGATATACAAGTAAATATACAGCAAATATTGTTTGGTAACAATTTTTCGCCTAAAGTCGTTTTTATTTTCCTTTTTGTGTGTTTTACGGTCAGTCTGTAAAAATGGCGTACTACGGGCGAAAGATCGTTCCCAGCAGCGATGTTGGAGTCCAAGATGCATCCAGACATCCTCCCTATGCTGTCCCTGAACCATTTCTGTAGTGTTTCCATCTTTTTCTGCCCTTTTCCTATGGACCAGGCACCCTCCCCTCATCAGAGCAGGTGGTGCCTGGTGTAATGCTCGAGTCCTCCCATTGACTTCAATGGGGCTCGGATGCTCGGCCGAGCACTCGAGCCTCAGGGGGTGCTCGGTCAGAGCACCCGAACACCCGAGCATTGGGGTGCTCGCTCATCACTAATATATATATATATATATATATGTCTAGTGTGTATATGTGTGTAGGTATGTATATGTCTGCGTAGGTATGTGTTTATATGTGTGTTAGTGTAGATGTGTGTGCATTGTATGCATGTATTTGTTTATTTACACACAAACATATACACATACAATTTGTGTGTGTATATTGTGTGTATATGTGTGTGTCGATTTATGTGAATACTTCTGTAGCTGTGTATGTGTGCACTTGTTAAGTCTTTGATGTAAATAAATGCTGGCTATCTTCTCTAGAGCATAGTTCCACCATTTCATCTGCGCTTTGTTAGCGTTAAAGGAATAGTAATACTTTGTTTTAACTTTATTTTATTTCGTAGGCATTAAAAAAAACATGAAGAACGATATAAGTCTTATCTCTCAAACCTTTATGGTTTGAGAGATATTCACAAGCAAAGTTTCCCTCCCGCCCCTTTTACCTAGTGTAAGCCATCTCTTCTCAGATGTGGAATGCAGTCCATAGACCAGACAGATAACAGAAGGGGACAATCTTCTTCCTATGAGAACAATGGAAGCCCTGCCCCCCTTGACAAGCTTTTCAGGTTTTTCACTTATCTTAATTGAAGATTGTCCCTCTCTGCAATCTACCTGGGCACCTCCCTTCTGATCTGGCTGAACAGTGTTACATCAGTAAAAGGGGCGGGAGGGGGACACTTTGTCATTGAATTACTCTCGAACTACAACTCTGACAGAATTGAAATAACACTCTCCAAAGTCCAAATACTATGATGATTAATTAGAGCTGCAGTTATTATGAAACACTGCTATCCCTTTAAACAAGGAAGAGATCAGGTCATTGCCCCAAGATGTTTCCTTCTGCTCTTCTCTTAGTGCAAGAGGGGTACGAATCATAATTAATAAACTGTCTTTAGGCAGGCGTGGGACTGATAAATTGGTTCCAGCGCCTATTTTTACAATGAATCATCATAGTACAACCCATCCAATTCAGTGTACACAAACAAAACAAGTCTTGTATCAATATATAGAATGGATATCTGAGTACATTGTATCAATCAATCAGGTTTCGCTCATCTGAATCAATTAACAAATGGAACGTGACTATAGATCCGGGAGCTGAGATGAACTCTCTCTGACTTAAAATGTGCATCCATTGTAGAAAATTAACATAAGTTGAATATGACACAGTCACTAGTTTCCCCAGCCTACTGAGCATACATCAGTTTATTTCAAAAGAAAATCTGTATTACAACAGTTGATATTGAAATTCTATTTGTCAGGATTAATGTATTAAAAAGATGAATAATACATCTTCTAGTCATAACCAGAGATTACTGCTACATTATAGAAGAGAAATTATAGTACACACTCAGATTTGTTTCTGTCTATGCAGAAAGTCATCGAGTGCTTAGACCTCAGAAATGTATTATTCAGAAAAATTCAGTGCCAGTCTAATTAGAATGTTCCACATCACACTTTTTATGTCAATACAATTGTTGCGGTTCCAAGTTAATCACACCGCACTGGTTCTTTAACACCGTGACAGTGATGGCTATCATGGTGTTAATTTAGCATACTGACGCTGCAGGCCACCTTTCTTTTGACAGTTCTAGAATGATGAGAACACACACAGACATAGTACACTCTCAACCGTTCTGTTAAACGACAGCATCATTTTATTATATTTAAATATTGATATACAATATCTTGAACCATTTTATTCCAACATTTTCTCCATGTTATGCTCTGTCTGGATCTCAAAGTGTTTTGATGTAATCAAACTTTTTGTTTCAGATTAAATCCATGTGAAACGATAAACCATTTGTGTGCCAGAAAGGCACCCAATGCATTGCTTTGCAACGCATTAGAGACCAGGGGAGGGCTGGCCTGGGGGGCAGGGGGGCAATTGCACCCTGGGCCGGTCATATGTCTGGGCCAGTGGGCCACTGTCTCACTTAATCTCCATCTTGTTGCTATAAATGGAGCAACACTAGTGATACCACAGAGCTTACAATTGAAATGGTGCTATTCAAATGATACCACAAAGCTACAATCCAAATGAGGCTACACTAGTTACATAACCATTTCCACTGTAAGCTCTATAGTATCACTAGTGTAGCTTTACTTAAATTGTAAACTCTGTAATATCAGTAGTTTAGCCCATCTTAATGTGAGCTATGTGGTATCGCTTTACTTCACAATATTAATGCCACTTTTAAAATTAACAAAAGGAGGTGAGCTTTGGGAATGGGCTCAAACGATAGTAGAAATGGGTCGTTTGATTGTATTTGCCCCCCGGGCCACAAGTTGCCAGCCCTTCCCTTCACTTAGGGTACTAGTTGGGATCTCAAGGTAAGACTAAAGAGACTACAGGAACAACCGTAAAATCTCAGGTATAATACACACAATTTTACCCCACTTCACCTTATGTGAAGTGGGGAGGGGTGTATTATACACGAGAGTAAGAAAAAAGAAAAAAAGTTAGGGTTGGCAGATACCTTCCCTCCCTCCCTCGCCCGGGCCAAAACCGCTGCTCAAACGATAGTAGAAATGGGTCGCTTAACTGTATTTGCCCCCCGGGCCACAAGTTGCCAGCCCTCCCCTGTTGGAGACCTTTCTGGCACTCATAGGGTTAAAATCTTAACACTTTATAAGAAATGTCTTGGAAACGTATCTATCACACCTATACATGTTGGTCTCAGTAGTTAGTTTATGTAGCGACTAGCTGGTAAAACGTTTTCATTTTTTTTAATGAATTTAATCAAGTAAATACTGCCCTGCGCCTTATTTCCAGAGAGACTGTGGTTACCAGCTCTGTACCTCAGTCTGTGACCCTACTACGATCCAGCCTCATCCGATGAAGGAGGCTTTATGCATGTAATCTGGACGCTCTTATTGTCCAGAGACCTCTCCAGCTTACATGCAGAAAGTATTCATCATCAGAGGCGGCTGGATCGAGGGAGGGGAGCAGAGGACGAGTGACAGACTGTGGTATAGAGCTGGTAACCTCAGTCTGTCCAGAAGTAGGGCACAGGGCAATATTTACTCTATTAAATTCAGCAAAATATTGATTTTATTTAAAAAAATGAAAATGTTTTACCAGCAAGTCGCTACTTGAACTAATTATTGAGACCAACATGTGTAGAGGTGATAGATCCCCTTTAAAGGGGAACTTTCACCCCGCAATAACTAAATCTCCACTTACTGCTCACCTGGCGACTAGCTGCTTAGTAGCGCTAGTCGCCAGAAATCTTACCCGGTTCTCAAGATTTCGGCGTTTTACAGGAGCAGGAAGCACGGACGTCTCTTCACAGTGACGTCCGTGCGCCTGCGCTGTCAGTCCCTTGTCAGTCCCTTGTGCACCGTACGGTGCACAAGGGACTGACAGCGCAGGTGCACGGACGTCACTGTGAAGAGACGTCCGTGCTTCCTGCTCCTGTAAAACGCCGAAATCTTGAGAACCGGGTAAGATTTCTGGCGACTAAGCGCTACTAAGCAGCTAGTCGCCAGGTGAGCAGTAAGTGGAGATTTAGTTATTGCGGGGTGATAGTTCCCCTTTAAAGTGTTAGTAATGTTCAAAAAAAGTTTTTTGCATTCAGAAGAGCTTAAAAAGCTGAGCTAAATGAAAAAAAGTATCTCTCAAACCACTTTGGTTTAAGAGATACAAGCATTTAAAGTTTGATGTCTCCTACTGACAACTGTAAAGCAGAGCCGCAATCTCGTTAGTTACAACAAATCTCTTCATTGTAATGGTCTAAAACAAGTGCTTGCAAACCAGGCACACGTTTTAGACCATTCCAATGGGCTTCGGCTAGACTTGTGCGAATTCATTCGGAGACATTCGGATTTAGTCGAAAATGGGGTCATTCGGAGACATTTGGCCAATCCGAAACTCAAGGGTCATTCGGAAAAAATGATCCGACTCCGAACAGCCCAGGACCGAAATTTGTCAAAACTTTCGGAAGTTTCGGCAATCGACAAATTTCCAAAAGTTTTGACTACTTTTGACCAGGACTTTTTTGTACTTCCTGTGCGCGCTCAATTACTTTCCCTCCATAATTTTCCCTCCATGTCTCTAGTCCAATTCCATTCTCCGTTTCATGCACTACTTCCCTCTTTTGTCTGTATTCAAATAGCCTTCTTCGTTTCATGATGGGGGTTGGACTAATGACACAGTCACACAGACAGACAGCCTGCATTTCCTCATTGCGTTGTTGGAGCTCAGAGAGAGAAGAAGAGATTAGAGAGTGTCCAGTTGTTGTGTAGGCAGGCAGGTAGCATTAGGCTAGGCATAGGTAGGCAGCCAGCATTAGTTCCAGTTATTGCCACTGCAAGAGCGAGTAATATTTCTTCCTGTGCAAAATATTAAAAAATATTAGGTATTTGTTCGAATATAGGGCCAGCCCTTACATGGGTCCCAGTGGGTCCATGGACCCAGGCGGCACTTTGACAGGGGCGGCAATTTGCCGTCCCATAGCATGTTTATTTTGTGCGCTTCCGCCAGTTCTGTGTTGCAGGGTGTCCCATCAGTGTGACTGTCAGCAGCTGGGCAGCCCTATGCTCACTCAGTGGCAATGCCTGCTGGCTGCTTCAGTGACGTGAATTATGTGATAGTGAAACATTATACCTATTTTGTTTTGTTTATCGCCCACCTAAAGTCAAGACTTGAGTAAATAGGTCTACCGTCCCAGATTTGCTAGAGAGGTTTTACAAATACAGGAGGGTGCCCCCTGTACGAAATGAGTCTAAACATTTGGGATCCCTAGTATGAGTGCACGACAGTGCATGATGTGTCCTGAACAGGATTGCTGTGAGGTGTCTCCACCCAGAAGGTGCTGGCCGGGCTGAGCTTCAACATTGTGACGAGTGACCAACTAAGAGCACAGTGCCAGACTTAATCTGCAGCCACAGCATCACCCCCTCCTACTCTCCGGGTCCCGCTGACTGGCAATAACAGGTGAGTGACTAAGAGATCTGAAGCCTTTCTGGAAGTCCTTTCACTTGGAAAGAGGCTAGGTATTACTTGGGGGAGTTGCCTCGTGTGTAAATAATTTTTAGGTGGGAGATGAATGTGCATCACTTATGTGTTTCCTAACAGTAGTTAGAATACAACTCCCATCATCGCCTGATTATGACGTTGGGAAATGCCCAGCAATTACTGTAGAGCCCTGTATTGCACACTCACGGAAAACGGTGATATTGCTATACTAAGACAATGCTGTGGACCCCTCTTCAGTATAGATGTCAATCTTTTTTTTTTATTTCTCTCCTGTGTTGCAGTTCGTTCACAACAGAATGTCTCAATTTTTCTTTTTAACACATTACATCTATCACATTACAATCATTGATGTTTATTCTTGATGTAGTATGAAACATTACAATGTATATACACATAGACTTATCTGATATGAGGGGAAATCAGGATAGGAAAACGAGAGAGAGGAATTTGGGTACTAAAGAGGGACAGTAGGGTAGGAGGCTGGTACCAGAAAATGAAACCTTAATCTTTACCCATGTACTAACATAGAATGTGACATGTAGTTTGTCCATGTTCGAGTCGACCACTTATGTTGAGTAGGATGTGACAGGCATGGGTTTTCGATGTTCGAGCATATGCTATATTGAATGACAGGCATGGGGTTTCGATGTTCGAGCATATGCTATATTGAATGACAGGCATGGGGTTTCGATGTTCGAGCATATGCTAAATTGAATGACAGGCATGGATTCTTGATGTTCGACGTTTGCATTGTGACTGGCATCCCATGCTGGAGTAGAGGTGACATGCACAGACTGGCAATGTACGACAATGTCTGTTTTTGGAATGGATCTTTTTCTAAATGCACACCCTGTCTGCAAATAATTATAGCAGCGTGCACGGAGGCGCACTGCTATAATTTAACCCATGTTAAATTCGGCCGAATAATTCGGGGGGGGGGTCTGTCTTTATCACTTTAAATACAAATGTCTTATTTTATTTTATTGTTTTATATTTTTATTAACTGTCCCCGCAATAGTAGTTAAGAAACCCCCCCAAAACAAATTCCCTGTTCAAATGCTTTATTCATTCACCAACACAGGCACCCTCCTCAGACCCCTTTATATCATGTCTTATGGTTTTTATTTTATTTTATTTAGGATTTCTTTTTTATTAAGTTCCCCCCCAAAAATCATCCCCTGTTAAACTGATTCTTTCCCCACACCCCACCAACACAGACACCCTCATGCCCCTTTTATACAATGACTTTGGGAAATAAAATATTATTTGTAATGTGTTGTGTGTAACTTCTATGTTCCCATTGATTTCAATGGGCGAAAAAAGCAAAAAAAGTGGAATATTGGCACTTTTCGCTGGAAATTTTTCACCAAGCGGAAAGTGCCATTTTTCGCCGATTTCAGTTTGAGGCCGAAAGTTTCACCCTTCCCTACTTCTGAGGGCTGTAGTGGAGAAATAAGTAGCTGGAAGCCAAAGTTGTGAGTCCTACAACAACATATACCTTAAAAAGGTGTTAACATGCAGAGTGCGTCTGTCCACTGCCCACAACACTTACTTCCTGCTTAAGTGACACTGGCACGTATTCATGATGATGTCAAGGGATTAAAAAAAAAAAAAAAAAAAAAAAGTACAACCCTTCAATGTGGCAAATGTGTATGGTAATGTGTTAATGGTGGTGGTGGGGGGACTGGGGTAGTGTGATTTGTGGGACCTTCACAAACCGCATCCACCCCGAGAGGAAAGGGATCATCATTATTTATTGCACATGCTGCAGCAACGTTTGCTGCAGTCAGTTTTTGCACTCACACTTTACTCCCATGCCCCTGCACTTCCTCCACCTTTCCCCCTTCCACCTGTACATTTGCTAGACATGACTCAACTATAGGGTGACCACCTGTCCCTGATTACCCAGGACAGTCCCTGATTTTGAATGTGTGTCCCTTGTCCCTGATGACGACTTCCTGGGACAATAAAAAGTCCTGGAAAGAAGACTCCAGAGCAAAGAGGTCTAAACACTAGAAGGAGAACATCCCATTGCCTACTGTGACGCCTCTACTGGACTACAAGAAAATGGCCTCCAGACAGATTGTTAAACACTAGAGAGAACTGAGCCTTCATCCTGATATCAAACAGGAGCTGCAGTACAGTTTTGTAGTCTAGTGATGTACAATGACCTCTTCTGCATGACTGCGCTAAAGCCGAGGACAAGTACTCTGCTACTCTCGTCTCTGCAGTGTCCCTGAATGGCAGACTGGATATGTGGTCACCCTACTCAACTACTGTGTGTGTGTGTTTTTCCTCAAAACTGATGGAGTGTGATGTCTTGCCTTGGCCCTCAACAAAATTCTCAATGTTATCTGCTGTCTATCAAGTCTGCCTCAGACACAGAGCTCCAGGTCAGCTGTCTAATATATTTATTTGTTTAATTATGTATGTTTTTTCTTATTTATTTATTTACTAGCAGTTTGGGACGGCGTTGCCCGTCATGTTATGCAGGAAATGTTTCTTTTTTTTTAAATAAATGTTATGATAGTGAATTATAGCGTAGGGTGTACGTGTCAGAAAGGGACACACAGTGATAGACAGAGACACATGCAACACACACATATACACACACATGCACTGACAACACAAACAGTGACACACAGCTGCAAATCAGAACATAAATACATACAGTGTGAGCAGTGTAAGTAACATACCTCCCAACATTTCATATGGCCAAAGAGGGACACTTGTGTTTTCGGTGGTGTTACTGGGGGCGTGGCTGGTGGTGTATTTTAGAGAATTTTTAACCCTTTGAGTGCCAGGGGGTAAGCAATGCATTGCATCCCCTCTGGCATTGAAATGGTTAAGTTACTCTTTCTGTAAGTGAATGATTTAGAAGAAGATGAAAGTATTTTTTTTACACAGACTAATTTAACAGATATATACAGAAGTTTATTCCCACATTACTGTGGGTTTTATTGATGTGGAGCAATCTGATACACTGGTATATACACCACACAATGTGATCTCCTAAATAGAGGAGCAGAGGGATTTGGGTGTCAAACAGGGACTGTCCCTCCTATACTGTATAGTGCCAGTCCTTATACACAGACACATGCAGACTGCATACTATACAGCAGAGGTTCTCAGCCCATGCCCTCAGTGGCCACTAACAGGCCAGGACTTAGGAATTTCACTGCTAGAACACAAGTGTGTTGATCAGAGGCTCAGTCATATTGATTAACTCACCTGTGCTCTTAAAAGGAAATTCTAAAATCCTGGCCTGTTAATAGCCACTGAGGGCACAGATTGAGAACCACTGCTATACAGTGCCAGACCATTGTAGAGAATTTTTAACCCTTTGAGTGCCAGGGGGTAAGCAATGCATTGCATCTCCTCTGGCACTGAAATGGTTAAGTTACTCTTTCTGTAAGTGAATGATTTAGAAGAAGATGAAAGTATTTTTTTACACAGACTAATTTAACAGATATATACAGAAGTTTATACCCACATTACCGTGGGTTTTACTGATGTGGAGCAATCTGATACACTTGTACATTAGGCTGACCAGACCTCACCTTTAACCAGTGACACATATGAAAAATGCATACTGCAGGGCTGCTTTGATTTTGGTGCACTCCTGAAATATGCTTATTTCCTATGTGTCCCCGGTTAAAGGTGAGGTCTGGTCAGCCTACTGTATATAAACCACACCGTGTGATCTCCTAAATAGAGGAGCAGAGGGATTTGGGTGTCAAACAGGGACTGTCCCTCCTATACTGTATAGTGCCAGTCCTTATACACAGACTGTATACTATACAATGCCAGACCATATATAAATAGTTTGTCATACATGCTATACAGTGAGCTATGTACAGCATGGAGATGATTGCAGGAACTGGCACCTCTACTTACAGACAGACTGACAAACAACCTGCTCTCTTTCTCTCTCTTTGTGCAATATATAAATACAGTCACATCCATGTCTCTGCCATTTACCAGCTCAGCTGAAGCCTTGCTCTGCACTGCCTGATCACCTCTCTGCCGTTGTTTCCACTTTCTCAGCAAGCCAGTATCCTCCTGCTGATTGTTTAGAAATCAGCTCACTTGTAGTAATTAGCAGAGCTGTGTAGGCTCAAAGACAGGGAATGAAGAAGCTGCATAATACAGATTGGACCATGGCCTTCCAGCTGTAGCTTGAACATTGTTCCCATCATCCTCAGCGTGCGTGTGTGTGTATATGTGTGTATGTGTCTGCTAGTGTGTGTGTGGGAGGGCATGTGCATGTGTCTGTGGTGTAGGAGTGTGTGGCAGCCATTTTTTTTTTCAGCCTTAGATAGTGGTGGGCGGGCTGGATAGTGGGGGCAGGCCAAAAATCACACTCCCACAGAATCACCCAATGGCAGCAGTAATCCTTTTTACTGCCGCCCCTGGGTGTGTTTTGCCAGGCACAAAGTCTTCTTTTATATATATAGATTTTTAAGTTGTCCACCATATCTTATCACAGTTAGTCCCAATATATATATACATAACTAAAAAACAAAATCAACAACTTCTTTCCCCAGACTTCCCCAGCACAGAGACAAGAAAAAGTAAAATCAGCAAGCAATTTGGACCCCAGCTTCCTGTGTCTTGCCAGTCAATCACAACAAATTTTGGGTCAACCTCCTTACTCCCTTCTTATCCCCATTGTTCCCCCTAAACTCCCCTACTACAGAGAACAAATGTCCTATCTGAATGATTCCCTAAAACTAAGCTTCAATTCCCCTTTATTTGCCTATCTCCTCTAGCTCAAAAACATGCTGCTCTCTCCTCTCACAAACACAAAATGGCTGCTGTGAGACCTGACAGCCTTTTATATGGCAGTAGAGAACTTTTGTGAGGTGGAGAAAAATGTTTCTACACATTGATTTCAATGCAATTAGCTAGACAAAAAAAAGCTTCAAAAACAGTAAAAAATGTCACTTTTTCACGGGAAATTTTCTGTCAGGTGGAATTGCCATTTTTTTGTCGAATTCAGTTTGAGGCGAACATTTTCACCCATCCTTAAAAGCAGCAAGTCTCCCAGAGTATCCCCTCATCCAGGGAGAACTGAGGTACAGATGCTCTGACCACCAACTTGGCATCCTTGAGACACAGGATTTCCTACAGGTGGCCTGACAAGGAGGGAACAAGCCATCACCAGGAAACAGACATACAACTCCATGTATACCATTCCATTATGTCACAGCCAATCAGAATTCTTTAAATAAGAGAGTGATCATGATTCAATATCCTAATATATACGTATAAGATAATAGAACCAAACATAATAGAATTACAATCAAGATCTTAAAGAGATAGTAATGTCCGTGAACAGGTTTTCTAATTTAGTAGTGATTTAAAGGGATAGTAATACTTCAAAATTACTATCCCTTATATTGAAGCCCTTAAAAAAAGGAATTAATTGCCACCAGCGGCATCTCTCAGACCTTTATGGTTTGCGAGATAGCTGTTTTTAAACTTTGTTCTCCCCTGCCTCTCCCCTGACGTCAGCGTTCTTGCTGCAGCAGGGAAGTCCGTTCATTGAATCAAGCGGAGGCTCTTCAGTAGAGACAGATCTCGTTATAAAAGAAACGATCCTTCACTAAAACGGTCTTCTACGTGTGCTTGTCTTCCATAACGAGATCTCGGCTCTGCTGAAGAGCCTCCGCTGGTCCCGGGACCGGATTTCCCTGCTGCAGCAAGAACGATGACGTCAGGGGAGAGGCAGGGGAGAGCGAAGTTTAAAAGCGGCTATCTCCCAAACCATAAAGGTTTGAGAGATGCTGCTGGTGGCATTTAATTCAGTTTTTAAAGGGCTTCAATATAAGGGATAGTAATTTTGAAGTATTACTATCC
Source organism: Rhinophrynus dorsalis (assembly GCA_037306005.1). Classification (NCBI taxonomy): domain Eukaryota; kingdom Metazoa; phylum Chordata; class Amphibia; order Anura; family Rhinophrynidae; genus Rhinophrynus; species Rhinophrynus dorsalis. The sequence continues at coordinate 480,160,849 of CM074722.1, forward strand.
CTTTAAAAAGTGCCCCATTGAAATACAGTCATTCTGTTTAAAAAGCGAGATTCCGGCTCTGCTGCAGATTCTCCGTGTTAGCCGACGCAGATCTCCTGATGACAGCTTTATAGTTGCAAGCAGGAAACATCAAACTTTGAACAAAGATATCTCTCAAACCAATGCGGATTGAGAGATACATTTTTTTTGCGTTAAACTCCACTTTTTAAGCACTACAAAATTAGAAATACATGTTCAGGGACATTACTATCCCTTTAAATGAAATAAAACAAGCACAGTTGTCACAATACTCCCTAATACAAAATACCAAAGCTTGGATGGATCTATATAAACTGAAAAATTCCAGATACAATCTAAAAATGTATATTAAGCATAACTGTACAAGAAAATTTATATATGTTAAAAAAATATATTTTTTTAAAAAAATAACAAATCACTGGTCTCAATGGATGTCAAAAAAACTTAGCCAGACAGCGTACAGTTTATTAATAAACACTAATAGAAATCTGTATCTGTCTCTTTATATTAGTGATATGTGGGGGTGTACATACAGAGACGTACAAATTTGTGTTTTTTAATAAACTATAAGCTATCTGGCTAGGTTTTACTGATATCCATTGAGATCAAGTAATTCATTTTTTTTAATTATTTTTTAACATATATACATTTTCTTGTTATACATTTATGAGTAATATATGTTTTTAGATTGTATCTAGAGCTTTTCATTATATTTAGATCTAGCCAAGCTTTGGTACTTTGTATTAGTAGGGATTTTGGACGCTGTGTTTGTTTCATTCAATTGGAGATCTTGATTGGAGTTCTGTTATGTTTCAGAGCATCCATACCTCACCGGATGAGGGGATTCTCTGTAGGGCTTGGCGATTTATATTGAGATACTTTACATAGTGTATCTGGATGAGGAATCCCTAATGAATACATGTAGTAATAAGAATTGACTGATCAAGAACAGAGATTCTAATAGACCTGAGGATGGGATATAGTGGAAAGAATGGTGGGACACAGTTTATGTGGCTAACTGGACCAGGAGAGATATGCGCTTCACTACGGGGATGCGTAAGTATATTTCTGTATGCAGAAGACGAAGTCTTTTTTCAATAAACTCTGCTTTTAGATGTGTTTCTTTTTGTCTTTGTGCTTCTTTTCTATAGAAATGTTGCTAAAGTGATAGTAATACTTCATTTTATCTTTATTTTATTTTGTAGGCATTAAAAAAACATGAAGAACGATATAAGTCTTATCGCTAAAACCTTTACGGTTTGATAGATATTCACAAGCAAAGTTCCCCCTCACTGACCAAATGGTCAAGTCTGCCATCTAGCTGTCAGGTTTGGAATCTGGTCTTCAGACCGGTCGTGGCTCTACAGCAGAGCCGAGATCGCGAGATATAAGAATAACTACTTCATTTGAAAAGTCTAAAAAGTGTGCCTGGTTTGCAAGCACACTTTTTAGACCCTTCCAATGAAATAGTTATTTTTATATCTTGTGATCTCGGCTCTGCTGAAGAGCCACCGGTTGATCTACAGACCGGATTCCAAATCTGACAGCTAGATGGCAGACTTGACTGTTTTGGTCAGTGAGGGGAAACTTTGCTTGTGAATATCTCTCAAACCATAAAGGTTTGAGCGATAAAGACTTATATCGTTCTTCATGTTTTTTTAATGCCTACAAAATAAAATAAAGATAAAACAATGTATTACCATCCCTTTAATTATGCAGAAAGGTCATATACTGAACCAGCAAGATGGCTCTGTTGGTTAATGCACCAGCTGTACAATCTGTTCAAGCCACAAGGTCACAGGTTCTAGTTCCAGCAAGGTCAGCTCAGCCTTTCACCCCTCTGAGGTAGATAACATGAGTCCAGGACATACTTGAAAATGAGAGATAATCTCAATTTACTCTTCCTGGTAAAAGATTTTCACAAAAAAATACATATATAAGAGCTGCATGAGAATGAAGACATTCATCTGAGTGAGTACAGTTCATTCAATTAAAGGGATAGTAATACTTGAAAATAAGTTTAGTTTATATTGTAGCCCGTAACAAAACATGAAAAATTATATAAGTCTTATCTCCCAAACCTTTATGGTTTGGGAGATATTCAGAAGTAAAGTTTCCCCTGGAGTGACCTCATTGCTCCACCCTTCAGATTTGGAATCCGGTCCCGGGACCGGCGGTGCCTCTCCAAAAGTGCTGAGATCACCATCTTTAAAAAGAATTTCTTAATTGGAATGGTCTACAAAGTGTGCTTTCAAGCCAGGAACACTTTGTAGATAGTTCCAGTTAAGTAGTTCTTTTCAAAGATCGTGATCTCGGCACTGCTAAAGAGCTGCCGGTTGCTCTGTGGACTGAATTCCAAATCTGTCCACTAGATGGCAGACTTGGCTGAAACAGCAAGGAAAAGAGAATTTTACTATATTTTACATGTAAATATCTCCCAAACCATAAAGGTTTGGGAGATAAGACTTATATCATTTTTCATGTTTTTTTAAGGGCTACAATATAATATATAATTATTTTCAAGTATTACTATGCCTTTAATTCATCCCCATTCCTTGAATCATCTTCGCATACCCTTCATTTCTACCATTTTCACTATCTCATCTTCCATTTGTTTATAGAGAGACTAGTTTGACTTTAGTGAGATAAGTACTTTCTATTACTTATACATCAAGGTTTGGTTTCTTTGGTGCAATATAGAGACTGTCACACTTTGAATCATTTTTGTTTTGTCTTTTTCTGATAGTTTTTTCATAGGTGTTAGTGGGTGTATTTAGATATACTGAGGTTAATCTTATTAGCTTTTCTTTAAGGCTTTAGCTATAATCATAGTACATATCTTAGTGTTTGATCTTGCTAAGGTTTTAAGATATTTTCTGGAGGTATTTATTTCTGTTTGTTCCATTTTTGTTCTTAGTGGAACAATTGAACTATGTACCGTAAAATCTCAGGTACGCACCTGTGCATAATACGCAGGTGCATATTATACCCAAGATTTTAGGGGAAGACAAGAGTGCCTATGTATAATACGCACCCTTGTTTTCCCCCTTGCTAAAAAAAAATTTTAAGGCTTCCCTCCCTCACCCGGACCAAAACCGCTGCCAAACCAAGACTTACTTGGTTCAAATTTAACTCCCCACTGAAGTCCGTATCTCTTGAATAGATGGAAAGAAAAAAAAAAGCTTCCCAGCGGGCGGCATGATTCCATTTGCCACCCGCTTCCTTCAGTGAGCTTTCAGGACCTTCCGCCTCCAGCCAATTGGATGGAGGCAGAAGGTCCTGAAAGCTCACTGAAGGAAGCGGGAGGCAAATGGAAGCATGCCGCCCGCTGGGAAGCTTTATATTTTGCCTTTCATCAATTAAAGAGATGCGGACTTCAGTGGGGAGTTAAATTTGAACCAAGTAAGTCTTGGTTTGGCAGCGGTTTTGGCCCGGGCGAGGGAGGGAAGGTATCTGCCAACCCTAACTTTTTTTTTTTTCTTACTCTCGTGTATAATATGCACCCCCTAATTCACATAAGGTGAAGTGGGGTAAAATTGTGTGTATTATACCCGAGATTTTACTGTAGTTCCTGTAGTCTCTTTAGTCTTAGCTTGGGATCCCAACTAGTACCCTAAGTGCAGGGGAGGGCTGGCAACTTGTGGCCCGGGGGGCGAATACAATCAAACGACCCATTTCTACTATCGTTTGAGCCCACTCTCAAAGCCCACCTCCTTTTGTTAATTTTAAACGTGGCATTAATATCGTGAAGTAAAGCAATACCACATAGCTCACATTAAAGTGGGCTAAACTACTGATATCACAGAGCTTACAATTTAAGTAAAGCTACACTAGTGATACTATGGAGCTTACAATGGAAATGGGTTATGTAACTAGTGTAGCCTCATTGGGATTGTAGCTTTCTGGTATAATTTGTACAGCACCATTTCAATTGTAAGCTCTATGGTATCACTAGTGTTGCTCCATTTATAGCAACAAGATGGAGATTAAGTGAGACAGTGGCCCACTGGCCCAGACATATGACCGGCCCAGGGGTCAATTACCCCCCTGCCCCCCAGGCCAGCCCTCCTCTGCCTAAGTGCAACCATATTATATTGCTATCTAAATTTTTATTATCCCCCTTGGACCTAGACACACACTTGTTCTTTGTTTACATGGAATGTATCACAGATAAAATTCCTACACATTTTCATCATTAAAAATCCATCTTATCTTTTTAATTATGGCCACCTTATTACATAAATTAAAAATGTCCTTGACCAGTGGTCAAAATTAAAAATTCATTGTGCAAGTGTCAGTTAATACCATTAAAATGATCATCTACCCAACTTTCTTCATGTTTTCCAGATCTCCTGATTAAGGTTCCTTCCCCATTTCTGCAAGAATTGACTCAGTTGACTACTCAGTTCACCCGAGAGAAGCATAAACAGTTTATTAAACTTAAAATTCTGCAAAAAATATATGAACCTTGGAAGTGTGGGAGTTCTACATTTATATAGCTATTGTTATGTCTCACAAATGTCTCAAATCTAGGCCTTTCACTTCTTTCCTTTTCCTCTTTGTTGAGTTTGGCTGGAGGCTGTTACAGCTGTTGTGGCTACCAAATGTCCCTCAAGGCTTACACTTTAATTTACTATCATTTATATTCTACTCTGGATCACGTTGGAATTTGGACCAGGATTTTCTTGAGTCCCATATTCTTTGTGCATAGATTTTCCACCTCAGCTCATTGAACCAATGTAATCTGCCTAAATTAGATTATGTTGTATCATAGAATTTGACACATTCATAATTACAAAATAATCACTGCTTTTATTAAGGATAAAATGGAAGTGTTTAAAGGGATAGTAATGTTTAATTTTTCAAGTAAAATCGAGTATTTTGTATTCTTTTTTATAACAATGTGTAGCAAAAAAACGTTATTAAACGCTGCTGTTTTTCATCTACAGTCTAATAAAGATTCCCCCTCCTGCCCCTTCCACTTACCTCAGCAGCCTCAGCAAGCCAGCCTGGACAGAATGCGATGAGGGACAATCTTCTTCCAGAATAAGGAAAAACCTGCCCTCCTTCATCAATATACTGAAAGCGGAAAGATTGTCCCTCGATGCAGCACGTCCGGTCCGCAGACCGGATTCCAAATCTGAGGGAAGGCTGTGGAAGTAAGTGGAAGGGGCAGGAGGGGGAAACTTTTTTAGACTGTAAACGAAAAACTGCAGCGTTTAATAAAGTTTTCTTGCTACATATCGTTATAAAATTAAACATTAATATCCCTTTAATGATATCTGGTCTCCCTGGTACTCTTAAATGATCTCAGAACAAGAAATCTCTGTTAAAGGGACACCATAAAAAAAATCTTCTAGTTTTGTAGAGGTTAAAATAATAAACTCCGTGCCACAAATCCTATCTCTCAAACCGCTATGGTTTTATAGATATTTGCATTTAAAGTTCCCCCCTCCCTACCTTTCTCCTGAAGTCAGTGTCTAGCTGACAGCAAGAGATCCTGGTCCGGGGACCAGCCAGTGGCTCTGCAAAAGAGCCGAAATCTCGTTATTTCAAAATAATGACTTCATTGGAAAGGTCTACAAAGTGTGACTGGTTTGCAAGCACACTTCGTAGATTGTTCCAATGGCGTATTTCTTTTTAAAGATCACTATTTCAGCTCTGCTGAAGAGCCTCCTCTAGTCGTACGACTTGAATCTCCTGCTGTCAGCTTTACAGCTGGCATCAGGAAAAGGGGAGGGAGGGGGAACTTTGCATGTGAATATCTCTCAAACCATATCGGTTTGAGATATAGGATTTGTGTCATGTAGTTTATTATTTTAATCTCTACAAAACTAGAAACATTTTTATGCAACATTACTGTTCCTTTAAAGCAAGGGATTAAGGGGTATTGAAGCAAGAGTGGATAGCATCAGTTTGCCATTATACAAATCATTGGTAAGACCTCACCTCCAATATGTAGTGCAGTTATTGGCACTAGTTCTGAAAAAGGATATCCTAGAACTGGAGAGAGTAGAACGAAGATCAACAATATTAATCAAGGGAATGGAGGACTTGACGTATGAGGAACGACTAGATAAACTTGGTTTATTTACTTTAGAAGAAAAGACTACCAAAATGAGATCTTATCACAATGTACAATTATAAGAGGTGGATACAGGGATCTCTGTGGTGAGCTATTCATTCCAAGGCCTGATTAAATGACCAGGGGACCCTCCTTGAGATTAGAGGAAAGGATGTTTAGACTTCAGCAGAAGAAAGGGTATTTTTACAGTAAGGTCTGTTAAATTGTGGAATTCCTTGCCCAAGGGTGTGGTTATGGCAGATACAATGGATACATTTAAGAGAAGATTAGATACATTTCTTTCAAAAGGAAACATATTGGGTTATAATGTGTATAAGTAGGCAGATCAGGAAGGCTCGATAAAGACTAACTTATGTGGTAGCAGGAAATCTATACATCTCTCTGGGTTATGAGTAGTGATGAGCGAGCATGCTCGGCCGAAGCTCGGTTCGGCTCGAGCATCGCTCTGCTCGGCACATGGCGGTACTCGTATGAGTACCGCATGTGCTCGCCCGCCATGTTCGGGTCTCCTCCCCGCACGTTTCTCGGCTGCTGCGCAGCCAATAAACGTGCGGGGAGGCTCTGACATCAGTGTAATGCCAGGGAGAGATGAGGATAGGAAGGGAAAGTCAGTGTAGGGAGAAGAAAAGTGTGTTTGAACAACATAAAGACCCAAAAGTCCTTTTTAGGACTATTGTGTGTGGGGGCAGCAGTTTATTTTGTTTGGGGGGCAGAGATTTAAAAAAAAAAAAGTCACATATTCCGTTCACTGTGCCTAGCCGCAGATTAGCAGCACATTCTGTTTAGTGTGCAAAGTTGCAGATTAGCAGCACATTCTGGTTAGTGTGCAAAGTTGCAGATTAGCAGCACATTCTTTTTAGTGTGCAAAGTTGCAGATTAGCAGCACATTCTGTTTAGTGTGCAAAGTTGCAGATTAGCAGCACATTCTCTTTAGTGTGCAAAGTTGCAGATTAGCAGCACATTCTGTTTAGTGTGCAAAGTGTAAAAAATAAAAGTCACATACTCCGTTCACTGTGCCTAGCCGCAGATAAGCAGCACATTCTGTTTAGTGTGCAAAGTGTAAAAAATAAAAGTCACATATTCCGTTCACTGTGCCTAGCCGCAGATAAGCAGCACATTTTGTTTAGTGTGCAAAGTTGCAGATTAGCAGCACATTCTGTTTAGTGTGCAAAGTGTAAAAAATAAAAGTCACATATTCCGTTCACTGTGCCTAGCAGCAGATAAGCAGCACATTCTGTTTAGTGTGCAAAGTTGCAGATTAGCAGCACATTTTGTTTAGTGTGCAAAGTTGCAGATTAGCAGCACATTCTGTTTAGTGTGCAAAGTGTAAAAAATGAAAGTCACATATTCCGTTCACTGTGCCTAGCCGCAGATAAGCAGCACATTCTGTTTAGTGTGCAAAGTGTAAAAAATAAAAGTCACATATTCCGTTCACTGTGCCTAGCCGCAGATAAGTAGCACATTCTGTTTAGTGTGCAAAGTTGCAGATTAGCAGCACATTCTGTTTAGTGTGCAAAGTGTAAAAAATAAAAGTCACATATTCTGTTCACTGTGCCTAGCCGCAGATAAGCAGCACATTCTGTTTAGTGTGCAAAGTTGCAGATTAGCAGCACATTCTGTTTAGTGTGCAAAGTTGCAGATTAGCAGCACATTCTGGTTAGTGTGCAAAGTGTAAAAAATAAAAGTCACATATTCCGTTCACTGTGCCTAGCCGCAGATTAGCAGCACATTCTGTTTAGTGTGCAAAGTTGCAGATTAGCAGCACATTCTGTTTAGTGTGCAAAGTGTAAAAAATAAAAGTCATATATTCCGTTCACTGTGCCTAGCCGCAGATTAGCAGCACATTCTGTTTAGTGTGCAAAGTTGCAGATTAGCAGCACATTCTGTTTAGTGTGCAAAGTGTAAAAAATAAAAGTCACATATTTCGTTCACTGTGCCTAGCCGCAGATAAGCAGCACATTCTGTTTAGTGTGCAAAGTGTAAAAAATCAAAGTCACATATTCCGTTCACTGTGCCTAGCCGCAGATAAGCAGCACATTCTGTTTAGTGTGCAAAGTGTAAAAAATAAAAGTCACATATTCCGTTCACTGTGCCTAGCCGCAGATAAGTAGCACATTCTGTTTAGTGTGCAAAGTTGCAGATTAGCAGCACATTCTGTTTAGTGTGCAAAGTTGCAGATTAGCAGCACATTCTGGTTAGTGTGCAAAGTTGCAGATTAGCAGCATATTCTGTTTAGTGTGCAAAGTGTAAAAAATAAAAGTCACATATTCCGTTCACTGTGCCTAGCCGCAGATAAGCAGCACATTCTGTTTAGTGTGCAAAGTTGCAGATTAGCAGCACATATTCCGTGTAATATGAAGAAGGCGGGTAAAAAGGGACGGGGAAGCGGACGTGATCCTGATAGTTCAGGGCGCGGGTCAGGACGCGTAGAAACTGTGCCTGGTGCCAGAGCACAAGAAAGAAAGACATCCACCATACCTAGCTTCATGTCTCAGTTTACAGGGCGTCGCAGGACATCACTCTCGAGGTCAGACCACTGCGAACAGGTGGTCGGTTGGATTTCAGCTGATACTGCTTCCAGTCGGTTAAGCACCACCCTGTCTTCCACCAAGTCCACTCTCACTAGCCAAGAGTCTGGTCAACATAATCCTCTCCCTGATCATCCTTCCTCCCACCACAGAGGGTCTGGCCAAAGAAGTGATCCCACACTGGGATATAGTGAGGAGCTCGTCTCATCACCAATCCTTCATTTGAACCTCTCTCCAAGCACGCTTGCAGAGGAACATGACATCTTGTGCCCTGATTCACAACCTCTAGAGGGTACCCAATCACAAGAAGATGACAGAGGGGAACGGCATTTAAGGTCAAAGGAAGTCGATGATGATGATGATGAGACACAGTTGCCATCAAATCAACCACTATTACTGTCTCAAGACCTTGATGAGGAGGATGATACACAGTTGTCAATGACTGAGTATGTGGTGGGATCAAGAAATGAGGAGGATGATCAGAGTGAGGAAGTGGAGGAGGACTTGGTGGACGATGAGGTGACTGACCCCACCTGGAAAGGTGGAGAGCCGAGCGATGACAGCAGTCCTGAGGGTGAGCCATCTGCAGCACCGCAACAGGCTGGAAGAGGCAGTGGTGTGGCTAAAGAAAGAAGGCGGACCGCACCAAACCGGCCCGCAAATGTTCCACGGAGCACCCCCTTGCGTAAATCTCCCTTGCCAAGGGCTAGGTGTTCCGCGGTATGGCGTTTTTTTAAGGAAAGTGCGGACGACAAAAAAATTGTAGTTTGCAACCTGTGCCACACCAGAATGAGCCGAGGCATGAACACTAGAAACCTCACCACCACCAGCATGATCCGACACATGGCATCCAAGCACCGTAATAAGTGGGAGGAACGCCCGGATCGCCAATCTGTGTCTGCAGGCCACACCACTGCCTCCTCTTCCCCTGTTTTCGGTGCCGGCCAATCGCCTGTCGAAGGCGCAGGCCCGCATACCTCCCGCCCTGCACCTGTACCATCTGAAGCACCATCAGCAACCACATCCACTTCCCTGTCCCAGCGCAGCATCCAAATGTCGTTACCCCAGGCATTTGAGCGCAAGCGAAAATACCCAGCCAACCACCCACAGGCCATAGCACTAACCTCACACCTTTCCAAATTACTGGCCATCGAAATGCTGCCATTTAGGCTTGTGGTGACTGAGTCCTTCCGCAGCCTGATGGCAGCAGCTGTCCCTCGGTACGCAGTCCCCAGCCGCCATACTTTTCCCGGTGTGCCGTCCCCGCCTTACACCACCATGTGTCCCGTAACATCACCCGTGCCCTGACCAACGCAGTTACTGGGAAGGTCCACTTAACGACTGACACATGGACAAGTGCTTGTGGCCAGGGACGCTACATTTCCCTGACGGCACACTGGGTGAATGTCGTGGAGGCTGGGAGCGACTCGGACCCTGGGATGGCACAGGTGCTACCCACGCCGAGGATTGCGGGCCCTACCTCCATCAGGGTTTCCGCCAGCACCTACGTTATTGGCTCCTCCTCCTCCGTTTCCACCTCCGAATTCTCTGCGCGCAGCGCCACTCACCCATCAGCCGGCAGCTGGAAGCAGTGTAGCACTGCAGTGGGGAAGCGTCAACAGGCCGTGCTGAAGCTGATCTGCCTTGGGGACAAACAGCACACGGCCTCAGAGCTGTTGCAGGGGATTAGTCACCAGACCGAGCAGTGGCTCTCGCCACTCAACCTGCAACCAGGCATGGTTGTGTGTGATAATGGGCGTAACTTGGTGGCGGCTTTGGAGCTCAGCAAGCTCACACACGTACCATGCCTAGCGCATGTATTTAATTTAGTGGTTCAGCAATTTCTAAAAACCTACCCCAATTTGCATGATCTCTTGACAAGGTGCGCCGCGTGTGTGCACATTTCCGTAAGTCATCTACAGCTTCAGCCGGCCTGTTGAAGCTGCAGCAGCGCTTACAATTGCCAGCTCACCGGCTGCTGTGTGACGTGAGCACGCGCTGGAACTCCACCTTCCACATGTTGGCCCGGCTTTGTGAGCAGCAGAGGGCAGTAGTGGAGTACCAGCTGTTACACGGTCGTCGCCTCTCCGTTCAACTTCCTGTAATCAGAAGTGAGGAGTGGGAATGGATGTCAGACCTCTGTGAGGTTTTACGCAATTTTGAGGAATCGACACAGATGGTGAGCGGCGATAACGCTATTATCAGTGTAACCATCCCACTTCTGTGTCTACTGAAACGCTCGCTGCTCACAATTAAAACCGACGCTTTGCATGTGGAAGAGGTGGAAATGCGGGAGGAAGAGCTTACACAAGGTGATAGCCAGAGCACCCTCACTTCGTCTTCTCAGCGACAACTGGAGGAGGCGGAGGAGGAGGAGGAGGAAGACACGGTTGCCTCCGCTACAGAGGGTAGCCATGGAACTTTAGTTCCATCTCTTCAGCGTGGGTGGGAAGAAGAGGAGGAAGAGGATGAGGAGATTGAGAGTCATCCTCCTGGTGAGGACAGCGAAATCTTGCCTGTTGGTACTCTGGCACACATGGCTGACTTTATGTTAGGCTGCCTTTCCCGTGACCCACGCGTTATACGCATTTTAGACAACACGGATTACTGGGTGTTCACCCTTCTGGACCCCCGCTACAAAGAGAATTTCTCATCTCTCATTCCTCCGGTGGAGAGGACAAGCAAAATGGTGCAATACCAGAAGGTTCTTGTCGAAAAATTGCTCCAAAATTTTCCATCTGACAACGCTGGCGGCAGAGTACGTGCTACCTTGGGCAACCGAGAAGGGGAGAAAAGGGGAGCACACAGCAGTTCCGACAAAGGCAGGGCAACACTTTCCAAGGCGTGGGACACCTTCATGACACCCCACCAGCACCCTCACCCTGATGCGCAGCCTAGTGTCACAAGGAGGGAAAAGTTTTGGAAGATGGTGAAGGAGTACATAGCAGACCGTGTCAGCGTCCTCAATGATCCCTCTGTGCCTTACAACTACTGGGTGTCCAAGCTGGACACGTGGTATGAACTGGCACTCTACGCCTTGGAGGTGCTGGCCTGCCCTGCCGCCAGCGTTCTGTCTGAGCGGGTATTTAGTGCTGCTGGTGGCATCACAACAGATAAGCGTATCCGCCTTTCCACCGAAAATGCTGATAGGTTGACACTTAGAAAAATGAACAAGGCCTGGATTTCCCCTGACTTCTCCACTCCACTGGAGGAAAGCCCCGGGTGAACATAAAGTCACTTTATATATGTTATTTACAATGATGGGAATACTCTGTATTCCCATTCACCCCTTCCACCCAAAAAACGGGTATATGGTTGACTCTCTTCCATATACTCTGTGATATAATTTTTATATAGGGCCAGCTCACCAGCGGGCCCTGTGATATAATTTTTATATAGGGCCAGCTCACCAGCGGGCCCTGTGATATAATTTTTATATAGGGCCAGCTCACCAGCGGGCCTTCTCATATAATGTTTTATTGGGTCAGCTCTCTAGCGGGCCCTCTCATATAATGTTTTATAGCGTCAGCTCACTAGCGGGCCTTCGCATATAATGTTTAGGATGGTCAGCTCCGCAGCAGACCCTCACCCATAATGTTTTAGATGGTCGGCTCAGCGCACGTTTCCCTCTTAATCATGGCCCCAGTTCAGAAAAATCTATGAAATTTTTTGCAGAATTTTCCTCTGCGCACGTTTCCCTCTTAATCATGGCCCCAGTTCAGAAAAATCAGGAAATTTTTTGCAGAATTTGCCTCTGCGCACGTTTCCCTCTTAATCATGGCCCCAGTTCAGAAAAATCGAGGAAATTTTTTGCAGAATTTGCCTCTGCGCACGTTTCCCTCTTAATCATGGCCCCAGTTCAGAAAAATCGAGGAAATTTTTTGCAGATTTTGTCTCTGCGCACGTTTCCCTCTTAATCATGGCCCCAGTTCAGAAAAATCAGGAAATTTTTTGCAGAATTTGCCTCTGCGCACGTTTCCCTCTTAATCATGGCCCCAGTTCAGAAAAATCGAGGAAATTTTTTGCAGAATTTGCCTCTGCGCATGTTTCCCTCTTAATCATGGCCCCAGTTCAGAAAAATCGAGGAAATTTTTTGCAGAATTTGCAGATGATATACAAGTAAATATACAGCAAATACTGTTTGGTAACAATTTTTCGCCTAAAGTCGTTTTTATCTTCCTTTTTGTGTGTTTTACGGTCAGTCTGTAAAAATGGCGTACTACGGGCGAAAGATCGTTCCCAGCAGCGATGTTGGAGTCCAAGATGCATCCAGACATCCTCCCTATGCTGTCCCTGAACCATTTCTGTGGTGTTTCCATCATTTTCTGCCCTTTTCCTATGGACCAGGCACCCTCCCCTCATCAGAGCAGGGGGTGCCTGGTGTAATGCTCGAGTCCTCCCATTGACTTCAATGGGGCTCGGGTGCTCGGCCGAGCACTCGAGCCTCCGGGGGTGCTCGGTCAGAGCACCCGAACACCCGAGCATTGGGGTGCTCGATCATCACTAGTTATGAGTCAAGGGTTGAACTTGATGGACTTGTATCTTTTTTCAACCTAATTTACTATTTTTTCTTATTTCTCTTCACCCTTTCCTTCCTTGTTGCAGTTACGTTTTTCCTTTTGCTCTAGGAATTTGGTTGTTTGTTGACAGCCCCAATCATCACACTTTTTCTGCATTTCTGTTAACCCCTTAACGACTGGCCGATCGGCGTGGCATGGTCAGTTAAGGACCACGGAGCATTATTTTTTTATTGCTCCTTCATGTTCCGGACTCCCCGAACGGCGTGCAGCCGCGGGGAAGCCCGGAATTCCATGATGGTCATAGTACGTCATGGGTCGTTAACTCAGATCAACCCATGGCGTACTATGACCATCAAGGGTTGTTAAGGGGTTAAAGAATTAAATTATATTTTTTCATCTCTAACATGCTAATTGGTATTTAATATCCTTCTTGCCCTCGATGTTTTGTTAGATATTGTTGTAATCATGAAATCTGTATAGCTCCTTTCTATACTTCTTGTATTACTTGTCATTCCTCAAAAAAGATGTTATTTATAAAAGTTATTATACCTCAAACCAGACCTCAAAATAAGCTTCTTGTCCGAAGAATGATCTCCAGCTGATAGCAGAGTTTCCAACTCTTTAAAAACCTTTGAGTGCCAGAGGGGTAGGCAATGCATTGCAAAGCAATGGGTTGCATACCCCTCTGGCACTCAAAGGGTTAATGATTCAGAGGTATAAATCTTTGGTTGAAAGAGATATTTGCAAAAAATGTCAGAAGTAATGCCTGGATGCTTCTCTCTAGAATCCAAGGAGTTAATGGGTACTCTGCGCTCAAGGATTCCTAACACAAATGAATATAATTTAAATCATGGATAGTTAATTATTGGATATTGAGCTGTTATGGACTACAACTCCCTGCACTAACAGCTGAATGCACCATGGGGAATGCACAAAGGGGAGGTCGGGGGAAGGCAGTCTGTGGGAGTTTCAGGGCATTTCATTTGTCTGCACCAAGATCTACACCATGTATTAACATGGCATAGACAACCCGGCTTCCATCACTGTCACTGTACCTATGTCTGCAATTGGCTTGTGTACTGGGCTTGCTGGCATTAAAGTCTAATGATGGTGGATTTATCCTCCAGTATGCAATCATGCAGAATAGTGCATACCCTTAAAGGGATAGTAATGTTTCACAACAAAAGCAGCTCCAATTAATCTTCCTAGTATTTGGGCCATGGAGAGTGTTATTTCAATACTGCCAGAGTTGTAGTTCAAGAGTAATTCAATGATAAAGTATCCCCCTCCCGCCCCTTTTACTGATGTAACACTGCTCACCTCAGAGCAGCAAAATTGTCCGGATGGATCACAGAGAGAGAGCAATCTTTGGTTATCATATGGAAAAACCTGAAAAACCTGTCAAGGGGGGTAGGGTTTTCCTTATGCTCACAGTAAGAAGATTGTCCCTTGCTGCGACCTGTCCGGTCAAGAGACCAGATTCCACATCTGAGAGGAGTCGACTTACACTATCTAAAAGGGGAGGGAAGGGGATATTTTATCATTCAATTACTCTTGAACTACAACTCTGACAGTATTGAAATAACACTCTCCGTGACCCAAATACTATGAAGATTAATTGGAGCTGCTTTTTTTTGTGAAACATTACTATCCCTTTAAGTATTACCACTTCATTTAGAGGTTAAATCCTTTCTTTGGTAAAAATATTCACCCAGATTAGATCAGCCTTTATAAGTGGATTTTTAGACATGTTCTCCATAGAATTGGCCGTATCTCATTTCTATAAAAATTTGATCAAGACACAGAGAACAACTGGTGTTGTACATCAGCACACAATGTTCCATTCATTGGCACTGAACGTGGCTTCTTAGACAGAGATGGACTTTTTAACTTCTAACCATACGAATACAACAGTAACCAATTACTCACTTATTACAAAAGTCCAAACCTGTTTAATATTCTTTTCATGCTGATCCTGTTTTCTGATCATTAATCATGTTTAGTTGCACCTGCAATTATTTTTTCATATCTTTAATATGCCAATTTTATTGCGGAGACGTCTCTCAGGAGGATTGTAAGTGATTAAGCCTTGTTAATTGTTGCATGAATTTTTAGATTGTTTCAAAGTCAGCGTGATGGAAGCAGAAAGCAAGGTTATACTGTTAGCAGATAAAGTTGTGATATGTTTACAAATCCTTGGCAAATACTGCATTTAGGCTGAAATTACTCCTACAAGCTACGGTACATTTCATACTAAAATGCTGTCATTTGACATTTTAATTAATATAGCGCTGCTTTACGGCTGACCCAGTTGGCCACTGCTTGGACAAAAGATGTCTTGATTTCCCTCTGCCTAACAGGGAATGAGTGATAATGGAAACTATCCTTATATATATTTTTTTTAATAATCTTATTTATTTTTAACCCTTTGAGGGCCAGAGGGGTACGGAACGCATTGCAAGGCGATGGTTCCCTACCCCTCTGGCACTCAAAGGGTTAACCTTTTGGATGCTAAAACTCCAATGCTTCTGTGGGCTTTGGTTGCAGCCAATGGTGATTGAACTGTAAGCCAATCTGTGCACACTTTTATCTGCTTCACCCAGCAGTGGTAAGTTAGAGAGCTGATAGTAATGCTGATAGAAAGCCTCGCAGTATGTTTGTGGTTATCCTGTCCCATACCCATAATAGCTGCTTACAGATTATTCCACATGCTTTGTAAAGATAACTTATATAGTAAGTGTTGTGTGAAATATTAAGTGCCAAAGCTGGTAATAGTCACTGTGTGTCTGCATATTCACTCGCCAGTTGTAACAAAAGTTGCCATCTTTCTGTTGTATTCATTAAATGCTTCAATAAACCACTTTAATAACTTTAAAAGGATAGTAATACTTGCAAATGACTAATCCCCATATTGTAGCTTTGTTAAAAAGAAACTTATTGGCCCCAGTTTCATCTCTCAAACCCTTATGGTTTGAGAGATGATAGCTCTCAAAGTTCCCCCTCCCTCCCCCTTCCCTGAATGAACGCTGACTACAGGGATATCCGGTATTACTTGCATCAGGCGGCTCTGCAGTTGAGCCGAGATCACTTTTATAAAAAATAAATCTTTCACTATAACGGTCTTCTACGTGTGCTTGCAAACCAAGCACACGTAGAAGACCGTTTTAGTGAAATAATTATTTTTTATAAACGCGATCTCTGCTCAGCTATGAATGTTTAAAGAGCAGTAAACTTTTTTTATGGAAAAAAAATATATATTGTAGGGATTTTCCTACTGAGTAAAATAAGGGTACTCCCACTGCCGAGAGATTTATATTTCCAGAGTTATTACAGTTTAAACCCATGTTTTTTTACATTAGCAGTCCCCTCTAATGGTCAAATTCTAATTAGATCTCCTGTTAGATTCTAATGGAGAGGAAAGTCAGAAAAGTCAGAGACATACAGTTCTCCATAGAATATGATAGAAATTGCCTGTCACTTCCTGTCAGTTAGAACTATCAGGAAGTAAACACAGTAAATTCACATCCTGTCAGTTAGAACTATCAGGAAGTAAGCACAGTAAATTCACTTCCTGATTATTTAAACTGCTATAAATTTTGAATAAAACATCTGACAGTGATGGGAGTGACTTTGTTTATTTAGTAGGAAATGCTCTATAAAATATGTGTTTTCATAAAAAAAGTTTGCTGCTCCTTTAAGGTCTCAATCCCATTGCTTCACGATTAGTGATGAGCGAGAATGCTCGGCCGAAGCTCGGTTCGGCTCGAGCATCGCTCTGCTCGGCACATGGCGGTACTCGTACGAGTACCGCATGTGCTCGCCCGCCATGTTCGGGTCTCCTGCCCGCACGTTTCGCGGCTGCTGCGCAGCCAATAAACGTGCGGGGAGGCTCTGACATCAGTGTAATGCCAGCAGCCATGTTGGCTGCTGGCATTACACTGATTGGCTGGCCAGAACCCGTGATCGGGTGCTGTACAGCACCCGACGCGCGAGTTCGGCTCATTCTTAGCCAGGGAGAGATGCGCTTAGGCAGGGAAAGTCAGTGTAGGGAGAATAAAATTGTTGAAACTCTTTCAAGACCCAAAAGTCCTTTTTAGGACTGTTGTGTGTGGGGGCAGCATTTATATTTTGTTTGGGGGGGCACAATTTCCTTTTTTTTGTGGGGGGGATATTAGTAAGGTGACATATAATACTAGATGCACAGGAAGTCAGTGTAGGGAGAATAAAATTGTTGAAACTCTTTCAAGACCCAAAAGTCCTTTTTAGGACTGTTGTGTGTGGGGGCAGCATTTAATTTTTTTGGGGGGTGGCAGAATTTCATTTTTTTGTGGGGGGGGACATGTTCTAAGGTGACATTGTACTAGGTGCACAGGGACAAATATTTCACAGTGCAGTGACAAGCTGACATATTCTGTTAGGTGCACAGGGCCAATGATTTTACAACGCAGCGACAAAAAGGGCCATTTTAAACGTGTGCCTAGCCATAGATTATTGTCACATTCTGTTTAGTGTGCAAATTCACAAATTAACGTCACATATTCCGTTCACTGTGCCTAGCCGCAGATTAGCGTCACATTCTGTTTCGTGTGCCTAGCCGCAGATTAGCGTCACATTCTGTTTCGTGTGCCTAGCCGCAGATTAGCGTCACATATTGTTTCGTGTGCCTAGCTGCAGATTAGCGTCACATATTGTTTAGTGTGCCTAGCCGCAGATTAGTTTTTATCTTCCTTTTTGTGTGTTTTACGGTCAGTCTGTAAAAATGGCGTACTACTGGCGAAACATCGTTCCCAGCAGCGACGTTGGAGTCCAAGATGCATCCAGACATCCTCCCTATGCTGTCCCTGAACCATTTCTGTGATGTTTCCATCATTTTCTGACCTTTTCCTATGAACCAGGCACCCTCCCCTCATCAGAGCAGGGGGTGCCTGGTGTAATGCTCGAGTCCTCCCATTGACTTCAATGGGGCTCGGGTGCTCGGCCGAGCACTCGAGCCTCCGGGGGCGCTCGGCCAGAGCACCCGAACACCCGAGCATCGGGGTGTTCGATCATCACTATTCACGATGCATCGATTGCTTTTTCATGCGTTTATTTAATCTATATGTACTGCATTTTATTAACGTACAAACTTCTTCATCTGTTCTCAAATTCCTTAATATTACATTGTGCTATTATCTTCCTGTAGTACACATGCAGTCCTCCATATTCATTACCCTTTATTCTTCATGAATTTTTCCACGTAGCATACTAAGCTTTTCTTTCAGTATTGTCAATTAATTTCTCTATCTCTCCTTTATTCTGTATGTATTCATTTGTGTTATCTGAAATATCTTCACACCTTATTGCCCATAAAATCTTGTTTATTCTTCCTTTAATCTACATGAATCTCATTATATTATATTGGAATATCTTTTTTCATTTTGTCTATGATCTCTTCAATCTTTTTCCTTTTGTTTAAATGAGCTAATATGTTGCCTTTTAATCTCTCTTTCCTTTATGCATCATAAACAGCTTTATAGGTCTGTTTAATTCTATACGAGTTCCTTTATATTGTCTTCTACATTTACATTGTACATTTCTTTGACTAATCTTCCTAATGAATACATGGCAGTTACATGGCATAGATTACCTATGTGTCTTGGTTCATCTTATACTGTTAACACTATGAAACCAGACGTATGAGCATCTGAATTGGAAGTTTAAGGTTCTGTCAGTCTATCCCAAACATATTGGATGCTGTAGTAACTTAATAGTAACTCATCATATTGGCATAAGTGGTAGAAATGGGCACGACACTCATTTTAACCATGCAACATTCGTAATGCACCATTTTAAATGCTCCCTTTTGAACAATGCAACATTTTTAATGCAGCCTTTTGTTTGACACCAGTTTAAGGTACTGTCCATTATCCCACACATCTTGGATGCTGTAGTAACTGATTAGTAACTCATTCATAGCGGCATAAGAGGTAGCGAGGGGCATAGCACTCATTTCAACCAGGCAACATTTTGAACCATGTGACATTCGTAATGAGCCATTTTCAATGCACCCTTTTGAACTATGCAACATTTTGAACTATGCAACATTTTGAACCATGCAACATTTATAATGCACCATTTCCAATCAGCCCTTTTGAACAATGGATCATTTTAATGCACTTTTTTTTGTTTGACGCCCAATAGTGTGCGACAATTCAAAAGGATACCTTTGTCTGAGAACCAGCCACATTGATGTGATCTGACATCACGATTAACACTTTGAGTGCCATAGGGATATCCAAACATTGTGAATCAATGCGTTGGATACCCATCTGGCATTCAAGGGTTAAATAGGTTCCTTCCTGTAGAAACTGGGACCACTGGGCAGTGACAGTTCTAGTGACTGAGGGTCCAGGTGCAATATAATATTTGTCCCTAGGATTCACTGCTATCTACTGAAAAGCCCTGAACAATTTTGTGTTTCAGCACTCAGTGGGCCCTAAACGTGTCTAGACCCGGGTTCTTTGCACATGATGTGCATTGGTAGACACATTCTGCTGCTGGGAAGCCCAGGAGAGGCCCCGAAGCAGAAGGCCCCCTGTGAATGCCCATGTACTAAGATACTACTGAAGATAAAGAGGTAATATTTTAGAGTGCACCAAAGGCACCGTAGGGTGATGAATAAAAATTCCCAAAAACCTCTTTGATTTAAATGGGTCCATTAACCCACTGAATGCTAGAGACGTCTCCAATGCATTGAAGTGGAATAATTCCTGGAAACTCTCCAGACCTGACCAGGAGACCCTGGTTGTTATCCTTAACCCTTTGAGTCCCAGAGGGGTACGCAACGCATTGCTTTGCAATGCGTTGCGTTCCCCTCTGGCACTCAAAGGGTTAATTACTGGGTCTCCGGGGACAGATTCTAAATGCTCAGTGAGTTCCCATGTAACTCCAGCTACTTCCCTGCCAGTTCTATGAACTGTTCTTCTAGGCTGACCATATTTCCTTGAGACAAAAATGGGACAGGGTTTGGGACACACGGACAGTAGGACTCCATCACTCCAGGTCCAATCGTAGTAATCTGCAAGCAGCGAGAACGTGTTTGCTCCATCTCTTACTAGAGGTATCCTCTCTCGCTGGCCAAAAAGCCTGCCCCTGAAGTAAATCTGAACTTCCTCTCTTCGTCACTCACACTAGTGGTTTTACTGTGTTTACTGTACGCACTGATTACCATAGAGTCTTATGTCTTGTCGTCATATCACTGTCTGAGAGACTCTATGGTAATTTACCATAGACTAGAGAGTCTTAGATAGTTATGAGTCTCTCGAGTCATAAGACTGTATGGTAATCAATGTGTACAGTAAACCCACAGTAAAACAACTAGTGTGACAAAGGAAGTTCCAATTTAATTTATCTTATGAGAAATAAACAAGCTGCGTTCAGTTTTTTACAAAAAATTGAAAACTTTATATAAGTTATAAAAACAGGACAAAATTGACATTTGTATTAAAAAGACGAGACGGTCTGGAAATATGAAAAAAACGGTACTGTCTCGTTTAAGACGGTACGTATGGTCAGCCTATGTTCTTCCCACTCCCCGCCCCTTAACCCTTTCAGTGCCAGAGGGGTACGCAACACATTGCAAAGCAATGCGTTGCATACCCCTCTGGCACAGAAAGGGTTAAGACCAAACCTCCCTTCCCCTCCACCTAATCCCGCCCACTCCAATCAAGCCCTGCCCAATTTAAGAAGTGAAATTCGTAATTTGGACATTCTTATCTCCAGACTTTAGTGGACCTCTGGAAGCCTGAGGCGAGATGGTTCCCAAGTATGATGTCAATGAATTGGACACATAACTCTCGAGCACTCAATGGGTTAAAAGCCTCTTTAACTCTTAGTGCCATAGTGGCACCTAATGAATTGCTTGGAAATATGTTGGACAATCATCTTGCCCTGAAAGAGTTAAATCAATGAGAATCTTTATTTCTCCCTTGCGGACAACCTGGTTTGCTCCAGAACTGTACTTGTTTAGCTTACTGGAGAAAGCCTTAAATGTCATGTAATGCATTTCCCCTTTAACGTGCATTGCTAAAATGAGAAATGTGAAATTATAAGATCACTATTCCTTTAAAGAAAAACCCAATCATGAAGCCTTAGATCCATATTGTTCAGACGTGTCCATGTGGCAACCCAGAGGCATCAGGGGACCATTAACAGTCAGGGTAAATTAGATGGTTATGTGTTTTTTTGCAATACCAATTACTATGTTAGCACCAACAAGACAAACCAGAGAGGAGAGGAAATCAATAAAAACAATGTACAATTATGAAGATGGAGGGCAGAAGGTTCTGATAACAAACAAGGGAGAGGACACAGAAATGGTAGTGTATACAAGATTATCCAATGAAGAGATCAGCTGTTGTCTCTTTGTTATTGATAAAATATTGGTGCACATGGAACAAAGTGACATAGACACACCGAGACATAGCATACATATATATATAATCAAAAAAGGGATTGCACTCATGGGATTTAAAGCAATCATATTTAAGATGTTTTATTAAAGGTTATTAAAGCCTTTTCGGTGTGATTACTTTAAACCCCATGAGCACAATCCCGTTTTTTTTATTATTGCTGTTCCTGATTGGCATCTGGGTTTTTGAATTCTTTATGTGAGCGCACCAATCTGCTCCTGTGTGTGGGTATACATATATATATTAGCGAATGGTGGACATTACTAGTGTGCCCACTTGACCACTTCTGTGAAAATTGCCAACACTATGAGTCTTGCTACTTGCCCCTGATTCGCTGCCTGCTGCTGAGCCCCGCCCCCACTGCTGCACCACAGAGGGGTCAACAGTGAATCAGAAAAACCTGCAATCAAGGGTGGCTTTTGGTGCAATACCAGGCCGGGGGATTTTTTTATTTAACTGGACCACTAGCTAATATTCTAGTGCTGGGGTGTGTGTGTGTTTGGGGGGGGGGGGGTGTACACAGTGCATTGCTCAGCATAAAGAGGCATAAATTCTTATCTATTAACCCCTTAACCCCTTGCATGCCAAGGAGTTGTACAGTAATGTGTTCTGCAATCAAACCATTGATTGTCCCATAGGTGCACAACACAATGTACAGGAATGTGTACCTCAATGAATAACCCCTTGTGTGCTAAAGAGGCATAATTAATCAGTAATTAACATCTATATTCACCTTTCTGGCATACAAGGGGTCAGTTACTCATGAATTATGCCTCTCTAGCATTCAAAGGGTTAAACAGTGAGGTACTGCACCTGTGAGGAATTCAATGGTTTAATAGCAGAATAAAACATTGCTGTAATCCTCTCCGGCATGCAAAGGGTTAATAACTGATGATTATATGATCTACCTACTGGCCCATAACTGGGCGGCCAACCAGGGGATGCCTGATCCCCAGACAGGACAATCCGCCCCTGCCTACTGACACCTCTTTATGTAGCTTAATAAATGATCTAGAGCAACACCAAAGTATTTTATTTACACAGACAAACTTATAAACACATATAATGACGTTTAAACAATCATTAATGTGAGTTTTATTGCTGTGGAGCCATGTGATACACTTATATACACAAGACAAAGTCTGATTTCCTAAACACAGGGACACCAGGGTGATACACTTCTATACACATCACACAGTCTGATCTCCTAAACACAGGGACACCAGGGTGATACACTTCTATACACACCACACAGTCTGATCTCCTAAACACAGGGACACCAGAGTAATACACATATACACACCACACAGTCTGATCTCCTAAACACAGGGACACCAGGGTGATACACTTCTATACACATCACACAGTCTGATCTCCTAAACACAGGGACACCAAGGTGACACACTTCTATACACACCACACAGTCTGATCTCCTAAACACAGGGACACCAGGGTGATACACTTCTATACACATCACACAGTCTGATCTCCTAAACACAGGGACACCAGGGTGATACACTTATATACACAACACACAATCTGATCTCCTAAACACAGGGACACCAGGGTGATACACTTCTATACACACCACACAGTCTGATCTCCTAAACACAGGGACATCAGAGTGATACACTTCTATACACATCACACAGTCTGATCTCCTAAACACAGGGTGGAAAAGAGGGACAGATGGATTTGGGTCTCAAAGAGGGACTGTCCCTCCTAAAGAGGGACACGTGGGAGGTATGCAGGGTTAATCAATAGGGATAAGTGAAATTACTTCTCACACATCTTGCAAAGCAAATGTTTAATTTCTCCTGGGCAATGAAAGTTAAAATGACCTCAGTGTGGGCGCGGTGTGGGAGTATGTTTAACTTTGATTGCCCAGGAGAAACAGTCAGAGTGCAGGTGGGATGGGACAAACAAGCGATAAAAGACTGTGGGAGCTGCTATTATTAATCCATGAAGGTATGGCGACATTTTACGAGGCGCCATCAGAATCTCGCCCTCAATGATTCATGCGAGATTCTTATATGCGCTCTTCAAGCCGACGACCTAGTTTTAGTGACAAAATGTTGCACGCTCTTATGCGTGAGATATTTCAAAAGGATACCATCTGCACCATAGGGGTCAAATAGACATTCCTAAAACATCCTTTGATTTAAATGGGGCCTTTAACCCTTTGAATGCTAGAGAAGTCTCCAAGGTTCACTATTATTTAAAGGGTTAAAAACACCATAAAAATCAAGAGAAATGTATATTAGTTCCCTATGGTGCAATTGGTATGTACCACAATGGTACAATTCTCAGTGAGAACCGATGGCACCATAATTTAACCCTTCGAGTGCCAGAGGGGTACACAACACATTGCAAAGCAATGCATTGCATACCCCTCTAGCGCTCAAAGGGTTAATAAATAAATAAATAAGTACTAAGAATAAATAAAATAAGAATAAAACTTTCATTCAGTATAAATGGCCAAAAAGCCTGCCCCTGAAGTAAATCAGAACTTCCTGTCATCGTCACTCACACTAGTGGTTTAGTGTGATTTTACTGTGTTTACTGTACGCACTGATTACCATAGAGTCTTATGTCTTGTCGATATATCACTGTCTGAGAGACTCTATGGTAATTTACCATAGACTAGAGAGTCTTAGTTATGAGTCACTCGAGTCATAAGACTCTATGGTAATCAATGTGTACAGTAAACCCACAGTAAAACAACTAGTGTGACGAAAGGAAGTTCCGATTTACTTTGTTATGAGAAATAAACAAGAAATATATATATAACTAAATATAAGTTATAAAAACGGGACAAAATTGACATTTGTATTAAATGGAAATATGAAGAAAACGGTACTGCCCCGTTTAAAATGGTATGTATGGTCAGCCTACATATGATCTAAAGAAGAATCGGTGATAGAGTTGTGTTTAGATATTACAATCCCTTTATATAGTACTAGTATGAAAGTCTGTGTACACAGGCTAAAGTGCCACCAAGCGGCCCCCGGCAGTGAGCCATTCGGAGCAGCCCGCTGTGGAACAGTGCGCTCGTCCAGTCTCTACTGCGCATGACTGCATCGTTCCGGCAGTCTCTACTGCGCGTGTGTGGTTATGCACATAGGGAGCTTTGCAGGCTAGCACTTTATATTATAAGATATTGATATAGGTGGATTATACAGTACTATTTATGATGTTGATTATCTCAGTACAGACTGTCTTCAGTGTTTTTAAATGCTTTATGTTATCTCTATATTTGTATATTGATGTAATAAAGTTTTTTCATTTTTTTTGGTCACTTTATTGAGTGCCTTATCATCAAAGGAATAGAAACACTTAAAATGTTGTAAAGTTTATCCCTCTGTGTAAAACAAAGGAACTCCCGCTGCTGAAAGGTACTTTAGTCAAAAGTTATTGCAGCTTAAACTTTAATTTTTTTAAGTGCAGTATCACAATGGCCTGAAATTGTGCAGTGACGCTGTTGCTACACCATCCTATGGAAGTTTAAGGTCAACTGACCAGAGCTTTCCATAGGATGGTGTAGCAACAGTGCCACTGCACTATTTCAGGCCACTGAGATACTGCACTTAAAACAAATCAAGTGTAAGCTGTAATAACTTCTGAATAAGACATCTCTCTGTAGTGTGATTAGGCTTGTTTTACTCAATGAGATAAACACTACGATATATAACTTTTTACATTTTAAGTATTACTATCACTTTAAGGGTTCTTTCTTTTTAGGAGATCATAGGTGCGGTCTGTGCACTGATAGTTTCGTTTCTATGTTTCTTTAACATTAGAGGACCAGAGGGTTATTCAACACATTGCTTTGCAGTCAGTGGTGTAACTATAGGGGTCACAGGGGCCGCCCCCCTGTGACCCCTCAGCCTGGTGCCCGCAATATCATCATTGCTATCTCCCTCCGGCATTATAGTAATGCAGAGCGCTGGGAGATGACATCATCTCCCAGCGCTAAGCATTACTGAAGAGGACCGCGCGGGAGCTCAACCTGCGTAGAGGTCTCTCCTGCCACTCCACTGGACCACCAGGGAGGTAGGAGATGGGGGCATTGTGGAGATTGAGGGGCATTGTTGAGATTGGGGGTAGGTTTGCCACCCAGCCGGTATTTTACCGGCAGGCCGGTAAAAAATTGGCTTCTGTCCATTGATAAGTCTATGGAGGGAATGCCATGGCCGGTATTTTTTTGAAGAAAAGGTGGCAACCCTAATTGGGGGGGCAATGTGGAGTGGGGCCAATGTGGTTGAGGGGGACCAATGTGGTCGGGGGGGCCCATAGCAATTTGTGCACCAGGGCCCCGGAGGCTTTTAGTTATGCCTCCACAGTGCGTTGGACTAGATACCCTCTGGCAATCAAATCATTAACCCTTTGAGTGTCAGAGGCGTACGGGATGCATTGCAAAGCAATGCATTCTGTACCCCTCTGGCACTCAAAGGGTTAAATGAATGTTTTTCTCCATGAAAGAGTGGGAGCACAAAAAAAAAAAAAAAAAAAAGCTTTGATATTACCAGATTTACAAGCACGATGCTGTCATGAAAGCACAATAGCCTTGGAGCGAATTATTTGAGAGACTGAGATTAGAGTTGACCTAAAGGCAATTAATGTATTGGGTCACCTGCTTAGAATCCTGCTATCTGTAGATAGGATTTATAGGTCACCCTATCTTAATGCTGTCTTTCAATGGCAAAGGTAATTGCTCATAGATAAGTGTAGCTGTCTATAGCTAACAAAACATTATATGTGATGTTCAGTGTAATGATTTGGAAGTGTTGACACTTTGCATATCTGCTAAAAGTTAAATGCACTCATATAAACGCTGGCGAAAAAGTCAATAACGTTGTTTACTGGTCTAAACATTCCTTTTTTTATTGTCTTAATTTATTGTTTGCCTTTCTGGTCATGTTTTGATTACAGAACGACTTATATTACTTTTCTGCTGGAGAAAAACATTGGCAGAGATCAATATTTAGAGGGATATTTGTCTGTTTTTACATACTTTAAGAGAGGAGGGCAACATGTATCGTACGCCCTGGGGAAAGGAGTACCAATTTAGAAAAATAAATGTGAATACTGTAGGTTGAGACATGAATTGTTGCATGAATAGGGCTGAATTGCATATAAGGCAATGTAGGCAGTTATCTAGGAGGAACTAATAGTGAAAGGAGGAACCTAGATTGTGCTGACCACACCCAATGTGCTGATTTATGGGAGAGGACAATAAAGTCCCAGTCTGAACCGAACACCTTTATTGGTTTATGCTGGATAATTTATATATTATTTGACCAGTTTGTTTATCTTTTTTTCTGGTCATTCAATTCAATTATGTTAGTTCAGAGGTGTAGATTCCAAATAAATGAGTATCTTGAAGGCCACTTCTAAGCTTAGTAGTATTTGGTAGAAGTAATGCCAACTTGTCCCACTCCCTTATATAAGTCTACTCACATTTCCTAAGGGTTTCCTCTACCTTTCAGTGAAAAAGTGTGTACTGGATAGTTACTTACCTCCCAAGTGTTCCTGTTTAGGAGGGACAGTCCCTCTTTGAGACCCAAATCCCTCTGTCCCTCTTCCCCACCCTAGTGTCCCTCTTTTTAGGAGATCAGACTGTGTGGTGTGTATATAAGTGTATCACATTGCTCCGCAGCCATAAAACTCACTTTAATGTTTGTTTAAACATCATTATATGTGTTTATAAATTAGTCTATGTAAATAAAATACTTTGGTGTTTCTTTAGATCATTTATTAAGTTACACAAAAAGGGGGTCAGTAGGTCAGATGAAATCACCTATAAATTCTTGTTAAAGCTCCCACCCACCACCCACGCCTCCAATAACACCCCCTAAAACAAAAGTGTCCCTCTTTGGTCATTTGAAATGTTTGGAGGTATGTAGTTGAGTAATTCAAGGCCGGTGACATCCCAAAATGTTAGATACCTCACTAATCTATATATATAAAAGAAGACTTTGTGCCTGGCAAAACACACCCAGGGGCGGCAGTAAAAAGGATTACTGCTGCCATTGGGTGATTCTGTGGGAGTGTGATTTTTGGCCTGCCCCCACTATCCAGCCCGCCCACCACTATCTAAGGCTGAAAAAAAAAATGGCTGCCACACACTCCTACACCACAGACACATGCACATGCCCTCCCACACACACACTAGCAGACACATACACACATATACACACACGCACGCTGAGGATGATGGGAACAATGTTCAAGCTACAGCTGGAAGGCCATGGTCCAATCTGTATTATGCAGCTTCTTCATTCCCTGTCTTTGAGCCTACACAGCTCTGCTAATTACTACAAGTGAGCTGATTTCTAAACAATCAGCAGGAGGATACTGGCTTGCTGAGAAAGTGGAAACAACGGCAGAGAGGTGATCAGGCAGTGCAGAGCAAGGCTTCAGCTGAGCTGGTAAATGGCAGAGACATGGATGTGACTGTATTTATATATTGCACAAAGAGAGAGAAAGAGAGCAGGTTGTTTGTCAGTCTGTCTGTAAGTAGAGGTGCCAGTTCCTGCAATCATCTCCATGCTGTACATAGCTCACTGTATAGCATGTATGACAAACTATTTATATATGGTCTGGCATTGTATAGTATACAGTCTGTGTATAAGGACTGGCACTATACAGTATAGGAGGGACAGTCCCTGTTTGACACCCAAATCCCTCTGCTCCTCTATTTAGGAGATCACACGGTGTGGTGTATATACAGTAGGCTGACCAGACCTCACCTTTAACCGGGGACACATAGGAAATAAGCATATTTCAGGAGTGCACCAAAATCAAAGCAGCCCTGCAGTATGCATTTTTCATATGTGTCACTGGTTAAAGGTGAGGTCTGGTCAGCCTAATGTACAAGTGTATCAGATTGCTCCACATCAGTAAAACCCACGGTAATGTGGGTATAAACTTCTGTATATATCTGTTAAATTAGTCTGTGTAAAAAAATACTTTCATCTTCTTCTAAATCATTCACTTACAGAAAGAGTAACTTAACCATTTCAGTGCCAGAGGAGATGCAATGCATTGCTTACCCCCTGGCACTCAAAGGGTTAAAAATTCTCTACAATGGTCTGGCACTGTATAGCAGTGGTTCTCAATCTGTGCCCTCAGTGGCTATTAACAGGCCAGGATTTTAGAATTTCCTTTTAAGAGCACAGGTGAGTTAATCAATATGACTGAGCCTCTGATCAACACACTTGTGTTCTAGCAGTGAAATTCCTAAGTCCTGGCCTGTTAGTGGCCACTGAGGGCATGGGCTGAGAACCTCTGCTGTATAGTATACAGTCTGCATGTGTCTGTGTATAAGGACTGGCACTATACAGTATAGGAGGGACAGTCCCTGTTTGACACCCAAATCCCTCTGCTCCTCTATTTAGGAGATCACATTGTGTGGTGTATATACCAGTGTATCAGATTGCTCCACATCAATAAAACCCACAGTAATGTGGGAATAAACTTCTGTATATATCTGTTAAATTAGTCTGTGTAAAAAAAAATACTTTCATCTTCTTCTAAATCATTCACTTACAGAAAGAGTAACTTAACCATTTCAATGCCAGAGGGGATGCAATGCATTGCTTACCCCCTGGCACTCAAAGGGTTAAAAATTCTCTAAAATACACCACCAGCCACGCCCCCAGTAACACCACCGAAAACACAAGTGTCCCTCTTTGGCCATATGAAATGTTGGGAGGTATGTTACTTACACTGCTCACACTGGATGTATTTAGGTTCTGATTTGCAGCTGTGTGTCACTGTTTGTGTTGTCAGTGCATGTGTGTTGCATGTGTCTCTGTCTATCACTGTGTGTACCTTTCTGACACGTACACCCTACGCTATAATTCACTATCATAACATTTATTTAAAAAAAAAGAAACATTTCCTGCATAACATGACGGGCAACGCCGTCTCAAACTGCTAGTCACTGATAAAACAAATATGGGCTTGATACTGTATGCCCACAAGAGTAGGCTAAGGAATGGGGAAAAGAAACAGTCCAATAGCAAGTGTGGGTATATAGGGAGAGATAGTCTTATAGTACTGATAGATAAAATATATTTATTATATAGTTAATTTCCCTCTTATACAGGTTCTGTTTAGCCGTCAGGAATGGAGATCCTCCTTGGGCTTATAAATCTTCTTTAACTTATACAATGCTATTCACAAACTGAAAGGATTTATCACTTAACCCCTTAGTGACAACCACGTGCGAATGCGGCTGTCACCTTAACGCCCAGCTAACATTTATTTTTTTTTCCAAAATGATTCCGGAGTCCCCGAACGGCGTGCAGCCGCACGGAGACCTGGACTTCCGGGACTTACCAGGTACATCCTCTTTCACTAAGTGACAGTTTTGTGGGACGTACTTGGTAAGTCAATTGTCGGGATGGGGTTAATTATTGTATGTTTATGCTGGTTGGAGGGGACACACGTGGGTGGTCCAGAGACGAGACGGCCCATGTCCTTTACCTCTCATTTCTCCCACTCATTGCTCTATAAAGATGGGACTGGGGGCATTTAGCTTAATTTTTAAATAGCTACAATATTAGGTTTTTTTTTTTTTTAAAGTTGAGAATACTCCCTTTAAAGCAGAACTTTCATCATATTAACATAGCACCGCAAATGATAATTACATTAGCGATATGCACAGATGTAGTTTTATTTTCAAGAATAATTGCTGCATTAAAGAAAAATAGAACCTTTTATGCAGACAAGAAGCGGCTGGTATCTTGCAGTAGGCGCTCTCTGCTCCTGTGCTGTCAGTCCTTTCCGGTGCCTTAAAGGAGCAGTAAACTTTTTTATGAAAACACATATTTTATAGAACTTTTGCTACTGAATAAAACAAGGTCACATCCATCGCTGTCAGAGGTTTTATTCAAAATTTATAGCAGTTTAAATAATCAGAAAGTGAATTTTCTGTGTTTACTTCCTGATAGTTCTAACTGACAGGAAGTGACAGGCAGTTTCTATCACATTCTATGGAGAATTGTATGTCACTGGCTTTCCTCTCCATTAGAATCTAACAGAAAATCTAGTTAGAATTTGACCACTAGAGGGCACTGCTAATGTAAAAAAACATGGGTTTAAACTGTAATAACTCTGGAAATATAAATCTCTCGGCAGTGGGAGTACCCTTATCTTACTCAATAGGAAGATCCCTACAATAAATATTTTTTCATAAAAAAAGTTTACTGCTCCTTTAAGGCACAAAGGCATTCAACTCATCCAATCATGGAGTTGAAGGGGACGGACAGTGCAGAAGCAGAGATGCCGGCTCTACAAGATGTCTGTGCTGTTCCCCGCCACCTGCCTGCATAAAAGGTTATTTTTCTTTAATGCAGCAATATATTCCTGAAAATAAACATCTGGGCATATCGCTAATGTAATTATAACTTGTGGCTCTATATTAATATGATGAAACTTCCGCTTTAAACCCAGTAGGTTTCTGACTTGAAAAAGGGAGTGTTGCTCTTGAAAGCTTGCCCCTAAAACTGAATTCTAGTCCAATAAAAAAGGTATTATTACATACTGAGTTATTCATTTGGCATGTTTTTGTTTTTTTTAATTATTATTTTATTAAGAAGATCTTACAAAGATTATTCATGTACAGCGCACATTAAAAAAGAGAAATGGCATATTTTATGTTGCTGGTTCCCTTGGGACGTTATGACTTTTGTTCTTGGGACGCGAGTCCTTCTTTAAATGGATAGTAATACTTAATTATTACTAATCCCTATATTAAAGACATATTAAAAGTAAATATATTGCCCCCAGTGTCATCTCTCAAACCTTTATGGTTTGAGAGATGATCACTCCTAAAGTTGCCCTCTTCCTCCCCCTTCCCCGAAGTCAGCGTTGTAGCTGACTGCAGGGAAGCAAGTCGTATGATCATCAGGTGGCTCTGCAGCACAGCCGCAATCCCGTTAATAAAAAAGAAATCCTTCACTGAAATGGTCTTCTACGTGTGCTTGGTTTTTTTTTTATAAACGCAATCTCGTCTCTGCTGCAGAGCCGCCTGATGATCTATGACCGGATTTCCCTTCAGTCAGCTACAACGCTGACTTTGTGGAAGGGGGAGGGAGAGGGCAACTTTAGGAGCGATTATCTCTCAAACCATAAAGGTTTGAGCGATAACACTGGGGGCAATACATGTATTTTTAACAGAACTTTAATATAGGGATTAGTAATAATTAAGTATTACTATCTCTTTAAATCCCCCTTACCCCCGATATACTCACTTACTGTATCACTGGGCGTATCTTCCACCCAGTACTGACCTACAATATTTCTAGAGCCATCGGGACACAAGTTATTTCCCGCTCCTGTGTCAAGCTTATCTTTTTGTTCTTATGTTTACTAAAATATGTACTTAGGATCCATGCAATGCCTATTGCTCAATTGCTTGTACTATATGTATTGTCTCTCTGTTTTTTTTATGTATTATCTCCTCTGCTCTGTAATGTTCTTGATTTATCAATAAAGTTTATTAAAAAAAATGGTTAACCAGTACAGAATCAAATGAGTATACATGCCGATTCCAGAAACATACATGTTTGTTACCAGATTACAGTAACAATGTCAGAGAGGTGAGGGGGTAATCATAGCATGTGGAGAGTCTGGAGCTTAGACAAATCAAGACCCTAGAAGAAGACTCTGAACCCAACAACAGAAAAGTTCTGGTCCAGAAAGGAGAAGAAAGTAGAAGAGAATGGGGCCCCTGATTTATGCATTGAGCCATGAGTAAAGAGTCTCCAAATAAGAATGAGTAATAGATGAGGGACAAAAAAGAGGACAGGAAAGAGGAGTAGAAAGAAAGAGGAAGGGTGGAGGCTGAAACTGTGAGGAGGGTGGTCTCGTAGTGTGAAGATGGAGGAGATGCATGTAGACAATCAAGAGGCATACGTTGAGCACTCCAAACGAATCCAGACATCCTTAAAGGGATAGTAATACTTCATTTTATCTTTATTTTATCTTGTAGGCATTAAAAAAACATGAAGAACGATATAAGTCTTTTCTCTCAAACCTTTATGGTTTGAGAAATATTCACAAGCAAAGTTTCCCCTCACTGACCAAAACGGTCAAGTCTGCCATCTAGCTGTCAGATTTGGAATCCTGTCCGCAGACCGGCCCTGGCTCTACAGCAGAGCTCAGACTGCGAGATATAAGAAGAACTACTTGATTTGAATAGTCTACAAAGTGTGCCTGGTTTGCAAGCACACTTTTTAGACCCTTCCAATGAAATAGTTATTTTTATATCTTGCGATTTTGGCTCTGCTGAAGAGCCACCAGTTGATCTACAGACCGGATTCCAAATCTGACAGCTAGATGGCAGACTTGACTGTTTTGGTCAGTGAGGGGAAACTTTGCTTGTGAATATCTCTCAAACCATAAAGGTTTGAGAGAAAAGACTTATATCGTTCTTCATGGTTTTTAATGCCTACAAAATAAAATAAAGATAAAATGAAGTATTACTATCCCTTTAAAGCTCTGGTGGCCAGATAATCTTTGCGCATGCAATTTTTCAAGATCTGTATTTATTAACTCTGGTTTTCCAAGCCTATTGTGAGGGTGTCCCTTCTTACTTCCAATGAGTGAAGATATTCAGTCTGGTCAATGGTAGCATAAAGTGGAAAAGGGAAACACTTTTTCTGACCGTCGTCTACCTGTTAGAGAGAACCATAACTCACAGGGTGGCCTATGAGGACTCACTAAAAAATGTAGGCAAATTGTAGTCAAACCAACTACATCATAGCAACCTGAAAAAAATGTCCCAAGAATGATTTAAATTGATAGCAATGTTTCACAAAAAGAGCAGCCCCGATTAATCTTCATAGTATTTGGACAATGGAGAGTGTTATTTCATTACAGTCAGAGTTGTAGTCCATCTCTCTCTAAGAAGCCACATTCTGTGCCAATGAATGGAACATCGTGTGCTGATGTACAACACCAATTGTTCTCTGTGTCTTGATCAAATTTTTATAGAAATGAGATACGGCCAATTCTATGGAGAACATGTCTAAAAATCCACTTATAAAGGCTGATCTAATCTGGGTGAATATTTTACTAAAGAAAGGATTTAACCTCTAAATGAAGTGGTAATACTTAAAGGGATAGTAACATACCTCCCAACATTTCAAATTGGCAGATAGGGACACTTGTGTTTTGGGGGGTGTTGTTGGGAGTGTGACTGGTTGGTGGAGCATTACAGAGAATTTTTAGGCTATTTCATGGCCTACTGACCTAGTGTAAGCCACTTCCCCTCAGATGTGGAATCTGGTCTCTTGACTGGACAGGTCTCAGCAAGGGACAATCTTCTTACTGTCAGCATAAGGAAAACCCTGCCCCCCTTGACAGGTTTTTCAGGTTTTTCCTTATGCTCACTGAAGATTGTCCCCCTCTGAGATCCATCTGGACAATCTTGCTGCTCTGAGGTGAGCAGTGTTACATCAGTAAAAGGGAGGGAGGGAGGGAGATACTTTATCATTCAATTACTCTTGAACTACAACTCTGACAGTATTGAAATAACATTCTCCATGGCCCAAATACTTTGAAGATTAATCTGAGCTACTTTTTTTGTGAAACATTACTATCACTTTAAAAAAATATTATTTTTTTAGTCCAGCATTCAATGTATTAAAAACACCATTAAATAAAAAAAAACATTTTACCTGTTCTCTGTGTTTTGGTCCAGAACTGCTCCAGTCACATAAGGTCCTTTGTACTAAATGATTCAACAAAAGACTGAATATGGTCTGAGACATCCCAGAGTCTGCTTGGTAGGTCAATTGCCTTTTATCTGCAGTCAAGTTCCATGATTCTATTACGTTAACAACTGTAAATCGAATTTAATCTGTTTTATATGCTTATTATTTTCTCCGGACTCTGCTGTGCTGCTGTTTAGAAAAAGCCTAAGCATTATAAATAAAAGATAAACCTGGATGACCGTCCTGAGATGCTCATCGGCATCACATTTTAAAAAATGCTCAGAGAAAAATTTTAATGGATCCACCTTCAATAGAGAATAACATCTGACAACTTTTTTCCTCCAGCTTTTCTTGTAGAATGACAGAGTGTGACAGGGTTGTGATGTACGGCAGCCCATAAGGGGGATTACGGTTATGTGAAAGGACGCGATGCCTATTTATAGGCTGTTGGCGTTGAGACATATATTCACTGTGGATGGATGAACTCTGCTCAGCCTTCTTTCTATATTACATTTACATAGAACTCTAAATCAAAGATCTTTAACACCAATACAGAAGGGCTGAGACCGCTAAGATGAATCCAAGGTATTGCAGAGAAATGCTTTGGCCATATCTCTGGCACCCAATGGGTTAAAGTATAAATAGAATAAAGGGAAATAGGTAATGAGGTTGATGCAAAATCCACTCCCCTTTGCTGTCTGATAAATGTTTGTGATGCATTGGGGAAGATGCACTAAGGGGTGATAAAGAGGTGATAAAGTGGAGATGATTTCTCCAGTGATATCACTTCTCCAGTTCCTATGTTATTCTATGGAACCAATGCACTACGATTTCGCCACCTTTGGTGATCTTAGTGCATTGGCTCCATAGGATAACATAGGAACTGGAGAAGTGATATCACTGGCGAAGTCATCTCTGCTTTATCACCTCTTTATCACTTCTTAGTGCATAACCCCCATTATGAGCAGGTTAACCCTTTGCGTGCCAGGGGTGGTACACAATGCATCGATTCTCAAAGCATTGTACACCCATCTTGCACTCAAAAGGTTAAAGGGAAGTGATATGTAGGCACAATGCCGCAGGGTAAAGGGTTTATGGTAATGAAAATTTGGATGTGCATCAATATTTTGTGTATTTGCTTATATATATATATATATATATATATATATGTATATATATATATATAGAGAGAGAGAGAGAGAGAGAGAGAGAGAGAGAGATAAGATTGTAGCCGTATTAGTCCAGTGATGTAGATGTAAAATAACAAACAAAATTAATATGTGGTAATACTTTTTTTATTGGACTAACTACTGGTTATAAAAGAAGAGGAGCAGGCACTGACTCCTATACACTTTTTTACACAACCACTCCATGGATATAACATCTAGATCTGATTAAAGATGATTTCTCTTGAACATAGGCATAAGTGCAAAAGTCATAGGGGTCATTAGGATTTTCTGGCCTTAGGAGGAGTTAGTTCTCCTTTAATCTGGACAGAATGGCCTCTGAAACAGTTTACTGTATATTTAATTAGTACAGGTTATCTTGGACATGGGGGATTATGCACTAAGGTGTGATAAAGCGGTGATAAAGTGGAGATGATTTCTCCAGTGTGATAAACTCTCCAGTTAATACGTTATTCTATGGCGCCATTGCATGGAAATCACACTGGAGAAAGCATCTCCACTTTATTACCTCTTTATTACTTCTTTATCACACTTTAGTGTATAACCTGCCATGGAGGCAGACTTGATTCCTTGGGTAGGACTCAAGGACGTAAATTTCTCCAATGAAGGATTCTTAAGACAAATTCACATACCTGGGAACTTTGTCTTCTTGTGTCTTCAGAGTGGGCTCATGTGGTGCCAATGGTAGACAAAAAAATGTGTGATTCGTGTCACAAAGTGGTGGGGCTTAATGGTCTGTGTCATGAAGTGGGGGGATTAACAGGGTGGGAAGGAGTAGAAGAAGGAGGGAAGTGGGAGGAACAGGGTGGGATGGAGGAGAAATGGGACGAACAGGGTGAGAGGGGACAGAACTCTGAGGAACAAGGTGAGAAGGAAGAGAAGTGGGAGGAACAGGGTGGGAAGGAAGAGAAGTGGGTGGGAAGTGGGAGGAACATGTTGAGGAAGGAGGATAAGTGAGAGGGAAGTGAGTAGAACAGGGTGGGAAGGAGCAGACATGGGAAGTAAATGGGAGGAACAGGGTGAGGAAGGAGGAGAAGTGGGCAGGGAGAGGGAGGAACAGGGTGAGGAAGGAGGAAAAGTGAATGGAAAGTGGGAGGAAAAGGTGGGAAGGAGCAGAAGTGGGCAGGAAGTAGAAGGAACAGGTGGGAAGGAGAAGAAGTGGGCAAGAAGTGGGATGAACATGTGGGAAGGAGGAGAAGTGGGCAGGAAGTGGGAGGAACAGGTGGGAAGGAGGAAAAGTGGGCAGGAAGTGGGAGAAACAGGTGGGAAAGAGGAGAAGTGGGCATGAAGTGGGAGGAACAGGGTGAGGAAGGAGGAGAACTGGGCAGAGTTTCATAAAAAACTCACCAGTGCCAGAAAAACAGCCTCGGTCCCTGGAGACCTGGTAATTAACTACAAATACCAGAGTTTCTGGGGCAGATCTGGAGAGTTCCCAGTTATGCATATTCACTAGAAGATCATGTCCTTTGCCCTTTCAGTGCCAGAAAGACACTCAAAGGGTTACATCTGTCTTTGTGACATATCCAGCACTAATTAAATACATTTAGGGAACCAATCCACCCACAACTGATATATAATTTCCATTAATTAGATTTTGTGCCAAGATTACATTAGATGACATACCTCACAAGTGTTCCTCTTTAGGAGGAACAGTCCCTCTTTTAGATCAAATCCCTCTGTCCCTCTTTCCCATCCTGGTGTCCCTGTGTTTAGGAGATCAGACTGTGTGGTGTGTATATAAGTGTATCACTCTGGTGTCCCTGTGTTTAGGAGATCAGATTGTGTGGTGTGTATATAAGTGTATCACCCTGGTGTCCCTGTGTTTAGAAGATCAGACTGTGTGATGTGTATATAAGTGTATCACCCTGGTGTCCCTGTGTTTAGGAGATCAGACTGTGTGGTGTGTATATAAGTGTATCACCCTGGTGTCCCTGTGTTTAGGAGATCATACTGTGTGGTGTGTATATAAGTGTATCACCCTGGTGTCCCTGTGTTTAGGAGATCAGACTGTGTGGTGTGTATATAAGTGTATCACCCTGGTGTCCCTGTGTTTAGGAGATCAGACTGTGTGGTGTGTATATAAGTGTATCACCCTGGTGTCCCTGAGTTTAGGAGATCAGACTGTGTGGTGTGTATATAAGTGTATCACCCTGGTGTCCCTGTGCTTAGGAGATCAGACTGTGTGGTGTGTATATAAGTGTATCACCCTGGTGTCCCTGTGTTTAGGAGATCAGACTGTGTGGTGTGTATATAAGTGTATCACCCTGGTGTCCCTGTGTTTAGGAGATCAGACTGTGTGGTGTGTATATAAGTGTATCACCCTGGTGTCCCTGTGTTTAGGAGATCAGACTGTGTGGTGTGTATATAAGTGTATCACCCTGGTGTCCCTGTGTTTAGGAGATCAGACTGTGTGGTGTGTATATAAGTGTATCACCCTGGTGTCCCTGTGTTTAGGAGATCAGACTGTGTGGTGTGTATATAAGTGTATCACCCTGGTGTCCCTGTGTTTAGAAGATCAGACTGTGTGATGTGTATATAAGTGTATCACCCTGGTGTCCCTGTGTTTAGGAGATCAGACTGTGTGGTGTGTATATAAGTGTATCACCCTGGTGTCCCTGTGTTTAGGAGATCAGACTGTGTGGTGTGTATATAAGTGTATCACCCTGGTGTCCCTGTGTTTAGGAGATCAGACTGTGTGGTGTGTATATAAGTGTATCACCCTGGTGTCCCTGTGTTTAGGAGATCAGACTGTGTGGTGTGTATATAAGTGTATCACCCTGGTGTCCCTGAGTTTAGGAGATCAGACTGTGTGGTGTGTTTATAAGTGTATCACCCTGGTGTCCCTGTGTTTAGGAGATCAGACTGTGTGGTGTGTATATAAGTGTATCACCCTGGTGTCCCTGTGTTTAGGAGATCAGACTGTGTGGTGTGTATATAAGTGTATCACCCTGGTGTCCCTGTGTTTAGGAGATCAGACTGTGTGGTGTGTATATAAGTGTATCACCCTGGTGTCCCTGTGTTTAGGAGATCAGACTGTGTGGTGTGTATAGAAGTGTATCACCCAGGTGTCCCTGTGTTTAGGAGATCAGACTGTGTGGTGTGTATAGAAGTGTATCACCCTGGTGTCCCTGTGTTTAAGAGATCAGACTGTGTGATGTGTATAGAAATGTATCACCCTGGTGTCCCTGTGTTTAGGAGATCAGACTGTGCGGTGTGTATATAAGTGTATCACCATGGTGTCCCTGTGTTTAGGAGATCAGACTGTGTGGTGTGTATATAAGTGTATCACCCTGGTGTCCCTGTGTTTAGGAGATCAGACTGTGTGGTGTGTGTATATATAATTGTACCACATTGCTCCCCATCAATAAAACTCACATTAGTGTTTGTTTAAACGTAATTATATGTGCTTACACCTTAGTCTGTGTAAATAAAATACTTTGGTTTTGCTCTAGATTACTTTTTCAGTTACATAATGAGGTGTCAGTAGGTCACAAAATAACCTACCCCACCCACCAGCCAAACCCTCTGAAACACCACCTAAAACAATAGTGTCTCTTTTTGGCCATTTGAAATGTTGGGATGAATGGATGGTGATGTCGCTAAGATCTGAGGAGTTAAAGACATCCAGTTAATGCTTTGTTATAATCTACCAATGAGAAACATTGTATTAGTAACCAATACCTGCCCGTGTGCGTGTTATTACCCAGAACTCTGTCCACAACAAAATCCAGGTACACTATAAAATGGATAAGATTGTAAATGAAGAAGACACCTATAAAACATTCATTTTCATTCTTAATGAGAAGGATGAAAGTTTTAATACAAGTGCTATATTCATACAAAATGTGTTCCAGGTTATTAAGATGCAATGTGATAGCTGAACAAAATATCCTATCAATATGAATAGCAGAGATTTCTCCAGAAAGTCTACAGCCTTATCCAGAGTGATGTTGGAAAGCCATGAATCCTTTCAGCAACAAGGCCATACGAGAAAGGTTTATGAGGCTATAAAGCCAAGCGACCTGCTTCAAGGAAGCAATGAAAGGTCCTTTAATGAAAATGTGTTTTACTCACAGACATCTTTCTGCACTAGGGGAATGTGATAAGTGTTGCTGATATCCTACAAGAGAAAGAAGAGGGGAATTGGCAGCAGATGATCTGAATGTTTGCCAAAGTCTCTCCTGCAATTAATAGATCTTTTAGATCTGTATACAGGAAGCAAAAGAAGTGTAATTCTGGAGCAACTGGTGGGAGAGGGAATGATAAAAAAGGCAACTTTATTAACCTCAAAGCACTACCACCCCCCTGGAACTCAAAGGGTTAAAGGGAATTATTATGTTTCAGCATACCTCCCAACATTTCAAATGGCCAAAGAGGGACACTTTTGCTTTAAGGTGCGTTAGTGAGGGCCTGGCTGGTGAGGGGCGTGACTGATGGGCGGGGCATTACCAAGAATTTATAGGTGATTTTATGACCAACTGACACCTCTTTGTATAACTTAATAAATGTTCTAGAGTAACACCAACGTATTTTATTTACACAGATTAATGTGTTAACACATATAGTGACATTTAACCCTTTAAGGACCCATGACGGTCCTGGATCATCATGGGTTGTTATACCCTTAAGAACCCATGATGGTCCTGGACCGTCATGGAATTCTGGGCTCCCCTCGTGGCTGCACGCTGTTCGGGGTGTCCGTAATCGAATGGCACAAAAAAAATGCTCCGTGGTCCTTAAGGGACCGCAAAGTTCATGCGAGGCCGGTCCTTAAGGGGTTAAACAAACATTAAAGTGAGTTTTATGGCTGTAGAGCAATGTTATACACTTCTATACACACCACACAGTCTGATCTCCTAAACACAGGGACACCAGGGTCATACACTTCTATACACACCACACAGTCTGATCTCCTAAACACAGGGACACCAGGGTGATGCACTTCTATACACATCACACAGTCTGATCTCCTAAACACAGGGACACTATGGTGGGAAAGAGGGACAGAGGGATTTGGGTCTCAAAGAGGCATTGTCCCTCCTAGAGAGGGACACTTGGGAGGTATGAACTCTAATATCTCCTAAAGAGGTACACTTGGGAGGTATGGACCCCTAATATCTCCTAAAGAGGGACACTTGGGAGGTATGGACCCCTAATATCTCCTAAAGAGGGACACTTGGGAGGTATGAACCCTTAATATTCCCTAAAGAGGAACACTTGGGAGGTATGGACCCCTAATATCTCCTAAAGAGGGACACTTGGGAGGTATGAACCCTTAATATCTCCTAAAGAGGAACACTTGGGAGGTATGGACACCTAATATCTCCTAAAGAAGGACACTTGGGAGGTATGAACCCTTAATATCCCCTAAAGAGGGACACTTGGGAGGTATGGACCCCTAAAATCCCCTAAAGAGGGACACTTGGGAGGTATGGATCCCTAATATCTCCTAAAGAGGGACACTTGGGAGGTACGGACCCCTAATATCTCCTAAAGAGGGACACTTGGGAGGTATGCTTTAGTAAGTCTTCTCCTAAGCGGAACTTAGTAAACATCCAGTGGTTGCATTGTGCAGCTCAAAAAATGGCTTTTCTCAGCTGTTTGAGGGGGTCAGAAAACTGACCCCCTTGACTATAATGCAGTCTGGCATTCAAATAGTTAAAAACGCTTGTAAATCAAAGGACATTTTAATTTGCCCTTCATAGTACAGATGGATTAATCCGGAATTACGTTCATTTTGTGCAGCAGTTCATGTAGCTCTCACAAGATCTAAACACCTTTTTATCAGTGTTCTTTAAAGATATAAATGTGAAAAGAGAACTGTCAAAGTGTCCTATGAATTCTTTGTATGTCTTGTAAAGAACAATGGAACACCTACAGAGCTTTCTAATGGAACATTCAATTTATACTTCCATACAGAAATGAAAGCATCAGTGTGAGGAGGGGAGAGATATGGGCTGTGTCATACAGAATATGGCAACGTGATTGATAGAGCTGAAAAAAAGGATAATATAAACCCATCTCTTTTATACCATGGAGTATCAACTTTAATCATCAATCTGAGTTTATATTTAACAAGAAAAAGGCACATATATATATAAATAACTTTCCCCTTGGTACAAGTGGCTTTTAATTTAACAGTGTGACCTAACTAATGTAGTCATTTTTAAAATTCAGTCAGGTATATTTATATAAATATATTTTTAACATAAAGATTTACCTAAGCAGGAGTTCATCATACAGCAGTCAGGTGTATCTATAGAATTACTGTGTGTAACAAAACTTACCTAGATAGGAGTCCATCATACAGCAGTCAGGTGTATCTATATAATTACTGTGTGTAACAGAAGCACTTACCTAGGTAGGAGTCCATTATACAGCAGTCAGGTATCTATCTATATATATAAAAGAAGACTTTGTGCCTGGCAAAACACACCCAGGGGCGGCAGTAAAAAGGATTACTGCTGCCATTGGGTGATTCTGTGGGAGTGTGATTTTTGGCCTGCCCCCACTATCCAGCCCGCCCACCACTATCTAAGGCTGAAAAAAAAAATGGCTGCCACACACTCCTACACCACAGACACATGCACATGCCCTCCCACACACACACTAGCAGACACATACACACATATACACACACGCACGCTGAGGATGATGGGAACAATGTTCAAGCTACAGCTGGAAGGCCATGGTCCAATCTGTATTATGCAGCTTCTTCATTCCCTGTCTTTGAGCCTACACAGCTCTGCTAATTACTACAAGTGAGCTGATTTCTAAACAATCAGCAGGAGGATACTGGCTTGCTGAGAAAGTGGAAACAACGGCAGAGAGGTGATCAGGCAGTGCAGAGCAAGGCTTCAGCTGAGCTGGTAAATGGCAGAGACATGGATGTGACTGTATTTATATATTGCACAAAGAGAGAGAAAGAGAGCAGGTTGTTTGTCAGTCTGTCTGTAAGTAGAGGTGCCAGTTCCTGCAATCATCTCCATGCTGTACATAGCTCACTGTATAGCATGTATGACAAACTATTTATATATGGTCTGGCATTGTATAGTATACAGTCTGTGTATAAGGACTGGCACTATACAGTATAGGAGGGACAGTCCCTGTTTGACACCCAAATCCCTCTGCTCCTCTATTTAGGAGATCACACGGTGTGGTGTATATACAGTAGGCTGACCAGACCTCACCTTTAACCGGGGACACATAGGAAATAAGCATATTTCAGGAGTGCACCAAAATCAAAGCAGCCCTGCAGTATGCATTTTTCATATGTGTCACTGGTTAAAGGTGAGGTCTGGTCAGCCTAATGTACAAGTGTATCAGATTGCTCCACATCAGTAAAACCCACGGTAATGTGGGTATAAACTTCTGTATATATCTGTTAAATTAGTCTGTGTAAAAAAATACTTTCATCTTCTTCTAAATCATTCACTTACAGAAAGAGTAACTTAACCATTTCAGTGCCAGAGGAGATGCAATGCATTGCTTACCCCCTGGCACTCAAAGGGTTAAAAATTCTCTACAATGGTCTGGCACTGTATAGCAGTGGTTCTCAATCTGTGCCCTCAGTGGCTATTAACAGGCCAGGATTTTAGAATTTCCTTTTAAGAGCACAGGTGAGTTAATCAATATGACTGAGCCTCTGATCAACACACGTGTTCTAGCAGTGAAATTCCTAAGTCCTGGCCTGTTAGTGGCCACTGAGGGCATGGGCTGAGAACCTCTGCTGTATAGTATACAGTCTGCATGTGTCTGTGTATAAGGACTGGCACTATACAGTATAGGAGGGACAGTCCCTGTTTGACACCCAAATCCCTCTGCTCCTCTATTTAGGAGATCACATTGTGTGGTGTATATACCAGTGTATCAGATTGCTCCACATCAATAAAACCCACAGTAATGTGGGAATAAACTTCTGTATATATCTGTTAAATTAGTCTGTGTAAAAAAAAATACTTTCATCTTCTTCTAAATCATTCACTTACAGAAAGAGTAACTTAACCATTTCAATGCCAGAGGGGATGCAATGCATTGCTTACCCCCTGGCACTCAAAGGGTTAAAAATTCTCTAAAATACACCACCAGCCACGCCCCCAGTAACACCACCGAAAACACAAGTGTCCCTCTTTGGCCATATGAAATGTTGGGAGGTAT
Organism: Rhinophrynus dorsalis; assembly: GCA_037306005.1. Classification (NCBI taxonomy): domain Eukaryota; kingdom Metazoa; phylum Chordata; class Amphibia; order Anura; family Rhinophrynidae; genus Rhinophrynus; species Rhinophrynus dorsalis. The sequence continues at coordinate 480,204,522 of CM074722.1, forward strand.
GTTACTTACACTGCTCACACTGGATGTATTTAGGTTCTGATTTGCAGCTGTGTGTCACTGTTTGTGTTGTCAGTGCATGTGTGTTGCATGTGTCTCTGTCTATCACTGTGTGTACCTTTCTGACACGTACACCCTACGCTATAATTCACTATCATAACATTTATTTAAAAAAAAAGAAACATTTCCTGCATAACATGACGGGCAACGCCGTCTCAAACTGCTAGTATCTATATAAATACTATGTGTAACAGAAGCACTTACCTAGGTAGGAGTCCATCACACAGCAGTCAGGTGTATCTATATAATTACTGTGTGTAACAGAAGCACTTACCTAGATAGGAGTCCATCATACAGCAGTCAGGTGTATCTATATAATTACTGTGTGTAACAGAAGCACTTACCTAGGTAGGAGTCCATCATACAGCAGTCAGGTGTATCTATATAATTACTGTGTGTAACAGAAGCACTTACCTAGGTAGGAGTCCATCATACAGCAGTCAGGTGTATCTATATAATTACTGTGTGTAACAGAAGCACTTACCTAGATATAAGTCCATAATACAGCAGTCATTTATATTTATATAATAGGAGTTCATCATATAAAAGTGAGGTACATATATACAATTCAGGGATGGGAAGGAATGGGCAGGGACTCATCTGTATTTTCTCATGGGATTTAACAGATCGTGTTGATGATTTCTGCATCTATCAACATGAAGCATGGCCTCTTTTCTCCAATATGAGTACTTGTAGTGTAACCCATTCTGCACCAACTCGATAAAGATTTACTCATGAAAAGTGAGGTCCATATATATAGTTTTCTTATTTAAATTCCGCTGTGTTCATTATCTGAACACATAAATTATATAATCTTGAAAATGTTTACAATGCCCTTTAATATCATGGGGGGGGCTCTCTCTATGGGAATCACCTCTAATTTACCTGGTAGTGGTAGCTGGATTAGTCTCTGGGTCAGTACTCTTGTATGCATTGTTAGCATCAAAAATACATTGTTGGCCTCACTGCTTTTTCTGACTTTGGTAGACATACATTTGAGCACAACCAATCGGGGCAAGGGAGAACCTATTGAATCACTGCCTATGAAGTAATGGCTTTTATATGTATTTGATTAACAAATCTAGGTAGATATCCTTCAGGAAGATATCAGTTATAACTATTTATTTTGCACTATATCTGTATACAATAATCACTATTGATGTCTGCCTCTAGATTCCACTTCCCACAATAAATATTGGAATTTCAATAACTGTGAACGGTTCGTGTTTTTTAGTTGTCTGTATCTATCTATCTATATATCTATCTATATATCTATCTATCTATCTATCTATCTATCTATCTATCTATCTATCTATCTCATATCTATCTGTCTGTCTATCTATCTATCTATATGTCTATCTCATATCTATATATCTATATCTATTTGTCTATCTATCTATCTATCTATCTATCTATCTATCTATCTATCTCTATATCTATCTATCTATCTATCTATCTATCTATCTATCTATCTATCTATCCATCTCATATCTATCTATCTATCTATCTATCTATCTATCTATCTATCTCATATCTATCTATCTATCTATCTATCTATCTATCTATCTATATCTATCTAGCTATCTCATATCTATCTATCTATCTTTCTGGCTATCTCATATCTATCTATCTATCTATCTATCTATCTATCTATCTATCTATCTATCTCTATCTAATTACACAACAGAGGAAAACACCATGATGGAAATTGAGTGACAAATAAAATTGGGATAGCAAGCATTTGGAAAACTAGTAGTTTTTTTAAGATAAATGTATCACTCTGCCTTAAACAAAAGGTTATGACCAATGTGTCCTCCCTGTTCTTACGGCTGGCTGTGACACATGGACACACTGAATTACAAAGCTATTCAAACACAAGTTTAAGCAGAGAAGTATGGAGCGGCGAATTCTGAACATAAAAAGAGACCGAAAAAAGTTTTCATGGATTTATCAGCAACATGAGATCAATGAAAGAGTAAAGCACCTGAAATGGAAACGGGAAGGCCACATAGCAAAAACACCTGACTGTAGATGGACCAGATGAATTTTGGAATGAATTCCACTGAATACTAAGCACCCATGAAGAAGACCAAGGTAAAGGTGGGTTGATGAAATGACCAAATTTGTTGGTACACAGTGGTAACAAACACAGAGGACAGAAGTTGCTGGATGCTTGCTGAGGAGGGTTCCATCCTGCAGTGGATCAAATATGATGATACACTGAAGAGTCTAATTTATTTATTTTTATTTTTTATTTATTTTTATTTGATAGCATAATCATTCCCCTCACCTATCTTATCTATGTGTGCCATTTGAGATAACAGCCAATGGCATATTTATATTTAGTGGGTTCATATATAAATGGATGTTGGCACTCATAAAAATCATGGGACATTAGTGCCCAGATGCCTCCGCAACTTAAAATAAATGTGCAAATGGACTGGATCACTTGATAACTAGAGACATCTCAATGTATTCTTCCTGAAATTATATATATATATATATATATATATATATATATAAAAGAAGACTTTGTGCCTGCCAAAACACACCCAGGGGAGGCATAAAGCAGGAGTTACTACTCCTATTGGGTGATTCAATCATGCAGGGAGTTGGCCCGCCCCCACTATGCAGCCCGCCCACCACTATCAAAGTCAGAAAAAAACAATATGGCCGCCACTTGCTCCTACACCACAGACAAACACACATGCCCCACTCACACAGCACCAAACAAACACACGCCCCACTCACACACACAGCACCACATACACACACACACATGCCCCACTTACACAGCACCAAACAGACATGCCCCCACTCACACACACAGCACCACATACACACACAAAGCCAGAAATACATATGGCTGACACACACACACACAGTCACTCACCCTGACTCCCAGAGGCCTTAGCAGGACCTGTACTGCAGCACCAGAGGAACAAAATTGCACTCAAAGGGTTAAGGTAGGTCCTCATTGCTCAATTATTCTTCACTGTCATCATTTGCCATGCAAGACACAGGACAGACAGCCATCAGATTCACACTTAACCCACTGACTGCCACAGGGTTGTGTATCAAGTTTTACCCCTCAGGGAGTGTGTTCAAACCCCTCACACTGTAAACTTGCATTTCTCTCCCACTTCTCCTCCTTCCCCAGCCTATTACTAACACTTTTCCATATTTATGTTAAGCCCCGCCCCTACTCGCGATTAAGCCCCGCCCCCTTTTTAAACCACATTGCCCCATTGCTCTCTCCACATCAGCACCACATGAGGGACTCCACAAGTAAAAGTTCACAGGTATTACACACTCATGCCCCACTCACACAGCACCAAACACCCATACACACACACAAAGCCAGAAAGAAAGATGGCTGACACACAGTCACTCACCTTGACTCCCAGTGGCCTCAGCAGGACCTGTAGTAAAGCCACTGAACGGTGCTGCATCACCAGGGGAACAAAATGGCACTCAAAGGGTTAAGGTAGGCCCTCATTGCTGAATTACTTCTTCACTGTCACCATTTGCCATGCAAGACACAGGACAGACAGCCATCAGATTCACACTTAACCCACTGACTGCCACAGGGTTGTGTATCAGGTTTTACCCCTCATGGAGTGTGTTCAAACCCCTCACACTGTAAACTTGCATTCCCCTCCCACTTCTCCTCCTTCCCCAGCCTATTACTAACACTTTTTCACATTTATGTTAAGCCCCGCCCCCTACTCGCGATTAAGCCCCACCCACTTTTAACCCAGATTGCCCCATTTGTCTCTCCACATCAGCACCACATCAGTCCCCTCTAGGGACTTCACAAGTCAGTGTTCCCAGGTATGAACACACTTCCCACTGCTATTTAACTCTGACATGCCTCTCTATACCTTAACCCTTTGAGTTCCAGAGGGGTACACAACTCATGTGTTTCTGCTCATATATGTTGCGTGTCTGTGTGTGTACATCTCTGTTACATATGCGTGTGTCCATGTGTGCATCTCCAGTGTGTCTGTGTGCACATGTGTTTTGCATGTCTCTGCCGCTCACTGTGTGTATGTGCATACCTCCCAACATTTCACAGGGCCAAAGAGGGACACGTTAGTTTTAGGTGATATTATTGGGGGTGTGGCTGGTGGGCGGGGCATTAGTAAGAATTTTAGGTTATTTCATGACCTATTACTGGCTATTTATGTAACTGAATAAATGATTTCGTTCAAGACCAAAGTATTTTATTTGCACAGACTAATGTATAAACACATATACTGAAGTTTATTGCTTTATTGCTGTAGAGCAAAGTAATACACACCACACAGTCAGGGCTGGTGCAAGGATTTTTGCCACCCTAGGCAAAACCTAATTTTGCTGCCCATTTCGCTCCGCCCCTTGTGTCCCACCCCTTTATACCCTGCCTACTTATACCCAACCTCTTTTCATGATTGTCCTCTCTCTGCCCCCTGAGCCACTCTGCCCCTGTTCTGGAGATGCCTGTAAGAGATGCCCCCCACCAGCTCCAACTTGCCCCTTATCAGCTTCACTTTGGCCCACCAGCTCCACTTTGCCCCCATCAACTCCAACTTGCCCCCATCAGCTCCAACGTGCCCCCACCAGCTCCATTTTGCCCCCTCAGCTTCACTTTGCCCCCTCAGCTCCACTTTGCCCCCTCAGCTCCAACTTACCCCCATCAGCTCCACTTTGCCCCCCATCCTCTCCAACTTACCCCCATCAGCTCCACTTTGCCCCCCATCCGCTCCAACTTGCCCCCACCAGCTCCACTATGCCCTCTCAGCTCCAACTTTCCACTATCAGCTCCACTATGCCCCCAGCAGCTCCAGCTTGCCCCCATCCGCTCCAACTTGCCCCACCAGCTCCACTTTGCCCCCCCTCAGCTCCACTTGCCCCCCCCAGCTCCAACTTGCCCCCCCTCAGCTCCACTTTGACCCTCATCAGCTCCACTTTGACCCTCATCAGCTACAACTTGCCCCCATCATCTCCAACTTGCCCCCACCAGCTCCACTATGCCCCCTCAGCTCCAGCTTTCCCCTAACAGCTCCAACTTGCCCCCATCATCTCCACTTTGCCCCACATCTGCTCCAACTTGCCCCCTCAGCTCCACTATGCCCCCTCAGCTCCAACTTGCCCCCCATCACATACCTGTATCTCCCGCGCAGTCTTCTCTTCAGTAATGCAGAGCGCGGCGGGAGATCATGACTCCCAGCGCGCTCTGCATTACTAAAGATCCAACCCAATGAGGGAGCGCTGTAGCAACGCAGACCTCATTGTGTTGTGGTTCCCGGCGTGGTGTGTGCGGGCGCAGCTCTTCTCCGCTGCATGCCCGCGCCCCCAGTACGTGTGCGCCCTAGGCCGGCGCCTACCTCACCTATAGGTGGAGCCGGCCCTGCACACAGTCTGACCTCCTAAAAAGAGGGACAACAGGGTGGGAAAGAGGGACAGAGGGATTTGGACCTCAAAGAGGGGCTGTCCCTCCTAAAGAGGGACACTTGGGATGTATGGTATGTGTCTGCCTGTGTGTTGCATATGTCTGTGTATATCAGTGTGTCTGCATTTCAAACACGTGCGCCCAATGGTCATAACATGACGGGCAACGCCGTCCCATGTTGCTAGTATATATATAAAGTAGAAATATTGGCACGGATTTCCCATGCAGTTAATAAGACTATAACTCCTTTAATGGCTCCTTGAATTGTCATTGCTTAGCCCTTTAAGCTCCAAAATGTGTGTAATGCATTGTAACTTATTCCTATAGCGTAGTACAGCATTTAGTAGTTCTTTTAATGACAACCCCTGTAACTTCTCTCCCCCGATCCCTCTCACACTGTACTTCCCCCCATGCCTGTCACACTCTATCACCCCCCCATCCCTTTCACACTCTACCCCTCCATCCCTCTCACACTCTATCAACCCCCATCCCTCTCACACTCTATCCCCATCGCTCTCACACTCTATCATCCCCCATCCCTCTCACACTCTATCCCCCATCCTTCTCACACTCTATCACCCCCCCATCCCTCTCACACTCTATCCCCATCGCTCTCACACTCTATCATCCCCCATCCCTCTCACACTCGATTACCCCCCATCCCTCTCACACTCTATCACCCCCCATCCCTTTCACACTCTACCCCTCCATCCCTCTCACACTCTATCCCCCATCCTTCTCACACTCTATCACCCCCCCCATCCCTCTCACACTCTATCTCCCCCATCCCTCTCACACTCTATCTCCCCCCATCCCTCTCACACTGTATCTCCCCCATCCCTCTCATACTCTATCCCCCATCCCTCTCACACTGTATCTCCCCCATCCCTCTCACACTCTATCCCCCATCCCTCTCACACTCTATCCCCCATCCTTCTCACACTCTATCGCCCCCCATCCCTCTCACACTCTATTACCCCCCATCTCTCTCACACTCTATCCCCCCATCCCTCTCACACTCTATCTCCCACATCCCTCTCACACTCTATCCCCCATCCCTCTCACACTGTATCTCCCCCATCCCTCTCACACTCTATCCCCCATCCCTCTCACACTCTATCTCCCATCCCTCTCACACTCTATCCCCCATCCTTCTCACACTCTATCACCCCCCATCCCTCTCACACTCTATCCCCCATCCGTCTCACACTCTATCTTCCCCCATCCCTCTCACACTGTATCTCCCCCATCCCTCTCACACTCTATCCCCCATCCCTCTCACACTGTATCTCCCCCATCCCTCTCACACTCTATCCCCCATCCCTCTCACACTCTGTCTCCTCCCACCCAAGATATGATGTGAATCCATTTACCCACAATAGGAATTGTTTTTAGTATTTGCAGAATCAATCCATAAACTGCCACAGGGAAAAGGACAACAAGGAAAGATAACACAATCCAAAGGAACTCTCAGTCAGTGCTGAGATAAAAGGAAGATTGGTAGATGAACTGCAGCAGGATATCTATGGTACTCAACCAAATATATTGAACAAACTTAAAAAGCGGAAGCCCACGCATGTTTCTCCACCAAATTCCTGAATGTCTAATGTACTCTCCTGTATTATATAATATTGAGTATATGGACTTCACTTTGCATTAAGGACTGTATCTATAGGTTTTATTATTGTGATTTGTATCGGATAAATCCTAATAGAAAGTGTGACTTATCACCCGTTTAGACATTCAGGAATTTGGTGGAGAAACGTGTGCGAGCTTCCCCTTTTTTAGTTTGTTCCATAAACTGCACAATACAAATTTCACTTATTTCTATTCACAGTTAATAAAATGAATATAAAAATATAAAAAAGTTGCCTGTTTTTCAACCCAGATTACACTATTCAGAGACAATCAGACAAAGACCTGAACACTGCAAACTTGCAGTCTGTGTTTTGTATTGTGTGTTTTTTGATACACACAAGCGCACACACACACACACACACACACACAGTATGATGTAAATATTTCAGACATGAAAACCTTGTTCATTACATCCTATATAATAATTCTCTAGGATGTTTGTCAGAAGCCGTCATGCGCAGTAGAGACTGCCCGAATGCAGAGAATGCTCTGAGGTGTAGGAATACTGGGAAGTGTAGGAATGCTGGGAGCACAGAATGCTGGGAGGTGTAGGAATGCTGGGAGAACAGAATGCTGGGATGTGTAGGAATGATGGGAGCACAGAATGCTGAGAGGTGTAGGAATGCTGGGAGGTGTAGGAATGCTGGGAGCAAGAATGCTTGGAGCACAGAATGCTGGGAGGTGTAGGAATGCTGGGAGAACAGAATGCTGGGAGCACAGAATGCTGGGAGGTGTAGGAATGCTGTGAGGTGTAGGAATGCTGGGAGAACAGAATGCTGGGAGGTGTAGGAATGCTGGAAGCACAGAATGCTGGGAGGTGTAGGAATGCTGGGATGTGTAGAAATGCTGGGAGTGCAGACTGCTGGGAAGTGTAGGAATGCTGGGAGTTCTGTACTGGGAGAATTCTGTGCTTTCAGGCAGTCTCTACAGTGCATGACTGCGTCGGCGGCAGAATGCAGAGCAGAACCAGCCTCTTAACATCACCCGGACCTTAGCCCAAGTACACAGACTTTTACACTAGTGACAAAATATATGAGCAGTATCCTATACACTGTACATTCAGGAGAACAATTTGAGTCCATTCACTTTTTCCTATAGACCTGTAAATCTTTTATGGCTCAAGAAAGAGGAGCAAATCCTAGGAACATATTATTCTTTGTATAGCACACCTTTCTTTCATGTTTAAGTATAAATGGCATTTCAGAGCCATCATGATTCTTAAGTCTTCTAGTCTCTAAAGTCTTGACTGGCTTGCCAGCCAGCCAGCCTAGGCTAGAAAGAATTTGGAATCCTTGTATGAATAATGAATCAAAAAGATGACATGATAGAAGCTTCAGAGTGGTAGAGTCTGAAAGTGTGTGTATGAAAGTCTTACACATCCCAGTTACCACAGTGTAAAACCTATCAGGGCTCTTTCATGGCAACTTATTTTTTCTTTGTAAATTTTCCTCCTATGAAGAGCTTCTGGTGATCGAAGCATGAGAAACTTCAAGTTAAATGAATCGCTATATCGGCATTGAATTCAGGCACCATGCAATTTTGTTCGTTTACTGAAATATCGGTTAAAGGGATAGTAATACTTCGTTTTAACTTTATTTTATTTTGTAGGCATTAAAAAAACACGAAGAATGATATAAGTCTTATCTCTCAAACCTTTATGGTTTGAGAGATATTCACAAGCAAAGTTTCCCCCTCCCGCCCCTTTTACCTAGAGTAAGCCATCTCTTCTCAAATGTGGAATCCAGTCCATAGACCAGACAGATAACAGAAGGGGACAATCTTCTTCCTATGAGAACAATGAAACCCCAGCCCCCCTTGACAAGCTTTTCAGGTTTTTCCCTTATCTTAATTGAAGATTGTCCCTCTCTGCAGTCTACCTGGGCACCTCCCTTCTGCTCTGGATGAGCAGTGTTACATCAGTAAAAGGGGCGGGAGGGAGACACTTTGTCATTGAATTACTTTGGAACTACAACTCTGACAGAATTGAAATAACACTCTCCAAAGTCCAACTACTATGATGATTAATTAGAGCTGCTTTTATTATGAAACATTACTATCCCTTTAAAGGCTATTTGTCATTACACAGGAAGAATTCTCTTAGCAAAAGAAGAGCAACCTGCTTGGCATTTTTATTATAGGTCAAACTCAATTTACTAACGTGTGCTTATTTTGTAACATTTCTCATCTTTTGCAAACACAGACACGTTGGGGGGAATGCAAGAAAATGAAACATTCGCTAATTTATAAAAGGCAAAAATGTATGTGCCATTTGTGATTGCTCACATTTTGATGCAAGAAACCTATTAACACCTTGATACTGAATAGAACTTGCTCTTAAAGGGATACTAATGTTTCATAATAAAAGCAGCTCTAATTAATCATCATAGTATTTGGATCTTGGAGAGTGTTATTTCAATTCTGTCAGAGTTGTAGTTCAAGAGTAATTCAATGACAAAGTATCCCCCCATCCGCCCCTTTTACTGATGTAACACTGTTCAGCCAGATCAGAAGGGAGGTGCCCAGGTAGACTGCAGAGAGGGGCAATCTTCACTTAAGATAAGGGGAAAAAACAGAAAAACTTGTCAAGGGGGGCAGGGCTTTCATTGTTCTCATAGAAAGAAGATTGTCCCCTTCTGTTATCTGTCTATGGACTGCATTCCACATCTGAGAAGAGATGGCTTACACTAGGTAAAAGGGGCAGGAGGGGAAACTTTGCTTGTGAATATCTCTCAAACCATAAAGGTTTGAGAGATAAGACTTACATCGTTCTTCATGTTTTTTTAATGTCTACAAAATAAAATAAAGATAAAACAAAGTATTAATATCCCTTTAAGTATTACCACTTCATTTAGAGGTTAAATCTAGTGATGAGCGAGCGTGCTCGGCCGATGCTCGGATCGGCTCGAGCATCGCTCTGCTCGGCACATGGCGGTACTCGTCGAGTACCGCCATGTGCTCGCCCGACATGTTCGGGTGGCGGGGATCTGTGCCGGAAGAGGCACAGATCCGAAGAAGCTCCGCTGGACCACCAGGGACTGGAGGTACGGGGGCATTGCGGAGATGAAGGGGGCATTGCGGAGATGAAGGGGGACATTGTGGAAGAGGGGCATAGACTCTATGCCCCTCTTCCACAATGTCCCCCTTCATCTCCGCTATGCCCGTCTTCCACAATGTGCCCCTTCATCTCCGCTATGCCCCTCTTCCACAATGTGCCCCTTCATCTCCGCTATGCCCCTCTTCCACAATGTCCCCCTTCATCTCCTCTATGGCATAGAGGAGATGAAGGGGGACATTGTGGAAGAGGGGCATAGCGGAGATGAAGGGGCACATTGTGGAAGAGGGGCATAGCGGAGATGAAGGGGCACATTGTGGAAGACGGGCATAGCGGAGCTGAAGGGGGACATTGCGGAGCTGAAGGGGGCATTCGGAGATGAAGGGGGCATAGCGGAGATGAAGGGGGCATTGACCAGGCACCCTCCCCTCATCAGAGCAGGGGGTGCCTGGTGTCGCCCCATTCATTCCAATGGGGCTCGGGTGCTCGGCCGAGCACTCGAGCCTCAGGGGGTGCTCGGTCAGAGCACCCGAGCACCCGAGCATCGTGGTGCTCGCTCAACACTAGTTAAATCCTTTCTTTGGTAAAAATATTCACCCAGATTAGATCAGACTTTATAAGTGGATTTTTGTCCCTTTAAATTAACAAATTAACAGCAAAGTTAGAGAATGCTCCTAAATTAACAGCAAATTAGGCACATGCTCCTAATTTAATGGCAAAGTTATCAGACATATACAAAATGTCTGCTAATTGCTTTGCTGAATTAGGCGCAATTGTTAATCCTCTCATAAAATGGAGGACTTTTAGCCACTCCCACTTTTCAAAACTCATTCTCTAAAAAATGAGTAAGCGTTCTCTAATTGAGAAAAAATGTGAAATTCAATAATATTTTGCGGTCAAAAGTACAGTAAACAGCGACTGCACATGTTTCTTGCGTTCTGCCCATTGTTCCATAATCAGCAGACGCATTTCTCTGTTTACTTGGAGAGCTACTTAAATGAGACCTAACACCTTTATTCAAGAGATAATATCTTGCATCAGTCCTGAATGTGACATCCATGGAGGTAGACATGACAGATTCAAATAAAAGATGGCAGAGCACATGAGCTTTCCCTGTACAGCCCTATTGGCATAAAACAACTAGCTCGCCATCAACATCACCTTCTTCCTCTAGGGTAACAAGTACATCTCCTGCCAATCCAACTCATTCATCGTTACCTTCCCCACCAAATGATAGTCACTCTGTTACTATTAGGATATGGCAATTCATCTTTACCCATTGCACACTGTGTGCTGCACTGACCACACATTCCAATGTGGTGGAGGAAAATCAATACCAGGTCATCAGGTGGCATCAGAGGAGATTCCATCCCACAGAATATGCTACGATTCTCGCAGGGAGGGTTCATCATTACTATTAAACTGTCAGCGAGTTGTCATGTGTCCTTAGCGGGGTCTGGACAAGGAGTACAGTGACAGTGGCAGTACTTGGTTTCGGGTGTCATGGTATTTGGATACAGTTGTGCCCCCAGATGTTATTTACCACACACACACTGTGCACATTGCAGTTGCTGATAAGACCTGCTGTTCCTGCTCTCAAGGGAAACAATATATTCTAATAACAACGCACCTATGATGATTTTGGAGGAGGTGAAGGTGGAGAAGATTTAAAGGCCAACTTGTTCTTTTCTCCACATAGACTGGGGGCTACTTATTGTGCTGCTGCTACTACCTCAGACGCATCACTGAAGCTAGTTGTGGGCAACAATTGGAACCTTCATCATTCATCACCCATGTTACTGCTATTGTTAATCCCATTCCCTTTCAGCTGCCTAATCATCCTGCTGCTTAAACAACTCAGCAGCAACGAATAGCAGTTGCAACTCAGGACTCAGGAGGACATTTGACAGTGGCCACTGGCCAACATGACCTGCTGGCATTAGGCCAGTAGGGCATTTTTATTTTTTTCTCAGGGCTTGTGCTTTGAAAAAAAAACCAAACTAGTCCTACAAAAAAAATAAACAATTTTTGGGGGGTTTGTTTTTAACAAGTCCTACAAGTTAATGTTTCCTTAGGGCTTGTGCCAAACAAGCTTAAGTCCTACAAATCAATGTTTCTTCGGTGCTTGGGCCTCTAATAAGTCTAAGTCCTACAAAGGCCTCTAACAACAAATCAAACAAATCATCCTCTATAAAATACTCTACCAAGTCAAGTATCAGTCCACCCCAGTGGCAGCTTAGGTCAGGGGGTTCCTGTCTCTATCACTTTAAATACACATTTCTTATTTTATGTATTTATTTTGTATTAACTGTCCCCCCAATAGCCATCAAGAAACCCCCCAAAACAAATTCCCTGTTCAAATGATTCATTCATTCACCAACACAGGTATCCTCCTCAGACCCCTTTATACCATGTCTTATGGTTTCTATTTTATTTTATTTAGGATTTCTTTTTTATTAAGTTCCCCCCATCCCAGTAAACAACCCCCCCAAAAGTCATCCTCTGTTCAACTGATTCTTTCCCCACACCCCACCAACACAGGCACCCTCATGCCCCTTTTATACTATGACTTTCGGAAATAAAATAATATTTGCTATGTGTTGTGTGTAACTTCAATGTTCCCATTGATTTAAATGGAATGAGCTAGGCGGAAATAGAGGAAAAAAGCGGAAAATCTGTACTTTTCGCTGGAAATTTTTCACCAAGTGGAAAGTGCCATTTTTTGCCTGCCGGAAGAGAATAATAGTCCCACACCCATGACTTCTGGGGGGAGGGATAGGGAACAGGTGGAGAAGAATGTCCTCTTTCTTCTTGTCCTCCACATTCCCCTTCACTGTCTGCGGCAGCGGATAATGTTGCTACTGTTGCTGCTACTGCCTCAGAATCAGCACTGCAACTAGGATCAGGAGGAGTATTGCTACTGCTGGCAAGTGGAACCTTCCCTAGTGCCTCATCACTTGTTGACCCCATTCCTACTGTGTCCACGGTGGTCTGTGAACACTAACCTGCTCCTCTGCATCCTGCTGCCCTTTCATCTCAGCAGCAGCAGAGATTAGAGCAGTTGCAATTTCCGCAAATTCCAAAAGCTGACTGCTAGTGGTGGTGGTGATGGCCATCCTCATCCCTGTCTCCCATTCTTTCTCAGTTTCTGATAAAAAGGCCATCAGTGTCTCTTCCACCTTAGCTTCTCCAACACCACCACCACCACTAGTCCCTATGTGCTGCTGCTCTATTACAGACATCTCACTGCTGCTTGGAGGAGGTGACAAGCAATATGACAAAGGGTCACCTGATGTCACACATGGCATAATTTTCTCCTTTCCCCCCTGAGTACTACAAAAAACACTAGCAGCAGACAAAGTATTGGTGGCAGCAGGTTCAGCACTGGCAGCAGGTTTAGCCCTTGCAGCAGGTTCAGCACTTACAGCAGGTACAACACTAGTGGCAGCACATCTGGCAGCAGATACAACACTAGTGGATGCAGGTACAGCAATGGTGGCACTGGCAGAAGGGGCAGCATGTCTTGTAGCAGGCACAGGCAGCTGACCTGTCCTGCTTTCACTAGTACTACCCTTTTCGCCATCCCTTTCCATTCCCTTTTCTCCCTCCCTTCTCATTAAATTCCCCAAGATCCCTTGGTGTGATTTAGGGGGACTGGACAGCATTGGTACAGTAGTGGTCCCTTCCTTCTCAGACTCAGACTCAGTGGACACATAATGGTACTTCCAGCTCCTCCACTGATTATTTTTTACCCTGCTCATAGTGATAGGAGTCACTACGAGCCTCTCCTGCCTCAATTTTTGCAAAATATCACAAGAGAACAGCACAGCACGTCTATCTCGCTCTGTAGCTGCTTCTATTGTGTCTTCCTTCAGCGAAAACATTACCTTTTTATAGCGGAAGTGCGAAAACATCGTAAATCAATGGCTGGAAACTTTCTAGCCATTGAAAAAATGTTGAGAAATTTTGGCCAATGGCCGTAAAATGCAAACATTTTGACCGCTAGTTTTAAAGCTGATATTCCTGAGAAAAAGCGGATAAGAACAAGGTTTTCGCAAAATTTCTCAAGGGAACATGGCGACAATTTTCTCCCATCCCTAGTGCTACCAATGCTTAAAGTTGCTTAATTCAAAGGATATAATCATTCAAACTGTTGGAATAGATTGATATGTTACTATCACATTCTATGGAAATCTGGAGCAAACGGAACTGTCCTTGGAATTCCAACTAGTGTTGAGCGAGCACCACGATGCTCGGGTGCTCGGGTGCTCTGACCGAGCACCCCCTGAGGCTCGAGTGCTCGGCCGAGCACCCGAGCCCCATTGGAATGAATGGGGCGACACCAGGCACCCCCTGCTCTGATGAGGGGAGGGTGCCTGGTCAATGCCCCCTTCATCTCCGCTATGCCCCCTTCATCTCCGAATGCCCCCTTCAGCTCCGCAATGTCCCCCTTCATCTCCGCTATGCCCGTCTTCCACAATGTGCCCCTTCATCTCCGCTATGCCCCTCTTCCACAATGTGCCCCTTCATCTCCGCTATGCCCCTCTTCCACAATGTCCCCCTTCATCTCCGCTATGCCCCTCTTCCACAATGTCCCCCTTCATCTCCTCTATGCCATAGAGGAGATGAAGGGGGACATTGTGGAAGAGGGGCATAGCGGAGATGAAGGGGGACATTGTGGAAGAGGGGCATAGAGGAGATGAAGGGGGACATTGTGGAAGAGGGGCATAGCGGAGATGAAGGGGGACATTGTGGAAGAGGGGCATAGAGTCTATGCCCCTCTTCCACAATGTCCCCCTTCATCTCCGCAATGCCCCCTTCATCTCCGCAATGCCCCCGTACCTCCAGTCCCTGGTGGTCCAGCGGAGCGTCTTCAGATCTGTGCCTCTTCCGGCACAGATCCCCGCCACCCGAACATGGCGGGCAAGCACATGGCGGTACTCGACGAGTACCGCCATGTGCCGAGCAGAGCGATGCTCGAGCCGATCCGAGCATCGGCCGAGCACGCTCGCTCAACACTAATCACATTCTATGGAAATCTGGAGCAAACTGAACTGTCCTTGGAATTCCAACCCGTCAATGTTTTCCATAGCAGGGATAATTGTGACTTGTTGGCTTGGTACAGAATTGCACTAGTTCTTATTAAATCACACATTAATTTGCTTGATAGTTTTTATGGTATTGCTAGTCTCATGGCGAACTGAAACACTGTGAGTCTGTTTTCTGTGGCTGATACAAAGTTCTCATCTGTTGTCTCCTTCCACAGTCCTTGTATGAAGTAATATTTCAGTTCTTTCTGAAGAAAAAAGGCTCTTTGGGATTCAAGTTCTGAACTTGCATAATGAAACACATGCCTTTTTTCTGTACCATAATCACTGATAGCTATTCAATTACCCACATGGTGCTAAGACACCATAAACTGTATCTGAAAAATCTCTTGAACCAATGGAGCAACGGCAAAGTTCATAGTGGCCATTATACTTTTTTGGACAATAGTAATACATGTGGGAGTTGCTATTATTAAATGTTAGTTAGAGATGGGTAAAACAATTTTGTAACTTCGTATCTACAGCAGCGGAAGGGACTCGTTACGGTAAGGACAATAAAGGTATGGAATTCACTGCCTGAAGAGGTGGTGCTATTGAATACATTAGATGCCTTTAAAAAGGGCCTGGATACTTTTTTAAAAGAGTAGAACATAGAGAGCTATGTATGTTAGTATTGGGATTAATATTTATTTAGTGCTTGTTGATCCAAGGAGAAATCTGATTGCCATTTGAAATCAAGAAGGAATTTTTTCCCCCCAATCAAAGAAGAATTGAAATTGCTGTAATGAGGGTTTTTTGCCTTCTTTTGGATCACTGACGCTGAACAGGAATAGGAAAAGGGTTGAACTTGATGAACACAAGTCTTTTTTCAGCCTAAACTACTATGTAACCATGTTAAGATGTTAAGTTGCTCTGCAATGCGTTGTGTACACTTTTGGCACTCAAAGGGTTAATAGGTGGTGTTAACGTTCTGTAATCCTTTTAAAGGAACAGTAAGCTTTTTTTATGAAATCCTATATGTTATAAAGCTTTTTCTGCGAGTAAAACAAGGTCACTCCCACCGCTGTCAGTTGATTTATTCAGAAGTTAAAAAAGTTCAAATAACCAGGAAGTGAATGTACTGTGCAGTTACTTCCTGATAGTTCTAACTGACAGGAAGTGAATTTACTGTGTTTACTTCCTGATAGTTCTAACTGACAGGAAGTGACTCAGCAGTTTCTATCACATTCTACGGAGAACTGTAAGTCACTGACTTTCCTCTCCATTATCAAGTAACAGGACTCATTGGAATTTGACGACTAGAAGGCACTGATAATGTAAATAAACGCAAGTTGAAACAGTAAAAACTCTGGAAATATACATCTGTCAGCAGTGGGAGTTACTCAACAGGAAATGCCCTACAATATATGTTTTTTTCATAAAAAAAGTTTACTGATCCTTTAAGGTCCAATAGGGTGTTCAAAACATTATACACCCACTAATGTTCCATATAGGGTTAACTCTTCTTATACAGCATTTCTAAGTTTAAATATCTCTGACTGAGATGGGATCATATGAAAATATGTCTGAATTTTCAAACTAGAGTGTTGTTCATATTGACTTATACAGATTATATTTTCAATACTTACACAAAGGTGTCCTGTCTGTTACATCTTTATCACTATGTCTACACTGCCATTCATATACATGCGCATGAATGCAATAAAAAAAAGCAATCATTGGTGAAAGACGTTTCTGCCCAGAAGATATTACAGTCTGTCAATTGTAAAGGGGGGGATCATCTGAGTTTGTGTTTTGGCACTGTCAGTCATATTATACAATTATATATGCTTCTTTCATTGTTCCCTTATATTGTCAGTCTGTATTCACGTTGCTGTGCTTATATCAGCTTGCAGTTTTGAAAGAATATCTGAGAAAAAAAATTCACACTATCTATCTGTCTATCTATCTATCTATCTATCTATCTATCTATCTATCTATCTATCATTTTTTATTTATTTATTTATTTATTTATCTGTGTGTTTGTGTGTGTCTATGTACGTATGGATGTGTGCGTTTGTGTGTGTATGCATGTGTGTTGTGTGTATGTGCATACATGTGTGTTTGTGTGTGCATATGTGTAAGTATATGTATGTGAGTTTATGTGTGAGTGTTTTTGTGTGTATGTATGTATGTGTGTGTATGTATGTTTGTGTATTTATGTTTATGTGTGTGTGTATATGTATTTGTGTGTATATGTATGTGTGTTTGTGTGGGTGTATGTGTGTATAAGTGTATGTTTGTGTGTGTGTGTGTGTGTGTATTGTGTGTGTGCATGTGTGTATGCGTGTGTATGTGTGTATATGTATGTGTGTGTGTGTATGTGTGTGCGTGTGTATGTGTGTATATGTATGTGTATGTATGTGTGTGTGTGTGTGTGTATGTATGTGTGTGTTTTTATGTTTATGTGTGTGTATATGTATGCATGTTTGTGTGGGTGTATGTGTGTATATGTATGTGTATGTGTATGTATGAATGTGTGTGTATTGTGTGTGTATTTATGTGTGTGTATGTATGTGTGTGTGTATTTATGTTTATGTGTGTATATGTATGTGTGTTTTTGTGTGTGTGTGTGTGTGTGTGTGTGTATGTGTATATGTATGTGTGTTTATTTATTTAGCAGAATTCTACACATTTGTTCCTGTGGTCTATTATCATATATTTGGAATATGCTACAGTATAATGAGCTAGAAAAGTTGATTAAGAAAGTTAGTTAGTTAGGTAACTAATTAGTAGTTAGTTACTTAGTTAGTTAATAAAGTTGATTAACCCCTTAAGGACCCATGATGTGCCAGGAGAGTCATGTGTAAACTTTCAGTAAGGACCCATGACGGTTCTGGCACGTCATGGAATTCAGGGTTCCCTCGTGGCTGCACAAAACCCCTGAATTCATTTTGACAAAAAAAAAAGCTCTGTGGTCCTTAACTGCCGGACATGATGCCAGTCATTAAGGGGTTAAGGAAAGCAACATGCTGCATTAGGGGGTCATGTGTTCCTGCTCTGCTCCTCCTGAGTGGATCAATACAGTGACATAACTGCAGGGGGTGCAGTTGTACCAATGCCCAGTGTCTAAGGGGCCCTCATCATCCCCAGGGACCAATGGATTCTAGTTATGCCTCTGTAAACATGTGTTTGTGTTAGGGGGCCCTCGGTTGACTAATTACACCACTGCTCAATACAGTAAGATTCTGTTGGGAGAAAAGAAAGAGTTATTCCTGGGAGTAGGGTTAGTAATAGTGAGAGTCTGAGGCTGATACACTAAGAGGAAATAGAGCAATCCTCAGGCAAATCAACTGCACCATAGGGGATGAATACAAACCACTACTGAATTATATAGGGCTCTCAATCTCTCTGCTGAAGACATCTCCAATACATTTGTTCTCAAGAATTCCCTTGAACCTCTGTCTTCTTCTCAACTTTCCACTCCATTGAAGTCAAAGGGAATGGAGAAAAGTGTTTCAACTACACTGGCTGACTTGGTTAATGCACCAACTGTGGAATCTGATCAAACCTCAAGGTCACAGGTTCTAGTCCCAGCAAGGTCAGCTCAGCCTTTGAGGTAGATAAAATGAATCCAGGACATACCAGAAAATGAGAGACAAACTCTATGTATTTTTCCTGGTAAAAGACTTTCATACAAAAATATGTCTCAATGAAGTCAATGGGAATTGTCTTTCCTCACCAATAACTCTTTTCATAGTAGTACTGTCAAAACGTCCTACCAGATAAAAAGAAGTAAAAAGTAGGACAATGGTACATTTTAGCTTCTGCAGGAATTCACATAAAAAGCAAAAATTTTTGTAAATTCCCATAAGGAGAAAATGGATGTTTTTGCCCATCCATGATAATGAGATGGAGGGGATTAGAATTTAAATCAGATAGTCTGTTGAGGACTACAGCTGTTGAGGACTACAACTCCTATCATCTCCTACCAGCCAATGGCTAGCTTGGGATTATGGGACTTTAACCCTTTCAGTGCACAATGCCTTGTGTTGCACACACCTATGGAACTCAAAGGGTCAATTGCTGGAGGTCAAAATAATGATTATGCCTGTTTTAAATGGATCATAAAATGGCAGATTGGGCAAACAAATGGAATATGAAGTTTAATGTGGGGAAGTGTAAAGTCATGCATTTTGGAGGAAATAATCCCAAGGCTACTTATGAACTTAATGGAATCATTTTAGGGGACTCATTGCTAGAGAAAGACCTGGGTATTAGTGATGAGCGAGCATGCTCGGCCGAAGCTCGGTTCGGCTCGAGCATCTCTCTGCTCGGCACATGGCGGTACTCGTACGAGTACCGCATGTGCTCGCCCGCCATGTTCGGGTCTCCTCCCTGCACGTTTCGCGGCTGCTGCACAGCCAATAAACGTGCGGGGAGGCTCTGACATCAGTGTAATGCCAGCAGCCATGTTGGCTGCTGGCATTACACTGATTGGCTGGCCAGAACCCGTGATCGGGTGCTGTATAGCACCCGACGCGCGAGTTCGGCTCATTCTTAGCCAGGGAGAGATGAGCATAGGCAGGGAAAGTCAGTGTAGGGAGAATAATATTGTTGAAACGCTTTCAAGACCCAAAAGTCCTTTTTAGGACTGTTGTGTGTGGGGGCAGCATTTATATTTTGTTTGGGGGGGCACAATTTCCTTTTTTTTGTGGGGGGGATATTTTTAAGGTGACATATAATACTAGATGCACAGGAAGTCAGTGTAGGGAGAATAAAATTGTTGAAACTCTTTCAAGACCCAAAAGTCCTTTTTAGGACTGTTGTGTGTGGGGGCAGCATTTAAATTTTTTTGGGGGTGGCAGAATTTCATTTTTTTGTGGGGGGGGACATGTTCTAAGGTGACATTGTACTAGGTGCACAGGGACAAATATTTCACAGTGCAGTGACAAGCTGACATATTCTGTTAGGTGCACAGGGCCAAATATTTAACAACGCAGCAACAAAAAGGGCCATTTTAAACGTGTGCCTAGCCATAGATTATTGTCACATTCTGTTTAGTGTGCAAATTCACAAATTAACGTCACATATTCCGTTCACTGTGCCTAGCCGCAGATTAGCGTCACATTCTGTTTCGTGTGCCTAGCTGCAGATTAGCGTCACATATTGTTTAATGTGCCTAGCCGCAGATTAACGTCACATATTGTTTAGTGTGCCTAGCCGCAGATTAGCGTCACATATTGTTTAGTGTGCCTAGCCGCAGATTAGCGTCACATTCTGTTTCGTGTGCCTAGCCGCAGATTAGCGTCACATATTGTTTAGTGTGCCTAGCCGCAGATTAACGTCACATATTGTTTAGTGTGCCTAGCCGCAGATTAGCGTCACATATTGTTTAGTGTGCCTAGCCGCAGATTAGCATCACATTCTGTTTCGTGTGCCTAGCCGCAGATTAGCGTCACATTCTGTTTCGTGTGCCTAGCCGCAGATTAACGTCACATATTGTTTAGTGTGCCTAGCCGCAGATTAGCGTCACATATTGTTTAGTGTGCCTAGCTGCAGATTAGCGTCACATTCTGTTTCGTGTGCCTAGCCGCAGATTAGCGTCACATTCTGTTTCGTGTGCCTAGCCGCAGATTAACGTCACATTCTGTTTTGTGTGCCTAGCCGCAGATTAGCGTCACATATTGTTTAGTGTGCCTAGCCGCAGATTAGCGTCACATTCTGTTTCGTGTGCCTAGCCGCAGATTAGCGTCACATTCTGTTTCGTGTGCCTAGCCGCAGATTAGCGTCACATATTGTTTAGTGTGCCTAGCCGCAGATTAACGTCACATATTGTTTAGTGTGCCTAGCCGCAGATTAGCGTCACATATTGTTTAGTGTGCCTAGCCGCAGATTAACGTCACATATTGTTTAGTGTGCCAAGCCGCAGATTAGCGTCACATTCTGTTTCGAGTGCCTAGCCGCAGATTACCGGCATATATTCCGTTTAATATGAAGAAGGCGGGTAAAAAGGGACGGGGAAGTGGACGTGATCCTGATAGTTCAGGGCGCGGGTCAGGACGCGTAGAAACTGTGCCTGGTGCCAGAGCACAAGAAAGAAAGACATCCACCATACCTAGCTTCATGTCTCAGTTTACAGGGCGTCGCAGGACATCACTCTCGAGGTCAGACCACTGCGAACAGGTGGTCGGTTGGATTTCAGCTGATACTGCTTCCAGTCGGTTAAGCACCACCCTGTCTTCCACCAAGTCCACTCTCACTAGCCAAGAGTCTGGTCAACATAATCCTCACCCTGATCATCCTTCCTCCCACCATAGAGGGTCTGGCCAAAGAAGTGATCCCACACTGGGATATAGTGAGGAGCTCGTCTCATCACCAATCCTTGATTTGAACCTCTCTCCAAGCACGCTTGCAGAGGAACATGAGATCTTGTGCCCTGATTCACAACCTCTAGAGGGTACCCAATCACAAGAAGATGACAGAGGGGAACGGCATTTAAGGTCAAAGGAAGTGGATGATGATGATGAGACACAGTTGCCATCAAATCAACCACAATTACTGTCTCAAGACCTTGATGAGGAGGATGATACACAGTTGTCAATGACTGAGGATGTGGTGGGATCAAGAAATGAGGAGGATGATCAGAGTGAGGAAGTGGAGGAGGACTTGGTGGACGATGAGGTCACTGACCCCACCTGGGAAGGTGGAAAGCCGAGCGATGACAGCAGTCCTGAGGATGAGTCATCTGCAGCACCGCAACAGGCTGGAAGAGGCAGTGGTGTGGCTAAAGAAAGAAGGCGGACCGCACCAAACCGGCCCGCAAATGTTCCACGGAGCACCCTCTTGCGTAAATCTCCCTTGCCAAGGGCTACGTGTTGCACGGTATGGCGTTTTTTTAAGGAAAGTGCGGACGACAAAAGAATTGTAGTTTGCAACCTGTGCCACACCAGAATGAGCCGAGGCATGAACACTAGCAACCTCACCACCACCAGCATGATCCGACACATGGCATCCAAGCACCGTAATAAGTGGGAGGAACGCCCGGATCGCCAATCTGTGTCTGCAGGCCACACCACTGCCTCCTCTTCCCCTGTTTTCGGTGCCGGCCAATCGCCTGTCGAAGGCGCAGGCCCGCATACCTCCCGCCCTGCACCTGTACCATCTGAAGCACCATCAGCGACCACATCCACTTCCCTGTCCCAGCGCAGCGTCCAAATGTCGTTACCCCAGGCATTTGAGCGCAAGCGAAAATACCCAGCCACCCACCCACAGGCCATAGCACTAACCTCACACCTTTCCAAATTACTGGCCATCAAAATGCTGCCATTTAGGCTTGTGGACACTGAGTCCTTCCGCAGCCTGATGGCAGTAGCTGTCCCTCGGTACGCAGTCCCCAGCCGCCACTACTTTTCCCGGTGTGCCGTCCCCGCCTTACACCACCATGTGTCCCTTAACATCACCCGTGCCCTGACCAACGCAGTTACTGGGAAGGTCCACTTAACGACTGACACATGGACAAGTGCTTGTGGCCAGGGACGCTACATTTCCCTGACGGCACACTGGGTGAATGTCGTGGAGGCTGGGAGCGACTCGGACCCTGGGATTGCACAGGTGCTACCCACGCCGAGGATTGCGGGCCCTACCTCCATCAGGGTTTCCGCCAGCACCTACGTTATTGGCTCCTCCTCCTCCTCCTCCGTTTCCACCTCCGAATTCTCTGCGCGCAGCGCCACTCACCCATCAGCCGGTAGCTGGAAGCAGTGTAGCACTGCAGTGGGGAAGCGTCAACAGGCCGTGCTGAAGCTGATCTGCCTTGGGGACAAACAGCACATGGCCTCAGAGCTGTTGCAGGGGATTAGTCACCAGACCGAGCAGTGGCTCTCGCCACTCAACCTGCAACCAGGCATGGTTGTGTGTGATAATGGGCGTAACTTGGTGGCGGCTTTGGAGCTCGGCAAGCTCACACACGTACCATGCCTAGCGCATGTATTTAATTTAGTGGTTCAGCGATTTCTAAAAACCTACCCCAATTTGCATGATCTCTTGACGAAGGTGCGCCGCGTGTGTGCACATTTCCGTAAGTCATCTACAGCTTCAGCCAGCCTGTTGACGCTGCAGCAGCGCTTACAATTGCCAGCTCACCGGCTGCTGTGTGACGTGAGCACGCGCTGGAACTCCACCTTCCACATGTTGGCCCGGCTTTGTGAGCAGCAGAGGGCAGTAGTGGAGTACCAGCTGTTACACGGTCGTCGCCTCTCCGTTCAACTTCCTCTAATCAGAAGTGAGGAGTGGGAATGGATGTCAGACCTCTGTGAGGTTTTACGCAATTTTGAGGAATCGACACAGATGGTGAGCGGCGATAACGCTATTATCAGTGAAACCATCCCACTTCTGTGTCTACTGAAACGCTCGCTGCTCACAATTAAAACTGACGCTTTGCATGTGGAAGAGGTGGAAATGGGGGAGGAAGAGCTTACACAAGGTGATAGCCAGAGCACCCTCACTTCTTCTTCTCAGCGACAATTGGAGGAGGCGGAGGAGGAGGAGGAGGAGGAAGACACGGTTGCCTCCGCTACAGAGGGTAGCCATGGAACTTTATTTCCATCCCTTCAGCGTGGGTGGGCAGAAGAGGAGGAAGAGGATGAGGAGATTGAGAGTCATCCTCCTGGTGAGGACAGCAAAATCTTGCCTGTTGGTACTCTGGCACACATGGCTGACTTTATGTTAGGCTGCCTTTCCCGTGACCCACGCGTTATACGCATTTTAGACAACACGGATTACTGGGTGTTCACCCTTCTGGAAAAATTGCTCCAAAATGTTCCATCTGACAACGCTGGCGGCAGAGTACGTGCTACCTTGGCCAACCGAGAAGAGGAGAAAAGGGGAGCACACAGCAGTTCCGACAAAGGCAGGGCAACACTCTCCAAGGCGTGGGACACCTTCATGACACCCCGCCAGCACCCTCACCCTGATGCGCAGCCTAGTGTCACAAGGAGGGAAACGTTTTGGAAGATGGTGAAGGAGTACGTAGCAGACCGTGTCAGCGTCCTCAATGATCCCTCTGTGCCTTACAACTACTGGGTGTCCAAGCTGGACACGTGGTATGAACTGGCATTCTACGCCTTGGAGGTGCTGGTCTGCCCTGCCGCCAGCGTTCTGTCTGAGCGGGTATTTAGTGCTGCTGGTGGCATCATAACAGATAAGCGTATCCGCCTTTCCACCGAAAATGCTGATAGGTTGACACTTATAAAAATGAACAAGGCCTGGATTTCCCCTGACTTCTCCACTCCACTGGAGGAAAGCCCCGGGTGAACATAAAGTCACTTTAGATATGTTATTTACAATGATGGGAATACTCTGTATTCCCATTCACCCCTTCCACCCAAAAAACGGGTATATGGTTGACTCTTAATCTTCTCATCCTCCTCCTCCTCTTCCATATGCCCTGTGATATAATTTTTATATAGGGCCAGCTCACCAGCGGGCCCTGTGATATAATTTTTATATAGGGCCAGCTCACCAGCGGGCCCTGTTTGACAATTTTTGTATACGTTAGCTCACCAACGGGCCTTCTCATATAATGTTTTATTGGGTCAGCTCTCTAGCGGGCCCTCTCATATAATGTTTTATAGCGTCAGCTCACTAGCGGGCCTTCGCATATAATGTTTAGGATGGTCAGCTCCGCAGCAGACCCTCACCCATAATGTTTTAGATGGTCGGCTCAGCAGCAGACCCTCATTCCTAATGTTTTAGATGGTCAGCTTAGCGGCATGCCCTCGCCCCTAATGTTTTAGAGGGTCACCAGCAGGCCATTAATCCTAATTTTTCAAGGGTGTGTATGATGCCCTCCTTTATGTGTAATAAAGGGTGTATTGGAGTGACATTTCAGTCTAATTTTTGGCAGCCCTTTCACTTAGTGCATAGGCTTTATGAGTGTTGGACCACTACCTGAACTATTGTACCACAATGTGAATGAGGCCCTCCATTTTGTGATATACAGGTTGTATCGGAGTGCCTCAGGTCCTCCCATTGAATTAAATAGGGCTGGGGTGTTCGACAGAGCAGAAGGTAGTTCTTGGCTTCATCCACTAAGTCACTTCGTCACTTTTACTCAATGGATCAGACCCCACTGTTCCGACTATAAATTTTGGACTTAACAAGGGCCAACGGACATGTTGTAAAACCTGTGGTAGCTGCGGCCTCCGTTCCTGAATGCTGTACCTTACCCGGGCCATAACCACGTTGAACACCTGCTTTACGCTGCGCACGTTTCCCTCTTAATCATGGCCCCAGTTCCGAAAAATTGATGAAATTTTTTGCAGAATTTGCAGATGATATACAAGTAAATATACAGCAAATACTGTTTGGTAACAATTTTTCGCCTAAAATCGTTTTTATCTTCCTTTTTGTGTGTTTTACGGTCAGTCTGTAAAAATGGCGTACTACGGGAGAAACATCGTTCCCAGCAGCGACGTTGGAGTCCAAGATGCATCCAGACATCCTCCCTATGCTGTCCCTGAACCATTTCTGTGGTGTTTCCATCATTTTCTGACCTTTTCCTATGAACCAGGCACCCTCCCCTCATCAGAGCAGGGGGTGCCTGGTGTAATGCTCGAGTCCTCCCATTGACTTCAATGGGGCTCGGGTGCTCGGCCGAGCACTCGAGCCTCCGGGGGAGCTCGGCCAGAGCACCCGAACACCCGAGCATCGGGGTGCTCGATCATCACTACTGGGTATCCTTGTCAACTACAAACTTGGAAACAGTGATCAGTGTCAAACAGCAGTAGCAATGGCAAACAAAATGCTGCCTTGCATATAAAGATGTATTGAAGTGAGAGTGGATAACATCATTTTGCCATTGTACAAATCATTGATAAGACCTCACGTTGAATATACAGCACAGTTTTGGGCACCGGTTCTGAAAGAGAATATACTAGAACTGGAGAGGGTACAGCGAAGAGCAACAAAATGAATTACGGGAATGGAGGACTTGACGTATGAGGAACGACTAGACAAACTTGGTTTTTTTACTCTAGAGAAAAGACGACTGAAAGGAGATCTTATCATAATATACAACTATATGAGAGGTCAATATAAGGATCTCTGCGTTGAGCTATTTATTCCAAGGCCTGATCAGGTAACCAGGGGACACCCCTTGAGATTAGAGGAAAGGAGGTTTAGACTTCAGCAGAGGAAGGAGTTTTTTTACAGTAAGGTCTGTTAAATTGTGGAATTCATTGCCCAAGGAGGTGGTTATGGCAGATACAATGGATACATTTAAGAGAAGATTAGATACATTTATTCCAAAAGGGAACATACAGGGTTATACTGTATATTAGTAGGCAAATCAGGAAGGTCTGATAAAAACTAACTGATTTGGTAGCAGGAAAGCTATACAATTCTCATGTCACTGGGCAAGGGTTGAGCCTGATAGACTTGTGTCTTTATTCAACCTAATTTACTATGTTACTAGAATAATTTCAGAAAACAATGACATAAGAGTGATGTACAAAATAAGTACAAATTGGGATAAAACAGTATTTTCAACCATCCTTGGAAATTCAAATGAAAAATGTTTCTACTTTTTTTGTAAGTTTCTGCAAGAGAAAACATGATTCTTCATCCATCCCTAATACATAGAGGAAGAAGACTATAAGTTAACCCTTTGAGTGCCAGAAGGGTATGAAACACATTGCTTTGAAATGCATTCCGTACCCCTCTGGCACTCAAAAAGTTAAATAAGGGAAATGGAATGGCTGGTTAGGAGTGTGAGTCCCCTACATCTAGACGTCCAAAGACTTTACCACTCCTGCTGTAACCCTATAAAGGGATAGTAATACTTCGTTTGAACTTTATTTTATTTTGTAGGCATTAAAAAAACATGAAGAATGATATAAGTCTTATCTCTCAAACCTTTATGGTTTAAGAGATATTCACAAGCAAAGTATCCCCCTCCTGCCCCTTTTACTGATGTAACACTTTTCAGCCAGGGCAGAAGGGAGCTGCCCAGGTAGACTGCAGAGAGGGACAATCTTCAATTAAGATAAGGGAAAAAGCTGAAAAGCTTGTCAAGGGGGTCAGGGATTTCATTGTTTTCATAGGAAATAGAGTGTCCCCTTCTGTTATCTGTCCAGTCTATGGACTGCATTCCACATCTGAGAAGAGATTGTTTACAGTAGGTAAAAGGGGCGGGAGGGGGAAACTTTGCTTGTGAATATCTCATAAACCATAAAGGTTTGAGAGATAAGACTTATATCATTCTTCATGTTTTTTTTAATGCCTACAAAATAAAATAAAGTTCAAACGAAGTATTACTATCCCTTTAAGGACCAGAGGCGGGTGCATTTAACAAAATTGTGAAAACAATATTGTTACAGGGCTTTTCCAGATTAGTGAAAAGAGGGTACCCTTACTGCTGGGAGATGATCTAATTAAAAGTTATAACAGCTCATTCTTAAAATTAAATGACCATTTACTCTTCTGGTCATTTTCTGTGCTGTTCCTATCCAGGACCAGATTGTAGGTGGGGCCAGAATCCTCCTAGTGCTCCTTATGGTGGCCTGTTTATTTAAAAGTTTACAGACCCATTTACTGGTTGTTATTGAACTCCTTGGATGTTAGAGAGATCACCAATACATTGCAAAGTAGTCCAGGAGTCAGGAGCTTTATTTGTGCAGCTTGGTTATTGGGTAAGAGTATTTTCTGTATCAGGCAACAATGGATGGGGCTAGGGCTGGGGTCTTTGAGGAGTGGTGTGTGTGGCTATGGGTGGAGCTAAGAGCATAAGGGATATTTTGCCAAGGAGGTCCTCAGATCATTCATTAGGACTAGAGGAAAGGCTCTTTCAACTAATACAAAGGCAGGGATTTTTATAGCAATTACAGTAAAATTATAGCATTCTTCACCTTCGGGATGCTGTGCTTGCAGATACTAAAAATGCTTTCTAAAAAGTAATGGAAGCATATCTAGCACAGACAGGCCCGGACTGGGACAAAAAATAGGCCCAGGCATTTAAGGCTGAGCAGCCTATTTTTATTTTTTGAGCAGCCCATGGGGGGGGGGGGGGGCGGCGCCGGGCATTCGTTATTTTTTTATATATATATTAAAAGCCCCTTTTAACCCTTTGCAAGGCATTCAAAGGATTAAATCATCTGGAAATTCTGATTTATCCCCTCTAAAGCAGGTGGTTTACTCTCTGGCTTTTTGAATTGCCCCTTATGTAGCTCTCTCATACAAAAAAGTATCTGACCACAATCCGCCCTGCTCTTGTCCTCCCTTTATACTTTCTTCCCTTTTCACTCAGTCTCTCCCCTTTTCACTCAGTCTTCTCCCTTTTTCACTCAGTTTCCCTCCTTTTCACTCAGTCTTCTCCCCTTTTCATCCAGTCTTCTCCCTTTTTCACACAGTCTTCTCCCCTTTTCATTCAGTCTTCTCCCTTTTTCACTCAGTCTCTCCCCTTTTTCACTCAGTCTTCTCCCTTTTTCACTCAGTCTTCCCCCTTTTCACACAGTCTCTCCCCTTTTCACTCAGTCTTCTCCCCTTTTCACTCAGTCTTCTCCCCTTTTCACTCAGTCTTCTCCCCTTTTCACTCAGTCTCTCCCCTTTTCACTCAGTCTTCTCCCCTTTTTCACTCAGTCTCTCCCCTTTTCATTCAGTCTTCTCCCCTTTTAACTCAGTCTTCTCCCCTTTTTCACTCAGTTTCCCTCCTTTTCACTCAGTCTTCTCCCCTTTTCATCCAGTCTTCTCCCTTTTTCACTCAGTTTCCCTCCTTTTCACTCAGTCTTCTCCCCTTTTCATCCAGTCTTCTCCCTTTTTCACACAGTCTTCTCCCCTTTTCATTCAGTCTTCTCCCTTTTTCACTCAGTCTCTCCCCTTTTTCACTCAGTCTTCTCCCTTTTTCACTCAGTCTTCCCCCTTTTCACACAGTCTCTCCCCTTTTCACTCAGTCTTCTCCCCTTTTCACTCAGTCTTCTCCCCTTTTCACTCAGTCTTCTCCCCTTTTTCACTCAGTCTCTCCCCTTTTCACTCAGTCTCTCCCCTTTTCACTCAGTCTCTCCCCTTTTCACTCAGTCTTCTCCCCTTTTTCACTCAGTCTCTCCCCTTTTCATTCAGTCTTCTCCCCTTTTAACTCAGTCTCTCCCCTTTTCACTCAGTCTTCTCCCCTTTTTCACTCAGTCTCTCCCCTTTTCACTCAGTCTCTCCCCTTTTCACTCAGTCTCTCCCCTTTTCACTCAGTCTTCTCCCCTTTTTCACTCAGTCTCTCCCCTTTTCATTCAGTCTTCTCCCCTTTTAACTCAGTCTCTCCCCTTTTCACTCAGTCTTCTCCCCTTTTTCACTCAGTCTCTCCCCTTTTCACTCAGTCTTCTCTCCTTTTTCACTCAGTCTCTCCCCTTATCACTCAGTCTCTCCCCTTTTCACTCAGTCTCTCCCCTTTTCACTCAGTCTCTCCCCTTTTCACTCAGTCTCTCCCCTTTTCATTCAGTCTTCTCCCCTTTTTAACTCAGTCTCTCCCCTTTTCATTCAGTCTTCTCCCCTTTTCACTCAGTCTTCTCCCCTTTTTCACTCAGTCTCTTCCCTTTTCACTCAGTCTTCTCTCCTTTTCACACAGTCTTCTCCCCTTTTCACTCAGTCTTCCCCCTTTTCACTCAGTCTTCTCCCCTTTTTCACTCAGTCTTCCCCCTTTTCACTCAGTCTCTCCCCTTTTCACTCAGTCTTCTCCCCTTTTCACTCAGTCTTCCCCCTTTTCACTCAGTCTCTCCCCTTTTCACTCAGTCTTCTCCCTTTTCACTCAGTCTTCTCCCCTTTTCACTCAGTCTTCCCCCTTTTCACTCAGTCTCTCCCCTTTTCACTCAGTCTTCTCCCCTTTTTCACTCAGTCTCTCCCCTTTTCACTCAGTCTTCTCTCCTTTTTCACTCAGTCTCTTCCCTTTTCACTCAGTCTTCTCCCCTTTTCACTCAGTCTTCTCCCCTTTTCACTCAGTCTTCCCCCTTTTCACTCAGTCTCTCCCCTTTTCATTCAGTCTTCTCCCCTTTTTCACTCAGTCTCTCCCCTTTTCACTCAGTCTTCTCTCCTTTTTCACTCAGTCTCTTCCCTTTTCACTCAGTCTTCTCTCCTTTTTCACTCAGTCTTCTCCCCTTTTCACTCAGTCTTCTCCCCTTTTCACTCAGTCTCTCCCCTTTTCACACAGTCTCTCCCCCTTTTCACTCAGTCTTCTCCCCTTTTCACTCAGTCTTCTCCCCTTTTCACTCAGTCTCTCCCCTTTTCACACAGTCTCTCCCCCTTTTCACTCAGTCTTCTCCCCTTTTCACTCAGTCTCTCCCCTTTTCACACAGTCTTCTCCCCTTTTCACACAGTCTTCTCCCCTTTTCACTCAGTCTTCCCCCTTATCACTCAGTCTCTCCCCTTTTCACTCAGTCTTCTCCCCTTTTCACTCAGTCTTCTCCCCTTTTCACTCAGTCTTCTCCCCTTTTCACTCAGTCTCTCCCCTTTTCACACAGTCTTCTCCCCTTTTCACTCAGTCTCTCCCCTTTTTCACACAGTCTCTCCCCTTTTCTCTCTCCCCTTTTCACTCAGTCTCTCCCCCTTTTCACACAGTCTCTCCCCTTTTTCACACAGTCTCTCCACTTTTCTTTTTCTCCCCTTTTCACACAGTCTATTCCCTTTATCATACAGTATCTCCCCTTTATCACATAGTCTCTACCCTTTATCACATAGTCTCTACCCTTTATCACATAGTCTCTCCCCTTTTCACTCAGTCTTCTCCCCTTTTCATTCAGTCTCTCCCCCTTTTCACACAGTCTCTCCCCTTTTTCACACAGTCTCTCCCCTTTTCTCTCTCCCCTTTTCACTCAGTCTCTCCCCCTTTTCACACAGTCTCTCCACTTTTTCACACAGTCTCTCCACTTTTCTTTTTCTCCCCTTTTCACACAGTCTCTTCCCTTTATCATACAGTATCTCCCCTTTATCACATAGTCTCTACCCTTTATCCCATAGTCTCTCCCCTTTTCACTCAGTCTTCTCCCCTTTTCACTCAGTCTTCTCTCCTTTTTCACTCAGTCTTCTCCCCTTTTCACTCAGTCTTCTCCCCTTTTCACTCAGTCTCTCCCCTTTTCACTCAGTCTTCTCCCCTTTTTCACTCAGTCTCTCCCCTTTTCACTCAGTCTTCTCCCCTTTTCACTCAGTCTTCTCCCCTTTTCACTCAGTCTTCCCCCTTTTCACTCAGTCTCTCCCCTTTTCATTCAGTCTTCTCCCCTTTTTCACTCAGTCTCTCCCCTTTTCACTCAGTCTTCTCTCCTTTTTCACTCAGTCTCTTCCCTTTTCACTCAGTCTTCTCTCCTTTTTCACTCAGTCTTCTCCCCTTTTCACACAGTCTTCTCCCCTTTTTCACTCAGTCTTCTCCCCTTTTCACACAGTCTTCTCCCCTTTTCACTCAGTCTTCTCCCCTTTTCACTCAGTCTCTCCCCTTTTCACACAGTCTTCTCCCCTTTTCACTCAGTCTTCTCCCCTTTTCACTCAGTCTTCTCCCCTTTTCACACAGTCTTCTCCCCTTTTCACTCAGTCTTCTCCCCTTTTCACTCAGTCTCTCCCCTTTTCACACAGTCTCTCCCCTTTTCACTCAGTCTTCTCCCCTTTTCACTCAGTCTTCTCCCCTTTTCACACAGTCTCTCCCCCTTTTCACTCAGTCTTCTCCCCTTTTCACACAGTCTCTCCCCCTTTTCACTCAGTCTTCTCCCCTTTTCACTCAGTCTTCTCCCCTTTTCACTCAGTCTTCTCCCCTTTTCACTCAGTCTCTCCCCCTTTTCACTCAGTCTTCTCCCCTTTTCACACAGTCTCTCCCCCTTTTCACTCAGTCTTCTCCCCTTTTCACTCAGTCTTCTCCCCTTTTCACTCAGTCTCTCCCCTTTTCACTCAGTCTTCTCCCCTTTTCACACAGTCTCTCCCCTTTTCACACAGTCTCTCCCCCTTTTCACTCAGTCTTCTCCCCTTTTCACTCAGTCTCTCCCCTTTTCACACAGTCTTCTCCCCTTTTCACACAGTCTTCTCCCCTTTTCACTCAGTCTCTCCCCTTTTCACTCAGTCTTCTCCCCTTTTCACTCAGTCTTCCCCTTATCACTCAGTCTCTCCCCTTTTCACTCAGTCTTCTCCCCTTTTCACTCAGTCTTCTCCCCTTTTCACTCAGTCTCTCCCCTTTTCACACAGTCTTCTCCCCTTTTCACTCAGTCTTCTCCCCTTTTCACTCAGTCTTCTCCCCTTTTCACTCAGTCTTCCCCCTTATCACTCAGTCTCTCCCCTTTTCACTCAGTCTTCTCCCCTTTTCACTCAGTCTCTCCCCTTTTCACTCAGTCTTCTCCCCTTTTCATTCAGTCTTCTCCCCTTTTAACTCAGTCTTCTCCCCTTTTTCACTCAGTCTCTCCCCTTTTCACTCAGTCTCTCCCCTTTTCACTCAGTCTTCCCCCTTTTCACTCAGTCTTCTCCCCTTTTCACTCAGTCTCTCCCCTTTTCACTCAGTCTTCTCCCCTTTTCACTCAGTCTCTCCCCCTTTTCACTCAGTCTTCTCTCCTTTTCACTCAGTCTCTCCCCTTTTCACACAGTCTTCTCCCCTTTTCACACAGTCTTCTCCCCTTTTCACTCAGTCTTCCCCTTTATCACTCAGTCTCTCCCCTTTTCACTCAGTCTTCTCCCCTTTTCACTCAGTCTTCTCCCCTTTTCACTCAGTCTTCCCCCTTTTCACTCAGTCTCTCCCCCTTTCACACAGTCTTCTCCCCTTTTCACTCAGTCTTCTCCCCTTTTCATTCAGTCTTCTCCCCTTTTAACTCAGTCTCTCCCCTTTTCACTCAGTCTTCCCCCTTTTCACTCAGTCTTCTCCCCTTTTTCACTCAGTCTCTCCCCTTTTCACTCAGTCTCTCCCCTTTTCACTCAGTCTTCCCCCTTTTCACTCAGTCTTCTCCCCTTTTCACTCAGTCTCTCCCCTTTTCACTCAGTCTTCTCCCCTTTTCACTCAGTCTTCTCCCCTTTTCTCTCTCCCCTTTTCACTCAGTCTTCTCCCCTTTTTCACTCAGTCTCTCCCCTTTTCACTCAGTCTTCTCCCCTTTTCACTCAGTCTCTCCCCTTTTCACTCAGTCTTCTCCCCTTTTTCACTCAGTCTCTCCCCTTTTCACTCAGTCTTCTCCCCTTTTCACTCAGTCTTCTCCCCTTTTCACTCAGTCTTCCCCCTTTTCACTCAGTCTCTCCCCTTTTCATTCAGTCTTCTCCCCTTTTTCACTCAGTCTCTCCCCTTTTCACTCAGTCTTCTCTCCTTTTTCACTCAGTCTCTTCCCTTTTCACTCAGTCTTCTCTCCTTTTTCACTCAGTCTTCTCCCCTTTTCACTCAGTCTTCTCCCCTTTTCACTCAGTCTCTCCCCTTTTCACACAGTCTTCTCCCCTTTTCACTCAGTCTTCTCCCCTTTTCACTCAGTCTTCTCCCCTTTTCACTCAGTCTTCCCCTTTTTCACACAGTCTTCTCCCCTTTTCACTCAGTCTTCTCCCCTTTTCACACAGTCTCTCCCCCTTTTCACTCAGTCTTCTCCCCTTTTCACACAGTCTCTCCCCCTTTTCACTCAGTCTTCTCCCCTTTTCACTCAGTCTTCTCCCCTTTTCACTCAGTCTCTCCCCCTTTTCACTCAGTCTTCTCCCCTTTTCACACAGTCTCTCCCCCTTTTCACTCAGTCTTCTCCCCTTTTCACTCAGTCTCTTCCCTTTTCACACAGTCTTCTCCCCTTTTCACACAGTCTTCTCCCCTTTTCACTCAGTCTTCCCCCTTATCACTCAGTCTCTCCCCTTTTCACTCAGTCTTCTCCCCTTTTCACTCAGTCTCTCCCCTTTTCACTCAGTCTTCTCCCCTTTTCATTCAGTCTTCTCCCCTTTTCACTCAGTCTCTCCCCTTTTCACACAGTCTTCTCCCCTTTTCACACAGTCTTCTCCCCTTTTTCACTCAGTCTCTCCCCTTTTCACTCAGTCTTCTCCCCTTTTCACTCAGTCTCTCCCCTTTTTCACTCAGTCTTCTCCCCTTTTCACTCAGTCTTCCCCCTTTTCACTCAGTCTTCTCCCCTTTTCACTCAGTCTCTCCCCTTTTCACTCAGTCTTCTCCCCTTTTCACTCAGTCTTCTCCCCTTTTCTCTCTCCCCTTTTCACTCAGTCTTCCCCCTTTTCACTCAGTCTTCTCCCCTTTTTCACTCAGTCTCTCCCCTTTTCACTCAGTCTCTCCCCCTTTTCATTCAGTCTTCTCTCCTTTTCACTCAGTCTTCTCCCCTTTTCACTCAGTCTTCTCCCCTTTTCACTCAGTCTTCTCCCCTTTTCACTCAGTCTTCTCCCCTTTTTCACTCAGTCTCTCCCCTTTTCACTCAGTCTTCTCCCTTTTTCACTCAGTCTTCTCCCCTTTTCACTCAGTCTTCTCCCCTTTTCACTCAGTCTTCTCCCCTTTTTCACTCAGTCTCTCCCCTTTTCACTCAGTCTCTCCCCTTTTCACTCAGTCTTCCCCCTTATCACTCAGTCTTCTCCCCTTTTCACTCAGTCTTCTCCCCTTTTCACACAGTCTTCTCCCCTTTTCACTCAGTCTTCTCCCCTTTTCACTCAGTCTCTCCCCCTTTCACACAGTCTTCTCCCCTTTTTCACTCAGTCTCTCCCCTTTTCACACAGTCTTCTCCCCTTTTCACTCAGTCTCTCCCCTTTTCTCTCTCCCCTTTTCACTCAGTCTCTCCCCCTTTTCACACAGTCTCTCCCCTTTTTCACACAGTCTCTCCACTTTTCTTTTTCTCCCCTTTTCACACAGTCTATTCCCTTTATCATACAGTATCTCCCCTTTATCACATAGTCTCTCCCCTTTATCACATAGTCTCTCCCCTTTTCACTCAGTCTTCTCCCCTTTTCATTCAGTCTCTCCCCCTTTTCACACAGTCTCTCCCCTTTTTCACACAGTCTCTCCCCTTTTCTCTCTCCCCTTTTCACTCAGTCTCTCCCCCTTTTCACACAGTCTCTCCCCTTTTTCACACAGTCTCTCCACTTTTCTTTTTCTCCCCTTTTCACACAGTCTCTTCCCTTTATCATACAGTATCTCCCCTTTATCACATAGTCTCTACCCTTTATCACATAGTCTCTCCTCTTTATCACATAGTATCTCCCCTTTATCACACAGTCTCTCCCCTTTTCTTTCTCTCCCCTTTATCACATAGTCTCTCCCCTTTATCACATAGTCTCTCCCCTTTATCACATATTCTCTACCCTTTATCACATAGTCTCTCCCCTTTATCACATAGTCTCTCCCCTTTATCACATATTCTCTACCCTTTATCACATAGTCTCTCCCCTTTATCACATAGTCTCTCCCTTTTCTTTTTCTCCCCTTCTAGTCTTTACTCCTCTTTTGCCTCTTTCCCCCATTGCCTCATTTCCCCTCCCCTTACCTCTTTATGTGAGGATGAAGGGAGCTGGTCACTTGTGAAGTCCTCGAGTCCGCATTGACAGCAGCCGGAACCATGTGACACGCGCGACACAGACGTGGTGTATGCTGGGTTTTCTTCATCTTTCTGGGCGCCACTTTTCAAACTTGTTCTGAGGACAGTGCAAGTTTAAAAGTGGCATCCAGACAGATGAAACAAAACCCCAGCATGCATCATGTCTGTGTAGCTGCGTGTCACATGACATTGTCCCGGCTGCTGTCAAAGTCTTGGGCTGCAGGGCTGGCCAGTACATTTGTGTGCTCACTGCTCCCCCCGCTATGCCACTGACTTGGGCTGCAAGCGGTGATTGGGGAGCACGGCATTTTGGCAGGGAGACCCAGAAAAGTTTAAATTAATGCGGAAGGCATGTATGGGCTGGCACTGCCCGGACCGGCCCACCGGGAAAATGCCCGGTATGCCCAATGGCCAGTCCAAGCCTGAGCACAGAACAATATTGAGAATTATTGGCTTCAAAGCAGATAGGATGTTGATCCATGGAAATATCCAACTTCCATTTGGAATCAGGAAGGATTTCTTTTTACCCACTTGAAGTTTAATTGGAAATGGCTTCAACGTGAATTGGCATGGGCTGACCTTGATGTACTCTTATCTTATTTCAGCCTCATAAACTGTGTTAGTATGTTACTATGTAGGTGTAAAGTCAGCCATGTTTTAGAACTCCCCATGAAAAATAAGAAGGGGAGACATGCCTTAGTTGGGGGGTGGCAAGAAGAGGTATAAGGGGTGGGGACCGGAAGTGAGGCAAGAGGAGGTTAGAGAAGATTATAAATAGGGAGTCCGGGTTAGTAGCTTTTCTTTTTACATAGGAATTTGAATAGCATCCATCCCTCCCTTATGTTAGTGCTGCTTGGGGGCATGGAATTATAGTGTGGGGGCTGTGGGCCTGTGGGGTTTGTATGCTCTCTTGAGTGTCACAGCTTTGTGGGAGCTTTGGGCCCTTGCAAATGTGTATAAGGTCATTAAGTTGAATATGGTTACAGGAAGATGGTAGGCCAGCAGCCAAGGGACAATGACACCCGGACTGTGGTCACGGGCTTAGACACCAGCCCCATTGAGCTGCAGTGACCAGCGAATGGGGCAAGGTAAGGTTGAACAAGTTTGGGGTGAGCCTAAGGCTCAAAAAGGTTCAGGCAGGTTTTTGGCCTACCAAGTTGAGGGATTGGCAAGGGCTTAAAGTCTGAGTTGGAAATGGTTTTTATGTATTTTTAATAAAGCTGTGGCCTGAGTTAAACCCATAAATAGTTGTCTGTGTCTTTACTTGAACATTACACTATGCATAAGACATGTCACTAACTAGACAGAGCCATAGTCAATGACTCAAGCTCTCCCATAGAATGCATTATAAGAAAAAAAGCCTTTTTGGATACCAGATGGAGCTGTTGCTAACAATTTGATTAAAGCAAATAAGTTCAATGTGCAATAACCTTTGAATGAAACATCTCCCACTGCAGTGGTTGTATTTTTGTTTTGCTCAGGAAGAAAAACCCGTAACATCTATTTTTCATAAAAAGAAATGTTTAGCTTTCTTTTAAATAGATCTATTTCTGAAAACAAAGAACTGAAAGATATGGACAAAAATAACCTGAACAGAGCAGCTACCACCATAAAAGATCTTGTTTATAAAGAGATTTGCAGCTGGCTGAGTCAGAGAAATGGTAAACCAGTCAGATAAAAGTAGAGAGTAACATCAGCCTGGATATAAAACACATCAATGACAATCACAAAATGTTATGCTTGCCTCTCTCATTAACTCCTAGAGGACCAGAGGGGATCAACATCAGCTGTGAGGGTACTCTGAACATCACATCGGGGTTATAGTGTCCACAAGCCCCCAGAGAAACACTGAACAGATGAGTATGGGACTGTCTAAATTAAGACTTTTATGGGTGGGGCTTAATGGTGTGGACATTGGCGGGTGGTTGAGAGGAGGAGTTTCCTATAAAATAGGTGGGAAAGTGGGCGGAATTGGGCAGGAGTAGGCTGGGCAGACAGGAGAGTGGGCGGGGTTATAACGGAAATCACCAATCCGGAGTCAGCCTTTGCCCGTGGAGTCCCAGTAATACAGTCTGAAAACTTCAGTCTCGAGGGGCAGATCCAGAGATCACAAAATGTTATGCTTGCCTCTCTCATTAACTCCCAGAGAACCAGAAGGGTCAACATCAGCTGTGAGGGTGCTCTGAACATCACATCGGGGTTATAGTGTCCACAAGCCCCCAGAGAAACACTGAACAGATGAGTATGGGACTGTCTAAATTAAGACTTTTATGGGTGGGGCTTAATGGTGTGGACATTGGTGGGTGGCTGAGAGGAGGAGTTTCCTATAAAATAGGTGGGAAAGTGGGCGGAATTGGGCAGGAGTAGACTGGGCAGACAGGAGAGTGGGCGGGGTTATAACTGAAATCACCAACCCGGTGTCACCCTCTGTCCGTGGAGTTCCAGTAATATAGTCTGAAAACTTCAGTCTCGAGGGGCAGATCCAGAGATTTTCCAGGTATGGTTATATACAGGACATTTCAGTAGGCCAAATTAGTAAACCAATTGTATCACGAGGAGGAAATTAAAATGAATGGAGCTTTAACCCTTTCAGTGCTAGAGGAGAGGAAATTAAA
This sequence comes from Rhinophrynus dorsalis, assembly GCA_037306005.1. Taxonomy (NCBI): domain Eukaryota; kingdom Metazoa; phylum Chordata; class Amphibia; order Anura; family Rhinophrynidae; genus Rhinophrynus; species Rhinophrynus dorsalis. Next base: position 480,242,837 of record CM074722.1, read on the forward strand.
ATTAATGTTGCGTTAACCTTTCAGTGCCAGAGGTGTACACACAGGGCTGGTGAAAGGATTTTTGCCACCCTAGGCAAAACCTAATTTTGATGCTCCTTGGCTCCACTCCTTTATGCCCCACCCCTGTATGTGTATAAGTGTCAGCGTGTTTATGTGTTCCCGATATGTGTATAAGTGTCAATGTGTATGTTCCTTATATGTGATAGGGTAAAATATTTCACAATACAGAAATATTCTATTACATCTGCAAATTTGGAATACGTTTAGATTATCTTGTTTGTGGTGATATTGTCGTAAGATATCTAAAGACAGAAAATCAGGATTTTTGTTCTCAGTAAAGTTATATAAACAAATAAGCCACTGAAAAACTTGATCTTGAAAGCAATGAAAAAATAGAAGCTGTTTAATTTATAAAAAAAAATACTACATTCAGATTAAAAATCCAAATCCAGCATGCAGCACCTTCATTTTTATTTAAAATGTAATAAAATGAACTCTGATCACAGCCAGCTATACAGATATGTCAAGATAATCTCTTAATACCCCTTCTATATCTAAGATTGAACATTGATTATAAAGGTGTTTTCAAAAAACAAAATATCTTATTGCTGTATGTATATACAAGAAGGATCTGTCTGTTTTTCTGTCTATATATCTAACCATATATCTACCTAACAATAATGTATTTCTGGCTGAATGTTACAAGCCATGCAGGTACAAATTACAAACTGTAAATTACTGCCCTTACAATTTATAGCTCCAGACAATTAACAAGACACTGACAGTGTCACACTGTATAGCCAAAGTTTGCCAAACGTTGTCCATTGTTGGGTCATCAATAGCAAGAAATTATTTGCATAACTCTACAAAAATGGTTTATATACTACACAACAGAAGAAAAAGGAATGATATTCTCCTCTGTGCAAAAATGTGAGCTTTAAACACAATTAATTAATTAATTAATGTATTTCCCTGTGTCAGATGTATCATTGCTGCCTTAGACAGAATTCCTAATGAAGCAAGTCTGCCAGTTTTGCATCTCTGATCTGCATGACATCTATGGGCGATGCAACGCTCGTTAGGGGCAGCAGGGCGCCGCTCTCTCTCGCAGCTTGCTCTCTCTCCTACTTTCTTCACACAGCAGTCAGCAGCCGCCGAGGTGCGTGTGGCTCTGACTGCGCTGCGCCCCCAGCAGATGTGCACCCTAGGCCAGTGCCTATCTCGCCTATAGGTGGCGCCAGCCCTGGGTACACAACGCATTGGTACCCCCTGGCACTGAAATGGTTAACCTCACTGAATGCTAGACAGGTCTTCAATCCAAAGAGAAGCTGCTACAGTCGTTCTCCCAAAACTAATAGAGGGAGATTCACTAAGCGGTGATATCACTTCTCCAGTTCCTTTGTTAATCTATGGAGCCAATGCACTGAGATCTGTACAGCTTTGGAGATCTTAGTGTATTGGTTCCATAAAATAACAGGAACTGGAAGTGATATCACTGGAGACGTCATCTCCACTTTATCACGCCTTAGTGAATCTCCCCCTAGTTTTGCATCACCCATAATGAAGTTTAATAACAATTAGCACATTTTACTTAGTCTGCTCCCATGACAACAGGGCCACACTTGTCAGAAAACTGAACCCCTTGTGGGAACACAACACAGAGGTCTGTGGCTGTCAGCCACAAATTGTGAGTTGCGTGCGCAGTATTCCCAAACCCTCTTTGCCTGACTTTTAAAGGGATAATAATACTTAAAATGTACAAAAAAAATGTTGTAGGGTTTATCCCCCTGAGTAAAACAAGGGTACTCCCACTGCTGAAAGGTGTTTTATTCAAAAGTTATTACAGCTCAAATTTGAATTTTTTAGGTGCAATATCACAGTGGCCTGAAATTGTACAGTGGCGCTGTTGCTACACCATCCTATGGAGAGCTCTGGTTCCCAGGACCATAAATCTCCATAGGATGGTGTAGCAACAGCGCCACTGTACAATTTCAGGCCACTTGATATTGCGCCTAAAAAATTAAACTTTGAGCTGTAATAACTTTTGAATAAAACACCTTTTTACTCAGGGGGATAAACTCTACGACATATTTTTGTTTACATTTTAAGTATTACTGTCCCTTTAAGTACACATATAGGCAGATTTCAATTTTCTATAAAATAAACTAAAATTGGATTAAGAAAAAGAAAAAAAAATCTCAAAGCACTAAGGCACCATATCATACATGTGCAAGAAATGAGGTGACCCTATACAAATTCCCAAAATTAAAAACAATTCAGACAAAAGGCAAAACTACACTTCTTCTTACAGATCGCTCAGATGTGAAATGGGCATAGCATATTATACTACCCATAATACCCACACATTAACACACTTTTTCAAGTTGAGGTTTTTGTTACCTAGTTTGAGCAAAGCATATTCAAATTCCATGCAAAGGAACACAATTTTGGTTATTCATATATAATTATTTTACCATATTATATAGCTACCTGCTTCATAATTAGAAATGAATGCCTTCAAAGGTTTGAACTGAATTGTCCTTAGAGGGGAAACATGCAGTTAGTGAGAGTGGACTTCAAAGCTTGAGAAGCGTCCACCTTCTTGAAACACAGTCCATTCATGCAGAGGTCTGTGCCATCCACTTACATTAACTGAACTGAGCCTGAATAATGCAACATTCCAATATGTACTCTGTTTTCATTTAATTAAGTGAACTGGAGAGTTTACAGGCTATCGTGGGAAGGAAAAAGCTCATTAATATAATGTTATATATTGTGACTGTAAAAACCTCTCCTGCAGTGATCAGCAAGATAGATAGATAGACAGACAGATAGATAGATAGATAGATAGATAGATAGATAGATAGATAGATAGATAGATAGATAGATATTAGTGTTTGTAACGTGAATTGTTTTTGAAAAATTAACCATATTTGTTGCTGGCACAGTCTGGCACTTAATTCTAATTATTTTCTGAACTGGACCAATATTAAGACATACTGTGCTATGAATTAATCTAGTCTGAGCCCACATACTGGGGAGCATTTCTAATAGCAGAGGGAATCATATGTTTGGCCTTGAAAAGAACTATTCAGCATACTGTGTAGAGAATTAGCATAAAATGCCACCAAACCATAGAAGTTACTTTCTCAAAAAAACAATTTATTTTACACAAAAAATGCATACTACAATATATAGGTAGATTTTAATTCTCTTTATAGAAAAGTAAACTTGTATTAAGGTAGTTGGCCGGTACAGTTTTAATGCTGTGTACTTCTCTTTCTTCCACTTTCTGTGATGTCAGTTCCTTCTACCTACAGTATATACAATCAGTCTAGGACTTGAGACTATCTCAAAAGATCATAAGAATTAATAGTAAGAGTGTATAAAACTGCAAGTAAAGCTAATTTTTGTGTATGTATCTGTGTGTATGTATATGTGTGTGGGTGTGTATATGTGTGGGTGTGTATATGTGTGGTGTGTGCGTGTGTGTGTGTGTGTGTATGTGGGTGTGTATATGTGGGTGGTGTGTATGTGTGGGTGTGTGTATGTGGGTGTGTATGTATGTGTGTTTGCATGTGTGCATGTCTGTGTGTGTGTTTATATATGTGTGTGTATGTGTATGTACATGTGTATATGTGTGAGTGTGTGTGTATGAATGTGTGTCTGTATGTACATGTGTGTATGTGTGAGTGTGTGTATGTGTGAGTGTGTGTATGCATGTGTGTCTGTGTGTCTGTTTGTGCGCTGATGTACACAGTAAATATGGCGCAATTCTGGAGTGAGCTAATGGCAGTACAGGAACAAAATTATAATTATCCAAACTGCCATTGTTGCTGTTTTAACCCCTTTATTGATGGAAAGGTATCCAACAAAATGCTCTGGGACCGCTCTAGCATTTCAGTAGTTAAAAGAACCTTTTAAATCATTGGGGATTTGTATTTATTTCCGGTGGTACAGATTGTTTTCCTCACAATTGCACAACTTTCTTGGTACATCAGCCCCTATCTGTGTGTGGACTGTCCTCCAAAATCAATCTATAATTGTATGCCTTTCTGTGAATTATATTACCTCTTCTTTTCAATTGATCCTTCCTAACACTGCCTGAAAGCTTCAGTGTGCATCCTCTTTAGAAATGATCATTCGGGTGGAGATAATGTCATGTGATTTATTTAATGTGTTAATAACTTTAAATGCTGTAGGTAGACAAACAGCTGTGGAATGGTTTGTAAACATGTGAAATGGGAATTTTATTTACTTCGTTAGCCATTAGTGCTCATTAATAGCGATTTACGTACAGACCGAGCAAAAAGCCTCATTCTCTTTTGTAAGTTCCAATTTCAGCCGTTTTGTGCACAATTACTTTTATTTTCCTTAAAACTTAGTGGGAACTTAGTCATTGCGTGTGTGTGTGTGTGTGTATGTCTGTGTGTGTGTGTGTGTGTGTGTGTATGTGTGTGTGTGTGTGTATGTCTGTGTGTGTGTGTGTGTGTGTGTGTGTGTGTTGGGTGTATGCAGAGTGTGAACCTCTTATTTTTAAGATGTTTTTTTCTTATTGTAGCAATAAAGAATCAGTAAGCATATATTGATATGTTGTATCCTTTTATTTACTTTCAAAGGGACAGTAAACATTTTAATAAAAAAAAAATACTGCTGAATAATATTAATAATATTAATAATAATAATAATAATAATATAAATAATACAATGGATCTTACCTGTTGGAAGATTGTTCAGCAGCAGGGAGAGAGAGAGAGAGAGAGAGAGAAAGGTATTAACCGTTTGAGTGCCAGAGGGATACTGTGTGTATAGATAGGGAGACCACATCTCCTGAAGGACATTGATAAATTGGAGGCAATTCTATGAGGAGCCACTACAATGGTGCATGGTATTTAAGACAAAACTTACCACGATAAACTCAAATACCTTGATATGTGTAGCCTGGAAGTTAACAGGGAAAGGAGGATATAATACACTGAAGGATTTAAAGGAGCAGTAAACTTTTTTTTATGAAAATATATATATATATATTGTAGGATTTTTCCTATTTAGTAAAATAAGGGTACTCCCACTGCGGAGAGATTTATATATCCAGAGTTATTACAGTTTAAACCCATGTTTCTTTACATTAGCAGTGCCCTCTAGTGGGCAAATTCTAATTAGATTTCCTGTTAGATTCTAATGGAGAGGAAAGTCAGAAAAGTCAGAGACATACAGTTCTCCATAGAATGTGATAGAAACTGCCTGTCACTTCCCGTCAGTTAGAACTATCAGGAAGTAAACACAGTAAATTCACTCCCTGGTTATTCAAACTCTCATAATTTTTGAATAAAACATCTGACAGCAGTGAGAGTGACCTTGTTTTATTCAGCAGGAAAAGCTCTATAAAATATGTGTTTTCATAAAAAAAAGTTTACTGCTCCTTTAATATAGTTTGGAAGGGAAATGTTTTTCATTAAAGTGGAACTTTCAGCTTAATTCAAGTTTGCATATTTTAAAACTTCATTAAAACTTCCTAGGTGTCATGTTAGCCAAAAGTCCAGCAGATGTATAGTTTGGGAGAAATTCACATTTTTATTTCTGGGCAAAGTGAAAGTGACCATTTCCTGGTACTGCACAAAGCTGCATTAGCATATGAAACACAATTGAAACCTTCATTAGCATGTGAGATATCACTGAAAATATTAATTTACATATGAAACATCATTGATTAGCTTAATTATTATACAAAAACGTCATTGATGCAACAAGGTGCCACAATTAGCATATAAAAGAAGTGTGAATATCTCTTTAACTAAACAGCTGCTGGCCTTTTGGTTAACATGACATATAGGCAGATTTTAATTTAATTTTCAAATATGCAAACTGGAATAAAGGTGAAAGTCCCAATTTAAAAGACAAATACTAAATCATGACCTAATGTTAGAGAATGGAAGATTCAGTAGTAGTGCGTATAATTGCTACTTTATTCAGAGGATGACAGATTCATAGAAGTTCCCCCCAGCTGAAGTGGTAAGGGCTAATATAGAACACCTCTTAGAGGGACATTTTTGCTTTAGGTGGTGTTGTGGGGGCTAGGCAGGTGGACGGGCATTACAAATATTTTTTAGGCTATTTCATAACCTATTGACTCATCTTTGTGCAACTGAATAAATGGTTCAGAACAGGGCTGTCCAAGTGCAGTCCTCAAGGGCCACCAAAAGGCCAAGATATAAGGATTTCCCTGATTAAGCACAGGTGAGTTAATTAGTGTTGAGCGAGCGTGCTCGGCCGATGCTCGGATCGGCTCGAGCATCGCTCTGCTCGGCACATGGCGGTACTCGTCGAGTACCGCCATGTGCTCGCCCGCCATGTTCGGGTGGCGGGGATCTGTGCCGGAGGAGGCACAGATCTGAAGACGCTCCGCTGGACCACCAGGGACTGGAGGTACGGGGGCATTGCGGAGATGAAGGGGGACAGTGTGGAGATGAAGGGGGACATTGTGGAAGAGGGGCATAGAGGAGATGAAGGGGGACATTGTGGAAGAGGGCATAGCGGAGATGAAGGGGGACATTGTGGAAGAGGAGCATAGCGGAGATGAAGGGGGACATTGTGGAAGAGGGGCATAGACTCTATGCCCCTCTTCCACAATGTCCCCCTTCATCTCCGCTATGCCCCTCTTCCACAATGTCCCCCTTCATCTCCTCTATGCCCTTCTTCCACAGTGTCCCCCTTCATCTCCGCTATGCCCCTCTTCCACAATGTCCCCCTTCATCTCCTCTATGCCATAGAGGAGATGAAGGGGGACATTGTGGAAGAGGGGCATAGCGGAGATGAAGGGGGACATTGTGGAAGAGGGGCATAGAGGAGATGAAGGGGGACATTGCGGAGATGAAGGGGGACATTGCGGAGATGAAGGGGGGCATTGACCAGGCACCCTCCCCTCATCAGAGCAGGGGGTGCCTGGTGTAATGCTCGTGTCGCCCCATTCTATTCAATGGGGCTCGGGTGCTCGGCCGAGCACTCGAGCCTCAGGGGGTGCTCGGTCAGAGCACCCGAGCACCCGAGCATCGGGGTGCTCGCGCAACACTAGAGTTAATCAATGGGAAATCCTTACATCCTGCACTGTTGGTGGCCTTTGATGACTGACCTTGGACAGCCCTGGTCTAGATCAAGACCATAGTATTTCATTTACACAGTCTGATTTATAAATATATATACTGAAGTTTATACAAACATTAATGTGAGTTTTATTGCTGTGGAGCAATGTGATACACATATATACACACCACACAGTCTGATCTCCTAAACACAGGGACACCAGGGTGATACATTTCTATACACACCACACAGTCTGATCTCCTAAACACAGGGACACCGGGGTGATACACTTATATACACACCACACAGTCTGATCTCCTAAACACAGGGACACCAGGGTGATACACTTATATACACAACACACAGTCTGATCTCCTAAACACAGGGACACCAGGGTGATACACTTATATACACACCACACAGTCTGGTCTCCTAAACACAGGGACACCAGGGTGATACACCTATATACACACCACACAGTCTGATCTCCTAAACACAGGGACAGCAGGGTGATACACTTATATACACACCACACAGTCTGATCTCCTAAACACAGGGACACCAGGGTGATACACTTCTATACACACCACACAGTCTGATCTCCTAAACACAGGGACACCAGGGTGATACACTTATATACACACCACACAGTCTGATCTCCTAAACACAGGGACACAAGGGTGATACACTTCTATACACACCACACAGTCTGATCACCTAAACACAGGGACACCAGGGTGATACACTTATATACACACCACACAGTCTGATCTCCTAAACACAGGGACACCAGGGTTATACACTTATATACACACCACACAGTCTGATCTCCTAAACACAGGGACACCAGGGTGATACACTTATATACACACCACACAGTCTGATCTCCTAAACACAGGGACACCAGGGTGATACACTTCTATACACACCGCACAGTCTGATCACCTAAACACAGGGACACCAGGGTGATACACTTATATACACACCACACAGTCTGATCTCCTAAACACAGTGACACCAGGGTGATACACTTATATACAAACCACACAGTCTGATCTCCTAAACACAGGGACACCAGGGTTATACACTTATATACACACCACACAGTCTGATCTCCTAAACACAGGGACACCAGGGTGATACACTTGTATACACACCACACAGTCTGATCTCCTAAACACAGGGACACCAGGGTGATACACTTATATACACACCACACAGTCTGATCTCCTAAACACAGTGACACCAGGGTGATACACTTATATACAAACCACACAGTCTGATCTCCTAAACACAGGGACACCAGGGTGATACACTTATATCCACACCACACAGTCTGATCTCCTAAACACAGGGACACCAGGGTGGCAAAGAGGATTTGAGGCTCAGTGAGAGACTATGCCTCCTAAAAAAGGGACACTTAGGAGGTATGATGCGGTAAAGGAATTCAAGAACACCTGGCACAGACATAATTTAAGTCTTCAACTATAGAAAGGTGAATTACATTGCAATGCATTGAAACACCCTCTGTCATTCAAGGGGTAAAATCTCCATTTATATTTACTGTTTTTTTAAGAGTCTGTATTTGTATGCTATGATCCGATCACTTTTGCTACAGAATTTCCAGAGGGCCTTAAGTCTATAAACCTTGATCATGCATCTCTGTGTACAAAAAGTTAGAAAAGTGAAATAGAGTTTCTTTCTTAAAATCCATTGCAAGGAGAGAGCATCAGACATTAAATCTATTGTACCAGATATCTCCTCTTGTTGTGCACAGAAACCTCTCTGAGACGCTCAATAGGAACCGGTGAGACTGTAGCACCAAAAGCAGTAAATGTTACCTGGTAATTACTATTGATCTGTTTAAAACTAAGGATGTGGGAATCTGCAGCACCTGAGAAACCTGCCAGGGGTTTGAAAGTAATTTTCCTTTTGAGTGGTAAGGGATAGCAATGCTTAACCCTAGAGAGATGTCTAAAGTGTTGCTTCAGAAAGGGGTTAAAAGACTATGATATTCATAGATACGCTGAGAGGAATGTACAACAAGGGTTCTGCAGTTTATCAGACCTATGCCTTCATCATTTTAAAGGGATAGTAATGTTTCCTAATAAAAGCAGTTCTAATTAATCATCATAGTATTTGGACTTTGGAGAGTGTTATTTCAGTTCTGTCAGAGTTGTAGTTCAAGATTCAATGACAAAGTATCCCCCTCTCGCCCCTTTTACTGATGTAACACTGCTCAGCCAGATCAGAAGGGAGGTGCGCAGGTAGACTGCAGAGAGGGACAATCTTCAATTAAGATAAGGGAAAAATCTAGAAGACTTTCAACGGGGCAAGGTCTTTCATTGTTCTCATAGGAAGAAGATTGTCCCCTTCTGTTATCTGTCTGGTCTATGGACTGGATTCCACATCTGAGAAGAGATGGAAGGTTTGAGAGATAAGGCTTATATCGTTCTTCATGTTTTTTTTTAATGCCTACAAAATAAAATAAAGATAAAACAAAGTATTAATATCCCTTTAAATAAATCTATATTATTTTACTTTGAAGCCCCCACCTGAGCATTACCAGATTATTGTTCCAACAAGAGTTACCAGAATGGAGACGGGCTTTTGATCTCTGCACGCCTGTTTGTCAGACTACTTATATCAGCTGTCTGACCACTACAGAATGTGAATATGTTTTCTACCTCTCAATCATAAGATCTATTGACATATATACAATATTTGGTGTTTTCTTTTCTTTTTTAGTGTATCTGAGATTTTTATGCCTCTTGGGAGAACGTGTTTAACAGAGCGGCCGTCTATCGTTCAACATTGACGTTGTGATACTGCGTCTCAGATCAGTTATATATTTCTCAGCAGCAGAATTTGTTGGGAGTGGCATATTCCATATTCCAACTAATTTGCTTGTGAGTACGCACCCAAAAGTGGTTGGTAGTGGTCCAGTGTCAAGTCTAAATTGATGTACACAGGGGTATCCCCTTTTCTCTTCTCCCTTTCCTTTTCCTTCACACTCTATTGGTTTAAGCACCCCTCCCACCACCAGGTGCAATGTTCATTGTCTTTAGGACACTATATGATGACTGTCAGAGAGTCTGTCTTCCTCAGCGAGTAAAGCAGACAACGACTCAGCTCTCAGGATAAAGTAAATTATGGTTAGTAAATGCCTACAGCAGGAGAGATTCAGCTCATTAGACAAAGCATATTAAGGTTAGGACTAGGGATGGATGAAAATGTTCACCTCAAAATGAGGAAAAAAATGGCACTCCCTGCTAGGTGAATAATTTCCCTGAAAAGTGTCATTTTCCCGCTTTTTTTGGCCTAGCTAAGTGGATTGAAATCAATGGGAAGAAACATCTTTCCCCACCACATGAAAGTTTTCTTTGCTTTTTCTTCTGGCATATAAAAGGGTGTCAGGCTTTCACACCAGCCATTCTGTGTTTGTGAGAGGAGAGAACAGCATGTTTTTGAGCTAGAGAAGATAGCTTAGTTTAGGGAGTCTTTTATGTATAGGGTCACTTTGGGGAGGAGAAGGGAGGAAAGAGGTTGGCCCCAAATACCCCAAAATTCGGTGTGACTGACTAGTAAGACACAGGCAACTGGGGTCCAGTTTGCTTGCTGATCTTGCTTTTATTGTCTCTGTGCTGGGGAAGTCTGGGGAAAAAAGTTGCTGATTTTGTTTTTCAGTTATAATTTTTTTAGACAGACTGTGATAAAATAGGGAGGATAACCTAAAAAAAAAAAAAAAAAATAGGCAAATAAATATATTAGATGACAGAGAGCTGACTTGAGCTGTGTGACTGAGGCAGACTGGATAGACAGCAGACTAAATTGAGGATTTTGTTGAGGGATAAGGCAAGACATCACACTCCATCAGTTGTGTCCTGTGTAGAGAGTAAAAACACACACACAAATTGATTATTGTCCAGCAAATACACAATGGGTGTGGGTGGGGTGGGGGAAGCTGGAGCAGTGCAGAGATGTGCTTAAGAAATGGTTGCTGCAACGTGTGCAATAAATGATGATTATCCCTCCCCTTCCACCAAAAGTTCCAGCACCACCACCAATACCACTGGCAGTACTATAAAAAAAATATAAGAAGAGCACTGAAGAAGACAATGAGTTGCATTCTACTGTTGATGATGGCAGTGACGTAATGGAGAAAAGTATAGCAGCCAAACCTACTGTAGGGAACTTTGTTAAAGTAAAAGTAAAAAGACATGGTTTGACACCTCTAAAAGCTTAGAGGAATATAAGGGCAGTGGGCAAGTAGCAACGGGCGATGCTGAGGATAACCTAATGATGACTGATGATGATGATGCAGATCTAGAATATATCCCTCCAACATTCTTCACTTGTTTAGAGACAGATGAAGTTGAGAGTGAGTGAGAAATGGTCAGAAAGTTAGCAGAAAGGCAAAGGCTCAATCTCCCACCACTGAAAAGGAGCACTGTGACTGTCTATAAACTGTTTGAGAAAACCAATGGAAACTCTCTCCGTGGAAAAGCAAAGATGGCAAAAAAGTACACAATCATCCTGCCAGTCATCATCAGCATCATCTCCGCTTCCAAATCCAAGTCCCACTTGGCCACACAAACTTGTGACAAGGAGGAGGGATGTGAAGACGGGTTGCTACCATCTACCAGACTTGGAACCACTGCTATAACCAATAAGTAATGTGTATCAGTAATCTGAAAAGATGGATTTGACACAAACATGATAATAAAACTGTTGTAAGAATATATATCAATATACACTATATATATCTATATACACAATCATGCCATGCCAGTCCTCCACCACCATTACCATACATATGTGCCACCCTGGATGTTGTACTTTTTTTATTTCTTGATATTAACATGAATATGTACCAGTGTCACTTAAAGGGATAGTAATACTTTGTTTTATCTTTATTTTATTTTGTAGGCATTAAAAAAACATGAAGAACGATATAAGACCTATCTCTCAAATCTTTATGGTTTGAGAGATATTCACAAGCAACGTTTCCCCTCCTGCTCCTTTTACCTAGTGTAAGCCATCTCTTCTCAGATGTGGAATCTGGTTGTAAGACCGACAGATAACAGATGGGGACAATCTTCTTCCTATAAGAACAATGAAAGCCCTGCCCCTCTTGACAAGTTTTTCAGGTTTTTCCCTTATCTTAATTGAAGATTGTCCCTCTCTGCAATCTACCTGGGCACCCCCCTTCTGATCTGGCTGAGCATTGTTACATCAGTAAAAGGGGCGGGAGGGAGATACTTTATCATTGAATTTCTCTTGAACTACAACTCTGACAGTATTGAAATAACACTCTCCAAAGTCCAAATACTATGATGATTAATTAGAGCTGCTTTTATTATGAAACATTTCTATCCCTTTAAGCAGTGTTTTTCAAGGCATATGTTGCTGTATGACTCCCAACTTTGACTTTCAGATACATTTTTCTCCACTGCATCCCTCAGTAGAAGTAATATTGTGGTAGGAAATGTTTCACCACAGGAAACATAGGCCAAAACTTGTTGGAACTGGTGAAAAGGAGGAACATTTTGCATTGGAGAAAAGGGGAACATTTTTTCGAAAAGGTCATGCAGGAAATTGTTCTTACTTTACGCCCATCCCTAGTTAGGACTTGCCTCTATGAATTTTTTGGGGTCCATACCTCCCCAAATGTCCCTCATTACTAGATCTTAGGGCCCCATACCTCCTAAACATCCCCATCTTTAGGAGATATTAGGGGTCCATGCATCCTAAATGTCCCCGTCTTTAGGAGATATTAGTGGTACATAACTCCCTCTTTAGGAGTTGTTAGGGGTCCATACCTCCCCAAGTGTCCATATTTAGGAGATATTAGGGGACCATACCTCCCAAGTGTCCCTCTTTAGGACGGCCAAATCCCCTTTCCTGCCCTGATGTCCCTATTTCTAGCAAATCAGACTGTGTGGTGTGTATATAAGTGTATCACAATGCTCCACAGCAATAAAACTCACATTAATGTTTGTTTAAACTAAATCATATATCAGTTACGCAAACAGGTATAAATAGGTTATTAAATTACTTAAAGATTCTTGGTAATATCCCTCACATCAAAACAAAACAAAAGTTTCTCTCTTTGGCCATTTAAAATGTTAGGAAGTATGTTAACTCTTTGAGCTCCAGAGGGGAGCCCAACACATGGTAAAGCCATGCATTACACACCCTTGGGGACACTCAAAGGGTTAACCACAGCAAGTGCTCAATGCAAGTCTAGATGGTACAGGGCCCCAAAAAGCTGGACCGAACTTTGTAACCTTTCTACGTTAATGTCCATCTAAAAGACAAGCGCTTAACTGAGATCTCTTTGACTTGACAGGACTGTTTTGTCTTTGAAGATACTTCAGACCCTCAGCTACTCTAAACCTATTGTAAATGTGTTTCATTTCTGTTCCCTGCAGGTGAAGGAACTCTTTGTAGGTTTTCACTCTGCCATGTGCAGTAGAAGCCCCATTTCAAAGAAGACAAACTCTATTACATCTAAGTCAAAAATAAAATCAGTATTAGCTTTCATGGAACACTTGCAATGTACTGAATCAAGGGTTTCATGCACTGCGGGGGAAAGTTTCAGCTAAAACAGAAGTCCATGGAGAAATCCCCAAATAAGATCCTGAATGTCAATAATCACAAATATACTTCTCAATTTTTAACTCCTCTGATGATTGAGAGGTCTCCAATGCAATTTCTTTCAATTCATTGGAGACATTTCTATCAACTAAGGGGTTAAAAAAAGTATATTGTGCACACTGACAACAAACGGATAAATGCACATTTTTTTTCACGCATGTAGAAAATAAATTTACTTATTTTTAACCCCTTCAGGACTTTCAAATACGTCATGGGGAAAACGTGTGAAGAACCCATGACGTATATGTATATCACGGAATTCAGGGGTCCCTGCACGCCATTCGTGGTCCTTAAAGTGATAGTAATGTTTTACAAAAACAGCAGCTCCAATTAATCTTCACAGTGTTTGGACCATGGAGAGTGTTATTTCATTACTGTCAGAGTTGTAGTTCAAGAGTAATTGAATGATAAAGTATCTCCCTCCCGCCCATTTTACCTAGTGTAACACTGCTCTCCTCAGATGTGGAATCTGGTCTCCTGACCGGACAGGTCACAGCAAGGGACAATCTTCTTACTGTGAACAATGAAAGCCTTGCCCCCCTTGACAGGTTTTTCAGGTTTTCCCTCATGATCAGTGAAGATTGTCCCTCTCTGTGATCCCTCTGGACCGTCTTGCTGCTCTGAGGTGAGCAGTGTTACATCAGTAAAAGGGGCGGGAGGGGGATACTTTATCATTCAATTACTCTTGAACTACAACTCTGACTGTATTGAAATAACACTCTCCATGGCACAAATACAATGAAGATTAATTGGAGCTAATGCTTTTGTGAAACATTACTATCCCTTTAAGCTCACAGTAAGAAGATTGTCCCTTGCTGTGAGCTGTCCAGTCAGGTGACCAGATTCCACATCTGAGAGGAGGCGGTTTACACTAGGTAAAAGGGGAGGGACAGGGGTACTTTATTATTCAATTACTCTTGAACTACAACTCGGACAGTATTGAAATAACACTTTCCATGGTCCAAGTACTATGATGATTAATTGGAGCAGCTTTTATTGTGAAATATTACTATCCCTTTTTTATGAAAACACGTATTTTATAGATCTTTTCCTGTTGAATAAAACAAGAACACTCCCACTGCTGTAAGATGTTTTATTCAAAAATTATAGCAGTTTAAATAATCAGGAAGTGAATTTACTGTGTTTACTTCCTGGAAGTTCTGACAGGAAGTGATAGACAGTATCTATCAGATTCTATGGAGAACTGTATGTCTGACTTTCCTGACTTTCCTCTCTATTAGAATCTAACAGGATATCTAATTAGAATTTGACCACTAGAGGGCACTGCTAATGTAAAAAAACATGGGTTTAAAGTGTAATAACTCTGGAAATGTAACTCTCTCAGCAGTGGGAGTACCCTTATTTTACTCAATAGGAAAATCCCTACAATATATATTTTTTCATAAAAAATGTTTACTGCTCCTTTAATATAAACGGTTTCACATATAAATATTAATTGCAAGTGAGAAATCTTATCTATTCCCACCTATATTCCAGAAAAATGACCCAAATACCTATTGAATTTAAAGGGAATTTTACCCCTTCAAAACTTGAGAAGCCTCCAACGCACTACCGCTCTAGCATTCTAGGGGTTACATGTCAATAAAAAAAAAATGTATCCCTCCCCCGTAGTATGGTTAATTTGCTGAAAAAGTGCACATCTTTTCCTTTCTGCATAAGGACCAATGCATTTTGTGTCATCTGCATTAATGAAGGCATCTGAAAGAACATTCCCAGCCACTCATGATCATTTACTGGATTCCAATAATTAGACTTGTGGATTAATAGCAAAAAATAGCTCTATCTATTCTGAGTTTTCACAGCAAACTCCTCTGGGACAAAACCACAAGACCAGATGATTAAAATATTACAATTTGGAATCAATGACTGCTGAAAAGAAGATCATGTCAATACAGGAGAAGGACCAGATGAAGATTTGCTTTAGAAAAACCATCATGTTACTTTAATGCAACCTCAACACATGCTCTGAGTGACAACAACATCTCTAGAACAGACAATTTTGCAATTTATTTTTTGCAAATGCATAATGCATAGTAGTATTAGTACATTGATATGTCAAGTATCAATTATTTTTGAATTTTCAAACCCTGTGTTAATCTGTCTTCAGTACTGCTTGCATCCGTTAGAACTGAATATTTTTGCAAGATGCATTATAATTGATATTGATAAGGCATTTATCTTAAAAGGAAAATAACATTGCCTAATAATACCCCCCTACTTATCCTATTGAAATGTCAAAAGACTCAGAAGACAGACATTCTGATGTTTCATGGTTAAAGGTCACCAAATACAGGGAGATATATCAGTAATAAATATACTGAATGCCTTAACCCTTTGAGTCAATGCGTAATGATTCTGCCAATATTCTGATATTGCCCTTTAGATTTAGGCGACATTTTAAACTCACCATTTTGATGGTCGCCTAATAGATGGAGGCATTTCAATAGTGAACCACTTTTTCTGACCCAAAAATCCTAATTTGACATTGTGCCTTTGTTCAAGAGATAACATTTTCAGTCACTCCTGCATGTCATGACCATGGAGGCAGACATGACAGTTGATGGCAGGACCATAGGTCATAGTCTTTGCCCACAGTACATTGCAGAGGCGTAACTAGAAGCCACCGGGCCCTGGTGCAAGAATTGCCATGGGGCCCCCCCAACCACATTGGCCCTCCTCAACCACATTGGCTACCTCCACATTGCCCCTTTCACAATGCCCCTTCAACAATGCCCCTCATTGTCCACATTTCCCCTTCATCTCCACAATGCCCCTTATTTTCCATATTGCCCCTTCATCTCCACAATGTCCCTTCATCTCCACATTACCCCTTCCACAATGCCCCTTCCACATTGCCCCTTATTCTCCACAATGCCCCTTATTCTCCACATTGCACCTCATTCTCCATAATGCTCCTCATTCTCCACACTGCTCCTCAATCTCCACATTGCTCCTTAAACAATGCCCCTTCCACATTTCCCCTCATTATCCACAATGCCCCTTCCACAATTCCCCTAATTATCCACACTGCCCCTCATTATCCACAATGCCCCACATTCTCCACAATGCCCCTACTGACCCCCTCATCCTCCTACCTCGAGTCCCTGGTGGTGTAGCGGTGTGTGACAAGAGATTCTGCACAGACCCCTGACTGGAGCTCCCGCGCGGTTGTTAGTAATGCAGACCGCTGGGAGATTATGTCATCTCCCAGCGCTGTGCATTACTAGTGCAGTGATCAGGTGTGCACAGTGCTGCCCTGGTTCACAGGTTGCTGCGGGCGCGTGGCGAGCAGGTCGCAGGGGGCGGCCAGGCCCCTGAGAGTGAAGTGCCCAGTCGCAGATGCGACCCCGGCAACCCCTATTGTTACGCCACTGGTACATTGTAATCTCATTCAACCCTTTGAGTGCCAGAATGGTATCCAACACTTTGAAAAAGCAATGTGTTGGATACCCCTCTGGCACTCAAAGGTTATGGACAATGAATTCTTGTACAGTGCATTGTGCACCTCACTAGTCCTAAAAATATTAAGTAACCTCATGCAATCTGCCTGCTTCCGTCTGTAAAAACTGCCAGTAACTATCATGTCCGCCTCCTTGGACATGACGTCCACTATTGATTGTATATTTTACCTCTTGAACGAAGAATAAAGGGCAAACTTCATACGTGTCATAAGCATTTCTGGACATCTAAGGTAAGTGGTGGTGGGTTAGTATTAGAGTGTATTACTTCTCCTTTAAATAGAAAATATCAATTAATCTATTTTCATTTAACTCAACTGTCCCTCTGTCCAGTGTGTGCTAGACATCGCTTTTACTCCTTAATGACAGATGATGCACCAGGACCGTCATCAGTGTTTGTGCGTTAAGGACAGGTGATAGTCCTGAGATGTCATGGAATTGTGGAGTGGCAGCGCTGCTGCTCACTGTGCTGTCATCCCAGAATGCATTGCTACAAAAAAAGTGCCATGGTCCTCTCGAGCCACTCACCCCCAGGCCGCATGGTCCTTAAGGTGTTAAAGAGTTTAGAGCTTTGAGACATTAGGGGGATGTACTAATACAATTCCACATTACATCAGGTGCTGGGATCAGTTTTATAGCCCAACATCTGCCTAAAGCCACTTACTGGGCTATTTACTCCTAACATTCTCCCCTTAAAAGGATAGTGATGTTTCACAAAACAGCAGCTCTGATTAATCTTCATAGTATTTGGGCCATGGAGAGTTTTATTTCAATACTGTCAGATTTGTAGTTCAGGAGTAATTGAATGATAAAGTATCCTCCCCACCACTTTTACTGATGTGACACTGATCAGCTCCGAACAGAACAGAACAGCAAGACTGGATGATTTTCCCTTGCTGCGAGCTGTATGGTTCCAGGACCAGATTCCACATCTGAGGGAAGGCGGCTTACACTAGGTAAAAGGGGCAGGAGGGGGTATTATATCATTAAATTACTCTTGAACTACAACTCTGACAGTATTGAAGTAACACTCTTCATGATTCAAATACTATGAAGATTAATTGGAGCTGCTGTTGTTTTGTCAAACATTACTATCCCTTTAATGTTGCTTGCTCCAAAGGGAAGGTAGTGGAAATGGATGGTTTGTTGTATTCCTTTCCGCCTTGCTTTGTTTGTTCTTCCTTTATGAAACAAGGCACAGTTGAAAACAATGATTTGGGTACAGAGCCCCAGTGATATCCCAGAAGTGTCATGGTGGTCCCTGCGTTAAGGGCCGGTAATGGCTCTGGCACGTTATGACTTTTCTGTATCCCAGCGTGCCTCCAAGGCATGCTGTGATCACTCGGCGAGACTAAAACCAACACCCGGAGAATCAGACTCTGCCCTGGAGACCCGGTAATTCAGAGTCAAAACCTGAGTCTCGGGAGCAGATCCGGAGAGTTCCCAGCTATGTCCATATTTCCAGAGTTATTACCGTTTAAGGCTGTGTTTTTTTATATTAGCAGTTCCCTCTAGTGGTCAAATTCCAATTAGTCATTCTGTAACATTATAAAGGAGAGGAAAGTTAGTGACATACAGTTCTCCACAGAATGTGATAGAAACTGCTGAGTCACTTCCTGTCAGTTAGAACTATCAGGAAGTAAACACAGTGAATCCACTTCCTGTCAGTTAGAACTATCAGGCAGTAAACACACAGTAAATTCACTTCCTGATTATTTGAACTGTTATAAATGTTGAATAAAACAACTGACAGCAGTGGGAGTGACCTTGTTTTACTCAGCAGGAAAAGCTTAATAAATATAGGTTTTTATTACAAATGGTTTACTGCTCCTTTAAACTTGGTAGGGCTACATGGTGCTTGTGTTATTCCAGCACAGCTGTTGCATAAACAGTCCTCTTTAACACTTTCAGTGCTGATTTGCTCTGTTTTGCTCATCTTAGAACTAGGGTGACCACGTGTCCCTGATTGTCAGGGACAGTCCCTGATTTGAAATATGTGTCCCATGTCCCGGGCAGCCTCATTCAGGGACAATACAAAGTACCTGAATTTAGATTCCAGAGCACAGCGTTCTAATCACTAGGAGAAATGCCCATTGCCTACTGTGACAGAAGGTGATACTTTTGCTGGGCTACAAAGAAATGGCTTCCAGACAGAGCCCTAAACACTAGAGAGAGAGAGAGAGCCTTGATCTTGACATCAAACAGGAGCTGCAGTGCAATTTTTTTGCAGTGTAATGGTAGTCTAAGGTTTTGGGCGTGATGTAACCTGCAACAGGCATCACTATTTTTCTCGTAGTCTGCAACAAGCATCACTTGTGATGTATAGTGACCCCTCCCACATAGCTGCACTAGAGCCGAGGATACATACTGTACTATTCTCATCTCTGCAGTGTCCCTGAATGGCAGAATGGAAATGTAGCCACCCTACTTAGAACACTGCGTCAGTGACCCTTAGTTACGGAAGTCTGAGATGTAAATCCAGCCTTGCTGACTTGACCTATATTAACCCCTTGGATGCTGGAGACTTCTCGATCACATTGCCAGGGAGATGTCTCTAGGTATTCAAGGGGTTGAAACTTAAAAGCAAGTTTTTTCCCCTGAAGAAAGTTCAATTATTGATTTAATTGTAAAGAGAACATAACTAAACCTGCTAGCATGTCAGTGTCTTTCATGTAATGAAGCTCACACCGCTAAAATAATTGATGTTTTTTTTTTTTACAGACAAAAATATGAAGTGTTAGAAGACAAAACATATCGAGAGATCATCCATCTGTCACAATCATCACAAAGACATGACGTTTTGCTTTGAAACCAGCCTACTTGGGCTGGAGAAATGAAACAGTTCTGGGGAAAATACTTTCATTAATTTAACCCTTTGAGTGCCAGAGCAGAGCAGGTCTATCTTTTTTGTATGTGTTTTCACTTTTGGGTTGAGGCCTAATGTCAGGGGGACTGGAGAACCCTCTCATTCCTTGCTGCTATCTATATTTCTAACTATATTCTTATATTTAATTTATAATATGATATGGATATTTTATGGTGAGTAAGCACTGTGAGCTTTCTTCTGCTTTTGTTTTACAGATATTTCCTTTAGCTCAACTAAGCAGCTTCTCATTTTATCCTATTTACTCACAAAGATATAAAAACACGTGATTACTTCATTTTATTTCACCATTCTTTTTCTTTCTCACTTGGCCTTTAAGAACAAGGCTTTTTGGCCTGTTCTAGTATGCCTGTTTGGTATCATCCATTCCTCACATGACTTGTGGGGAAGGACATAAATGGAACATAGTTTTCTATGTAAGTATTTTATCAATGCAGGCCCTCATGGGCCCTGTATCAGGTAAGTCCTCCCTCTACACCTATTTTTGTTTTGTTGTATGTCTGTTGTTTTTAATTGCATTACAATGGGACCCACTGGGTTGCAACCTCAGTAGCATGGTAAATGGAGCTCGGTGTCACGTTAGCCCAGAAAAATGCAGCTCCAAAGAGAAGCGCGAACGTGCGCACCAGGGGCTGCTAGGAGGGAGGTGGGAAGTCCTGCAGCTCCATGCTGCACATACACAGTGCCGCAGACCAGGAAGTGGCACATTTCAAAGTTTACTATCTCCACTCTTAGGTAGCGGAGAAAATTTATAAAGCCAGTGCTGATATTGCTTTACATTTTAAAACCCATGGTGAAAATTTTTGGGGATGTGAATGTTCCCCTTTAAGATTTAATACCTGAAACTGCCTTTATTTTTGGTGCATTTAGTGAATTTCTTTATAAATAAAGTGGGACACAATTCTTAAGTGTACAATTTCTACTCCACTTTTCAAAACAGTCGACTTACTGAGTTAGTATTTTGCAAAGTTACAGACACTTTCTTTATAACTTCAATTTTATAAATCTCCCCAAAGTATCCTAATTGCATGGACGTGTTTACGGACAGTCTAACCTAGCTCCAAGAGGTACTAATGGCATTTATGTGTTCATGGTCAGTCTAAACTAATGCCAAGATGTACTAATGGTATTGACGTGTTTATGGTCAGTCTAATATGTTTATGATCTGTCTAACTTAACGCTAAGAAGTACTTATGTCATTTACATGTTTATGGTCAGTCAAAATGAATGCCAAGATTTACTAATGGTATTGTCATGTTTATGGGCAGTCTAACATGTTTTAGGTAAGCCTAAACTAACAACAAGATGTGCTAACGGCACCAATATTTTTACTGCCAATGTAAACTAACACCAAGAAATTATTATGGCGTTGGCGTGTTCAGTCTAAACTATTCCAAGAAGTGTAAATTGCACTGACGTTTAAGATCACTCTAACCTTGCAGCAACAATTACAAACAGCACCAACATGTAGGGATGGGCGAAAATTGTCACCTCATACCAAATTTGGTGAATAATGGCACTTCCCACTTGGTGAATAATTTCCCACAAAAAGTGCAATTTTTCTGCTTTTTCGCCTAACTCGTTCCATTGAAATCAGTGGGAACATTGAATTTACACACGATACATAGCAAATGTTATTTTATTTCCCAAAGGCATAGTATAAAAGAGGTATGAGGATACCTGCGTTGGTGGAGTGTGGGGATAGACTCAATAGAACAGGGATTTTTTTTGACTGGGATTGGAGTGACAGTTAATAAATAAATAAATACAATTCAAAACAAAACATAAGACATGGTATAAAATGGGTCCGAGGAGGGTGCCTGTGTTGATGGGTGGAGTCTGGAGATAGAATCAGTTGAACAGGGAATTTTTTATTTTTTTTTGGGGGGGGGAGGTTGTTGACTGGTAAATAAACAAAATTAGAAATTGGTACGTAACCTGACAGGGACAGGGACCCCCTGATGTAAGCTGCAACTGACACTTGACTGAGTATTTTATAGAGGATGATTTGTTTTTAGAGGCCCAAGCCCCAAGGAAACATTGATTTGTAGGACTTAGACTTATTAGAGGCACAAGCCCTGAGGAAACATTGATTAGTTGTTTGAAATTAGACTTGTATAAGGCCCAAACCATGAGAAAACATTGATTTGTAGGACTTAGACCTGTTTGGCACAAGCCCTAAGGAACCATTGATTTGTAGAACTTAGGCTTGTTAGAAACAAGACCGCAAAACTTGTTTATTTTGTTGTAGGCCTCTGTTTTGTTTTATTTTTTTAAACCACAAGTGCTGAGGGGGGAAAAAAAGCCCTACTGGTCTGGTTCCAGCAGGTTATGTTGTGTTGACCAGTGGCCGCTGGTCATTGTCAAATGCCTCTGTGTAGCTGTGGAATTTGTGACTGCAGTACTTGCTGCTGCTGCTGAGATGTTTAAGCAGCAGGATGATTAGGCTGTCACGGTTTTGTTAAAGACTCTCAGACCAGTATGTAAAATAAAACACAGTTTTATTTAGCAATAATAACACATAAGGTCGCCCTCTAGTGGCGGTTGGTTGTACATAAATGATAGTGACTGGAAGATACAAAGTTAATGCACAAACGGAAAGCAAGTACACATATACCACCAAGGAAGGGGTATAACCCTGGAGGGTTAAGTCTTTTATAGATATAGTTTCAAAGGGACTGTTTGGCACGCCCTGGGTATGAGTAGGTTATGCTTAAGGTAACCACAAAGGGTTAAGTCCTTGATTATGATCAGTCTCTAAAGTGGATGCTTGGCACACCCAAGGTGTAGATAAGCTGTGCTGAAGAAATGCTCACCAACAAGTGGATAGGAACTGTCTCGCCACGGTGTGTAGTATAGCAGAGCCCAATAGCCCCCCACGGGCGTACCTACAGGGATGACTACTACTGGTGCAAGTGATCATAGCCCCCACGGGCGTGTATCAAACCGGCCTGCAGTGCAAGAGCTCCCAAGCCTCTTCAGACTCTACCGGACTGAGTATAATGAGACAGGGCCCAAAGCCCAACAGAAGTAGTACCGGAATGCTAGTGCTGAAGCCTTTGCCCGTCACCACTCGGTATAACGGAATCGCCCAGTGTATACAACAAGATAGATAGAGAGCCAAAGCGCCCAACCGGCCTACTAGGAAGTGAACACTCTACTGGGATGGTATCGAGTTGCCGACGGAGAGCAGCCAACTCAGCAAGAGTTTCACTATGAACGAGGCTCACACTGGAGTAGGGAGAGTGGGACCGAGACATCACTGGTAGGGTTAAAAGGCACGTTTACACAAGGCTTTTCTGGGGTAGCACAGCACTTTGGTCTGAGGGAGGCGCACACAGCTCTGCACGATAGTAACACTGTACTGCACAAAGTGACACCAGGCAAGACAGCCACACAAGTACTGGAACAGTGGATGATAATGTCGCGACGGCGACAAACTGGAATGTGGGTCTTCTGGAACCCGCTGGAGGTGATCTTGCAGGAGGAAGTCAGCAAGGCCGGAGCGGAGCACGTAGGAGGTAGTCGTACCAGCCGGGTCATACACAAGCAGGAACGTCAGCCAAGCAGAGTCGAGATCCGGAGGAGAGAGTCAGACGAGCCGGGTCATACACAAGCAGGAACGTCAGCCAAGCAGAGTCGAAATCCGGAGGAGAGAGTCAGACGAGCCGGGTCATACACAAGCAGGAACACTGGAGAGTGGTCAGGGCTAGCCAAATCGGTACACAGGAAACAGAAACGTAGCAACAGAACAACTGGCTCAGAAACACCACGAAAGGGCGCCTGACAGATGGAATTGCCAGGTATAAAAAGGAAACCAAGGGGCGGGCCAAACTAAGTGAACAAATCACCCTTGTACATAGAAGAGAGTGACAGCTAGATCACAGGCACTGTGATATAGGCAGCTCAAATGGAATGGGATCAACAACAGCATTAACATGGGTGATGGATGACCAAGGTTCCACTTGCCACTACTAGCTCCAGTGATGTGCCGGTGGCAGTAGCAGCAGCATAACTAGCCTCCACCACTTCAGGTAGATGTGGAGAAAAGAAGAAGTTGGCCAATAATGCTTTTCCACTTGTCCCTCCTCCAAAATCATTAGTGTGTTGAGAGCAGGAACTGTGCCTCTTATCAGCAACTGAAATGTGTCCAGTGTATGTGGTAAATAAGGGAAGGACTGAGAACAATGGGCACATCTGAACTCACATCAAACACCTGGCATAATTGTAACCAAACACCACGACACTTAGGGTCCCCAATGTAATATCATCCTACCAGAAACCAAATACTATGCACTTTGTCCATATCTCTGATAGGTTATTTGCCAGAGGGGGACTTGCAATGTACAGTACGGTACAGGCAGGGATGGATAGTGCAGGCGCACAGATCCCACTTCACCAAGATGTCTATGCTGTTGTGTTGATGTACGTTCCATACTTGGCTATGATTGCAAATAATGCTGGCACAAAACAAACATTATGACACTATCTCCATGATTACCAGTATACTAGCAATTATCTGTAGGGTCACTTATAGCTACATGAAAGTTCCACTATAATAAATATGGGCCAAATTGCCTTAATGACCAGACCAGTTCCTCCTTGCAAAAAAAAGTGACATCTTTGTGGGCGATCATTTGTAGGATATATTGGACTGCATTCATTTTGGTGACATTTATCTGAGTAAATCATTTCTAAGACCAAAGTGAAGTGTGCTAGTTTCAGTAACATCTATAAGGGTTCAGTGAAGTGCACTAATGGTGGTGACATCTTTATAGGTCAGTCACCCCTAAGACCAAAGTACACCAACAGCAGTAACATCTCTAGGGATCAGTAAAGTGCTCTAACCGTGATTATATCTTTATGGTCCAGTCACCCCTAGGACCAAAGAGAAGTGTACTAATAGCAGTGGCATCTCTGTGAGCCAGTCACTCCTGGGACCCAAAGGAAGTGCAATAATGGCAGTGACTTATTTATGGGTTAGTCTTTCCTAGGACCAATTGCGTCAATGTGAGTGATGTGTATGGGGATCAGCACCTCCTAGGACCTAACTGTAATAATGGCAGTGGTGTGCATTTGGTCAGTCTTTTCTATGACCAAAATGTACTAACAATAGTGTCTTTTTAGCATCTATGGCAGTGGTTCTCAACCTGTGGGTTGGGACCCTTTGGGGTCGAATGATGATTTCTCAGGGGTCGCCTAAAACCATCAGATATTTATATTTCGATTCATAACAGTAGCAAAATTACAGCGATGAAGGAGCAACGAAAATAATTTTACTGTTAGGGGTCGCCACAACTTGGGAAATTTTATCAAAGGGTCGCGGCACTAGAAGGGTTGAGAACCGCTGATCTATGGGATTGAGGAGGAATGAACAGACTCTGCTGTAAAAAAAAAAGGTCCCATTGAAATAAATAAGATATGTACCAAACAAAAAACTAAAAAAAAATATTTTAAATTAACTTTACCAGGGGTGTCCAAACCTGTTCTCAGGCCAGGATTTAAGGATATCTCCTCTTGAACACAAGTGGGTTAATCAACAACGTATTACCCCCAACCCCGGGGAATAATGAAAGATCAGAAACTGGATAAAACTTAAATGTTCTCCCTGCAGGAACTTCCGCAGAATAGGAAAGCATTTTTTCCTTTTCCACAGAAGTTCCAGCAGGAAAGAACAGGCAAGGAAGAATGTACAGCAAACTGATTTGAAGGAGCTTCACCTTTCGACATAAACGTACCTACAGATGCTTCATCACGCATGCACACAAACACGCATGCAGACAGACAAAATGTACTAATTAATATGTACATAAAAAAGGAACAGGCATTAGTTTAGCAAATATAGATAAGTGCAACTACCTCACTATATAGTCTATAATAAAGTTTAGCTACGAGTCTTCTCTATTGTTTTTATAACATGCAGCACTAAGTATAATGACTTACTGTTCCGTAGTTCAAAAGCTATTCAAGCTGAGGGGATCCCCTGCACATCCCTTCTGACCTCCTCCTCTTAGATCTGCAAGCTGGTCATGAGACTGGACGGATGCAGTGAGGGAAATCAGTAAGTATAAGGAAAGCCCTGCCCCCTTGACGGATGAGGACAGGATTTTCCTTTTTCGTTTTATCTTTATTTTATTTTGTAGGCATTAAAAAAACATGAAGAACGATATAAGTCTTATCTCTCAAACCTTTATGGTTTGAGAGATATTCACAAGCAAAGTTCCCCTCCCGCCCCTTTTACCTAGTGTAAGCCATCTCTTCTCAGATGTGGAATCCAGTCCATAGACCAGACAGATAACAGCAGGGAACAATCTTCTTCCTATGAGAACAATGAAAGCCCTGCCCCCCTTGACAAGTTTTTCAGGTTTTTCCCTTGTCTTAATTAAAGATTGTCCCTCTCTGCTGTCTACCTGGGCACCTCCCTTCTGATCTGTCTGAACAGTTTTACATCAGTAAGAGGGGTGGGAGGGGATACTTTATCACTGAATTACTCTTGAACTACAACTCTTACAGAATTGAAATAACACTCTTCAAAGTCCAAATGCTATGACGATTAATTAGAGCTGCTTTTACTATGAGACATTACTATCCCTTTAAGGGTCGCTATTGCTTTTTCTGATCTGTTTCATGGGTCACTAAGCTTGCATTTCTATCTCTACTTTCTATTACAACTCAGTGTAAATAATTTCTTAACCTATTTTTGAATTAGTGACACATCGATGCATATTTCTCACTGTGTAGTTCTTTCTCACAAGGTGTAATAAATGAATGTTGGGGGCTACTTGCTTCCCTCGTTCAGAGAAGAGTTTTCTGGTATTTTGACAGGACCTGTATGAAATGCTTCAGCATATTTCTTCTCTGTGTATGGCATTTGTAAGCTAAAAAGATTGTGCTCTGGGCGTGAGGGAACAGTCTCAGTGAGCTTTTTCATGCTCATGAGCCTACTTGAGCATTTTTGACTTTTTCTGTTTCTATGCAAATTGCACCCTCAGCTTCATGGGGGAATCCAGGCGTGGAACCCTTGCCCTCAAGTACCTAGAGGGATGAGCTGTATCTCACAGACAAGCACAAAACATATGGCTGGGGTTAGTTTCTTCCCTTGTTCAGAGAAAAATTGTTTGGTATTTTGTGGCTGGACTGTCATTTTGGCAGGACCTGTATGATATACTTCAGAATATTTTTTCTCTGTGTATGGCATTTGTGAGTTAAAGAGATTGCACCCTGGTGTGAGGGAAAAGTCCCAGTGAGCTTTTGCATACCCCTGAAAGCTCCAGAGCCTAGTTGAGCATCTGTGACGTCTTCTATTTCCATGTAAATTGCTTTTAAGGTTAGCCACCCTAAGGGTAATGGGGGAATACAGATGTGGACCCTTTGCTCACAAGTGCATAGAGGGATCAGCTACATGTCAATGACAAAGCCCAGCATGGCAGAAGAATACATCTGGGGATTCTTGCTTCCCTTATTCAGAGAAGAATTATATGGTTTTTTTTTTTTTTTTTTTTTTTTTTTTTTTTTTTTTTTTTTTTTTTTTTTTTGGCGCAGAACTTGCATGAAGTGTTTCAGAATATTTTTTCTCTGTGAATGATATTTGGCAGCTAAAAGAAATTGCACCCTGGTCATACAGATGCAGACCCAGTGAGGTTTTTGCATAACCTTGCAAGTTCATGAGCCTAGTTGAGCATCTTTGACTTCTATTTATATGCAAATTGCATTTAAGGTTAGTCACCCTAAGGGTAATGGGGGAATCAAGACTTCGAACCCTTGCTCACAAGTGCCTCGAGGGATTAGCTGTATCTCACTGATGAGACCTAATGAGACCAAAATGTATGGCTGGAGCTAGTTGCTTCCCTTGTTCAGAGTACAGTTGTCTGGTATTTTGGTAGGACCTGTATGATATGTTTCAGAATATTCTCAGAAATTGCACCCTGGGCACGTGGATGCAGTCCCAGTGAGTTTTTACATAACCTTGAAAGCTCATGAGCCTAGTTGAGCATCTCTGACATCTTCTATTTCTATACAAATTGCTTTTAAGGTCAGTCCCCCTAAGGGTAATAGGGGAATACATTTGTGACCCCTTGCTCACAAGTGCCCTAAGGGAACAACTGCACCTCACCAATGAGGCTTAACAATATTTCTTCTGTGTGTATAGCATTTGTGAGCTAAAAGAGATTAAGCCTTGGTGTGAGGATGCAGTCCCAGTGAGCTTTTGCATACTCTTGCAAGCTCGTGAGCCTAGCTGAGCATCTCTGACTTCTTCTATTTCTATGCAAATTGCTTTTGGAGTTAGTCATCCTAAGTGTAATGAGGAAATCCAGACGTGGACCCATTGCTCACAAGTTCTTAGATGGATCAGCTACACATCACCGTCTAGGCCTAACATATGTCTGGGTTTAGCTGCTTCTTTTGTTCAGTGAGCAATTGGCTGGCACTTCATAGCTAACTGTTATTTTGGCAGCACCTGTATGATATGCATTAGAATGTTTCTTCTCTGAGTATGGTATTTGTGAGCTAAAAGAGATTGTGCCCTGGGTAGGAGGACACAGTCACAGAGAGCTTTTGCTTATCCTTGCACATTGTTGAGCATTAGTGTTGAGCGAGCGTGCTCGGCCGATGCTCGGATCGGCTCGAGCATCGCTCTGCTCTGCACATGGCGGTACTCGTACGAGTACCGCCATGTGCTCGCCCGACATGCTCGGGTGAAGAGGATCTGTGCCGGAAGAGGCACAGATCCGAAGACGCTCCGCTGGACCACCAGGGAATGGAGGTACGGGGGCATTGCGGAGATGAAGGGGGCATTGCGGAGATGAAGGGGGACATTATGGAAGAGGGGCATAGACTCTATGCCCCTCTTCCACAATGTCCCCCTTCATCTCCGCTATGCCCGTCTTCCACAATGTGCCCCTTCATCTCCGCTATGCCCCTCTTCCACAATGTCCCCCTTCATCTCCTATGCCATAGAGGAGATGAAGGGGGACATTGTGGAAGAGGGGCATAGCGGAGATGAAGGGGGACATTGTGGAAGAGGGGCATAGAGTCTATGCCCCTCTTCCACAATGTCCCCCTTCATCTCCGCTATGCCCCTCTTCCACAATGTCCCCCTTCATCTCCGCTATGGCATAGGAGATGAAGGGGGACATTGTGGAAGAGGGGCATAGCGGAGATGAAGGGGGACATTGACCAGGCACCCTCCGCTCATCAGAGCAGGGGGTGCCTGGTTTAATGCTCGAGTGCTCCCATTCATTTGAATGGGGCTCGGGTGCTCGGCCGAGCACTCGAGCATCAGGGGGTGCTCGGTCAGAGCACCCGAGCACCCGAGCATCGGGGTGCTCGCTCATCTTTATTGAGCATCTCTCACTTCTTCTATTTATATGAAATTTGCTCTTAAGGTTAGTTACCCTAAGGGTAATGGGGGAATCCAGATGTGGACCCATTGCTCACAAGTGCTTATAGGGATCAGCTACACATCACTGATGAGGCCTAACAAGGGCAAAACTTATGTCTGGGGATAGCTGCTTCCTTTGTTCAGAGAAGAATTGTCTGGCATTTCATGGCTGTCATTTTGGCAGGACATGTATGATATGTGTCAGAATATTTCTTCTCTGTGTTTGGCATTTGTGTGCTAAAAGTGATTGCACCTTTGGTGTAAGGACACAGTCTCAGTGAACTTTTGCATACACTTGCACATTCTTGAGACTAGCAAAGCATCTTCTGTTTCTATGCAATTTGCTCTTAGTGTTAGTCACCCTAAGGGTAATGGGGGAATCCAGATGTGGAACCCTTGCTCGCAAGTACCTAGAGGGATCAGCTGCATCTCACCAGCAAATGCGAGATGAATATTGGTGGGCTAGCTGCTTCCTGTGTTCTGAGAAGAATTGTCTGGTGTTTTGGTAGAACCGAACCGAACCGAACCGATATGATATTATATGATATGATATGATATGATATGATATGATATGATATGCTTCAGAATATTTCTTCTCTGTGTATGACATTTGTGATCTAAAAGAGATTGTGTCCTGGCATGAGGAGATGGTCCCAGGTAGCTTTTCCATACCCTTGCATGCTCATGAGCCTAGATGAGCATCTTTGACTTCTTCTATTTCTATACAAATTGCTGTTAGGGTTAGTCACCCTAAGGGTAATGGGGGAATTCAGGAGTGGACTCCTTGTTTACAAGTGCCTAGATAGGTCAGCTGCATCTCACCGATGAGGCCTAATGAGGCTGAAACATATGGCTGTGGTTAGTTGCTTTCTTTGTTCAGAGAAGAATTGTCTGTCATTTAATGGCTGGACTGTCATTTTGGCAGGGCCTGTATGAGCTGGTTCAGAATATTTTTTCACTGTGTATGACATTTGTGAGTTAAAAGTGATTGTACTCTGGCACGGGGACACAGTTCCAGTGAGCTTTTGCATAACCTTGCAAGTTCACGAGCCTAGTCGAGCATCTCTGACATCTTCTATTTCTATGTAAATTGCTCTTAGGTTTAGTCACCCTAAGGGTAATGGGGAAATCTGGATGTGGACCCATTGCTCGCAAGTGCTTAGAGAGATCAGATGCACATCACCGATGAGGCCTAAGAAGGCCAAAACTTACTTCTGGGGTTAGCCGTTTCTCTTGTTCAGGGAAGAATTGTGTGGAATATCATGGTTGGACTGTCATTTTGGCAGGACCTGTATGAGATGCCTCACAATATTTCTTCCCTGTTTATATCATTTGTGAGTTAAAAGTGGTTCCAACCTGGGTGTGAGGACACAGTCCCAGTGAGCTTTTGCATACCCTTGCAAGCTCCTTAGCCTAGTTGAGCATCTCTGACTTCTATCTGTATGAAAATTGCTCTTAGGGTTAGTCATCTTATGGGTAATGGGGGAACCCAGATGTGGCCCCCTTCCTCACAAGTGTTTAGAGGGATCAGCTACACCTTACCAATGAGGCCCAACAAGGCTGAAACGTACATTTGAGGTTTGCCGCTACCCTTGTTCAGAGAAGAATTGTCTGGCATTTTTGGCAGGACCTGTATGATATGTTTCAGAATATTTCTTCTCTGTGTATGGCATTTGTGAGCTAAAAGCGTTTGCACTCTGGGAGTGAGGACACAGTCCCACTGAGCTTTTGCATACCCTTGCAAGCTCATTAGCCTAGTTGAGCATCTCTGACTTCTTCTATCTATATGAAAATTGCGCTTAGGGTTAGTCACCCCAAGGGTAATGGGGGAATCCAGACATGGACCCCTTGTTCACAAGTGCCTAGAGGGATCAGTTGTACCTCACTAATCTGCATCTAGGGTTAGTTGTCTCTTATGCTCAGAGTTGGATTGTCTGGCATTTCATGGCTGGGCTGTCATTTTCGCAGGACCTGTAAAATATGCTTCAGAATATTTCTTTGCTGTGTATGGTATTTGTGAGCTAAAAGAGATTGTACCCTGGTGAGAGGACACAGTTCTAGTGATGTTTTACACAACCTTGCAAGCTCCTGAGCCTCATTTCTAGAAGTCATGAACATAGGTGGGAACTCTCCAGGGAAGAGGCTGATTCTCTGAATGTGGGAAGTTTCTACTGAAACTCTGCCCACTGATGCTCTTTCTCATCTTGTTCCTTCCACTCCTGACCACTTCTCTTTCTTCCCCAGCCTATTTTTACCACTTTTTTCATTTCAGTTAAGCCCCACCTACCACTCAAAATGTAAGCCCCACCTCCTTTTTGACGCAAATCACGTCATTTATCTCCCCGCTAGACATGTGCAAATTCATTCGGAGACATTCGGATTTCGTAGAAAATGGGGTCATTCGGAGACATTCGGCCAATCCGAAACTCAAGGGTCATTCGGAAAAAATGATCCGACTCCGAACAGCCCAGGTCCGAAATTCGTCGAAACTTTCGGAAGTTTCGGCAATCGACACATTTCCAAAAGTTTTGACTACTTTTGACCAGGACTTTTTTGTACTTCCTGTGCGCGCGCAATTACTTTCCCTCCATAATTTTCCCTCCATGTCTCTAGTCCAATTCCATTCTCTGTTTCATGCACTACTTCCCTCTTTTGTCTGTATTCGAATAGCCTTCTTCGTTTCATGATGGGGGTTGGACTAATGACACAGTCACACAGACAGACAGCCTGCATTTCCTCATTGAGTTGTTGGAGCTCAGAGAGAGAAGAGATTAGAGAGTGTACAGTTGTTGTGTAGGCAGGCAGGTAGCATTAGGCTAGGCATAGGTAGGCAGCCAGCATTAGTTCCAGTTATTGCCACTGCAAGAGCAAGTAATATTTGTTCCTGTGCAAAATATAATAAAATATTAGGTATTTGTTCGAATACAGGGCCGGCCCTTACATGGGTCCCAGTGGGTCCATGGACCCAGGCGGCACTTTGACAGGGGCGGCAATTTACCGTCCCATAGCATGTTTATTTTGTGCTCTTCCGCCATTTCTGTGTTGCAGGATGTCCCATCCCATCAGTGTGACTGTCAGCAGCCGGGCAGCCCTATGATCACTCAGTGGCGATGCCTGCTGGCTGCTTCAGTGACGTGAATTATGTGATAGTGAAACATTATGCCTATTTTATATTGTTTATCGCCCACCTAAAGTCAAGACTTGAGTAAATAGGTCTACCGTCCCAGATTTGCTAGAGAGGTTTTACAAATACAGGAGGGTGCCCCCTGTACGAAATGAGTCTAAACATTTGGGATCCCTAGTATGAGTGCACAACAGTGCATGATGTGTCCTGAACGGGATTGCTGTGAGGTGTCTCCACCCAGAAGGTGCTGGCTTCAACATTGCGACAAGTGACCAACTAAGAGCACCGTGCCGTGCAGCCATAGCATCACCCCCTCCTACTCTCCGGGTCCCGCTGACTGGCAATAACAGGTGAGTCACTAAGAGATCTGAAGCCTTTCTGGAAGTCCTTTCACTTGGAAAGGGGCTAGGTATTACTTGGGGGAGTTGCCTCGTGTGTAAATAATTTCTATGTGGGAGATGAATGTGCATCACTTATGTGTTTCCTAACAGTAGTTAGAATACAACTCCCATCATCCCCTGATTATGACATTGGGAAATGCCCAGCAATTATCGTAGAGCCCTGTATTGCACACTCACAGAAAACGATGATATTGCTATACTAAGACAATGCTGTGGACCCCTCTTCAGTATAGATGTCAAGCATTTTTTTTTATTTCTCTCCTGTGTTGCAGTTTGTTCACAACAGAATGTCTCAATTTTTCTTTTTAACCCTTTGAATGCCAGAGTGGTATGCAACGCATTGCTTTGTAATGCATTGCGTACCACTCTGGCACTCAAAGGGTTAACACATTACATCTATCACATTACAATCATTGATGTTTATTCTTGATGTAGTATGAAACTCTACAATGTTTATACACATAGAGTTATCTGATATGAGGGGAAATCAGGATAGGAAAACGAGAGAGAGGAATTTGGGTACTAAAGAGGGACAGTAGGGTAGGAGGCTGGTACCAGAAAATGAAACCTTAATCTTTACCCATGTACTAACATAGAATGTGGCATGTAGTTTGTCCATGTTCGAGTCGACCACTTATGTTGAGTAGGATGTGACAGGCATGGGTTTTCGATGTCGAACATATGCTAAATTGAATGACAGGCATGAGGTTTCGATGTTCAAACATATGCTAGATTGAAGGACAGGCATGGGGTTTCGATGTTCGAACATGCTAAATTGAATGACAGGCATGGGTTTTCGATGTTCGACGTTTGCATTGTGACTGGCATCCCATGCTAGAGTAGAGGTGACATGCACAGACTTTCAATGTACGACAATGTCCGTTTTTGCGATGGATCTTTTTCTAAATGCACACCCTGTCTGCAAATAATGATAGCAGCGTGCACGGAGGCGCACTGCTATAATTTAACCCATGTTAAATTCGGCCGAATAATTCGGAATGGATCAGAATTTCGTCCGAATCGAATAGGCCCGGTCCGAAATTAAGATCATCCGAATTAGAAAAAAAAAAATTTGTCCGAATTCGAATTTTACCGAAAATTTTGCCCGTGCACAAGTCTACTCCCCACAGCGGCAACACAGGACTTCCTTCCGGGGAGTCCACACATCAAAGTTCCCTGTTATGGTCATGTATCACCTCTTTATCACACCTTAGTGGATAACCCCTATAATGTCACAATGAGCGATGGTTACACATGGAGAAATCAGTACCAACAATTGGTGTAAGAAAAAGTCATACAGTAAAAGGCTACCATCCGTTTGCCGGCCTCTGGCTTTACTTCACTTGGCCCTACAATAATTATATAACTCAGAAGCTACATGAAAAGAAACCTCCACTTGGCTTCATTATTAGTTCATCAGACAAGTGAATGGCTCCAAGCTGTGGAGACAGCAGTCAGTTATTCATTAGTGGTCATCTTAAGGCAGTTTGTTATGGATTTTTGATTCTTACCTTGTACTGTCTGTTCAAGTACTTATCAGGGGAATTTATAAATCCACCAGCACAGCTCCACTGGTGTTACCCTTCAATTCCTATGCCTGCAATTAGGGATATTCACTACAGAGCATAATCAGTGCAGTGCATACACTTTGCCTTTGTTAATTTAAACCCCTTGAGTGCCAGGGAGGAATCCAATACATTGCTTTTCACTGCATTGAATACATCCTTGGTACTCAAAGGGTTAATGCCAGCAAGCCTGAACACTTCCATGTTCATTACACTGTGCCTTGTTTAAAGGGATAGTAATACTTCATTTTTACTATCCCCCATGTTGTTGCCCTTAAAAATTGGAATTAAACGAGACCAGCGGCATCTCTCAAACCTTTATTGTTTGAGAGATATCCACATTCAAAGTTCCCTCGCCTTCTCTCTCCCCTGACGTCAGTGTTATAGTTGACAGCAGGGGAATCCGGTCCTGGGACCGGCAGCGGCTCTGCAGCAGTGGTGAGATTGAGTTATAGAAACAGAAATCCTTCACTAAAATGGTCTTCTACGTGTGCTTGCAAACCATGCACCAGTAGAAGACCATTTCAGTGAAGGATTTCTGTTTCTATAATATGATCTCAGCCCTGCTGCAGAGCCACTGCTTGCTCACTGACCGGATTCCCCTGCTGTCAGCTACAAACAGTGATGTCAGGGGAGAGAGAAGGAGAGGGAACTTTGAATGTGGGTATCTCTCTCAGGTTTGAGAGATGCCGCTGGTCTCATTTAATTCCAATTTTTAAGGGGTACAACATGGGGGATAGTAAAAATGAAGTATTGCTATCCCTTTAATAAACAAGAGACAAAGGAAAAAGGACCCTAATACAACCATTCACTCTCACTCCGCTGTCCACAAAACAACAAAATAAAACAGAGGAGGAGCGCTCAAACCTGTCCTCACATCAAACTGTTACCAAAAGCACCAACTAGAGTTCAGCCAGGGCAATTTTCATTTTATCATGCATTCTATAGGATAGCTTTAAAGGGTCAGTAATGCCCATATTTAACTGTATTTAATATTGTAGAGGTTACAAAAATAAAGTATTTGGAGAAAGTGCCATCTCTCAAACCTTTATGGTTTGAGAGATATTCACAGCTAAAGTTTCCCTTTATAGCTTTACAGCTGACAGCAGGAGATTCGAGTCGGTCGACTCAAGGAGGCTCTTCAACAGGGACAAAATCACGTTATTTAAAAAGAACCACTTCAATGGAATGGTCTACAAAGTGTGCTTGCAAACCAGGCACACTTTGTAGACCGTTCCAATGAATTATTTCTTTTTAAATATTGTTATTTAGGCTCTGCTGAAGAGCCGCCAGCTAGTCCCAGGACCTGGATCTCCTGCTGTCAGCACAGCGCTGATGTCAGGAGAAGGGGAGGAAGGGGGAACTTTAGCAACTAATATCTCTAAAACTGTAAGGGTTTGAGAGATGCCAATTTCTCTAAATACTTTATTTTTGTAACCTCTACAATATTAAATAAAGTTAAATACAGGCATTACTGAGCCTTTAAACAACAGTTAGCCATAGTAATACATAGGAACAGAGATAGTTCAAACATAAACCCTCAGCTGGCATAACTTTTTAAGTGAAGCATTTCCTGGCAGCAGGAGTACAGTTGTTTTACTCAGTATTGAATGCATCACTATATATATATCATAATGAAGATCCACTTCAGAAAGCATTATAATTACTTAATATTTGCCTATCATATGAGATGTGCATTATTTTCTCAATAAATGCAAAATATAAAAAAAATGTGCGTGTTTCATGACATTCGGATTAAAATGATAAACTAAGGCATGGATGCATTCAATCAATTCATTCATGTCATTAGTTTGTCTGTTCACATACTTATACGCTTATACCAAACATAACAAGTATCACACTTATCTTGACTTTGGAGGTCCAGTGGGGTCCTCGATGCCCTCGTCCTTCTGCATCTTCTGTCCAAAAACAAACATTAAAAAAAAAAGAATAAAATAAAACCCTACTGTGACGTGAGTCCTGGTACCAGAAGTCATTTCCACCATCACTTCTCTGCTTCTGCTGCATCGACATCCCAATCTCCATCATTCGTTCAGCATAACCCCTCCAAGAACCAGACAGGACCAGTTTGGAGGGTAAAACTTAGAACTCTTAATTATACAAACCAACAGACTTATATACAGAACAGTGGGGTCAGGGAACAATGTGTGGGACACCAGAGCAACACAAGTTGCCAGTGGGAAGGTGGGCACATAGGGCAATGGAGCCAGACATGAGTGCATTAACTGGCAATAGTGAGGGGTGGTGGGTAAACACTAGAACAAAGGGCTGGGGCTGGATACAATGGACCAGTATACACATTCACAACAGTGTCCTTTGTGGCAAAGCATCTTTTACATAATTTGATTCAGCCGCCTTCAAACCCCAGCCAATCCAGGGCTGAGGATAATGTGGCCAATCCTGGCCTCTGGTGTCTCATCTGCCTTTAGCCTATCAGACGCTATGGGTGGGTGGCTGACCGACCAATCCCTGGGACGCCTACTTCCCCCCATGTTAAGTCTATGGGGGACCTTTAAACATGGCACCCAGAGCCTGCCTACGTTCCACAGCCGGACAGTTTTCGTGATAGTCCTGCCGGCTGTCTCGGGCAACGTGAATTTAGTCCTTTGGAGGAGCTGTCTTTTCATGTAACCCCAACCAAGCTGCCAGACACTGATCCATGGCTCGTTAGATGCACTCAGCCCTCCGGGCTGATTAGTCTGTTGGGTCTGGCCTGGGCAGACCAGACGTGGTGTTCCCAGTCACCCTGTGCCCCCAATAAGCACAGGGTGACTTAGACCTGAGAGGGGACTGCCAAGATGAAAATGGCGCTTCCCCATGCGTGGAATCCCTGATCCGTAGGGAGGGGGCTGGCCCCCAGGCCATGGGGTTCCCGTGACACCTACCACCACCGTCCCCGCCGCTGCTTATACAGAGTAAAATAAGAGATGAACCTGGGGGCTATTAAATTATTTTGCTAATATCTACAATATAGGGGATAGTAATAATAAAGTATTACTATCCCTTTAACTGATGGGGAGTAAACAAAAAGTACTTAATCGGAAAGGGTAAAAAATGCTTTACCAAATAATGGACAAAACAAATGTGTTTGCTGTGTACAAGTCAATATTAGAAATATTATACTGTACATTGAAAGCTATTATCGCTTCCCTGCTTGAAGGATTACAGAAGTATTGTCTTTTTTTGGTCAGTTGCAAGTCAAGGTCAGCTGCATGACCCCGCTTCCCTCTTGATGCACCTGAGCCTCTCAGTCTGTATAATTTGTCTTTG
This sequence comes from Rhinophrynus dorsalis, assembly GCA_037306005.1. NCBI lineage: Eukaryota > Metazoa > Chordata > Amphibia > Anura > Rhinophrynidae > Rhinophrynus > Rhinophrynus dorsalis. The sequence continues at coordinate 480,280,703 of CM074722.1, forward strand.
AATGTCTCTATCTCTTCTCTTCCCTAAAGCAACACAAGTGAATTGTGTACAAGCACATTCGCCTTTCCTCCTTCACCTCCCCCCCCCACTTGACTGTATAAAAACTAACTTTCAATGTGCTATAATCTACTGAGGCAGACCTGTAAAAACAATGTAATGACTTAGGGCCTTGTGTTCAAAAAATGGCTGCCTGGATATTGTGATCTACATTTAACCCTGTGAGTGCAATGCGTTGCACACCCCCTCTGGCACTGAAAGGGTTAAGTACATTTTAGCGTCACTTATTTTTAGACTGAACTATTCAAAAATCTTAGGCCCACTTTTGAAACATGACAATATTTTATCAGAAAATGCAAGAAGGAAACATTTTTTTTAAATGTAGACATTTTGGCCCTTATGTACAAAATAGTAGAGACATTCTTGGGTAAACCAATAACACCATATTTTTATTTCTCCCCATGAGTTACTCTTGGTATGTCCCAGAATTCCTCCACTTTTCTTTTTGGAGGTGAGTTAAAGGAGCAGTAAACTTTTTTAGGAAAACACATATTTTATAGATCTTTTCCTGCTGAATAAAACAAGGTCACTCCCACTGCTGTCAGATGTTTTATTCAAAATTTATATCAGTTCAAATAATCAGGAAGTGAATTTACTGTGTTTACTTCCTGATAGTTCTAACTGACAGGAAGTGACAGGCAGTTTCTATCACATTCTATGGAGAACTGTATGTCTCTGACTTTTCTGACTTTCCGCTCCATTAGAATCTAACAGGAAATCTAATTAGAATTTGACCACTAGAGGGCACTGCTAATGTAAAAAAACATGGGTTTAAACTGTGATAACTCTGGAAATATAAATCTCTGGGCAGTAGAAGTACTCTTATTTTAACTCAATAGGAAAATCCCTACAATATATATTTTTTCATAAAAAAAAGTTTACTGCTCCTTTAAAACCAGAGTTAGTAACGCTATTTTTTTTTTAAAAAATTATTTGTTTTGAGGTTGCGTTTGAACATGCCCACTTTAAAGACCATTTCACTAAAACTGTTTTTTTGTGGTGTTAACTAGTAAAAAATGTCTTCATCTCTTTGAAAATGTTTCAGTTTAACCCCTTAATGACTGGCCACCGCAGCACATGGCTAGTACGCCTAGGATGAGATGTTCAAAAAGTTGTGGGAATGAAATTTTCTGTAATCAGAATGAAAAAGTTCTTACACTTTGGCCAAAATTGACAGACCGTGGAGTAAGAACTTTTCCATTCTGACTACAACGTCACTTATCACAACCTTTTGAACATCTCGCCCTAGGTATACTTCTTTAAGAAATTTAGGACTTGGTTCAATTGAGGCCTGTAAAAGGCTGGGAGGGCAAAATTGGATACCATCCTGTTAGCATAACATGCTAATGAGATATTCAATTGACCTACCAACTGAAAGCAAAACAGATGTTAGGCCACGGAAAAGGACTTATGGCCAAATGTCCATTTTGTATGTTAAGTTCCCAAAACCCCATTAAATAGCAGCAATAATGGGAACATTAAAGGAAAAAAGTTAGCAACTGGTGCCTGACACACTGTCAAGCACTTATCGTTAGTTTATCTGTATTACACGTATCTGTCATCCACTGTCATTCTTCTTCTATCCTCCTCCTTTTTTCTCCAATCTTCTTTCTTCTTCCTTCTCTCTTCCTTCTTCCATCTTCTTTTCATTGACTTGTAAAAAATAAAAAATAAAAAGAGAACCATAAATAAATAAATATGCCATGAAAAGAACTTGCAGATCTATGCATAGTTTAATCCGTTGAGTGCCAGAGAGGTACGCAACACTTTGCTGAGCAATGTGCTGCATACCTCTTTGGGACTCAAGGGGTTAAACTGAGGGTCACTGCTGTAGAACATGCCCAAATTGCAAAATGTTTGTCCCCATTATGGCCTCAATTCAAATATATTTCCCTATTATCATGGAAAACCGGCGAAAACGTCTTCAATAAAATATTTCCCTATCTTCTTTCTCCACTGGTGGAGGACAAAGGCAGAAGTAGCACCCCCCCCCCCCCCCCATTTGCCTTACTGGCCGATGCACATTCCATTGCAAGGGAATTCGCCTAATGGGGATAATTGAACCGAGGTCTTAGAGTCAAGAAAGTAGATCCCCACAACTGACATGATTTCTAGAATAGAGTTAGCCATCCCTAGTCCTTAAGAGTTATCAGCAGTGTATGATTTCAGAATACTGCTTTATGAGCACGGGTAGGCCAATCATAGTGACTGAGCCACCAATTAGTCCACCTTTGTTCCTGCTGGAATATCCTGAAAAGATGCACATTTGATAGCTCTTGAGGAAAACTGTTGACTACCCCTGGTCTGGAATCCGAACAGTTGACAGATCCACCTGGTATCTAGACAGTTTTGTGTCTCCCCCCCAAATTCCCTACCTCTAATAAGTTGGGGTGCACAATGTAACCCAGATAGCCCCAAAGGATCATTCTGTCTTATGGAATCTAGAAAAATAGTTACAATTTAATAGGATACCCAAAAACAATATATTGTAGCATTAATGCATGCTCCTTTTTTTTTTTTTTTAAATAATAATTTTTTAAATAATTTTGACAGAACTTTCAGCTGCTAATAAGTCGCCCTTGAATTATTAAACATATGGAGACTAGCATCCTAATACATGTATTACCTCTGTAAAGTGCCGTATTCTAAAGAAATCTTTCATCCTAGTAGACCGGAAGTCAGGCATCAGCGCAGACAACTTGTCTGTATGCCTGCTCCATCAGTCCTGGTCTCCTGTAAGAAGCACTGCAGCATACCACATGGTAACCGGAAGGGCTGACGGCGCAGTCGCGCAGACTGCACTAACCTGACCATTAGTCTCCTAAGATGAAAAATTTCTTTGGAATGTCTGCGCTGATGCCTGACTTCTGGTCTCCTAGGATGAAAGATTTCTTTAGAATTCGGAACTTTACAGAGGTAATGCATGTATTAGGATGCTAGTAGTTTAATAATTCAAGGGTGACTTATTAGCAACTGAAAGTTTCACTTTGACTATGCATTTTATTAATTTGTTTATTTACACGGGCCAAGGTCTGGGTGATGATAACCCTCTGAGTGCCAGAGGGGTACGCAACGCATTGCTTTGTATTGCTTTAGGGAGTGGGCCGGTCCTGTTCTGCGTCCTGCTGCCGTTGCAGTCATGTACTGTAGAGACTGCTCGAAAGCACAGAATGCTCCCAGCACAGAACATCCTAGCATTCTGTGCGTTCAAGCAGTCTCTACTGTGCATGATGGCTTCTGACAAACATCCTATCAAATTATTACATAGGATTTTTATTGTACTCTTTCCTGTCTCAGACAGTGAGCTCCCTGGATCTCTGTTTACAGAGAGCTTCCTGGTTAGTGGCCGTGCTGCAGGACTTGTGATCCTCTGGGGGTTTTGCACTATGGTTTGCTATATCATTGATAAAGCAAAGATGACTTCTCCAGTGATATCGCTTCTCCAGTTCCTATGTTATTCTATAGAGACTATGCACTAACATCTCCAAAGTTGGAGAAATCTTAGTTCATTGGCTCCAAAGAATAACATAGAAATTGGAGAAGTGGTATCACTGGAGAAGTTATCTCCACTTTATCACTTCTTTATCCCACCTTAGTGCATCTCCCCCAACTGTTGTTATATTATGCTGAGTGAATGTGAAAGCAGGTATAGGGATGCAATGTAATTAATTTTACATAAGCAACTTTTATTTAAATATGAATGCACTTGCAAACGATGTAAAGTCAAAATAATAGGTTCCTGTCTCTTACACTACAACATATCTGAGCTTCCTGGGGACAAGAAAGCTAAATTTGTCCACTCCCTAAAGCTCTGACATGCAAACACTCCTCCTTCAAACTGCAGATAGAGGGCGCTAAATTCAATGAAGGTGGAATGCAGAGACAACGGAAATATGTGATAATTAACCCTCTGAGTGCTGGATTGCATTGCAATCCATTGCATGCCTCTCTGGTAGTCAAACAGTTAATTCTGTCGTGATGCCACAGCTGTGTACCAGGGAACTACTAGATGTGTGGTTCATATGAGTAGACTCGCATCATGGTAGTTGTTAAAGGGATAGTAATGTTTCACAATAAAAGCAGCTCCAATTAATCTTCATAGTATTTGGGCCATGGAGAGTGTTATTTCAACACTGTCAGAGTTGTTGTTCAAGAGTAACTGAATGACAAAGTATCCCTCTCTCGCCCCTTTTACTTAGTGTAAACCGCCTCCCCTCAGATATGGAATCTGGTCACATGACCGGACAGCTCCCAGCAAGGGACAATCTTCTTACTGTACCATAAGGAAAACCCTGCCTGGGTGTGGGCAGAACAATCTTAATGTCCCTGAACCAGTTTTATGCCCCTCTACAGGCTATTATTTAACCGGTTGGATGCTAGAGATATATTCAATGCATTGCAGAGCAATACGTCAGAAATCTCTTTAACAGCTAAAAAGTTAAAACTATTTTGCCCTTGCTGGTTTTAGGCCAATGGTACTTTCTGTGCCAGGAAATAATGAGTGAGACTTGGGGCGGGGGGATTGGGGGTGTGGCCATGGGTGGAGCTAAAGGTGCCTTGGCTAGGAGCACCTGGGATGTAAGTCTGTCCCTGGTCTTAGATCTCTTCCTCAGTCATGTTATGTATGCTAAAACCTCTCAGCCTATAGAGGGATCACGTTTGCTCTGCTTATCTCCTCCATTGCCCTTATGAACGTTGCAACAGCCATAGCTCTGTACAAGGTGCTAAACACAATACACTGTACTTATAGGGATCCGTTACCTAAAAACAACCACGTTGAATTAGCCATTTTTTGGTTTTTAGAAGGCTATGAGTTAATAATTAATATTAACCCTTTGAATACCAGAGGGATACAGAGAGAGGGGATATGATAGAAAATACATGAAGGGATTTAACAAAGTGCAGGATGGAAGTACATTTCAAAGGATTAAAAAATGTTAGGACAAAAGGCCATAGTCTAAAACTAGAGGGACACAGGTTTAGACGTAATGTAAGAAAGTTTTACTTCCCTGAGAGGGTAGTAGATAAGTGAAATAGCCTACCACCAGAAGTGGTAGAGGTTAATACAGTGAAGGAATGTAAGCATGCATGGGATAGGCATTAGGCTGTCCTGAACATAAGACAAGACCAAGGACCAAAAAAGGTTTGACATTTTTACTGTAGGAAAATGGCAGACTAGACGGACTGAATGGTTCTTATTCTATGTTTCTGTGTTTCTAAGGGTATTCTCACTGCTGAGTTTTTTTTATTCTAAAGTTATTGCAGTTTAAACTTGATTTTTTAGTTGCGGTATCACAGTGGCCTGAAATTGTACAGTGGAGCTGTTGCTGCACCATCCTATGGACAGCTCTGGTCAGTTGACCATTAACCTCCATAGGAGGGTGTAGCAACAGTGCCACTGTACAATTTCAGGCCACTGTGATAATGCATCTAAAAAATTCAAGTTTAAACTGCAATATCTTTTGAATAAAAAAACTCTCAGCAGTGGGAGTAGCCTTGTTTTACTTGGGGGATAAACCGTACAATATAGTTTTTTTCTCATTTTAAGTATTACTATAAATGGATAATAATGTTTCACAATAAAAGCAGCTCCAATTAATCTTCATAGTACTTGGGCCATAGAGAGCGTTATTTCAATACTGTCAGAGTTGTAGTTCAAGAGTAATTGAATGATAAAGTATCCTACTCCCGCCCCTTTTACCTAGTGTAAGCCACCTCCCCTCAGATGTGGAATCTGGTCCACAGACCAGACAGCTCACAGCAAGGGACAATCTTCTTACTGTCAGAACAATGAAAACCCTGCCCCCCTTGACAGGTTTTTCAGGATTTTCCTTAATGATCACTGAAGATTGTCCCTCTCTGCAATCCGTCTGGACACAACCTTTCTGTTCGAGGTGAACACTGTTACATCAATAAAAGAGGGGGGAGGGGGATACTTTATCATTCCATTACTTTTGAACTACAACTCTCTCAGTATCGAAACAGCACTCTCCATTGCACAAATACTATGAAGATTAATTGGAGCCGCTTTTATTTTGAAATATTACTATCCCTTTAAGTAATAGCCTATAACGTGTTATATAAATTTCTGCAGTACAGTGAAATTGCTCTGGACACACCAACAACTCAAAATATGGGTGTGGTCACCACAGCTGAGGCTCCCCTCAAAATTTGAGGGTCTAGGCAGTTGCCCTTTTTGCCTACTGGGAAATCCTGCACTGTGAATATGAAGCAGCAACATTCTGAAATATTATGCCAAGAACCAATGGCTGTTACTGTGCCATATCATGCTCTTTAAAACTAATTATACATAGCTTTAAAGATTACTAAAGTTTGTGATTAATCAGCAGAAAGAGTAAATGAAATATATAGACCAAATTGGAACAATCTGGAAAATATGGCACGTTAATATATATCCACATTCTGTTATTTCTCTGACCTTTCTACTACGATTCAGAATATGGTAAGTGAATAACAAGGTAATTGTTATGTTCTGCAAAAGCTCAAATCTCAAATGCAATGGCAGATTTATAGAACGGGAAACATTTAAAACTGTATAAATGCCCCCTTGGGTTTTAAATGTACTAACAATGATATTTTTGCCATTAACAAGAACACTTCACTTAATAGTGTTTAGCAACAGAGCACAGAAGTCATTTAAATGAAGGGCAGTGTATGTTCTATGAATGCTTCATTTGTAAGATGCTCAGAACATATGCTCCCATCCTGAATCATTTAAAAATGAAGGACCTTTGTAAGTGTATTTTTTAACAATAGTTTGAGAAAAAGCCTTCATATAATACAGACTGCAGACTGGATACGGTTAAAAAGTTCACTAATATTATTTTACAAATTCATACAAGGACATTTGAGGTCAGCGTGCAAGAAAACATAGCACAAAAGGTCCACGTGCAAATGCTTTTAAGCTAAATGTTTTTGTGGACGTAGGGGGGAGAATAACAAAGGCTTGGGGAGGGTTAGCCTTCTCTCCCTGAAACTAACAGCAACAGGATATTTTCTCTCTACAGAGGGACTTACATACAATGTCAGATTGGGCAAACAAATGGAATATGAAGTTTAATGTGGGGAAGTGTAAAGTCATGCATTTGGGAGGAAATAATCCCAAGGCTACTTATGAACTTAATGGAAACATTTTAGGGGACTCATTGCTAGAGAAAGACCTGGGTATTCTTGTCAACTACAAACTTGGAAACAGTGACCAGTGTCAAACAGCAGTAGCAAAGGCAAACAAAGTCCTGTCTTGCATAAAAAGAGGTATCGAAGCAAGAGTGGATAACATTATTTTGCCATTGTACAAATCATTGGTAAGACCACACCTTGAGTATGCAGTGCAATTTTGGGCACCGGTTCTGAAAAAGGATATAGTAGAACTAGAAAGGGTACAGCGGAGAGCAACAAAATGAATTAAGGGAATGGAGTACTTGACGTATGAGGAACAACTAGACAAATTAGGTTTATTTACTCTAGAGAAAAGACGACTAAGAGGAGACCTTATCACAAGTATATGAGAGGTCAATACAAGGATCTCTGCGGTGAGCTATTTATTCCAAGGCCTGATCAGGTGACTAGGGGACACCCCTTGAGATTAGAGGAAAGGAGGTTTAAACTTCAGCAGAGGAAGGGGTTTTTACGGTAAGGTCTGTTAAATTGTGGAATTCATTGCCCAGGGAGGTGGTTATGGCAGATACAATGGATACATTTAAGAGAAGATTAGATACATTTCTTTCAAAAGGGAACATACAGAGTTATACTGTTTATCAGTAGGCAGATCAGGAAGGTCTGACAAAGACTAATTTAATTGGCAGCAGGAAAGCTATACAATTCTCAGTTACTGAGGTATGAGGAGAAGGTTGAACTTGATGGACTTGTGTCTTTATTGAACCTAATTTACTATGTTACTATATGTTAGTAATACCAGCCATCTTATGTCGCTCAAGGACACTTAACCCTTTGAGTGCCAGGAACCATTTCTTACACTCTGTAGGCCAGACACATTTTCAGCACTTTTGCTCTCCGTTTAGGCATGATTCCCACAAGTAACTTTCTACTTCCATATGGAAAACCACAAATATTTGTTTCCAGAACGAATTAAGGTTTTGCATGAAGTAAATGTTTCTTCATGCTAAAAGCTATGATTTCATAAATAAAGTAAAAAAAAATATGTATTTTGCTAAAATCACACACTATATATAAAAAACATTTATGCTGATTGTGAAAATTTCAATTATATGAAAAAACCCAAGTACAAAAATACCAAATATGTAGTTTTACCAACATGCATGGCCTGTGAAGACTCCTATTTACCAGGAGAGCAAAATGGTATTTTCAGCTTTATGAACTAAAACAATCATTCCAGGGGTTACATGGTAAAACTACCCTAAAGCAGCTGAATAACTACATAAAACTATATATTTCCAGAAAATAGATATCACACTACACTTGCCTTTCTGTCCCTAACCTGATGTGCACTAATGTTTTCAGAAGGGGGGACTAAAGGAAAAGAATAGAATTTTCTATACTTCTACTCCTTCAAATGTACTAATATCTCTGAAAGCCATTTCTTACCGTTTCATTAGCTAATGCTCTTACAAGAAAATCACACACCACTATTATGAAATTACATACTGTAGGGGGTGCCAGAAGTACAAAACTACACCAACAACCTCTAATTTTTCTTAAATTTTTTCAATTATGACTTGCCTGTACCAAAATGGTTATAACAGCTACAGGCCTTTTTTTTTTACATTTCCACCCTTACAAATGTACTGAGATCTGTGAAAATCACACCCCACTATTATGAAATTACATACTGTAGGGGGTGCCAGAAGTACAAAACTACACCAACAACCTCTAATTTTTCTTAAATTTTTTCAATTATGACTTGCCTGTACCAAAATGGTTATAACAGCTAGAGGCCTTTTTTTTTTACATTTCCACCCTTACAAATGTACTGAAATCTGTGAAAATCACACCCCACTATTATGAAATTACATACTGTAGGGGGTGCCAGAAGTACAAAACTACACCAACAACCTCTAATTTTTCTTACATTTTTTCAATTATGACTTGTCTGTATCAAAATGGGTATAACAGCTACAGGCATTTTTTTTACATTTCCACCCTTACAAATGTACTGAAATCTGTGAAAATCACACCCCGCTATTATGAAATTACATACTGTGGGGGGTGCCAGAAGTACAAAACTACACCAACAACCTCTAATTTTTCTTAAATTTTTTCAATTATAACTTGCCTGTACTAAAATGGTTATAACAGGCATTTTTTTTACATTTCCACCCTTACAAATGTACTGAAATCTGTGAAAACAATGGAATTACTAACTATATTCGTCAATAGTGCTCTTAGAAGAAAAATGCACCCCATTGGCATGAGTTGATCTACCATTGGGGGTACCAGAAGCTCAAACCTACACCTACAACAACCTCAAACGTGATTTGTCTGTACTAAAATGGTTGTAACAGCTACATAACTTAAGAAAAGGTATACAAAGCATAACATTTTGCAAATAATACAACTTACCACATAAAATGAGGGGCAATATGCCTGTCTACCCCTAGCATGATGTGCTTACATGTTTCTAGAATGTGGTGGTAAAAGAAAAAAATGACATTTTGTTTTAATTTCTACCCTGTCAAATATGCAGAAATCTTTGAACATGATGGAATTTCCAAGAGCTACCGCTCTTATGAAAAAAATGGCACCCCATTGGTATAAGTTCACACACTGTATGGGTTGCTAAAAGCACAAAACTACACCTACCTGTTTTCTTTTTAAAGGGATAGTAATACTTTATTATTACTATTCCCCATATTGTAGATATTTGCAAAATAATTTAATAGCCACCAGGTTCATCTCTCAAACCTTTATGGTTTGAGAGATAATCGAAGGCAAAGTTCCCCTCTCCGTCCCCCTTCCCTGAAGTCAGTGTTGTACTGACTGCAGTAATATCTGTTATGACTTCCATCAGGTGGCTCTGCAGCAGAGCCGCAATCTCGTTAGTGAAAAATAATTAATTCACTGAAACAGTCTTCTATGTGTACTTGCAAACCAAGCACATGTAGAAGACCATTTCAGTGAAATAATTATTTTTCACTAACGCGATCTCGTCTCAGCTGCAGGGCCGCAGGCCTGTCATACGACAGACTTCCCCTGCAGTCAGTACAACGCTGACTTCAGGGAAGGGGGAGGGAGGAGGGAATTTTGCCTTCGGTTATTTCTCAAACCATAAAGGTTTGAGAGATGAACCTGGGGGCTATTAAATTATTTTGCAAATATCTACAATATGGGGAATAGTAATAATAACGCATTGCTATCCCTTTAAGAAAGGCTGCCTTACTAAAATTGTCATTAGAGATGTGAAAGAATGCTAGGCAAGGTATACTGTTTTGGAAAGTAGACATTTACACACATCAGCTGAAGGTTCACTTGCCGTTCTGCCCCTAGGCTTGAGTGAACAAATATTTCCATAAGCTGAAACTATAGGAAAAATACATACTTTTTATATTTATATATTTCCGCCATTTCAAGGACACTAAGGGCTAGATTCTATTGCAGGAGATAAATGTTAACACCCGTTTTATCAAACATTTTCCTGTTGAAGTCTATGGGGAAAACTGGAGATAAACGCAGAGATAAAATTAGCACCTGCAATAGAATCCAGCCCTAAATCTTTAAAAATCATAGAATGTACTATTGTATTCAGTATCTGCTACCAGTCTGAGGAAAAAGGTACCACATTTATGTATGTTAACATATAAAATGGGGTAACCAGTAACAATAACCTACACCTGCCACTTTTCTTTTTGAAATTACCTGCCTGCACTAAAATGGTCGTAGCCATTAGAAGTAAGGTAGGCGAGGTATTACATTTTAGAAAGTAGACGTCCTCCCACATGAAATGAGAGATCACTTGTCTTTTTTATTATAAGGCTGGCATGTGAAACTATTTCCAGAATGTGGTATTATAGGAAAAAAAGCATGCTTTTTTATACACATCAGTCACTTCAAAGATACTAAACTGGTTCAAAACTATTGATTTCATAGTGTATTCAGGACCTACTGCCAGCCTAAGAAAAATGGTATCCCGCCAGTATGGGTTGACATACCATTTTGGGTGCCAGCAGCATGTGTATATGTGATTCTACGACTACAATTTGAAACAAGCTAGGGAGTCAGCCCATTTATGTGCAGATCTGCGACTGCCAGTGGAGGCAGGTGGTGGAAGGGGTTAGGCAGGTGGGTATGTCTACCCATGGGCAGTGGAACAAGGCTGGGGGGGTCAGATAGTGCTTGTGGGGGGATCTGTGACTACAAGTGTGCACTGGAATCAGCTTGGGAATCAGTCCCCCACATACACATATGGAGCTGCTTCTTTGTAAGCAAACTGCACTAGTGGGAACAAATCCTATATAATAATTTGCTAGAATATTTGTCAGAAGCTGTCATGCACAGTAGAGACTGCCCAAATGCACAGAATGCTTTGAGCACAGAATGCTGGGAGGTGTAGGAATGCTGGGAGCACGGAATGCTGGGAACATTCTGTGCTTTCGGGCAGTCTCTACAGTGCATGACTGCGTTGGCGGCACGCAGAACAGGACCGGCCTCTTAACCCTTTGAGTGCCAGAGGGGTATGTAACACATTGCAAAGCAATGTATTGCCTACCCCTATGGCACTCAAAGGGTTAACATCACCCGCACCTTGGCCGGTGTACACGGGCTTTTACACTAGTATTTATAATAATACCTGAAATTCTGATTTACTTAAATAGGAATTTTAATCCTTGGAGTGCTAAAAAGATCTTATAAACACCTTGAAAAACAATATGTTACAGACTTCTTTGGCATTCAGGGGATTAAAATCCCAATTTCAATAATTTTTTAATTTGGGGTATGTTCCCTTATAGTGCTGAATGCACCCATAAAACAGTTTAGAAATTTTGGGTCACCCCCCCTATCATTTTACATGTCATTTGTCAAGGGCATAATTAGGAATACACCTGCATAAAACTGATTTATTGGTAGGTTTCACAATCAGAAAAGCAACAACAAAGAAATTTATTTTTCATTAGTTTGTAGCCCTTAAATAAAGAAGAAAAACGCCAGCAGCTGCATCTCTCAATCCCTTGTGGTTTGAGAGATAACCATTTACAAAGTTCTCAGCAATCTAGCTGACAGAATTGGAATCCAGTCTACAGACCGGCCGGCGTCTCTGCAGCAGAGCCGAGATTCTGTTAATGAAAAAGAAATCTTTCACTTAAAAGGTCTTCTACATCCCTGTGTTTAGGAGATCAGACTGTGTGGTGTGTATATAAGTGTATCACCCCGTTGTCCCTGTGTTTAGGAGATCAGACTGTGTGGTGTGTATATAAGTGTATCACCCTGGTGTCCCTGTGTTTAGGAAACCAGACTGTGTGGTGTGTATAGAAATGTATCACCCAGATGTCCCTGTGTTTAGGAGATCAGACTGTGTGATGTGTATATAAGTGTATCACCCTGGTGTCCCTGTGTTTAGGAGATCAGACTGTATGGTGTGTATATAAGTGTATCACCCTGGTGCCCCTGTGTTTAGGAGAACAGACTGTGTGGTGTCTATATAAGTGTATCACCCTGGTGTCCCTGTGTTTAGGAGATCAGACTGTGTGGTGGTTATAGAAGTGTATCACCCTAGTGTCCCTGTGTTTAGGAGATCAGACTGTGTGGAGTGTATATAAATGTATCACCCCGTTGTCCCTGTGTTTAGGAGATCAGACTGTGTGGTGTGTATATAAGTGTATCACCCTGATGTCCCTGTGTTTAGGAGATCAGACTGTGTGGTGTGTATATAAGTGTATCACCCTGGTATCCCTGTGTTTAGGAGATCAGACTGTGTGGTGTGTATAGAAGTGTATCACCCTGGTGTCCCTGTGTTTAGGAGATCAGACTGTGTGGTGTGTATAGAAGTGTATCACCCTGGTGTCCCTGTGTTTAGGAGATCAGACTGTGTGGTGTGTATACAAGTGTATCACCCTGGTGTCCCTGTGTTTAGAAAATCAGACTGTGTGGTGTGTATAGAAGTGTATCACCCAGATGTCCCTGTGTTTAGGAGATCAGACTGTGTGATGTGTATATAAGTTTATCACCCTGGTGTCCCTGTGTTTAGGAGATCAGACTGTGTGGTGTGTATATAAGTGTATCACCCTGGTGTCCCTGTGTTTAGGAGATCAGACTGTGTGGTGTGTATATAAGTGTATCACCCTGGTGTCCCTGTGTTTAGGAGATCAGACTGTGTGGTGTGTATATAAGTGTATCACCCTGGTGTCCCTGTGTTTAGGAGATCAGACTGTGTGGTGTGTATATAAGTGTATCACCCTGGTGTCCCTGTGTTTAGGAAATCAGACTGTGTGGTGTGTATAGAAATGTATCACCCAGATGTCCCTGTGTTTAGGAGATCAGACTGTGTGATGTGTATATAAGTGTATCACCCTGGTGTCCCTGTGTTTAGGAGATCAGACTGTGTGGTGTCTATATAAGTGTATCACCCTGGTGTCCCTGTGTTTAGGAGATCAGACTGTGTGGTGGTTATAGAAGTGTATCACCCTAGTGTCCCTGTGTTTAGGAGATCAGACTGTGTGGAGTGTATATAAATGTATCACCCCGTTGTCCCTGTGTTTAGGAGATCAGACTGTGTGGTGTATATATAAGTGTATCACCCTGATGTCTCTGTGTTTAGGAGATCAGACTGTGTGGTGTGTATAGAAGTGTATCACCCTGGTGTCCCTGTGTTTAGGAGATCAGACTGTGTGGTATGTATATAAGTGTATCACCCTTGTGTCCCTGTGTTTAGGAGATCAGACTGTGTGGTGTGTATATAAGTGTATCACCCTGGTGTCCCTGTGTTTAGGAGAACAGACTGTGTCATGTGTATATAAGTGTATCACCCTGGTGTCCCTGTGTTTAGGAGATCAGACTGTGTGGTGTGTATAGAAGTGTATCACCCTGGTGTCCCTGTGTTTAGGAGATCAGACTGTGTGGTGTGTATACAAGTGTATCACCCTGGTGTCCCTGTGTTTAGGAAATCAGACTGTGTGGTGTGTATAGAAGTGTATCACCCAGATGTCCCTGTGTTTAGGAGATCAGACTGTGTGATGTGTATATAAGTTTATCACCCTGGTGTCCCTGTGTTTAGGAGATCAGACTGTGTGGTATATATATAAGTGTATCACCCTGGTGTCCCTGTGTTTAGGAGATCAGACTGTGTGGTGGTTATAGAAGTGTATCACTCTGGTGTCCCTGTGTTTAGGAGATCAGACTGTGTGGTGTGTATACAAGTGTATCACCCTGGTGTCCCTGTGTTTAGGAAATCAGACTGTGTGGTGTGTATAGAAGTGTATCACCCAGATGTCCCTGTGTTTAGGAGATCAGACTGTGTGATGTGTATATAAGTTTATCACCCTGGTGTCCCTGTGTTTAGGAGATCAGACTGTGTGGTATATATATAAGTGTATCACCCTGGTGTCCCTGTGTTTAGGAGATCAGACTGTGTGGTGGTTATAGAAGTGTATCACTCTGGTGTCCCTGTGTTTAGGAGATCAGACTGTGTGGTGTGTATAGAAGTGTACCACCCTGGTGTCCCTGTGTTTAGGAGATCAGACTGTGTGATGTATATAAGTGTATCACCCTGGTGTCCCTGTGTTTAGGAGATCAGACTGTGTGGTGTGTATAGAAGTGTATCACCCTGGTGTCCCTGTGTTCAGGAGATCAGACTGTGTGGTGTGTATATAAGTGTATCACCCTGGTTTCCCTGTGTTTAGGAGATCAGACTGTGTGGTGTGTATATAAGTGTATCACCCTGTTGTCCCTGTGTTTAGGAGATCAGACTGTGTGGTGTGTATAGAAGTGTACCACCCTGGTGTCCCTGTGTTTAGGAGATCAGACTGTGTGATGTATATAAGTGTATCACCCTGGTGTCCCTGTGTTTAGGAGATCAGACTGTGTGGTGTGTATAGAAGTGTATCACCCTGGTGTCCCTGTGTTCAGGAGATCAGACTGTGTGGTGTGTATATAAGTGTATCACCCTGGTTTCCCTGTGTTTAGGAGATCAGACTGTGTGGTGTGTATATAAGTGTATCACCCTGGTGTCCCTGTGTTTAGGAGATCAGACTGTGTGGTGTGTATAGAAGTGTATCACCCTGGTGTCCCTGTGTTTAGGAAATCAGACTGTGTGGTGTGTATATAAGTGTATCACCCGGGTGTCCCTGTGTTTAGGAGATCAGACTGTGTGGTGGTTATAGAAGTGTATCACTCTGGTGTCCCTGTGTTTAGGAGATCAGACTGTGTGGTGTGTATAGAAGTGTATCACCCTGGTGTCCCTGTGTTTAGGAAATCAGACTGTGTGGTGTGTATATAAGTGTATCACCCGGGTGTCCCTGTGTTTAGGAGATCAGACTGTGTGGTGGTTATAGAAGTGTATCACCCTGGTGTCCCTGTGTTTAGGAGATCAGACTGTGTGGTGTATATATAAGTGTATCACCCGGGTGTCCCTGTGTTTAGGAGACCAGACTGTGTGATGTGTATATAAGTGTATCACCCTGGTGTCCCTGTGTTTAGGAGATCAGACTGTGTGGTGTGTATAGAAGTGTATGACCCTGGTGTCCCTGTGTTTAGGAGATCAGACTGTGTGGTGTGTATATAAGTGTATCACCCTGGTGTCCCTGTGTTTAGGAGATCAGACTGTTGTGTGTGTATATATGTGTATCACCCTGGTGTCCCTGTGTTTAGGAGATCAGATTGTGTGGTGTGTATATAAGTGTATCACATTGCTCCACAGCAATAAAACTCACATTATTGTTTGTATAAACGTCAGTATATGTGTGTATAAATTAGTCCATGTAAATAAAACAGTTTAATCTTGTTCTAAGTAATTTATTAGGTTACACAAGGAAGTGTCAATAGGTCGTAAAATAGACTAAAAGTTCTTGGTAATGCCCCACCCACCAGCCACGCCCACAGTAAAAACCCCTAAAACACAAGTGTCTCTCTTTGGCAATTTGAAATGTTGAGAGGTATGCTATTTGGAATATCTAGTCCCCTAGTATTATAGAGTCCAAAGTCCAGATTATAGATCTTTGTTTAAAGCGGAACTATCACCCCAAATAAAGTCCCCCCCAATAAATATTCATATAGCCATGAGCATAGAAATAGCACTATTATCCAGCATAAGTACAGCGTTATTAAGAAATCCAGCTTGATCTAAACGGACAGGCAGGCATCAGCACAGACATCTTACCTTAGAGAGAGCTGTGCTGTCTGTCCTGGTCTCCTCTAGGAGGCGCTGCATTGTACCTTAAAGGAGCAGTAAACTTTTTTTTATGAAAACACATATTATATAGAGCATTTCCTGCTGAATAAAACAAGGGTTCTCCCATCACTGTCAGATGTTTTATTCAAAATTTATATCAGTTCAAATAATCAGGAAGTGAATTTACTGTGTTTACTTCCTGATAGTTCTAACTGACAGGAAGTGAATTTACTGTGTTTACTTCCTGATAGTTCTAACTGACAGGAACTGACATGCAGTTTCTATCACATTCTATGGAGAACTGTATGTCTCTGACTTTTCTGACTTTCCTCTCCATTAGAATCTAACAGGAAATCTAATTAGACCACTAGAGGGCACTGCTAATGTAAAAAAACATGGGTTTAAACTGTAATAACTCTGGAAATATAAATCGCTTGGCAATGGGAATACCCTTATCTTACTCAATAGGAAAATCCCTACAATATATATTTTTACATAAAAAAAGTTTACTGCTCCTTTAAGGTAACAGGAAGGGACTGAAGGCACGGGTACACAGATACCTCTAAAGCAAGATGCCTGCCCGTAAGTCTCAGATCAACTAGGATTTCTTAATAACGCTGTACTTATGCTGGATAATACTACTATTTCTAAGCTATCGCTATATGAATAATTATTGTGTGTGGGGGGCTATTTGATGTGATAGTTCTGCTTTAATTCTCTAATGGGTGATTAAAGCTATCCCTAAAAAAGACATTCCTATGGCACATAAACTGTTGCTGTTTGACGTTTTATGTAAAGTATAGTCCATATGCAAAGATAAACAAAGGAAAAGGGAAAGGCGGTCTTGCCCCTTCCCTTCTGTGCACTAAGAGGATGTCCGTGATGCACTCTGGGTGAGAATCACTAGAACAGAATAGGCCTTATCTGCAAACTGCTCCATAACGGAGTAATAAATTAACCCTTTGCGTTGTGTACCCCTCTGGCACTCAAAGGTTTCAAAAATAAAAATTTTCAAACTCCCATTTCTCTAAATCGGGCAATTCGTCAGTGACCTCGTTAGTATTCAAGAGGATAAAACTCTTTTCTTAAAGGAGCATGAAACTTTTTTATATATTAAGAAACCATATCTTGTACATTTTTTCCTGTTGAACATAACAAGGGTACTACCACTGCTGAGAGATGCATATTTCCAGAGTTATTACAGTTTACATTTTTTTTACATTAACAGTGCCCTCTAGTGATCACATTCCAATTAGTTATTTTATTACATTCTGTGTGAGAGGTGAATCACTCACAAGCAATTCGCCATAGAATGTGATAGAAACTGCTGAGTCATGCTGTCAGAACCTTTGGGAAGTAATCACACTGTAATTAATTTCCTGAAAATTTAAACTGTTATAACTTTTGAATAAAACAACTGACAGTGGTGGGAGTGCCCTTGTTTTACTCAGCAGGAAAGGCTGCTTAACATAAAAGTTTTCATGAAAACGTTTACTGCTCCTTTACGTAACTGGAATTTTTATTATTACCCTATGGTGTAAATGGTTTTGTCCAGAATTGCTCTTCTTTCCTTTTGAAGATAGCATTCTAAGGAACTGATTCGTCCTGCTAATGAAAAAGCATTACATTGGAGATCTCCCTGGCATTCAAGGAGTTAAAGGGATAGTAATACTTAAAATGTAAAAAAAATAGGGTTTATCCCCTTGAGTAAAACAAGGGTACTCCCACTGCTGAAAGGTGCTTTATTCAAAACGTATTACAGCTCACAGTTAAATTTTTTTGGGTGCAATATCACAGTGGCCTGAAATTGTATAGTGGAGCTGTTGCTAATAAAACTAAAACAAAGGCAGGGATTCTTTACAGCAAGGGTGGTAAGGCTATAGAATTCTTTGCCTCGGGATGTTGTGCTTGCAGATAATGCAACTGCGTTCAAAAAAGCAATGGATGCCTATCTAGCACAAAACAGTATTGATAATTATGACAGATGGCTTCAAAGCAAATAGGATATTGATCCGGGGAACTAGTTGACTACCAATTGGAGTCAGGAAGGAATAATTTCTCCACCACACACACTTGGGATTAGATTGGAAATGGCTCCAGAGGGCTTCTGGATCAACTTTGAGCTGTAATAACTTTTGAACAAAGCACCTTTCAACAGTGGGAGTACTCTTGTTTTACTCAGGGGGATAAACCCTACAACAACTTTTTTTTTTACATTTTAAGTATTACTATCCCTTTAAAGGACCCTTGAAAACAAAGAGTATTTGGGGGATTCTCAGTTATCCACTAACTACACAATTTCCACTTATTTTAACTCCTTGAATGTTAGAGAAGTGCTCCAACCCAGGCATTGCTTTGCAGGGAGTTGGAAACCCCATTAGCACTCCAGAGATTAAACCTATGATTGCCAGAGTGGTATGCAGTGCATTGCAGAGCAATGTGCTGCATACCCCTCTGGCACTCAAAGGGTTAAAACCCCATTTAAATCAGCAGTAGGTTTTATTTCATTGTGGAAAAGGTCTTTAGTTTCTAGCCCAGTCTAAATTATGATGGACATCGCGCTGCCTATATTTTTTTCGTAAAACAGGAAAAAAAGTTATTCCTGCCTTTAAATACCTTATTAAAAGAGAATTGCGATGGTACCTTGGCTCACAAATGATATCCATCTGCTCATACAGTGAGTCATTTTAGATACAGCAATTTTCAAAAGAGCAGATAGAATAGCAAATTGCAAATTGAGGGCCAGTTTAATTTGAGAAAGTCAAACCTCATCCTTGAGATGTGATAGCTTATTAATTTAGCATTAAAGTTAGAGAATTGAACTAAGGACCTGGATCATATAAAATACTTCATTTGGCAAGTGGACCTTTATCTTTGACGCTGGTAAGACATTGTCTCTTTTTAACTCGTTGTTGACTTCTATTGCTGACCAGAAGAGAGAGAATATTAATTAAGGGAAAATATGTAATTAAGTGAGAAAAACTTCTTACCAAACATGATTTGTTTTACTCTAGAGAAAAGATGTCTAAAGGGGGTGACTTTGTCATATTGTGCAAGTACGTGTGAGTTCAATACAAGGATCTATCTAGTGAAGCTTCCTGATCAGATAACTAGTGACCACTCCTTAAAAGGGAACTTTCACCTCCTCATTATCCTTATTGTATCCCTTCCTTTGTGTCCCCTCTGTACAGTGTGGCCTTTCTTTTTGCCTACAAATCTGTTTAAATGAAGAAAAAAGATACTTGAATTGTGTACCTGATGACGTTAGCAGCCACACAGCCGCACAGCCGCGCACCGTACGGTGCAGAAGACACTCCCACAGCCTCAGCTCCTTTCACTTGCCCCAGCATCCTCCGATGACGGAGGCGTTCTGTTAGTAAGCTGGAGAGAGATCTCATTGGCAGAGATCGATATCTAGCCAATGAGATCTCTCTCCAGCTTACTAACAGAACGCCTCCGTCATCGGAGGATGCTGGGGCAAGTGAAAGGAGCTGAGGCTGTGGGAGTGTCTTCTGCACCGTACGGTGCGCGGCTGTGCGGCTGCTAACGTCATCAGGTACACAATTCAAGTATCTTTTTTCTTCATTTAAACAGATTTGTAGGCAAAAAGAAAGACCGCACTGTACAGAGGGGACACAAAGGAAGGGATACAATAAGGATAATGAGGAGGTGAAAGTTCCCCTTTAAAGGGATAGTAACACTTCGTTTTAACTTTATTTTATTTTGTAGGCATTAAAAAAACATGAAGAATGATATAAGTCTTATCTCTCAAACCTTTATGGTTTATGAGATATTCACAAGCAAAGTTCCCCTCCCCGCCCCTTTTTCCTAGTGTAAGCCATCTCTTCTCAGATGTGAGTCTGGTTGTATGACAGTACAGATAACAGAAGGGGACAATTTTCTTTGTATGAAAACAATGAAAGCCCTTCCCCCCTTGAAAAGTTTTTCAGCTTTTTCCATTATCTTAATTGAAGATTGTCCCTCTCTGCAGTCTACCTGGGCATCTCCCTTCTTATCTGGTTGAACAGGGGGGGGATACTTTGTTTGTGAATATCTCTTAAACCATAAAGGTTTCAGAGATAAGACTTATATCATTCTTCATGTTTTTTTAATGCCTACAAAATAAAATAAAGTTAAAATGAAGTATTACTATCCCTTTAAGATTAGAGGAAACAAGGTTCTAACCTCAGCAGAGGAAGGGGTTATTCAGGTAAATTGTGGAATCCTTAACCTAGGGGTGTGGTGATCACAGATACAATGTATATATTTAAGAGAGATCTGGATGCATTTCTAGCACAAAGTAACATACAGGGATACCCTGTGTATTAGCAGGTTAAACAGAGAGTTCCGGAAAATAGACTAAAACCCATCTTTGAGTGGGGAAGGTTATGTATTTTTCATTTTCTGGGTCATACTGTGGCAAAGGTTGAATTTAATGGATAAAAGGGATAGTAATACTTAAAATGTAAAAAAAAAAAAAAAAAAAAAAATATGTTGTAGGGTTTATCCCCCTGAGTAAAACAAGGGTACTCCCACTGCTGAAAGGTGTTTTATTCAAAAGTTATTACAGCTCAAAGTTGAATTTTTAGGTGCAATATCACAGTGGCCTGAAATTGTACAGTGGCATTGTTGCTACACCATCCTATGGAGATTTATGGTCTACAGGCCAGAGCTGCCCATAGAATGGTGCAACAACAGCACCACTGTACAATTTCAGGCCATTGTGATATTGCACCTAAAAAAATCAGCTTTGAGCTGTAATAACTTTTGAATAAAACACCTTTCAGCAGTGGGAGTATTCTTGTTTTACTCAGGGGGATAAATCCTACACCATATTTTTTTTTTTTACATTTTAAGTATTACTATCCCTTTAGTCTTTTTTTGACATAATTTACTATGTAGCCATTTGACCCTGATTGCTGAGAACAGAAATACTCTCAACATTTGGTTATATATGATTAGGATCAATTTAAAGTGCCAATCAACCCGATTAGACCAGTGTTTCCCTCCCAGGGTGCAATGGCACTTTGGTAAGCTGCAGGTTCCACCGTAGAATGCCACATTTTCCTGTGAACACTTTGACAAATATGTGACTGTTGAGTCTGAAATGTATGGTTTTAGAAATTATTACTCACAATAAGCTAATTTTGTCAATCTCTTCATGGGCCCTAAGCAAAACTGTATTTATATATTTGTACTCTTCATTACGCCGTTGGCAAATCTACTATAAAATATTAGGGATGTCCTGAAAATTCTAGATTTAGTGTTATTGGTTCCTTAAGCAAAAACACAAATACCTGAGAATAACAAAAATATCGAATTAGACTTTATTTAAAGGGGAACTACCACCCCGCAATAACTTAACCTGAAATGAGTCTTCATCTGGCGACTAGCTGCTTAGTAGCGCTAGTCACCAGCAATATTACCCGGTTCCAAAGATTTTTGCGTTTTTCCGATGGTCACAGGAGCAGGAAGCACGGACATCTTGTCACAGTGACGTCTGTGTGCCTGCTCTGTCAGTCCCTTTTGGAGCCACTTAAATAATGAAACGAATAAATATATTTGACAGATGACTGGGAGCTCTGTTGCTGAGGCAGACTTGATAGACAGCAGACGATATTGAAATTTTTCTTGAGGGCCAAGGCAAGACATCACACTCCATTAGTGGTGTACTACAGAGAGTAAAAACACACACAGTAGTTTAGTAATGTCCAGCAAATGCACAAGCAGGAGGGGGAACAGCGGAGCAGTGCAGGGACGTGGGAGTAAAGTGGTAGATCAGTAACTGACTGTAGCAATGGTTACTGCAGCATGTGCAATAAATGATGATGATCCCTCTCAGTTTGTCAATGTCCCACCAATCACACCACTCCAGTCCCCCCACCACCACCATATACATCTGCCACATTGCAGGTTGAAATTTATTTTTCTTTATCACTTGGCATCATCATGAATATGTGCCAGTGTCACTTAAGCAGGAAGTGTTGTGGGCAAAGGACAGACGCACTCTGCATGTTAACACATTTTTCAAGGTATATGTTGCTGTAGGACTCACAACTTTGACTTCCAGCTACTTATTTCTCTACTACAGCCCTCAGAAGAAGTAATATTATGTTGTGAAATGTGGCACCATATTAAACATAGGAAAAAAATGTGTTCGAATAGGAAAAATATGTTGGAATAAGAGAAAAATGTGTTAGAATTGGAGAAAAATGTGCTGAATAGGTAAAAATGTGTTAGAATAGGAGAATAATGTGTTGGAGTAGGCGAAAAATGTGTTGGAATAGGCGAAAAATTTGCTGGAATAGGCGAAAAGCATACCTCCCAAGTGTCCCTCTTTAGGAGGGACAGTCCCTCTTTTAGAATGAAATCCCTCTGTCCCTCTTTGTCACCCTGATGTCCCTCTTTTTAGGAGAGCAGACTGTGTGATGTGTATATAAGTGTATAAATTTGCTTTATAGCAATAAAACTCACATTAATGTTTGTTTAAATTTCAGTATATGTGTTTATAAATTAGTCTGTGTAAATAAAATACCTAATCATTCATTAGGTTACACACATAGGTGTCAATAGGTCATTGAACAGCCTAAAACCTCTCTGTAATGCCCCGCCCAGCAGCCACACCCCACGTAAACCATCTAAAATAAAAGTGTCCCTCTGTGGCCGTTTGAAATGTTGGGAGGTATGGAAAAGGAGGAACATTTTGCATTGGAGAAAAGGAGAAAACTTTTGCGAAAAAAGAGAAAAATCTACCGTTTTCCATGAAAGTCATGCGGGAATTTTTTCTCACTTTTCACCCACCCCTACTTAAAACACCATTTTTTTATAGCTCAAACTGCTACAGCGCCCTGGTTCAGAACCAGTGACACCTTAGGTGTCTTCTTCAGACTTAGTTAGAATCTTTTTAAATATTAAAGGGATAGTAATGTTTCATTGTAACATCCTTTAATAGTGTAGGTATTAAAAAAGAATTGCATTGATGTAAGTCCTGTCTCTCAAACCTTTATAGTTTGAGAGATATAACTGGATAAAATTCCCCCCTCCAGGCGGTTTCACAGAAGTCAGCTCTCTAGCCTGGTTTTCAAGCACACTTTGTAGACCGTTCCAATGAAGTATTTATTTCTAAATAGAGCTATTTCGGCTCTGCTGAAGAACCGCCCACCGGTCAAATGACCGGAATCTCTTTCTGTCAGCTAGAGAAACATCTTGGAGGGGGGAACGGCTTAGAGGGGGGAACTTTAGCCATAATTTGCAAAACGTTATAGACCTCAATCACCGTTATGAAATTTAAAGGCATACCAACACCTATAATTAAGTGGGATCCCTGTACTTCATGCTAGAATTTTAGTGTTGAGCGAGCATGCTCGGCCGATGCTCGGATCGGCTCGAGCATCGCTCTGCTCGGCACATGGCGGTACTCGTACGAGTACCGCATGTGCTCGCCCGCCATGTTCGGGTCTCCTCCCCGCACGTTTTGCGGCTGCTGCGCAGCCAATAAACGTGCAGGGAGGCTCTGACATCGGTGTAATGCCAGCAGCCATGTTGGCTGCTGGCATTACACTGATTGGCTGGCCAGAACCCGTGGTCAGGTGCTGTATAGCACCTGACCATCGAGTTCGGCTCAGTCTTAGCCAGGGAGAGCTGAGGATAGGAAGGGAAAGGCAGTGTAGGGAGGAAAAAAACCAAACTTGTGAAAAAAAAGAACCAAAAGTCCTTTTTAGGACTACTGTGTGTGGGGGCAGCAGGTTATTTTGTGTGGGGGGAAAAAAACAAACAACAAAAAAAAAAAAATATTCTGTTTAGTGTGCAAAGTTGCAGATTAGAGCACATTCTGTTTAGTGTGCACAGTTGCAGATTAGAGCACATTCTGTTTAGTGTGCAAAGTTGCAGATTAGAGCACATTCTGTTTAGTGTGCAAAGTTGCAGATTAGAGCACATTCTGTTTAGTGTGCAA
Source organism: Rhinophrynus dorsalis (assembly GCA_037306005.1). Lineage (NCBI taxonomy): Eukaryota > Metazoa > Chordata > Amphibia > Anura > Rhinophrynidae > Rhinophrynus > Rhinophrynus dorsalis. The sequence continues at coordinate 480,305,032 of CM074722.1, forward strand.
AGTTGCAGATTAGAGCACATTCTGTTTAGTGTGCAAAGTTGCAGATTAGAGCACATTCTGTTAAGTCTTCAAACTAAAATATCAAAGTCACATATTTCATTCAGTGTGCGTCGCCGCAGTTTAGCAGCACATTCTGTGTACTGTGCAGAGTTGCAGAATAGGAAGAAATACTGTTAAGTCTTCAAACTAAAATATCAAAGTCACATATTCCATTCAGTGTGCTTCGCCGCAGTTTAGCAGCACATTCTGTGTACTGTGCAGAGTTGCAGAATAGGAAGAAATACTGTTAAGTCTTCAAACTAAAATATCAAAGTCACATATTCCATTCAGTGTGCTTCGCCGCAGTTTAGCAGCACATTCTGTGTACTGTGCAGAGTTGCAGAATAGGAAGAAATACTGTTAAGTCTTCAAACTAAAATATCAAAGTCACATATTCCATTCAGTGTGCTTCGCCGCAGTTTAGCAGCACATTCTGTGTACTGTGCAGAGTTGCAGAATAGTAAGAAATACTGTTAAGTTTTCAAACTCAAATATTAAAGTCACATATTCTGTGTAAGATGAAGAAGGCGGGTAAAAAGGGACGGGGAAGTGGACGTGATCCTGAAAGTTCAGGGCGCGGGTCAGGACGCGGAGAAACTGTGCCTGGTGCCAGAGCACAAGAAAGAAAGACATCCACCATACCTAGCTTCATGTGTAATTTTACAGGGCGTCGCAGGACATCACTCTCGAGGTCCGACCACTGCGAACAGGTGGTCGGTTGGATGACAGCTGATACTGCTTCCAGTCGGTTAAGCACCACCCTGTCTTCCACCAAGTCCACTCTCAGTAGCCAAGAGTCTGGTCAAAATAATCCTCACTCTGATCATCCTTCCTCCCACCATACACGGTCTGGTCAAAGAAGTGATCCCACACTGGGATATAGTGAGGAGCTCGTCTCATCACCAATCCTTCATTTGACCCTCTCTCCAAGCACGCTTGCAGAGGAACATGACATCTTGTGCCCTGATTCACAACCTCTAGAGGCTACCCAATCACAAGAAGATGACAGATGTGAACGGCATTTAAGGTCAAAGGAAGTAGTGGATGATGATGATGATGATGAGACACAGTTGCCATTAAATCAACCACTATTTCCGTCTCAAGACCTTGTTGAGGAGAATGTTATACAGTTGTCAATGACTGAGTATGTGGTGGGATCAAGACTTGAGGAGGATGATCAGAGTGAGGAAGTGGAGGAGGACTTGGTGGACGATGAGGTGACTGACCCCACCTGGGAAGGTGTAGAGCCGAGCGATGACAGCAGTCCTGAGGGTGAGCCATCTGCAGCACCGCAACAGGCTGGAAGAGGCAGTGGTGTGGCTACAGAAAGAAGGCGGACCGCACCAAACCGGCCCGCAAATGTTCCACGGAGCACCCCCTTGCGTAAATCTCCCTTGCCAAAGGGTAGGTGTTCCGCGGTATGGCGTTTTTTTAAGGAAAGTGCGGACGACAAAAGAATTGTAGTTTGCAACCTGTGCCACACCAGAATGAGCCGAGGCATGAACACTAGAAACCTCACCACCACCAGCATGATCCGACACATGGCATCCAAGCACCGTAGTAAGTGGGAGGAACGCCTGGATCGCCCATCTGTGTCTGCAGGCCACACCACTGCCTCCTCTTCCCCTGTTTTCGGTGCCGGCCAATCGCCTGTCGAAGGCGCAGGCCCGCATACCTCCCGCCCTGCACCTGTACCATCTGAAGCACCATCAGCGACCACATCCACTTCCCTGTCCCAGCACAGCGTCCAAATGTCGTTACCCCAGGCATTTGAGCGCAAGAGAAAGTACCCAGCCACCCACCCACAGGCCATAGCACTAACCTCACACCTTTCAAAATTACTGGCCATCGAAATGCTGCCATTTAGGCTTGTGGACACTGAGTCCTTCCGCAGCCTGATGGCAGCAGCTGTCCCTCGGTACGCGGTCCCCAGCCGCCACTACTTTTCCCGGTGTGCCATCCCCGCATTACACCACCATGTGTCCCGTAACATCACCCGTGCCCTGACCAACGCAGTTACTGGGAAGGTCCACTTAACGACTGACACATGGACAAGTGCTTGTGGCCAGGGACGCTACATTTCCCTGACGGCACACTGGGTGAATGTCGTGGAGGCTGGGAGCGACTCGGACCCTGGGATGGCACGGGTGCTACCCACGCCGAGGATTGCGGGCCCTACCTCCATCAGGGTTTCCACCAGCACCTACGTTATTGGCTCCTCCTCCTCCGTTTCCACCTCCGAATTCTCTACACGCAGCGCCACTCCCCCATCAGCCAGTAGCTGGAAGCAGTGTAGCACTGCAGTGGGGAAGCGTCAACAGGCCGTGCTGAAGCTGATCTGCCTTGGGGACAAACAGCACACGGCCTCAGAGCTGTTGCAGGGGATTAGTCACCAGACCGAGCAGTGGCTCTCGCCACTCAACCTGCAACCAGGCATGGTTGTGTGTGATAATGGGCGTAACTTGGTGGCGGCTTTGGAGCTCGGCAAGCTCACACACGTACCATGCCTAGCGCATGTATTTAATTTAGTGGTGCAGCGATTTCTAAAAACCTACCCCAATGTGCATGATCTCTTGACCAAGGTGCGCCGCGTGTGTGCACATTTCCGTAAGTCATCTACAGCTTCGGCCGGCCTGTTGAAGCTGCAGCAGCGCTTACAATTGCCAGCTCACCGGCTGCTGTGTGACGTGAGCACGCGCTGGAACTCCACCTTCCACATGTTGGCCCGGCTTTGTGAGCAGCAGAGGGCAGTAGTGGAGTACCAGCTGTTACACGGTCGTCGCCTCTCCGTTCAACTTCCTGTAATCAGAAGTGAGGAGTGGGAATGGATGTCAGACCTCTGCGAGGTTTTACGCAATTTTGAGGAATCGACACAGATGGTGAGCGGCGATAACGCTATTATCAGTGTAACCATCCCACTTCTGTGTCTACTGAAACGCTCGCTGCTCACAATTAAAACCGACGCTTTGCATGTGGAAGAGGTGGAAATGGGGGAGGAAGAGCTTACACAAGGTGATAGCCAGAGCACCCTCACTTCGTCTTCTCAGCGACAATTGGAGGAGGAGGAGGAGGAGGAGGAGGAGGAGGAGGAGGAAGACACGGTTGCCTCCGCTACAGAGGGTAGCCATGGAACTTTAGTTCCATCTCTTCAGCGTGGGTGGGCAGAAGAGGAGGAAGAGGATGAGGATATTGAGAGTCATCCTCCTGGTGAGGACAGCGAAATCTTGACTGTTGGTACTCTGGCACACATGGCTGACTTTATGTTAGGCTGCCTTTCCCGTGACCCACGCGTTATACGCATTTTAAACAACACGGATTACTGGGTGTTCACCCTTCTGGACCCCCGCTACAAAGAGAATTTCTCATCTCTCATTCCTCCGGTGGAGAGGACAAGCAAAATGGTGCAATACCAGAAGGTTCTTGTTGAAAAATTGCTCCAAAATTTTCCATCTGACAACGCTGGCGGCAGAGTACGTGCTACCTTGGCCAACCGAGAAGGGGAGAAAAGGGGAGCACACAGCAGTTCCGAGAAAGGCAGGGCAACACTCTCCAAGGCGTGGGACACCTTCATGACACCCCGCCAGCACCCTCACCCTGATGCGCAGCCTAGTGTCACAAGGAGGGAAAAATTTTGGAAGATGGTGAAGGAGTACGTAGCAGACCGTGTCAGCGTCCTCAATGATCCCTCTGTGCCTTACAACTACTGGGTGTCCAAGCTGGACACGTGGTATGAACTGGCACTCTACGCCTTGGAGGTGCTGGCCTGCCCTGCCGCCAGCGTTCTGTCTGAGCGGGTATTTAGTGCTGCTGGTGGCATCATAACAGATAAGCGTATCCGCCTTTCCACCGACAATGCTGATAGGTTGACACTTATAAAAATGAACAAGGCCTGGATTTCCCCTGACTTCTCCACTCCACTGGAGGAAAGCCCCGGGGGAACATAAACTCACTTTATATATGTTATTTACAATGATGGGAATACTCTGTATTCCCATTCACCCCTTCCACCCAAAAAATGGGTATATGGTTGACTCTTAATCTTCTCATCCTCCTCCTCCTCTTCCATATGCCCTGGGATATAATTTTTATATAGGGCCAGCTCACCAGCGGGCCCTGTGATATAATTTTTATATAGGGCCAGCTCACCAGCGGGCCCTGTTTGACAATTTTTATATAGGTCAGCTCACCAGCGGGCCTTCTCATATAATGTTTTATTGGGTCAGCTCTCTAGCGGGCCCTCTCATATAATGTTTTATAGCGTCAGCTCACTAGCGGGCCTTCGCATATAATGTTTAGGATGGTCAGCTCTGCAGCAGACCCTCACCCATAATGTTTTAGATGGTCAGCTCAGCGCACGTTTCCCTCTTAATCATGGCCTCAGTTCTGAAAATCAAGGAAATTTTTTGGGAGAATTTGCCTCTGCGCACGTTTCCCTCTTAATCATGGCCTCAGTTCTGAAAATCAAGGAAATTTTTGGGAGAATTTGCCTCTGCGCACGTTTCCCTCTTAATCATGGCCTCAGTTCTGAAAATCAAGGAAATTTTTGGGAGAATTTGTCTCTGCGCACGTTTCCCTCTTAATCATGGCCTCAGTTCTGAAAATCAAGGAAATTTTTGGGAGAATTTGCAGATGATATACAAGTAAATATACAGCAAATATTGTTTGGTAACAATTTTTCGCCTAAAGTCGTTTTTATTTTCCTTTTTGTGTGTTTTACGATCAGTCTGTAAAAATGGCGTACTACGGGCGAAAGATCATTCCCAGCAGCGATGTTGGAGTCCAAGATGCATCCAGACATCCTCCCTATGCTGTCCCTGAACCATTTCTGTGGTGTTTCCATCCTTTTCTGCCATTTTCCTATGGACCAGGCACCCTCCCCTCATCATAGCAGGGGGTGCCTGGTGTAATGCTCGAGTCCTCCCATTGACTTCAATGGGGCTCGGGTGCTCGGCCGAGCACTCGAGCCTCAGGGGGTGCTCGGTCAGAGCACCCAAATACCCGAGCATTGGGGTGCTCGCTCATCACTATAGAATTTGTAAGCTTTCTCTATTTGCTTCCAGAGATGTTGAGTTATTTCTCCTTCCCTCCCAATGTTTCTACTTCTCCCCAATCTATTCCTTCCACTTCCCTTCTACTTCTTCTCCTTCCCACCTTGTTCCACCCACTTCCCTCCCACTTATCCTCCTTCTCACCCTGTTCCTCCCACTTTCCATTCATGTTCCCTCCTTCCCACTCCATCCCTCCCACTTCCCTCCAATTCATATTAACATAGTAACATAGTAAATTAGGTTGAAAAAAGACACAAGTCCATCATGTTCAACCTTCGCCTCATACCTCAGTAACTGAGAATTTTATAGCTTTCCTGCTACCAATTAAGTTAGTCTTTATCAGACCTTCCTGATCAGCCTACTGATAAACAGTATAACTCTGTATGTTCCCTTTTGAAAGAAATGTATCTAATCTTCTCTTAAATGTATCCATTGTATCTGCCATAACTACCTCCCTGGGCAATGAATTCCACAATTTGACAGACCTTACCGTAAAAAAACCCTTCCTCTGCTGAAGTTTAAACCTCCTTTCCTCTAATCTCAAGGGGTGTCCCCTGCTCACCTGATCAGGCCTTGGAATAAATAGCTCACCGCAGAGATCCTTGTATTGACCTCTCATATACTTGTACAATATGATAAGGTCTCCTCTTAGTCGTCTTTTCTCTAGAGTAAATAAACCAAGTTTGTTTAGTCGTTCCTCATATGTCAAGTCCTCCATTCCCTTAATTAATTTTGTTGCTCTCCGCTGTACCCTCTCTAGTTCTAGTATATCCTTTTTCAGAACCGGTGCCCAAAATTGCACTGCATACTCAAGGTGAGGTCTTACCAATGATTTGTATAATGGCAAAATAATGTTATCCACTCTTGCTTCAATACCTCTTTTTATGCAAGACAGGACTTTGTTTGCCTTTGCTACTGCTGTTTGACACTGGTCACTGTTTCCAAGTTTGTAGTTGACAAGGATACCCAGGTCTTTTTCTAGCAACGAGTCACCTAAAATTATTCCATTAAGTTTATAAGTAGCCTTGGGATTGTTTCCTCCCAAATGCATGACTTTACACTTCCCCACATTAAACTTCATATTCCACATGTTTGCCCAATCTGACATTGTATGTAAGTCCCTCTGTAGAGAGAAAATATCCTGTTCTGAATTAATGACTTTGCATAATTTAGTATCATCTGCAAATATTGATATTTTGCTTTCTATATCTATTTCCAGGTCATTTATAAACATGTTAAAAAGCATCTACTTCCCACCCTATTCTTCCCAGTTCCATCCAAGTTCTTCTCCTTCCCACCCACTTCTACTCCTTCCCACCCTGTTCCTACCACTTCACTGTCTTTTTTCTCCTTCCCACCCTGTTCCACCCACATACTCCCACTTCTCCTCCTTCCCACCCTGTTCCTCCCACTTCCCACTCTCTTTTGCTCCTTCCCACCCTGTTCCATCCATTTCCCTCCATTTCTTCTCCTTCCCACCCTGTTCTTCCCACTTCCCACCATCCACTTCTCCTATTTCCTACCCTATTTCTATCACTTCCTCTCCTTCCCACCCTGTTCTTCCCACTTCTCTCCAAGTTCATCTCCTTCCCATCCACTTCTCCTCCTTCCCTCCCTGTTCCTACCACTTCACTCCTTTTTTTCTCCTTCCCACCCTGTTCCACCTACTTCCCTCCCACTTCTCATCCTTCCCACCCTATTCCACCCACTTCCCTCCCACTTCTCTTCCTTCCCACCCTCTTCCTCCCACTTCCCACTTTCTTATGCTCCTTCCCACCCTGTTCCACCCACTTCCCTCCATTTATTCTCTTTCCCACCCTGTTCTTCCCACTTCCCACCATCAACTCCTCATCTTTCCTACTCTGTTTCTCCCACTACTTCTCCTTCCCAACCTGTTTTCCCCACTTCTCTTCCTATTTCTTCTCCTTCCCACCCACTTCTCCTCCTTTCCGCCTTGTTCCTACCACTTCACTCCTTTTTTCCACTTCCCTTCATTTTTTCTCCTTTCTACCCTGATCTTCCCACTTCCCACCATCTACTCCTCCTCTTTCCTACTCTGTTTCTCCCACTTCTTCTCTTTCCCGCCCTGTTCTTCCCACTTCCTACCATCTACTCCTCCTCTTTCATACTCTGTTTCTCCCACTTCTTCTCCTTCCCAACCTATTCCTCCTACTTCCCTCCCACTTTTTCTCCTTCCCAACCTGTTCTTCCCATTTCTCCTCCTATTTCTTCTCCTTCCCACCCACTTCTCCTCCTTCCCGCCCTTTTCCTAACACTTCACTCACTTTTATCCTCCTTTCAACCCTGTTCCACCCACTCCCCTGCCACTTCTCTTACTTCCCACCTTGTTCCTCCCACTTCCCACTCTCTTTTGCTCCTTCCCACCCAGTTCCACATACTTCCCTCCATTTCATCTCCTTCCCACCCTGTTCTTCCTGATTCCCACCATCCACTTCTCCTCTTTCCCACCCTGTTTCTCCCACTTCTTCTCCTTCCCACCCTGTTCCTCCTACTTCCCACCCTGTTCTACCCACTTCCTGCCCACTTAATAACATGCAGACTTGCAAGTCCTGCCTATCTGATTAAGTCCCACTCCTTTATAACACAAATTGCGTCATTGACATCCCCTATCTGGCAGCACATGAGCCCTTTCCGGGGGCTCAAAGAGAATATGATACATGGTATGGCGACTGTCCAGGATTGTCTGTAAATAGGATGCAGTAAGGTAGCAGCCTTTTTTGAATACAAGAGCAGCAGGCACTAATCACAAAATAATAAATGCCATTATATTATCTTTCCTTAAAAACAGCACAAAATTAAATAAATGCTCTCTAAATAGGACTGTTCAAAAAGGCATTAAAAAAAACAACTTTAGCATTATATTTTAGGGCTTTAACCCTTTGAGTGCCAGTGGGGTGTGCGATGCATCTCACACCCCTTTGGAACTCAAAAGGTTAACACATGAATAAGTACTTTTTACATTTGATGGCTGTAAGTACAGGATATTTAAATTTATTTCAATCTATTTCATTTTTATGTGTTACTGTTTCTTTAAGTCATATCTTAATAATAGAAGCAGTATTTCAATGACTGTTTTGTCCTTTGCAATGCCATTATTTTCACATCTTATATAAGCATCATTTTATTCTGGATTTGAGATAATAAAAACTCAAATCTTGCATCTTCAAGCCAAAATCTAAACTGTGGTTGACAATAGGGACTGCATTCCCCTGAATCCCATTACACACTTCCTCTTCACTTTATAGCCTCTCTCACTGTGGTTTGTCAGTCATGCCGATGATATAAATAAAAATGCAATATTACCACTGAATTTAAATAAAAGGCATTTTTTCTCTCCACAATCTAATAATGGAATTCTTCTCCATTGGCTTCAGAGATAGAATATTCATAACATTTATCTAGTACAGGAAGTTACTGAAGCTGACTTAAAGGAATAGTAATGTTTCAAAAGAAAAGCAGCTCCTATTAATCTTCATAGTATTTGGGCCATGGTGAGTGTTATTTCAATACTGCATACCTCCCAAGTGTCCCTCTTTAGGAGGGACAATCCCTTTTTTTGACCCAAATCCCTCTGTCCCTCTTTCCCACCCTGATGTCCCTATTTTTAGGAAACCAGATTATGTGGTATGTATATAAGTGTATCACATTGCTCCACAGCAATAAAACTCACATTATTGTTTGTTTAAAAATCAGCATATGTGTTTATATATTAGTCTGTGTACATAAAATACTTTGGTCTTGTTAGTAGTCACTTATTAGGTTACACAAGGAGGTGCCAATAGGTCATGAAATAGCCTCAAATTCTTGCTAATGCCCCACCTACCAGCCACACCTCCAGCCACTACCCCTAAAACACAAGTGTCCCTCTATGGCAATTTGAAATGTTGGGAGGTATGATACTGTCAGAGTAACTGAATGATGAAGTATCCCCCTCCCTCCCTTTTTACTGATGTAACACTGCTCATCTCAGAGCAGAAAGACTGTCCGGATGGTTCACAGAGAGGGACAATCTTCAGTGAGTATAAGGAAAAACCCAAAAAGCTGTGAAGGGGTGCAGGGTTTTCCTTATGTTCAAAGGAAGAAGTTTGTCCCTTGCTGTGATCTGTCCGGTCAAGAGACCAGATTACACATCTGAGGGGAGGTGGCTTACACTAGGTAAAAGGGCAGGAGGGGGATACTTTATCATTCAATTACTCTTGAACTACAACTCTGACTAGGCTGATCATATTTCCTTGAGACAAAAACAGGACGGGGTGTGGGACAGATGGACATTGGGACTCCATCACTCCGAGTTTTCTCTCTCTGTGGCCAAAAAGCCTGCCCCTGAAGTAAATCAGAACTTCCTCTCTTCATCACTCACACTAGTGGTTTTACTGTGTTTACTGTATGCATTGATTACCATAGAGTCTTATGTCTTGTCGTCATATCACTGTCTAAGAGACTCTATGGTAATTTACCATAGACTCGAGAGTCTTAGACATTTATGAGTCACTCGAGTCATAAGACTCTAATGTATTGAATGTGTACAGTAAAACCACTAGTGTGATGAAAGGAAGTTCCGATTTACTTTATCTTATGCAAAATAAACAAGCCTCATTTAAGGTTGCCACCCGGCCGGTATTTTACCGACACAGCCGGTAATTATTGCACTGGAGCCAGTGCTGATATAACTGCTATACCGGCAATTGATAAGCCAGTATTTATATGCACTGTGATGGGATTTACAGAGAGGTATTATTTTGGATAATTAATCAGTGGTTTCCATAAAAGTTATTTGGGAACTAAGAGAATTATATCAGACTAGTTGAACAGCCCGTTACACGGGCCACAGTGCCTCTGGCATCCGGTCGCGGGGCAGTCACGCGCAGTAGAGACTGCGCACCACTGCTGATACAGAGCTGGACGCTCCTACTGCGTATGTCGGGCGTTACACACAACTTAGCGAATTATTATATAGGATAGAACACATATGAGATATGATGGGGATGTCACTATCACTAGAGACTGTCTCACTAGCTAAAAGCAAAGTTCTGTCTGTAACCACGGTTACCGCCGGTGCAGGAGGAAGTGATCTCAGGCTGAGACTCTTGCCTCAGTGAAGACGTGACTCTGCGCTGGGATCATGGGGAAAAAGAATGAAAGCGGAGGTGGCATGGAATCCCAGAGAGGTGAGAGAGGTTGAGTGTACGAAGCACCCTGAGCGGTCACACCCCCGGGTTATTCGGAACCCAGACTGGCATACAGTGAGGCACTGGGTGGGAGTGCGCTGATGTCACAAGGTTGTATACATATAATTGTCACAGGGACTGTATGTGTGGATGCTCACAACGGTCTGATAAAGCAGTGGGAAATTCGAGTCTATTCCATGGTTGAGGACTATAAGCCCCATCGTCTGCTGTCAGCCAGCCGCTGTGGAGGTGATCAGAGTTGTAGTCCTAACTGCTGGAGGGCCCTAGGTTGCCCACCACATATCTCATATATCACAGTGGCAGTGGCCTCTATTGTCTCAGAATAGTACCTGTTTTGGATTTTATACATAAAGGCCACAGTTTCTTACCATGTCACATAAACTGTTATGTACAGTGTGTTCTGCTATCACAAGCATGACAGTGAGCAGATCTTATTGTCCTTCTGTCCAGGATATGAAGATCTTTGTGTTGGTCACACTTGCACATACCACAAGAACTGTATGTACAGTAATGCTTGTGATACCAAACATTTTCCGGTATGCACAGAGATCCATGTCACGTCACTGTGATATATGGAAAGATTATTTTGAGGTCACTGTCCAGTATCAATAAAGATCCATGTGATGTTACTGTTCTGGGTACAAAGAAGCTCTTTTGAAATAATTGTCCAATATGGACAGTCTTCCATGCGATGTCACTGAGGCTGATGTACTGATTAAAAGTGGAGCAGTTCAGGAGCAAACAAAGTTACCTGTGGTGCAGCTGGTTTGCTCCAGAATTGCTCCACTTTCTTATTACATCAGCCTCCTTGTTTGACAGACACAGAGATCCAAGTGATGTAATTGTCCAGACTGCACAGATATTCTTTAGATGTCACTGTCCAGTATACATAGACTTTTAATCCTTTGAGTGCCAGGGGGCTACACAACACATTGTTTTGCAATATGTTGCGTACCCCCTGACATTCAAAGGGTTAATGTACCATAGAGAGTGTAAAACCATCAACATCCCTCTGGTCCTGTTAACAGACCAGATAGTACTGTGCTTCAGGATATCCACAGTGCTTTATGAGAACTGAGCTCCTGGCACCAGGTACCTGTAACGAGGAGCCTGAAGCTCAATTTTGTAGGGTCATGCAACATTGAGTGGTTCTGCCCCTTTTGTGGCTCCTCCCTTTTGTGGCTCCACCCTCACCGATCCATTACTATGGCCGGTATTTTTTTGAGGAAAAGGTGGCAACCCTAGCCGCGCTCAGTTTTTTACAAAACATTAAAAGCTATATATAGGTTATATTAAAAACAGGACAAAATTGACATTTATATTGAAAAGACGGGACAGTCTGAAAAAATGAGAAAAACTGTACTGTCCCGTTTAAAACGGTACGTGTGGTCAGCCTAACTCTGACAGTATTGATATAACACTCTCCATATACTATGAAGATTAATTGGAACTAGGGTGACCACATGTCCCTGATTGCCAGGGACAGTCCTGGAATTTATGTATGTTTACCATGTCCCAGGTAGCCCTCTTCAGGGATAATACAAAGTTTCTGAATGAAGAATCTAAACACTAGAAATAGATCTGTCCATTGCCTACTGTGACACAAATTGATGCCTCTGCTGGGGTACAAGAAAATGGCTCCTAGACAGAGCTCTAAGCACTAAAGACAGAACTGAGCCTTGATCCTGACATCAAACAGGAGCTGCAGTGCAACTTTATTGTAATGTAATACTATTCTAAGGCTTTGGGAGTTCCGTATATTATCCTGTAGTCCACCACAGGCATCCCTTTCTGTCACAGCAGCCAATAGACAGCTCTCCCTCTCAGAGGCGTAACTAGAAGCCACTGGGCCCTGGTGCAAGAATTGCCATGGGCCCCCCCCGCCCACATTGGCCCCCTCATCCACATTGCCCCTTCCACAATGCCCCCTTCATCTCCACAATGTCCCCTTCATCTCCACAATGCCCCCTTCATCTCCTGCCCCCTTCATCTCCACAATGCCCCTTCCACAATGCCCCCTTCATCTCCACAATGCCCCTTCCACAATGCCCCCTTCATCTCCACAATGCCCCCTTCATCCCCACATTTCCCCTACCTCCTGTCCCTGGTGGTCTAGCGTAGTGTCTTTACAGATCTGTGCCTCCTTCGGCACAGATCTCTGCAACCGGAGCTGCCGCGTGCCACTGTAGTAATGCAGAGGCTGGGAGATGATGTCATCTCCCAGCGCTCTGTATTACTACAGCAGCGCGCCGAGTGGGAGATCAGGCAAGTGACTGCTGCGGCCGAGGTGGTCGCAGGTGGTGGCCGGGCCCCTGGAGTGACGGGCCCGGTCGCATGTGCGACCGCTGTGACCCCTATTGTTACGCCACTCCTCCCTCTAGTGTTTGGATCAATTTGAGCACTGATGTCCAGTGATGTATACTGACCCCTCCTGCATAGCTTCCCTAGAGCTGGAGAGAAGTATCACACTCTTGTCACCACACTGTCCCTGAATGGCACAATGGAAATAGGGTTGCCACCCAGCCGGTATCTTACTGGCAGGCCGGTAAAAAATTGGCTTCGGTCCAATGTTAAGTCTATGGAGAAAATGCCATGGCCGGTATTTTTTTAAAGAAAAGGTGGCAACCCTAAATGGAAATGTGGTCACCTAAATTGGAACTTCTTTTATTTTGAAACATTCCTATCCCTTTATCACTTTGACTGCCATATTAGCTTCAAACTGAGTGATTAAACTTTACGCTGTTGATACACTCTGGCATTTATGCTAATTCCGAAATTGCCATTGATTTAAAGGAGCAGAAAACCTTTTTTATGAAAACACACATTTTATAGAGTATTTCCTGCTGAATAAAACAAGGTCACTCCCATCGCTGTCAGATGTTTTATTCAAAATTTATAGCAGTTTAAATAATCAGGAAGTGAATTTACTGTGTTTACTTCCTGATCGTTCTGACAGGAAGTGAATTTACTGTGTTTACTTCCTGATAGTTCTAACTGACAGGGAGTGACAGGCAGTTTCTATCACATTTAGGGTTGCCACCCAGCCGGTATTTTACCGGCAGGCCGGTAAAAAATTGGCTTCTGTCCAATGTTAAGTCTATGGAGAGAATGCCATGGCCGGTATTTTTTTAAAGAAATGGTGGCAACCCTAATAACATTCTATGGAAAAACTAGTTGAAGAGCCTGTGTACACGGGTCACAGTGCCACCCAGCAACGGCCGCGGTGCAGTCATGCACAGTAGAGACTGTACGTGCCGTGCAGAGAGGACTAGGGTCTGAATTCAGAGCCCCTCTCTGTTATCAGCTGCGGAGCGGGCAGTCTGTAGTGTGCATGACTACAGCGCACGCAGCCGTCCCTACTGCGCATGACGGTTTCTGACAAACACACATTTAGCAAATTATTATATAGGATGTGTGTCTCTGACTTTCCTCTCCACTAGAATCTAACAGAAAAACTAATTAGAATCTGAGCACTAGAGGGCACTGCTAATGTAAAAAAACATGGGTTTAAACTGTAATAACACTGGAAATATAAATCTCTCTGCAGTGGGAGTACCCTTATTTTACTCAATATGAAATTCCCTACAATATATATTTTCCCATAAAAAGAATTTACTGCTCCTTTAAGTGCTGGAGAGATATTCAAAGCATTGCAACACAATGAGTTTGATACATTTTTGGCACTCAAAGTGTTAAGAAGCAGATTTTTGGGCAAACTAACTGCACATATTATTTTCTATTGGCTTAAATTGGGCTTTTAATTGCTTGAATGCTGCAAGTCTCCAAAGTATTGTGAAAGGGTTAAAGTGGATCTGTCACCAGCAGAAGTATAGTTTTCTTTTTTTACATAAAATTATAATCAGTTGCAAAATATATAGTTTTTGATAAATTAACCTTTAAGCTCTGTTGGCAAGCACAGTCTGGCACTGTATGCTAATCGCTCTCTTTGAGGTCAAACTTTTCCCCTCAATGTGCTATTAGACATGCCCCCAACAATGTAATGTAGATACAATCAGATATTAACCCGCTTAACTGTTTGGTTCTCATATAAGCTTGATAACCATTACGTTCGATAACACACTTAGTGTATCGAAGTTGCATTATGTTTTTTGGTTATATTGAAGATTACTCTTAAAGGGATAGTAATGTTTCAAAATAAAAGCGTCTCCAGTTAATTTTCATAGTATTTGGTCCATGCAGAGTGTTATTTCAATACTGTTAGAGTTGTAGTTCAAGAATAATTGAATGATAAAGTATCCCCCTCCCTCCCCGTTTACCTAGTGTAAACCGCCTCCACTCAGATGTGGAATCTGGTCTTAAGACCAGACAGGTCACAGCAAGGGACAATCTTCCTACTGTGATCATAAGGAAAACCCTGCCCCCCTTGACCGTTTTTTCAAGTTTTTCCCTTAGGGTAATTGAAGATTGCCCCTCTCTGCAAGCCATCTGGACGCTACCTTTCTGTTCAGAGGTGAGCAGTGTTATATCAATAAAAGGGACGGGAGGGAGATACTATATCATTCAATTACTCTTGAACTACAACATTCTCCATGGCCAAATACTATGAAGAATAGTTGAAGCTGGTATTATTTTGAAACATTACTATCCCTTTAAGCCTTATTTTATCATGGAGGTTTGGCTTTACCAAAGCTTTAAATACATCATTTACAAGAGATCGGAACTGATATAAGCAGCCTTTTCCAATATGAGATACAAGGGTTATCAGGTATAAAAGATCCATTGCTGTGGTATTCAGTGTTGTTTCTGAGCAATTAATCCTGTATAATAATTCGCTAAAACGTGTGTAACAACAAAGTCATGCGCAGTAGAGACTGCTGCTTGTGCTGCAGTCATGCGCAGTAGAGACTGCCCAAGGCGCGGCTGATACAGAGCTGGACGCGGCGCGGGCAGTCTCAACTGCACATGACTGCCCCGTGACCGGCTGGCACTGTCACTGTGGCCCATGTAACGGGCTCTTCAACTAGTTCATTAATATATGATTACAAAGTAACACTGAGAGGTTCTGCATTCTGTGTTAAGGAGCAGGGGTTAAAATTGACTGCTCCTTTAACTTTGTGGGTCTGCTATAATAACATTTTTTAAAAGAATGTAAAAAAAAATATGTTGTAAGGTTTATCCCCCTGAGTTAATCATGGGTACTCCCACCACTGAAAGGTGTTTATTCAAAAATTATTACAGTTCAAACCTGATTTTTTTAGTTGTAGTATCACATTGGCCTGAAAGTGTACAGTGGAGCTGTTGCTACACCATCCGGTGGACAGATCTGGTCAGTGGGCCATAAACTTCCATAGGATGGTTTAGCAACAGCACCACTGTTCAATTTCAGGCCACTGTGATAGTGCACCTAAAGATTTCAACATTGAGCTGCAATAGCTTTTGAATAAAACACCTCTCGGCAGTGGAAGTACCTTTGTTTTCCTCAGGGGAATAAACACTACAATATAGATTTTTTACATATGAAGTATTACTATCCCTTTAATAAACGTCTTAGTGGTACACTTGATGCTGGTCCGGTTAAAGGGATAGTAATGTTTCATAATAAAAGCATATTAAAAGCTCTAATTAATCTTCATAGTATTTGGACTTTGTAGAGTGCTATTTCAATTCTGTCAGAGTTGTAGTTCAAGAGTAATTCAATGACAAAGTATCCCCCTCCCGCCCCTTTTACTGATGTAACACTGCTCAGCCAGATCAGAAGGGAGGTGCCCAGGTAGACTGCAGAGAGGGACAATCTTCAATTAAGATAAGGGAAAAAACTGAAAAACTTGTCAAGGGGGGCAGGGCTTTCATTGTCCTCATAGGAAGAAGATTGTGCCCTGCTGTTATCTGTCTGGTCAATGGACTAGCTTCCACATCTGAGAAGAGATGGCTTACACTAGGTAAAAGGGGCGGGAGGGGAAACTTTGCTGGTGAATATCTCTTAAACCATAAAGGTTTGAGAGATAAGACTTATATCGTTCTTCATGTTTTTTTAATGCCTACAAAATAAAATAAAGTTAAAACGAAGTATTACTATCAATTTAAAAATAAGGATCTGTAGCACTGATAGGCGTTGCAATCTTCAATGATTAAAGTATGTGAGATGAAATAAATGTCTCCTTCCAGTTCTAATATTTATTGTGTAGTTCGTACATTTTATATGAGTTGATGTGCAATTATGAATCCAAATTAAGGGAGGAACAAGGAACCAAAGGGTGGACAATTGAAATATGAGGTCCCTTCTGTTACAGAACATATACAAATAACATAGAACTGGATTGTTAAGAAAGCCTTATTAGGGCATTGTCTGTTGACTAGAGTCATTTTTGGTAGGAGACGTCCCTACATATAACAATGTGCTCTGTATGTTTCTATAGAATCATACCAATCTCTACCTCCTAAATAGTTAACTAGAATGTAAGCTCTTTGTAGCAGGGTCCCTTTCCCAATGTATGATTCCCTTTTCTGCACTTTCTTTCCCGCTAATAATGCAATGATCTCACGTTAGCCTGATGCTCTTAACCCTGTCCTGTATTTATATATTGTACTATCAGGCCGGATTTCCCAATAGTCAGACTAGGCAACTGCCTAGAGCTCCGAATATTGGGGGGAGCCTCAGCTGTGCTGGCCACACCTACATTCTGAATTGTGGGTGTGGCCAGAGCACTCTCACTGTCCCTGAACCAGTTTCCTACTCTTTTACAGGCTATTATTTAAACCCTTGGACTCGTAGTGGTTTGAGAGATGAGGTTTGTGGCAATGTGATTCTTTTTTTAGCCTCTACAAATCTATTATTTTTTTGGACATTACTAACACTTTAAAGCTTTTTCATTCTTGCTTATCATAGGCCAACGGTATTTTCTATGCCAAGAAATATTGAATGGGACTGGGGGTGGAGTCATCTGAGAAGTAGGGGTGTGGCCACAGGCAGAGTTAAGGGCACCTAGAATGTCTTGCCTAGGCACTCCTGAGATGTAAATCCAGCCTTGTGTACTAGTAATATTTCTGTATGGAGCTGTGTACCTGTATGGCACTATTTAAATAAAGATACATAATACAGTCATATAAATGAGGCTTTTAAAGAGACAGTAATACTTAAATTTTACTATCCCTCATCTTGCAGCCCTTAAAAAGGTGAATTAAATGAGCCCAGCTGCATATCTCAAACCTTTATGTTTTGAGAGATATCCATTTTCAAAGTTTTGTTTTTTTCCCTCTCCCCTGATGTCAGCGTTCTAGCTGACAGCAGGGGAATCCGGTCTCTGAGCAAGCGGAGGCTCTTCAGCAGAGCCGAGATCATGTTATGGAATAATAAATCCTTCACTGAAATGGTCTTCTACTTATGCAAATCAAGCACACGTAGAAGACCATTTCAGTGAAGGATTTCTTCTTCCATAACATGATCTCGGCTCTGCTGAAGAGCCTCCGCTTGCTCAGGGACAGGATTCCCCTGCTGTCAGCTAGAACGCTGAAGTCAGGGGAGAGGGAACTTTGATAGCGGATATCTCTCAAACCATTAAGGTTTGAGAGATGCCGCTGGGCTCATTTAATTCCATTTTTTAAGGGCTACAAGATGGTGGATAGTAAAATTTAAGTATTATCCCTTTAACCTCTTTAATGCTAGAGAGGTATCCAATGCATTCAATGGGGTTAAAATACCCATTTAAATCAATAGGACATTTGGGATTTTTCATCAGAACTATGGCACTGTTGTTTTGCTCCAAAACTGCACGATGTACTAACTGCATAAGGCAGTAGCACATCTAACTTAATGTGACAGTGACAGCTCTATCCGTAACAGATCTATTTGTAATAGAGAAAATACAAATGTTGCTCTGTTTGCTGGTAATGCAGATTGTTCAAAGTTGCAACTATTTTTATTTATTTGTCTACGGAAATTGCCTGAGGTTCTAAGCTTCTGTTCAGCAAGCAGTGTCTCACCAGAGGGTATTGTACACGGCGATACTTTATATTAACTGCTCTCCTGAGTTCACTGTTGAGTACTCATGTGAAGATGCAAACAAGAGAGTGATCATTGATTTAACCCAGTGGGCCACGTGTAGAAAGGAGGAATTGGAGCATTCAGGTGCAAACCAACTCTACCATAAGAAAACAAAATCCCACTGATTTAATTGGGGCTTTTAAAAGGAGATGACCACAACAATTCTGTGGGTGATTTTGATTGTTTTTGCCAAAATAGCCAGTTCTTCTCACCAGCCCTTGCGGTGTTATGGTGTAATGCTCAGCCTATCTCCCTGACAGCAATGATGCAAAAGAACAATGCTTCATATTATTATAGGAATAGTATCACCTCCTTATAATAACCTCCTGTGTACCTTATTCCATCTAGACAATCCTAGTGGCCACTATGAGTCTTGAATTTGTTCTGCGGTTAAAGGGATAACTTCTTTAATCTGTCCTCCATAATATGTCTATGGAGATGAACATGACTCTGCCTGCCAAGTCTACTGCACTCCAAACTCCGCCCACTGCATATGGTAGTCTCCTGCTGGCTCATGCACTCTGCCTGCTTCTATTTTCTTCAAATGAAATGAGTAGGTTCATAAGTCAGCAGGAGTTTACCATATCCAGTGGGTGGAGTTTGAGGTCAGGTAGTCTTGTCAACAAGAATTATGTCCACGTCCACCTCCATGGACATGATATTGAAGTTAATTTAAAGATGCCGACAGGACTATGCAAATCTACCTACGTGGCTTTAGCCTTCAACTCCATTGTCTGCGTTTTGGGGGAATGCACTAGACTAAGGGAGCTCAGATCTGTCCTCCCCCACCCTCATGGTGCATGTTTTCAGGATCTCCTTTCATGAACACAAGTGAATCAATTAGGGGTTCAATCATGCTGAATGACTGGCCTGAGTTGACATTAACTTTTGTCTAATTGAGGATATCCTTAAAATCTGCCCTGCTGGAGGGGGTGTGAAGACAGGTTTGAGCACCCCTGAGCTAGACCAAATGATCACTTTAGTATGTACTGGTACACTCTCCCGTCAACAATTCCAGTAAACCCAGAGCAGCTCCCCAATGGCATGATCATGTAAATAGTGTCATTATGCTAATTAATGTTGTGTCTTGCTAGTACATGATGTAAAACAAGTTGTAGAGGACAGGACTGCTCTGAAAAGCCCAACAGCTGGTTGGGAACAATGGGAGTTATGGTCCTCAACAGTATCCTAGTGTAATGTTGCCTTATTATTATTTTTTTTTATGAAAGTATTGTACCAGGAAGAATACATTGAGATTGTCTCTTGTTTTAAAGTATGTCCTGGACTCATTTTACCTACCTTAGAAATGTGAAAGGCTGTGCTGACCTTGCCAGGACTAGAACCTGCAACCTCACGGTCTGAGCAGATTCTACAGCTGGTGCCTTAACCAACTGAGCTTTCTCTCCGGGAAACCTAAAAAAACACGTATTAAATATGTCACCGGCACGAAAAGAGTGATATCAGAATGTAGCCTGCATCAAAAGGCTGACATTCTGATGTCGTAGGATTAAAAGTCGCATAGAGGGAGGCATTTCAATAATAAACACATGCCATTGGTTTGCTCCACAAACCATTGCTCATTTAGCCCTATGAAATGTTATTTATGCAAATCGGAAGAAGCCAGCAATACATTAGACACCTTACTAGTACAGAAAGGGTTATCATATTCCATGCTTTCCTGCTGCTACTTGCCTCCTCCTCTACATCTTCTCTTTATAGTTACTTATGCAACTAAAAAAAAAATAAATAAGCTTCTCTAGTACCTATGTGGCGCAGTTTCCTACAAGCGGTGGTCACATGATGGGTCATTCTTGGAAAGATCCTTTAGCCCACTAAAGGCTAACAACCACCGAGAAACACGTAGAGAAGTGGGTGAAACGAGAAAGAGAAGAGGTGCAGGAGGAGGCAAGAAACAGCAGGAAAGCAAGGAATATGAGAGTTTATCCCTTTCTGTGCTAAAAAAGTATTATAATGGAAGTTGTGGATGCCGGGTTGTCCTCAGTCATCGTTCTGGTCTCCCCTCTCTCAAAGTCGGCCAGAAAAATACACTGCTCCCGGTGAAACGATAAAGGAAAGCACTGGTCGACCCTGCTGGAGTCAAAGGGTCGGGGCTTTAGTTGAATTTTTCCCAGTTGAAGGTGAAGGGTCAGCTCCAAGGGGCATCAACTAGTTAAAGAGGCGAAGTTGACGGTTGAAGAAATAGACACAGCCGAAGTTGTAGTCTAGGTTCTCAGTTGACGCTGCTGGAGAGAGTGATTGCAATACAGCTCTTGGATGGGAGTCAGAAGGGACTCTTTAAACCAACCGAATAACGAGACACAACTCCTTCTTGGTTCAAAACAGCTAACACCCTTTATTGCAAACCCCAACCCTCTTTTATACAAAACTGGTAGACAATAAACAATGGAATGGTAAACAGTACGAACAAAAGACCCAAAGGATTTGATTAATTTAGCATAATTACATTTTGGCTGCTCCAATTCTGACCAACGGGAATTGGAACGACAGAGCTAAGTACAACCAGACTGGTCCATTCGTACGACCAATGGGATCGGGCAGAGGATGTTAGTCGAACAAGGGAGCCCGCTGGGCATCAACCTCTTTGTCCCCAGCAAAGTCTTAGTCTGTGAGCGACATTCTCCTATGTCACTCTGGTCGGCAGCTAATCCGCTGGCAGCCTACATGTACCATCTGACTCAATGGTAATCCTTTGACTCGATGTCGACAAACAGTCCCAGTTCTTAGTCATACAAAGTTCCCTTCAACTACGTGTCAATGAATAATCCCAGTTCCAGTCAAAATAAACCCTCCACTGGGTGCCCTTTGACCAAAAAGTCTTTAAACAATGAGTTCCTTTGGGAAACTCTGGTGAGCTCCAAAACAATCGACCAGTAACGGACTATGGCCCGTTACATGTATCTAATGTACAGCAGTGGTTCTCCATGAAGCTGACGCTGGCTTCTTCAAATTTTTATAAATAACATTTCATGGAGATAAATGAGAGACATTTTTGTGGAGCAAAACAAAGGCTCTAGTTTATTATTGGAATGTCTCTATGCAACCTTTAATCCTGCAACATCAGAATGTCTGCCTTTTGATGCAGGCTACATTCTGATATCACTCTTTTCATGCCAGCGACATTTTATATGTGCCTTTTTGTTGGTTGCCCAATAGTGGGTGACATTTACATAGTAATCTGTCCTCAACAGCTGTAATGCAAACAATTGAAGACACCTACTGTAAAGCAGAACTATCAACATCATAACATTGCCCCCCAATCCATTACTAATATAGCGACAGGTAAAGCCATACTTCTATTATGCTGAATAAGTCCACATTATTGAAGAACACCAACTTCTTCTGCAGGCAGCCACTGCACAGAGCTTACAAGAGAAGATCTGTGCGCCTGAGCCGTCAGTAACTTTCGTTACCTTAAAGTAACCAATGAACGTCACCACCAATCCGGGAAGTGAACGGGACAGACAGAGCAGACTCAGAGGTACCTTTCCTCTAAGATGTCTGCACGGTTGTCTGCTGGTGGCTGCAGAAGAAGTTGGTTCTCTTCAATAACGTGGACTTATTCAGCATAATAGAAGCATGGCTTTTCCTATCGCTCTATTACTAATGGATTTGGGGGGGCAAGGTTATGATGTTGATAGTTCCACTTTATTGCATAAGGTAGGCTCATAGTCAAGGTCTTTTGGGAACCTAGAAATGTTCCTGTTTCAACACTGCATTTAAGATGTTGCTATTATGCAAGTGGTTAAGCTAATAAATTGGATATGTGAGTGTCTCAAATGATCAAGCATTTTCTGCAGATAGGGAATTCAGGGATAATGTTAGTATGCTAAGTCCTCCTCTTGGTCATTTGCAACAGTGCTACAGGCAGTCTTCAACCATGCAAAGTTCTGAAAATGATACACATAATTTGTATCCTCATGCATCATTTGACAATCATCAACTTGCTTTATTGACTGCGTTCAGTCAGTACCTGGCCATTATAGCTACTGACCCTTATCAGAAGAGCCAAGTGCTTTCAAGTGAAGATGCAATCAATGACATTTACATTTGTGAATAGGCAGAGCCAATATAAACGCTCACATCTCTGAACACAATGATCTAGGCTAGTTGGATATATTATAGATGCCCATAGGGGCAGACTGCTGATCTCTGCTAATGTCTTGCTCTTATTGGTATAGATGTGTGAGGAGTTACTGGCATCTTTTGCAGAAGGTGGCAAAATGCTGTAAATCTTAAAAAGGAACTGTCATTTTGTAACAAATATGTGATTTTGAAAGAGCTTTAAAAATTCCTAAATTTATGTTAGTTATGTTTTATTTCAAATAAAAGTTTAGGAGATATTTACCTTTGTCATTTTATGCAAATAAGACAGAACTGGCTTTCATGTCAGCCAGATACTAACATTCCACACTGTTCTCCATCCCAACTGTCAATCCCTGCCAGCCAGATACTAGCATTCCACACTGCTCTCCTGCCCACCTGCAACTCCCTGCCAGCCAACACCAGCTTATTTACATAAACTGCCAAATAAAGCTAAACAATTTAATTATTGTTTGAAATTAAAAAAATATATATATCTTTTTAAAAAAGATCTTTTAAAATCACTTTTGTAGCCCCTTCCAATGATGTAATTTTTTAGCACAAATATCTCTCAAACCAACACGGTGAGATTTGCTGTATATTATTTATTTATTTTTTTTTTTTAAATCTACAATAAAACATATAGTTATCTTTGGACATTACTAACCCTTTAATAAAGCAACTGGCAGCAGTGGGAAACGCCACAGAAATCCCCTATAATGAATACTTTTTCATTAAAAACATTTTACTGGTCCTTTAAGGACCAGAGAGGTATGTAACACATTGTGAAGCACCACACTGTATATCTCTCTTGTCCTTAAAGGAGCCCTATCACCCAAGAACAACATTGGTGATTTTGAAAGAGCTTTCCACATCACCTATATGGATTTTTTAAAAAATGTTTCTATATGTTTTGTTAGACACCTCTGACACTTAACCCTATCAGTGAGTTGGGGGAGGTAATGTAGGGATAAGACAGGAAGTCATTGATGGGGGTACAATGCATTGCTGAGCAGTATCAGTGAGTGAGGGGGTAATGTAGGGATAAGACTGGAAGTCAGTGCTATGGGGAGGTGAGTAATCCATTGCTGAGCAGTGTCAAAGAGTGGGAGAGGTAATGTAGGGATAAGACAGGAAGTCAATGCTAGGGGAGGTGGGTAATGCATTGCTGAGCAGTGACAATGAGTGGGGGGAGGTAATGTAGGGATAAGACAGGAAGTCAGTGATGGGAGGACAATGCATTGCTGAGCAGTGTCAGTGAGTGAGGGAGATAATGTAGGGATAAGACTGGAAGTCAGTGCTATGGGGAGGTGGGTAATCCATTGCTGAGCAGTGTCAATGAGTGGGGGAGGTAATGTAGGGATAAGACAGGAAGTCAGTGCTATGGGGAGGTGGGTAATGCATTGCTGAGCAGTGTCAGTGAATGGGGAAGGTAATGTAGGGATAAGACAGGAAGTCAGTGCTATGGGGAGGTGGGTAATGCATTGCTGAGCAGTGACAATGAGTGGGGGGAGGTAATGTAGGGATAAGACAGGAAGTCAGTGATGGGAGGACAATGCATTGCTGAGCAGTGTCAGTGAGTGAGGGAGGTAATGTAGGGATAAGACTGGAAGGCAGTGCTATTGGGAGGTAGGTAATGCATTGCTGAACAGTGTCAGTGAGTGGGGGAGTTTATGAAGGTCTAAGACATGGCATGCCTTAATTAGCATAAATCTATAAATCAAAATAACTAAAAAACTTGGTTTCTACATACAAAATTGCTAATACAACATATAGATGATTTGGAAAGCTCATTCAGAATCACCAAAGTTGTTATATAGTGATAAGGTCCCTTTAAAATGGAATGCTCTGAAAACCAATCATCCTTTGCTATTCAGACACTTGCTGGTCTACAGCAGCATAGGAATGAGAAGTCAGACCATGTCACTCACACCTACATTTGTCCCTTAAAATTGCTGTCAGATGTGAGTTCAGCCCAGTAACACTCTGCTCACTGCATGAAAAGTAGTTACCTGCTGATCTAAAGCACAAGTTGTCAGATTTTGTATTGACCCGCAATCTCGGCTAAATTTTTGTGAATGACTCTGAGAAACCCTTTCCTCCAGGGAGTCAGGCAGGTCTGGAATCTTCACCTTTTCCCAGATTGTATCATGGCAACATATTGAGCATCTACGACAGGCTGGGTTAGAAGAGATAATCATGAGTTTTAGACTTTGTATCTGTCTGTATATATCTGAAAATAGAACAAAATGAATGATATTCTACATTAGAGATAAACAAAACAGCCACAGTTTGCTTTGCAAATTAGTCAGGAGTACCCAGAGAAACTTTTCGAAAGACTGAAGGACACGGAGGGTGAAGTAAGACCAGGGGAGAGAGAAAGAGGGCATTACAGACAGTGAGGGATTTATAGATTAGAGATTTGTTTAGATCAAAGTGAATTTGTGAAATTTTCATTTTTCCACTATAGTGCAGTTGATTAGCTCCAGAATCGTGCCTCTTTAGCATGACAAATAAAGCCCAGTGACTTTTTCTTCAGCTTGGTGAGTTCCCTGGTATCTGGTATCTTTTAACCCCTTAGTGATAGATGACTTACCTGTAAGTCCAGGAAGTCATTCGCTATAATGAAAAAAAAACAAACAAACCCTGTCATTAAGGTTAAAAATGTCACACACAAAAGAGTATGTGACTACACAGGAGAATTAACCATGTTACTGTGATTAAAAGGGGGACATCAGAATCTTTCCCTGCATGAAAAGCGCAAGATTCTGATGTTGCAGCATTTAACATCGCATCAAGTACTTGAAATCCAAATTGTGAAGAAAGGACTTGCGTTAATATTGACAGAGTACATGGCCCTGTCAATTTCCATGACTTCCATGCTACTCATCCCAACAAACCTTGTCATGTACTCTTGATGTGCACATGTGAGGTAGTGTCATTCTTACCCTTTGCCAACAGTTGGCTGGTTTCCACACAAGTATGTTGAAGTAGGCTTCACAAAGAAACATCAGTGGCTCTCTCCTCTTCTCTGTGCGCAGAATGACAGGGTGGAGCGGAGCATGCAGAGAAGGGGAGAGAGAACCCGGAGCAGCGTTGAGCATAAAGCAATCAGCGGTGACTGGACGAGTTGATCAGTCCTGCTGGTTTAACTCAGTCTGCCCTCTTGTGTACTTGATGCAATGTTTAATGCCGCAACAGGAGAATCTCGAGGTTTTCATGCAGGGCAAGATGCTCATGTCACCCTTTTAATAGCGGCGGCATGGTTAATGTGCCGTGTAGTCGCACATTCTTCTGTTTGCAACATTTTTTAAAGTGAACCCTGGTATCTTCACCTTCTTCCAAACCCCCATTCTACCCACTTCCCACCCATTATTCATAAATATAATACTGCCCACACAGATTAAGCTCTACCTGCATCTTGACACAAATCATGTCATTTGGACCCTCCCATCCTAGATCATCTTATTCAATTCAAGTATGTTCCCATGTATGCAGGGCCGGATTTACATCTTAGGCATCCTTAGGCAGCCACTCTAAGTGCCCTTAGTTCCGCCCATGAAAGCTACTGTTCACATGACCCTGTGACCCTGCCCCAGTTCCATCAACTGTTTCCTTGCACAGAAAACAGCCTTGGTCTATAACAAGCAAGAGTAAAGAAAAGCTTTAACCTCTTGGTTGCTAGTGAGAGCTATAATCCATTCCTATGCCATGTGTTGGAGAGCTCGCAAGCATCCAGCAATTATATAATAGCCTGTAAAGGAGTATAAAACTGGTGCAGGGACATTGAGATTGCACTGGCCACACCCACAATTCAGAATGTAGGTGTGGCCAGCACAGCTGAGGTCCCCTCAAAATATGGAGCTCTAAGCAGTTCAATGGGACCTTTGAACTTACACATAGCAAATATTATTTTGCTTCTATTGTGTTCCACTTCCTGGAACATTCAAGTTTTTATAGTGAAAAGGTGAAAAACACATAAATCAATGGGTGGAAACTTTCTAGCCATTGAAAACTGGCAAAGAATGTTGGCCAATAGGCGGAAAAATGCAACAATGTGGTTTTCACGGAATTTGCGGGAACACGGTGACAGCATTCGTCCACCCCTAGTCATGAACTGTGATAGGATCAGGGCCCAATTTGCCATAAGGCAAAGTAGGCACCTGCCTACAGGCACACGCCACCGAGGGGCGCCTTCCAATGGGACTCTTTTTTTTCATTCTTTAAAAAAAAAAAAAAAAAACTAGCCACCTCGCTGGCACCCACTCCATGTCACCCTCACACTGCACCTTCCCCCCCTGTTGTCTATTTCCTACCTCCCTAGCAGGACAGGTCTGTGTCTCCATTGGCACAGTCCAGTAAGCGCAGAGCTCCCTCGTCGGCTCTGTAGGAATGCAGAGCGCTGGAAGATGACATCATCCCCCAGCGCACTGCATTCCTGAATAGGAGACCGCGTGGGAGCTCCAGCACTTACAGGACTGTGCTAAAGGAGGCACAGATGGCAGATCTGCCGGGGAGGTAGGAAACGGACAATGGGAGGGAGGCAGGCAATGTGAGGGCAACATGGAGATGGTGGGGGCAAGTTGGAGCTGAAGGGGGGCATTGTGAGGGCAACATGGAGCTGATGGGGGGCAATTTGGAGATGGTGGGGGCAATGTGGAGCTGAAGGGGGGCATTGTGAGGGCAACATGGAGCTGATGGGGGACAATTTGGAGATGGCGGGGGCAATGTGGAGCTGATGGAGGGCAATGTAAGGGTAACATGGAGCTGATGGGGGGCACGTGGGAGCTGATGGGGGGCAATTTGGAGATGGTGGGGGCAATGTGAGGGTAACATGGAGCTGATGAGGTGCAAGTTGGAGCTGATGGGGCAATGTGAGGGCAATAAAGAGATGATGGGGCAATGTGGACATTAGGAGCATTGTGGACGTGTCCAGTGGAGAGAGGGGGGGGGCGCTTCAGATTTCTGTGCCTACAGGCTCCCGAGATGTAAATCCAGCCCTGGATAGGATCTATCTCATGAGGGGATATGGAGTGGGCAGGTGGTGGTATGAGGTGGCAGGGAGGATATTATCTTAGGAGTACTGAAAGTAAGGAATTGGGAAGAGAAAGACCTGGTACTTCCAGATCATTTTCAGAGTGAATCAGAATGCCAGTTCTAGGTTGTGCCAGGCCTTGGGACATACTCTAGGAGTAACCCATATTCCCACATAAATTACACCCTGTGACCAAAACTAATATGCCCTCCATTAGTGTAAAAATAAAATTATTCAAACAAAACTTATCTCAATGATCTCTTGTTCATGATGGTAAAATAGATCTCACATATGTCTAAACTCACCAGATAAGGCACATTTCACTACAAACAATGCTTAAGTGTTTAGTGACCCACATTTATCATAGAAACAGGGGTTGCCCCTGGTAAAAATACTGAAGCGTGTCTCAGCTGAACAAAAAGGACCTGGACTGGTCAAATTATTAAACTGGTCCAGCTTAAAGGGATAGTAATGTTTCATAATAAAAGCGGCTCTAATTTATCATCATGGTATTTGGACTTTGGAGAGTGTTATTTCTATTCTGTCAGAGTTGTAGTTCAAGAGTAATTCAATGACAAAGTACCCCCTCCCACCCCTTTTACTGATGTAACACTGTTCAGCCAGATCAGAAGGGAGGTGCCCAGGTAGATTGCACAGAGGGACAATCTTCAATTAAGATAAGGGAAAAACCTGAAAAGCTTGTCAAGGGGGGCAGGGCTTTCATTGTTCTCATAGGAAGAAGACTGCCCCTTCTGTTATCTGTCTGGTCTATGGACTGGATTCCACATCTGAGAAGAGATGGCTTACATTAGGTAAAAGGGACGGGAGGGGAAACTTTGCTTGTGAATATCTCTCAAACCATAAAGGTTTGAAAGATAAGACTTATATCGTTCTTCATGTTTTTTTAATGCCTACAAAATAAAATAAAGATTAAACCAAATATTACTATCCCTTTAACTTGCACTTTCCAACTACCCTTTCAAATTCCTCCTTCATCGACAATCCTACTGATAAGGTTCCTGACTTCCCCAAGTTTGCTTAACCCTTTAACAGCTAGTGGTCCTGGGGTAGGACTACCCTTATTTAGTTTTAACCTCCACACAATAAATAAGATGCTGCAAGATACTTGCCATAGATATTTGTCCCACCCATGATTCTAAAGGGCCATGAAAACATTTTCAACACAATAAAACTTTCCTGTTCTGTTACAGACTACAGCAGAGTTGAAATGCCAAAAAAACCCACTAACTGCACATAGCAAACTGAGGTGTACAGGAGACATTCCTAAGCAAGTCGTTCTATTAAACACATTGACAATCACTTACATGAAGGGTGTAGCTCCCCTTTAATCTCTCTATATCTTTTTCAGTAGCACTTAGCCACTTGCAGAAAGGAACAATTGTCATTAGTTATATTTATGCCGTAATAGGCCATGATTTGGCATGTGATGACTACACATTTGCACAGATACTTTCACCCTTTAAAACATAATTTAGAATACACCCACAAGCTGAAAATGACTTTGCCGTTATGTCTAATGTCCAAAGCATTATCATTAGCAGTGTTATTATGATAGAACTGCCATACCTCACATTGGATCCCAAAAAATACAGTTTTCTGTGCTTTCCCTTTACTAAGAGGAACCGGAGCAATTTTGGACTAAACCAGCTGCCCCAAAGGGGACAAAGGCACATTGTCAGAATCCTCATTGATTTAAAAGGAACTTTAACCCTTTGAGTGCCAGAGGGGTTCAGAATACAAGTTTACCTTAAAAGTAAGTTTATGTACTGACTAGCTGGTCAGTTGACCATAAATCTCAATAGGATTGCGTAGCAACAGCGCCACTGTACCATTTCAGGCCACTGTGATACTACACCTAAAAAATTGTAGTCTGAGCTGTGATAACTTTTGAATACAACATCTCTCAGCAATGGGAGTACCATTGTTTTACTCAGGGGGATAAACATTACACTATATATTGTTTAAGTACTACTATCTATGAAAATGTCCAGGTTTGAAGCAGTTTGAATCTGTCTAGGAAAGTATGTATACTGTATGCATAATAATGTGACATTTAGAATGCAATATAGTTCATTTTCTTCTAAAAGTACATATGCTGAGCCTCTGTGAGCCTTCAGAATGGACTCCAATTATTACACACTCTACAGATTAGATTTCCATGAGGCAATTGTCTAGAACTCCACATCTTGAGAGGAGGAGCCTCGGATCTACTGGCCACACCCACTTTCTAAGTTTTGTGTATTTGTGTGTGTGTCTTCTCTGACCACACCCACAACTTAGAATATGACCACGCCCACATTCTAAGTTGTGGGTGTGGTCAGTGCAATCCAAATCCTTCTGCAGTAGACACCCACTCCTCATGTACTGCTCAGTTTATCAGTTTATTTATGAATCTTTCGTTATCAATTTCAGTATCGCCCATATTTTTAACTCTAGGATGATAAAAATGATTCCACTTTTCCAATGATTTGGTCCTGTAGCTAATGGCGTATTTACTGTTTAGTAGTTAAAAATAAAAAGGGAGAAAGGGAGCGCAGCTTGTTTGTAAACAATATGTTTACTTGCATTAAAGGGATAGTAATACTTAAAATGTAAAAAAAATATGGTGTAGGGTTTATCCTCCTGAGTAAAACAAGAGTACTCCCACTGCTGAAAGGTGTTTCATTCAAAAGTTATTAACCCCTTCCCGACAAGTGACTTACCAGGTACGTCACGCAAAAATGTCACTTAGTGACAAAGGACGTACCTGGTAAGTCACGGAAGTCATTCGCTACAATGCGAAAAAAAAAAACTCCGTCGTTAAGTACGCTCACGGACGGTCACTAAGGGGTTAATTTTCAAAGTTGAATTTTTTAGGTGCAATATCACAGTGGCCTGAAATTGTACAGTGGCGCTGTTGCTACACAATCCTATGGACAGCTGTGGTCCCGGGACCATAAATCTCCATAGGATAGTGTAGCAACAGCGCCACTCTACAATTTCAGACCACTGTGATATTGCACCTAAAAAATTCAACTTTGAAAATTAATAACTTTTGAATGAAACACCTTTCAGCAGTGGGAGTACTCTTGTTTTACTCGGGGGGATAAACCCTACAACATATTTTTTTTTTACATTTTAAGTATTACTATCCCTTTAAATGATTATTTTCAGCTAACTGGCTACTCACATGGAATGTTGGTCATTGTCTCCAGAGTTTCCCACAACATAAAATGTAAGTGGGTCATACTTTTGCCTTTATACAGCCCTCTTCTCAATGGACTTCTTGTGTTTTTTGGGTTCAAGAAGGACACTGCTTCCTCTTTATAACTCCACATTGGAGGAAATACAACAGGAGACGTTCCCCTCTCTGTCTGACTATAACCATTCTAGTGGACAGTGTTCTCACTGATTCAGTCTCATGGTGTTCCATGGAACGGGACTGACACCGGGGGATAGCATGCAGGGAACAGTCCTTAACCCATAACCAGTCCTGTCCTGGAACAAATAGACTTGTAGGAGCACCAATGTCCACCAGTTCAGATTATTAAATGATGATTTATTAAAGCAATAAAACATTGCAATTTAACACTCAATATATCTCAAAACATTTCCTAGAATTGCTCTGGCTATTTCATCATAAGGTTAAAGATCAACACATTAATCACATATTTAAGTATAAAAGGAAAAGCGTAACCATTCAATTTCTTAGAAGTCAGACCCAACAGGTGAGCTAAGCCATGCAACTGAATTTTAAAAATGACAAACATAGGATATATCATATCACCCCTACATTAGGACGCACATCGCAACTAGTGGATCCTATATCAATTGTCATCTGCTTTAAAACATTGCCATTTCCATGGATTTTGGTAAATGAGAAAATCCTCTCACATCCCTGTTCACTGTCTACAAGCCATATATTACATAACAGAAAGATCACATAAAATCATCATGCGTTCATTAATATATATATATATATATATATATATATATATATATATATATATACATACACATCTATATATATATATATATATATCCTATATAATAATTCGCTAAATCGTGTGTAACGCCGCGACATGAGCAGTAGACACTACTGCTCGTGCTGCAGTCATGCGCAGTAGAGACTGTCCGCGCCTTGACTGATATAGAGCTGGGCCTGTGTAACGGGCTATTCAACTAGTGTATATATATATATATATATATATATATATATATATATCTATATATATATATATCTATATATACATATTTTTACAAACACTAGTATTACAGCTATTATAAAATGAAATTAAACAACCCCAGTACCATCTCTTAAACCTTTATGGTTTGAGAGATATAGAAGGCTTAAGTTCTCCACTCCCTCTGCTTTCCCTGATGCCAGGATATTCTGCTTCCAAGACAAGCAAGTGGCTCTTCTGCAGAGCCGAAATAGCAAAATGTCAAAAGAAATACTTCATTGGAAGGGTCTACAAAGTGTGCCTGCAAACCAGGCACACTTTTTGGATCGTTCTGATGATGTACTTCTTTTTACATTGCGCTATTTCAGCTCTGCTGATGATCCGCCTCTAGTCAGTCGACTTGAATCTCCTGCTGTCAGCTTTACTGCTGACTGCAGGTAAAGCGGAGGGAGGGTGGAACTTTAGCCTTCTATATCTCTCAAACCATAAAGGTTTGAAAGATGGGACTGGGGTTGTTTAGTTTCATTTCTTAGTAGCTGCAGTATTAGCGTTACTAAAATATAGACATTACTAACACTTTAAGTATTTCTTTTTAGATTGAGCTATTTCGCCTCTCCTGAAGAGCCGCTGGCCAGTCCAGGGACCAGGATCTCATGCTGTAAGCTAGAGGCTGACATCTGTGAAAGGGGCAGGGAGGGGGGAACTTTAGCAGCATATAGCTCTCAAACTATACATGTTTGAGAGATCAGACTGGTATTATTTTATTAAAGTGTTAGTAATGTCCACAAAAAAGTTTTTTGCATTTAGAAGAGCTTAAAAAGCTGAGCTAAATGCAAAAAAACTGTATCTCTCAAACCATTATGGTTTAAGAGATACAGGATGTTTAAAGTTTGATCTCTCCTACTGACAGCTGTAGAGCTGTCAGCAGGAGATCCATGTCGGTCGACACGGAGGCGCTTGATCAGAGCCGCAATCTCGTTATTTACCACGAGTCCCTTCATTGGCATGGTCTAAAACGTGTGCCTGGTTTTCAAGCACTCGTTTTAGACCAATCCAAAGAAGGGATTCGTGGTAAATAACGAGATTGCGGCTCTTCTCAAACGCCTCCGTGTCGACCGACACGGATCTCCTGCTGACAGCTTTACAGCTGTCAGTAGGAGAGATCAAACTTTAAATGCCCGTATCTCTTACACCATAGCGGTTTGAGAGATATGTTTTTTTTTTTTTGCATTTAGCTCAGCTTTTTAAGCTCTTCTAAATGCAAAAAATGTTTGTTTGTGGACATTACTAACACTATACAGTAATCCATTACTATCTCTTTAAAGGGTTAAAAAAGGAATCCATGACCTAGCTAAATCAGAATCCATTAAAATGTTCATTAAGGTTGAAAACAATTTCTGATGCCAACAATAGCTGCCATGAGAAAGCATCTCACGGAACACAAAGAATTAATGTGCTTGTTCATCGTTCTCCTTTTCCAGGAATTCCGCCTCTCCGTGCTGCATGATCTGTGAGAGAAAATCAATAGCGCACTATGAATCTACATCCCAGCCAACTTCTCCCCTCTTCCATGTCACCATCTGAGAGAATGATGCAGCATCTGAGTGGATCGTCTGTAACTTGCGGAAAACAAGATCTGGAAATCTGAACCACAGCTGACTGTGAACTGGAATCAGTTGTAGGGGATATTTGGGTTTATCTCATGGATTTGCACTGAAGTCTATGAGTGAATTTGTAGATAAGGTGGACAGATGCAATGGAATCCGGCCCCTGAGAGCTGCAAGAAGCCATTAACCCTTTGAGTGCCACAGGGTTACGCAACACATTGCTTTGCAATGTGTTGTTTACCCCTCTGGCACTCAAAGGGTTAATAAAATCCACCATGTATATCAGGCAATAGGAGTGTTGTACTAATAGGATTTACTCTATACCAGTTGTTCTCAACCTGTGCTCTCAGTGACTACTAACAGGCCAGGATTTTAGAATTTAGTTTTAAGAGCACAGGTGAGTTAATCAATATGACTGAGCCTCTGATCAACACACTTGTGTTCTAGCAGTGAAATTCCTAAGTCCTAGCCTGTTAGTGGCCACTGAGGGCATGGGCTGAGAACCTCTGCTGTATAGTATACAGTCTGCATGTGTCTGTGTATAAGGACTGGCACTATACAGTATAGGAGGGACAGTCCCTGTTTGACACCTAAATCCCTCAGCTCCTCTTTTTAGGAGATCACACTGTGTGGTGTATATACAAGTGTATCAGATTGCTCCACATCAATAAAACCCACAGTAATGTGGGTATAAACTTCTGTATATATCTGTTAAATTAGTCTGTCTAAAAAAATACTTTCATCTTCTTCTAAATCATTCACTTACAGAAAGAGTAACTTAACCATTTCAATGCCAGAGGGGTATTCAATGCATTGCTTACCCCTGGCACTCAAAGGGTTAAAAATTCTCTACAATGGTCTGGCACTCTATAGCAGTGGTTCTCAAACCGTGCCCTCAGTGGCTATTAACTGGCCAGGATTTTAAAATTTCTTTTTAAGAGCACAGGTGAGTTAATCAATATGACTGAGCCTCTGATCAACACACTTGTGTTCTAGCAGGGAAATTCCTAAGTCCTGGCCTGTTAGTGGCCACTGAGGGCATGGGTTGAGAACTTCTGCTGTATAGTATACAGTCTGCATCTGTCTGTGTATAAGGACTGGCACTATACAGTGTAGGAAGGACAGTCCCTGTTTGACACCCAAATCCCTCTGCTCCTCTATTTAGGAGATCACACCGTGTGGTGTATATACAAGTGTATCAGATTGCTCCACATCAATAAAACCCACAGTACTGTGGGTATAAACTTCTGTATATATCTATTAAATTAGTCTGTGTAATCATCTTCTTCTAAATCATTCACTTACAGAAAGAGTAACTTAACCATTTCAATGCCAGAGGGGTATGCAATGCATTGTTTACCCCCTGGCACTCAAAGGGTTAAAAATGCTCTACAATGGTCTGGAACTGTATAGCAGTGGGTCTCAACCTGTGCCCTCAGTGGCTACTAACAGGCCAGGATTTTAAAATTTCCTTTCAAGAGCACAGGTGAGTTAATCAATACGACTGAGCCTCTGATCAACACACTTGTGTTCTAGCAGGGAAATTCCTAAGTCCTAATTCCTAAGTCCTGCCACTGAGGGCATGGGCTGAGAACCTCTGATCTATACTCTTTTCCTCCTTCCCACCCTGTTATGCCCAGTTCCCATCCACTTCTCCCCTACCTGTTCTGCCCACTTCCCATACATTTATTCTCCTTTCCACCCTTTTCTGCCCACTTCCCACCCACTTTATGAAATAGTACATTAAGCCCCACCTCCATCGCAAGTCCTAGCCCTTTGAGACACAAATCATGTCATTTATATTACCCAGTGGAAGCACATGAGACCTGTCCAGGTTCTTTAGAAGACAAAGTTCCCAGGTATGGCCATATAAATAATAAGTGAGGCAATTATGGATTAAACCAAATTCTTCATGGGGGAAAATACAAAATCCCAAGGAGTATTTTAACCCCTCAAATGCAAGAGATCTCCAACATATTGTATTGCAATGCATTGGAGTCCTCTCTAGATTCAAGGGGTAAAAGTATTAGCACGTTAACGCTCACTTTTAGTGTTCCTTCTAAGTTGTGCAAAGATTCAGCTATAATATCTCCTAAAGAGGGACACTTGGGAGGAATGGAACCCTAATATCTTCTAAAGAGGGTCACTTGGGAGGTATAGACCCCTAATATTTCCTAAAGAGGGCACTTGGGAGGTATGGACCACTAATATCTCTTAAAGAGGGATACTTGGGAGATATGGAATTCTAATATCTCCTAAAGAGGGATACTTGGGAGATATGGAATTCTAATATCTCCTAAAGAGGGACACTTGGGAGATACGGACCCCTAATATCTCCTAAAGAGGGACACTTGGGAAGTATGGATCCCTAATATCTCCTAAAGAAGGACACTTGAGAGGAATGGACCCCTAATATCGCCTAATGACGGACACTTGAGAGGAATGGACCCCTAATATCGCCTAAAGAGGCACACTTGGGAGGTTTAGACCCCTAATATCTCCTAAAAGGTGACACATGGGAGGTATGGATCCCTAATATCTCCTAAAGGGGGACACTTGGGAGGAGTAGACTCCTAATATCTCCCAAAAACTGACATCCTTGGGAGGATGGACCCCTAATATCTCCTAAAGAGGGACACTTGGGAGGTCTAGACCCCTAATATCTCCTAAAAACAGACATTTGGGAGGTATGGACCCCTAATAATTCCTAAAGGGGGACACTTGGGAGGTATGGACACCTACTATCTCCTAAAGAGGGACACTTGGGAAGTATGGACACCTAATATCTCCTAAAGAGGGACATTTGGGAAGTATGGACACCTAATATCTCCTACGGAGGGACACTTGGGAGGTATGGCAAAGGTGCTTATTTCATTCTTTGTCCCCAATACAGGTTAATTTTTGTTTTGTGGTGTTTTTGCAAATCGCTAATGTTATGGAGAAATAAGCCTCTAAAGTGTTACTGTATGACGTCACAACATGCCTCGCTGCGGTACAGCGCTGTACTTCAGACTGTCAGTCTTCTCCTCTTCTCTGTCTCTGTTGTGCCTTCTCCTTGTCTGACACTAGAATCCTCCATATGGACTGGCACACTCTCTTGCCAACGACAGTAAACCCCGTCATATGGAGGATTCCAGTGTCAGACAAAGAGAAGGGAATGAGGCACAACAGGGGAGAAGAAGAGGAGAAGATTGACAGCCTGTGGTACAGAGCTGTACTGCAGCAAGGCCTAATGTGACGTCATGCTTATTTCTCCATAAAATTAGCAATTTGAAAAAAAAATAATAAGTATTACTTTATAGGAGGTGACAGTGCCCCTTTAAATGGATGGTCTGACATACTTACATAAAGCCCATACAGAGGTGACAGGGTCACAGCCGGTCACAGGATTAGTTTAGAAATAAATTGAGAATGGGGAAGATATCAGTGACAGGTATTCTCATTATATTGTCATTTTTCATTAAAACAAAAAATAAAACCAAACAGACATGAGATATGAACACTAGGGCTGGTTATTTTTTACTTCCTGAAAATTGAAATGAATCAAGGCCAAACCTTTTAACCTTTGCCAGTTTAGATTTGGTTTTGTAGAGAAAGTATCACCTTGAGACAAGTGTTTTAAAAGCATTTATTATGTTACAACAGGAGAGCACAGATCTGTCCGCAGGCACCCTTCCAATAGCGCGAGATTTCAGGATCTCCTCACATAAATATATTGTATGTTTTCCATGATAAGAATTTACTGCCCCTTTAATTTTGGATACTTGTCTTGTAACCCGGTCATAGTACGTCAAGGGTCGATTTGACTTAAGGACCGATGACGTACTATGACCGTCATCGAGTTCCGGGCTCCCCCCGCGGCTGCACGCCGTTCGGAGAGTCCGGAACGCAACGGAGCAATAAAAAAAAATTGCTCCGTGGTCGTTAAGTCACGTCCGCTTCCGGATTCCCCGGTCGTTAAGGGGTTAAAAAAAACTATACTTTTAATATTTATCAGTGTTGCAGATTAATAATAACTGGAGAAATTCTGGAACGATTCTGGAACAAACCAACTGCACCATAGGGGAGACAAAAATCACATTCATATAACTCTTTGAGTGCCAAAGAGGTATCCAACACATTACTACGCAATGCGTTGGATACCCCTCTGGCACTCAAAGGTTAAAGGATCACTTGAAGGTTAAAGGATCACTTTATGGTCCTGGCACATCATGGGTTTGCGTACAGCAAGGTCCCATGGCGTGCCAGGACCTTCATGGATTTCATGACTCCTGTGTGGCTGCACACCATTCTGGGAGTCCTGATTCGGACTGGCAAATATAAAATAAATGGTCCATGGTCCTTAAGCACCGGTCGCGTGAGTGCATGACTGGTCCTTAAGGGTTAACATTGATACTGATTGATATACCTTAAAAGGGATAGTAATGTTTCACAATAAAATCAGCTCCAATTAATCTATAATATAATTAGGTAAAAGGAGCAGGAGGGGGATACTTTATCATTCAATTGCTCTTGAACTACAACTCTGACAGTATTGAAGTAACACTTTCCATGGCCCAAATACTATGAAGATTAATTGGATCTGCTGTTTTTGTGAAACATTACTATTCCTTTAAGAATGTGGATACAAATAGCACCTGTAAAAATTATTTATAATATCCTGGATCCCCAAAATTTAATTACAGGCTTTTAAATTAATGAGTACATTATTCTGTTCAGACAAGACACAGTTAATTTTGTTTGTGCTGTTTGTAATGAAAAATTAGATCTAACACAGGTAAAAACTGAGATTCGTACCCATTGTATTTGTATTCAAAAAGGCTTGTACCTAATTTCATTCCATTCACAGGCAATGCAGCACAATCACTTCTCAGAAACCTATCAAGACTGCTGTGGTAATGGGAATCGGGGTGACCTGCAAAATACAGCAATGGAAGCTCCAAAGAGGATATGTAACACTGGATATTAGGCCTCAGAAAACAAACAGAAATGTCCGCATTAAGTGTGGGGCAGTTCAAAGTGTATAACCTCAGATCATGTTAGGTGTTCGTGTTTCTTTTAAATAGAAACATAGAATTTGATGGCAAATAAGAACCATTTGGCCCATCTAGTCTGCCCATTTTATCTTCTGTAAAAAAATAAACATTATTTGGTCCTCGGTCATGGTCGGGATAGCCTTATGCTTGTCTATTCCATTCATGCTTAAAAGGATAGTAATGTTTGCAATTAAAGGCATAGTAATACTTAAAATGTAAAAAAAAAATATGTTGTAGGGTTTATCCCCCTGAGTAAAATAAGAGTACTCCCACTGCTAAAAGGTTTTTCATTCAAAAGTTATTAATTTTCAAAGTTGAATTTTTTAGGTGCAAAATCACAGTGGCCTGAAATTGTACAGTGGCGCTGTTGCTACACCATCCTATGGACAGCTCTGGTCCCGGGACCATAAATCCCCATAGGATGGTGTAGCAACAGCGCTACTGTACAATTTCAGGCCACGTGTGATATTGCACCTAAAAAATTCAACTTTTAAAATTAATAACTTTTGAATGAAACACCTTTCAGCAGTGGGAGTACTCTTGTTTAACTCAGGGAGATAAACCCTACAACATATTTTTTTATACATTTCAAGTATTACTATCCCTTTAAGTAGATCGTCGAGTCTTCTTTATTGTAAATCTAACACTTTATGTATAACAACTTACTTTTCTGTAGTTCTCAAGATATTAAATGTAGAAGGATCCCTTGCCCACCCCTTCTAGCCACATAACAACGCAGCTCAGTCTGGTCCGGATGGATGCAATGAGGGACAATCTTCAGTAAGCAAAGAAAATCCTTTTTACTGGCAGGCCGGTAAAAAATTGGCTTCTGTCCAATGTTAAGTCTATGGAGGGAATGCCATGGCTGATAATTTTTTTTTTTTCCTTTTAAATAAAGATCTTTATTTGAGTTTGCAAATTATAAAGATGAAACAAGTGCCCAACGGCAAAAAACAAAAGCAATCATAGGAAGACCATTCCAAAAAGGCCAATGCGTGTAAAACAATATAGATGGAAAAACTACACAAAAAGTAGAGCATCATTAACACAGTTCTAATATAACATTACAATGTTTAGACATTAGGGTGTGACAGAACTATCAGCGAGCAACTTGTATCAGAATGTAGATCCAATATCCCAATTCCGTAGAGGGGAACGGAGATTGGAGGGAGGGAAAGAGAGTGAAGTAAAGAACAATAAAAAGAAAGACGAAGAAGGATCATAAGGGAATGACCAGGTAGGAAACAGTAGAGATGGATGGAGAAACAAAGAAAAGATATGGGATAAAGAGAAAGAGCAAGGAAGGAAGAGAGAAAGAAAAAAGGGAAAGGAAGAAAGAACAGCGTGAGGTGGTTGGAACAGATGAGAGCTGTAGGGGACACAGAGAGTCATGGAGCCCGATGGGCAAGCTTCCCGGCGTGCACTCGAAATGTTAGCCAATTAGAAAAGGAGGGGGGGGATGTAGATTTCCAGCGTAAAGGAATTAGCGCTTTAGCCGCGTTCAACATAGTCAGTAGAAATAAATGTTTGGAAGGGTCTCGGGGGGGTAAGTCTTTGAACAAGAGTATTTGCCAGGGGTCACTATCTAAATTCATGTCTAATACGAGATTAATATGTCTCAAACATTTGGACCAGTAGGAATGAAGTAGTGAACAGGACCACCATATATGGAGCAAAGTGCCCCTGTCTTGTCTACATCTCCAACAAGTTGCGGAGATCGAGGGGGATATAACATGGAGTCTAGCTGGAGTGTAGTACCAACGTGTGAGTAGTTTAAGATTCATTTCGACTAAGCCAGTAGAAATAGAGGAAGAATGTATCGAAGCATAAATGGATTCTCAGTCATCTAATGTCAAAGTCAAGTGTAGGTCCTTCTCCCATGCCAAAGCATAAGGGGGTTTAGCGGCTCTGGCATGTAGGGAAAGGAGATTATACATGGTACTAATAGTCCTCCCCTTGGGTCTGGTTGGGGAAAGAAGGAGGTGTTCGAAGCGAGAAAGTGGACGATTAAAACAGGACACTATATTTGCATCTGATAAAAAGTTCTTAATTCGCAGATAGTTCCAAATTTCTCTAGGGGGGAGAGAGTATCGTTCTTGGAGGGTCGCAAAGGGAGTAACCTCTCTAATGTCTCTGAGATCAGTAAATTGTAAGTCTGGGGTACGAGACCAATTGGGGAGCTGAGAAGCTGAGAGCGAAAATTTAGTGGGTAAGGAAGTGAACAGTCTAGTGAAGGGTGAGGGAAGTGGGATTAGGGGATCTGTTTTGTTCAGTCGAGACCAGATGTTAATTACATTGCTCAAAATCGGGTGTGATATTGTGGTGGTGTGTCTTGCAATCGGAGGAAGCAAAATTTGAGGAAGAGGGTCACATGTCGAATAAAAAGACCTCTCCAATTGTACCCATAATTTGTGTTCTCGATTATTGTGCCAATCAGGGATCGACGACAGTATAACTGCATGGTAGTAGCGTCGAATATCTGAGACACCGAAATCACCCCTAGTTTTGTGAGAGTAGAGTATACGGCGACCAACTTTCGGTCTGTTCTTGCCCCAAATAAAAAGGGAGAAAATATTGGAAGCAGCGGTAAAGAAAGAAGGTGGGAGAGAGATTGGAAGGGTCTGAAATAAGTATAAGAAACGCGGAAGGATCATCATTTTTATAGTATTCATCCTGCCAAGCCAGGAGACGTGTACAGAGGACCATTTAGATAGATTAGACTTAACCTTTTTTAGTAGCGGTAAATAATTAATCTATATATATAAAAGAAGACTTTGTGCCTGGCAAAACACACCCAGGGGCGGCAGTAAAAAGGATTACTGCTGCCATTGGGTGATTCTGTGGGAGTGTGATTTTTGGCTTGCCCCCACTATCCAGCCCGCCCACCACTATCTAAGGCTGAAAAAAAAAATGGCTGCCACACACTCCTACACCACAGACACATGCACATGCCCTCCCACACACACACTAGCAGACACATACACACATATACGCTGAGGATGATGGGAACAATGTTCAAGCTACAGCTGGAAGGCCATGGTCCAATCTGTATTATGCAGCTTCTTCATTCCCTGTCTTTGAGCCTACACAGCTCTGCTAATTACTACAAGTGAGCTGATTTCTAAACAATCAGCAGGAGGATACCGGCTTGCTGAGAAAGTGGAAACAACGGCAGAGAGGTGATCAGGCAGTGCAGAGCAAGGCTTCAGCTGAGCTGGTAAATGGCAGAGACATGGATGTGACTGTATTTATATATTGCACAAAGAGAGAGAAAGAGAGCAGGTTGTTTGTCAGTCTGTCTGTAAGTAGAGGTGCCAGTTCCTGCAATCATCTCCATGCTGTACATAGCTCACTGTATAGCATGTATGACAAACTATTTATATATGGTCTGGCATTGTATAGTATACAGTCTGTGTATAAGGACTGGCACTATACAGTATAGGAGGGACAGTCCCTGTTTGACACCCAAATCCCTCTGCTCCTCTATTTAGGAGATCACACGGTGTGGTGTATATACAGTAGGCTGACCAGACCTCACCTTTAACCGGGGACACATAGGAAATAAGCATATTTCAGGAGTGCACCAAAATCAAAGCAGCCCTGCAGTATGCATTTTTCATATGTGTCACTGGTTAAAGGTGAGGTCTGGTCAGCCTAATGTACAAGTGTATCAGATTGCTCCACATCAGTAAAACCCACGGTAATGTGGGTATAAACTTCTGTATATATCTGTTAAATTAGTCTGTGTAAAAAAATACTTTCATCTTCTTCTAAATCATTCACTTACAGAAAGAGTAACTTAACCATTTCAGTGCCAGAGGAGATGCAATGCATTGCTTACCCCCTGGCACTCAAAGGGTTAAAAATTCTCTACAATGGTCTGGCACTGTATAGCAGTGGTTCTCAATCTGTGCCCTCAGTGGCTATTAACAGGCCAGGATTTTAGAATTTCCTTTTAAGAGCACAGGTGAATTAATCAATATGACTGAGCCTCTGATCAACACACTTGTGTTCTAGCAGTGAAATTCCTAAGTCCTGGCCTGTTAGTGGCCACTGAGGGCATGGGCTGAGAACCTCTGCTGTATAGTATACAGTCTGCATGTGTCTGTGTATAAGGACTGGCACTATACAGTATAGGAGGGACAGTCCCTGTTTGACACCCAAATCCCTCTGCTCCTCTATTTAGGAGATCACATTGTGTGGTGTATATACCAGTGTATCAGATTGCTCCACATCAATAAAACCCACAGTAATGTGGGAATAAACTTCTGTATATATCTGTTAAATTAGTCTGTGTAAAAAAAATACTTTCATCTTCTTCTAAATCATTCACTTACAGAAAGAGTAACTTAATCATTTCAATGCCAGAGGGGATGCAATGCATTGCTTACCCCCTGGCACTCAAAGGGTTAAAAATTCTCTAAAATACACCACCAGCCACGCCCCCAGTAACACCACCGAAAACACAAGTGTCCCTCTTTGGCCATATGAAATGTTGGGAGGTGTGTTACTTACACTGCTCACACTGTATGTATTTATGTTCTGATTTGCAGCTGTGTGTCACTGTTTGTGTTGTCAGTGCATGTGTGTGTATATGTGTGTGTTGCATGTGTCTCTGTCTATCACTGTGTGTACCTTTCTGACACGTACACCCTACGCTATAATTCACTATCATAACATTTATTTAAAAAAAAAAAACATTTCCTGCATAACATGACGGGCAACGCCGTCCCAAACTGCTAGTCCTATATAAAGATGGTAGTTTAGAAGGCAAGTGTGTCTCTAAGTAAGAGATGGAGGAGGAAGACCATCTAAGGGGGAAGTCCTGAAGAAGCTTTCTGTGTGTAGGAGAGTCTAGGAAAAGAGGCAAAGCTTCAGATTTCTGGAGATTTATTTTAAAGTCAGAAAGTTCGGAGAAGAGGTCAATTTCCCTGAAGAATTCGGGGATGGAGTGTTCTGGTTTGGAAGTTGTTAAGAGCACATCATCCGCAAAAATGGACAACTTATGCGAGTATCCGGCGATGCGAACACCATGGATGTTAGTGTTCCGTCGTACAGCCGGTGCTAGGGTTTCTATTACTAGGACAAACAGTAAAGGGGATAAAGGGCATCCTTGCCTTGTTCCTTAGTTATGGGCAAAGATGAGGATAAATGGCCATTTACCCTGATCTTGGCATTGGGATTTGTGTATAACATCTAGATATAGGATATAAAAAGAGGACCAAATCCATATGCTCTCAATGTTGAGAACATGAAAGACCAGTTCACACGATCAAAAGCTTTCTCAGCGTCAGTATTCAACAGAACTGCAGGCGTTTTAAGCTGGTCAATATGGTGAAGAATTGAGAGAATCTTCCTAGTGTTATCTCTTGCTTCTCGCCTGGGGGTGAATCCTGCTTGCTCCAAGTGTAATAAAGAAGGAAGTATAGATTTCAGTCGGGTAGCCAGAATTTTTGCATAAAGATTAATGTCGATATTCAGGAGGGATATAGGCCTAAAATTTGAACAAGAAGTAAGGTCTTTGCCAGGTTTGGGAAGAACGGTGACATATGCTTCAGTCATAGCAGGATGAGACGAAATGTCATTCGGCAAGGCCCGGAAGCATCTTGTCAAAAATGGCGCAAGGGTGTTTCCATAAATTTTATAGTAGGCTTGCGAAAATCCGTCTGGGCCTGGGCTCTTTCCAACAGGAAGATATTTGATCGCTGCCAGCACCTCTTCTTCAGAAATTGGGAGCTCCAAAGATGTAGCAGATGCCAGATCAACCTGGGGGAGAGTAGCTCGGAGCAAGTATTCATTCACTTTTGCATCAGAAGTGGGGGCACTAAGAGAGGAGGAGCGGAGATTATAGAGTGCTTCATAGTATAGTCGAAAGGATTCCGCTATATCTGCCGGTGTGTGTCTCAAGGTACCCTTGGAATCCCTAACATGCTGGACATAGGTGTGCTGAGTTCGAGAACTAAATTGTCGCGCAAGAAGAGATCCCGCTTTATTCCCCTTTTCAAAAAAGGATTGTCGTGTCCTGAAAAAAGCTTGTTCTACTTTGAATTTAAGAAGGGAATTCAATTGATTACGAAGCTCAATCAGGTGGGCTAAAATGGAAGGGTCTGATTTGGCTTTATGCTCATCTTCCAAGCGAGCAATTTCCTGAAGGATACCTTCAATTTGTAAGCGCCTTTTCCATTTTTGATGTGCCACTGCTTTAATGAACTCGCCCCTAATCACGCATTTATGAGCTGCCCAAATAGATATCGGGGACAGTTCCACTGTATCATTTTCTGTGATATACAGTTCTATTGTTTACGGATACGGTCCGCGACCTCTGTGTCATTGAGGAGATGCTCATCCAGCCTCCATTGCGCATTATTACTAGGGGGTAAAGTATGTAGGAGGGAAGCTGAAACAGGTGCATGATCCGACCACGTTATGTGACCAATAGCAGAATTCTGGACAATTGGAATCGAGTTATGAGAGATCAGAATGTAGTCTATTCTAGAGTAAAGGTTATGTGGATTAGAATAGAATGTATAATCCCTTGTACCAGGATGCATTATTC
The DNA here is from genome assembly GCA_037306005.1 of Rhinophrynus dorsalis. Classification (NCBI taxonomy): domain Eukaryota; kingdom Metazoa; phylum Chordata; class Amphibia; order Anura; family Rhinophrynidae; genus Rhinophrynus; species Rhinophrynus dorsalis. The sequence continues at coordinate 480,349,850 of CM074722.1, forward strand.
TCCAAATGTCAACAAGTCGATGTGTGCGTAAGAGGGTACGGAAATTGCGTAGGGTATAGTTAGAAAGAGAAGGGGAGCCTGTGGAGCAGTCAAGTGGGGGAAAAAGGGAAGAAAAAGGGAAATATAACCGTGCCTTCCCTGAAGGAATCGAGTTTGTCAAGAACCTGAGATAGGAAGTGGATTTGGTCAACATTGGGAGCATATATTGATGCGAAGGTATACAGTTGGGAATGGATATGACCCTTGATAAATATAAACCGACCCTGCGGGTCTTTGTGGATGGCTGAGAGAAGAAAGGGAATCCGTTTATGTACAAGTATAGCAACTCCCCCTTTCTTTATAACATTAGAGCGGCTGGTATTTTCTTTTTTGAAGAAAAGGTGGCAACCCTATCTGTCCGGTCCCGGGGCCGGATTGCAGATTCAGTGGAAGGCTGCCAGAACTACATCAAAGTTGGTAAACATAGTGCAAAGTGTTAGATTTACAGTAAAGAAGACTCTGCGATCTACTTAATTATAAACATTACTATCCCTTTAACCCTTTGAGTGCCAGAGTGGTACGCAACGCATTGCAAAGCAATGCGTTGCGTACCACTCTGCCATTCAAAGGGTTAAAGGAATATTAATGTCAAAACGTAAATATACATAGCATTATTCACTGTAACGTTATATAATAGCTTTTGGCAATGTCTGAATCTTTGTATTGTTCTAGTAAATCAATCAAAAGTCTCCCCCTCCCGCCCCTTTCCATCACGTCATTAACAGTTCGCCGAGATCTGAAAGCCGGTCCAGATGGATCTCAATGAGGAACAATATTGTGTCAGTATAAGGAAAAGCCTACCCCTCCTTCATCAAGGGGAGCTGGGTTCTCCTCATACAGACACACACAATATTGTCCTTCATTGTGACCTGTCCGGTCAAGCGAACGACTTTCTGATCTCAGTGAACTGTAAATGACGTGATGGAAAGGGGTGTGAGGGGGAAGCTTTAGACTCGATTTACTAGAACAATACAAAGGTACAAACATTGCAAAAGTTACTATGCATTATAAAACATTACATTGAATAATCCAATGCAGGGCTTAAAATTTGAAGTCCTTTGCTACTAGCCAGACCTGAAAAATTACTTGACACTGTAAGCCAGAACATACCAACCAGGGCTGAATTTCTACTCGCCAGGGCTAAATTTTCACTCGCCATTGGCTAGTGGCGAGTGGAAATTTTGAGCCCTGATCCAATGTATATTTGTATTTTGACATTGCTATCACTTTAAATTCTCACGTTGCATTAATCCCTTAAGGATTCACGACTGTTCTGGCACGTGATGGGTTGGACGTATGATAAGGACCCATGACATGCCAGGACCATCCAGCACCGGATCATCCATTATGTTAACCTAGGCTACTGCTTAGGGCTCATAGTAGCAAGTGATGGGTCACAGACATCGGTCCTACTGTTGCTGCACTAATATCTTGTGTCAGACGCCTTTTTGTTGAAAGAAGCCAGCATTATTCAGTTGCTTCAACTTCCACGAGAGACAGAATGCCAGTACCTGCTAGCGCAGTGGTTCTCAACTCCTGTCCTCAGGACCCACTAACAGGCCAGGATTTGATGATTCCCTTGTTAGAGCACATGTGAGTTAATCAATGTGAATGAGCCTCTGATGACATGATTTCCTTGTTAGAACACAGGTGAGTTAATCAATGTGAATGAGCCTCTGATGACATGATTTCCTTGTTAGAACACAGGTGAGTTAATCAATGTGAATGAGCCTCTGATCACATGATTTCCTTGTTAGAACACAGGTGAGTTAATCAATGTGAATGAGCCTCTGATCACATGATTTCCTTGTTAGAGCACAGGTGAGTTAATCATTGTGAATGAGCATCTGATCACGTGATTTCCTTGTTAGAGCACAGGTGAGTTAATCAATGTGAATGAGCCTCAGATCACCACACCTGTGCTCTAGCAGAGAAATCCCTAAGTCCTGGCCTCTTAGTGGTTCTGAGGACAAGAGTTGCGAACCACTGTGCTAGCAGCACTGTGTTAGAAGCACTGAATCAGGAGATCTGGGCCCCGAGCTGTTACCTTGCATAGGGCCCTATGGATCCTTAATCTGTCTCTGGGACCAACATGGATTTTAGGGCTCCCTGCTTGGCTGCACACCGTTGGAAACCTCTCTAGTATTAAATGGGTTAAAAGCTCCAAATCTATTGATGAATATTTTGATTTGTTCCCTGTGTTATAGATGGATTCCTCCAGAATTGCTCCTATTTCTCAATGCAGTGCAATTTTGGCTTACTGATCATCGTTGCGCTGACTCGCATACACACCTTTATTTTTGGTGTCTTTATTAAGTACTCCTTCCCCATCAAGTAAGGTGACCAGATATCCCTTTAAATCAGAGATGCTTATAAAAACCATGAACTGCAGAATTGTACTGATTCCCGTGCAGACCTGAACAATAAAGTTTTCATAAGTGTCTCTGATTTAAATCGTAATGTGGCCACCTTATTATCCAGTCATCTTTTCTTTACATTTCGCCTGATTACACACTAAGCACAGAGCAGGGGCATGCCTCTGAGTACATGCACCCGACATACTCATTGCTACATCTCTTAGAGCTGCTGGTTCAGTCTTGGAACAGTATCTAAGACAGACTGATTATTGCTCTGGTGGTACAAAATCTGAAAGATATGTAAATGTTCTGTATAAATGAAATCTGAACAGACAGTTACACAAGAAAATGAACATTGTTACAACGCACTACATATGTTAGACAAGGTAGAGAAAAACACATGAGTCTCCAGGGTAACACTGTATCAGACGCAAAGCAGGAATTCACTGTATCTCACATTCTGTTCCATGGAACCCCTGGGGCTCCCTGAAGAAGTGCAAGTGGTTCAGTGGAACGTATGTAAGTAATAGGGGACAATGCTGGCACGGTAGGTTGTTTTGTGTTATAGGAAGCATTACAACCTAGTCCTACACCAAGGAAAAATACAACTACCTGCTAATATGTACCTGACACATTGTAATGCAAGGTAGTCAATTGGCATAGCTGGCAACTCCCTGGGTTTGCCTGCGGAGACTCTGGTTTTGACTGTGCATTACTGGGTCTCTGCGGCAGAGTCTGATTCTCCAGAGTGTGGGCAGTTTATTAAGAACCTGTGCCCATTTGTGCTCCTACCCTATCAGTTCCAGTTCTACCCACTCACCACCCATTTCTCCTCCTTCCCCAGCCTATTGCCTATAGTGTAACAACTTTCTTAAGCCCCACCCCCTTTTGATGCAAATCGCATCATTTGTCTCCCTGAACGGCACCACAGAAGAAAAAGTTCCCAGGTATGTTAATTGGTGGAACTCCAACCATTAGGCACTACAGCTGCCATCTTCCCCAACCTGATGGGAGTTTCAGTCTCCAACAGCTGGGGGTCCAACAACTTATTACAATTTAAAGGACTGATGTTCAAAATTCTGGGGCAAACAGAATACTCCAACTCCCTCATTGGGAAAAAAGCCCATTGATAGAGTTTTTTTAAACCCTTGAATACAAGAGATGTTCCTTTTAAAGGGATAGTAATACTTAAAATGTAAAAAAAAATATGTTGTAAGGTTTATCCCCCTGAGTAAAACAAGAGTACTCCCACTGCTGAAAGGTGTTTCATTCAAAAGTTATTAATTTTCAAAGCTCTGGTCCCGGGACCATAAATCTCCATAGGATGGTGTAGCAACAGCGCCACTGTACAATTTCAGGCCACTGTGATATTGCACCTAAAAAATTCAACTTTGAAAATGAATAACTTTTGAATGAAACACCTTTCAGCAGTGCGTGTACTCTTGTTTTACTCAGGGGGATAAACCTTACAACATAATTTTTTTTACATTTTAAGTATTACTATCCCTTTAAAGGGTTAGTAATGTCCAGGAAAAACTATTGTGCATTTTGTAGTGCTGAAAAAGTTGCATTCAATGCAAAAAAACATCTTTCTGAGGCTGACACAAAGTAAGAGTTCCCATATGTAATAAAGAAATATTTCACTTGAGTAAAATTGGATTTTTAAGAATTTCATGGTACAGAGGTATTCAACACATTGCAAAGTGTAGAAGACCTCTATAGTATCCAAGAGCTTAAATAAATATTGTGTAGTGAAGCAAATCCACACCATCACATTCCAATGCGATTTATTTCCCTCAAAGCCTCTCTAATACAAAGTTAACCCCTTGGATGTCACAGTTCTTGCAATGACTTGGGTACAACAAGTACAACACTTTTGCTTCTCAACTTGTGTTGCACATCCTGATCCCTCTTTTGTGCAAGCAAAGGGTTCATTTCATTCAATTCTGTTTTTGAAAGATGATTATCTTTTATGTTGGTTACATGCTGATTTTTTTAACCCTGAGTTCCAGAGGGGTATGCAACTCATATGAAAGAATGTATTGCATTCCGTCTGGCACTGGCACTCAAAGAGTTATCTCTACACTCTGGCTTTAGACATTTTGAGATAGTTATCTGACATAAACTTGCACAAAAAGTGTGTACTTATGATTATATTAGTGTATTTATATAGTTAGTAGTATTGAGTGCCAGTGCCAGAGGGGGATGCAATTTGTTGCTTCACATTGTGTTGTATACCCCAGTCCCCTCTGGCACCCAGGGTTAAATGAATCAACATGTATGAAACTAACAGAAAACAATATTCAGAATCATCCTTAAAAACAGAAATGAATGCAATTAACCCTTTTCTTGCACACCAGAGAGTTCTGTGCTGCTGTGCAAAACATTGAGAAGCATAGGTGTTGTTCACTGGTACTTGACTACTTGTATATCCATGCCTCTGGTGCAATCAAAGCGTTCTCTCTACACACTGGTACGTGACTACTTGTATATCCATGCCTCTGGTGCAATCAAAGCGTTCTCTCTACACACTGGTACGTGACTACTTGTATATCCATGCCTCTGGTGCAATCAAAGCGTTCTCTCTACACACTGGTACGTGACTACTTGTATATCCATGCCTCTGGTGCAATCAAAGCGTTCTCTCTACACACTGGTACGTGACTACTTGTATATCCATGCCTCTGGTGCAATCAAAGCGTTCTCTCTACACACTGGTACGTGACTACTTGTATATCCATGCCTCTGGTGCAATCAAAGCGTTCTCTCTACACACTGGTACGTGACTACTTGTATATCCATGCCTCTGGTGCAATCAAAGCGTTCTCTCTACACACTGGTACGTGACTACTTGTATATCCATGCCTCTGGTGCAATCAAAGCGTTCTCTCTACACACTGGTACGTGACTACTTGTATATCCATGCCTCTGGTGCAATCAAAGCGTTCTCTCTACACACTGGTACGTGACTACTTGTATATCCATGCCTCTGGTGCAATCAAAGCGTTCTCTCTACACACTGGTACGTGACTACTTGTATATCCATGCCTCTGGTGCAATCAAAGCGTTCTCTCTACACACTGGTACGTGACTACTTGTATATCCATGCCTCTGGTGCAATCAAAGCGTTCTCTCTACACACTGGTACGTGACTACTTGTATATCCATGCCTCTGGTGCAATCAAAGCGTTCTCTCTACACACTGGTACGTGACTACTTGTATATCCATGCCTCTGGTGCAATCAAAGCGTTCTCTCTACACACTGGTACGTGACTACTTGTATATCCATGCCTCTGGTGCAATCAAAGCGTTCTCTCTACACACTGGTACGTGACTACTTGTATATCCATGCCTCTGGTGCAATCAAAGCGTTCTCTCTACACACTGGTACGTGACTACTTGTATATCCATGCCTCTGGTGCAATCAAAGCGTTCTCTCTACACACTGGTACGTGACTACTTGTATATCCATGCCTCTGGTGCAATCAAAGCGTTCTCTCTACACACTGGTACGTGACTACTTGTATATCCATGCCTCTGGTGCAATCAAAGCGTTCTCTCTACACACTGGTACGTGACTACTTGTATATCCATGCCTCTGGTGCAATCAAAGCGTTCTCTCTACACACTGGTACGTGACTACTTGTATATCCATGCCTCTGGTGCAATCAAAGCGTTCTCTCTACACACTGGTACGTGACTACTTGTATATCCATGCCTCTGGTGCAATCAAAGCGTTCTCTCTACACACTGGTACGTGACTACTTGTATATCCATGCCTCTGGTGCAATCAAAGCGTTCTCTCTACACACTGGTACGTGACTACTTGTATATCCATGCCTCTGGTGCAATCAAAGCGTTCTCTCTACACACTGGTACGTGACTACTTGTATATCCATGCCTCTGGTGCAATCAAAGCGTTCTCTCTACACACTGGTACGTGACTACTTGTATATCCATGCCTCTGGTGCAATCAAAGCGTTCTCTCTACACACTGGTACGTGACTACTTGTATATCCATGCCTCTGGTGCAATCAAAGCGTTCTCTCTACACACTGGTACGTGACTACTTGTATATCCATGCCTCTGGTGCAATCAAAGCGTTCTCTCTACACACTGGTACGTGACTACTTGTATATCCATGCCTCTGGTGCAATCAAAGCGTTCTCTCTACACACTGGTACGTGACTACTTGTATATCCATGCCTCTGGTGCAATCAAAGCGTTCTCTCTACACACTGGTACGTGACTACTTGTATATCCATGCCTCTGGTGCAATCAAAGCGTTCTCTCTACACACTGGTACGTGACTACTTGTATATCCATGCCTCTGGTGCAATCAAAGCGTTCTCTCTACACACTGGTACGTGACTACTTGTATATCCATGCCTCTGGTGCAATCAAAGCGTTCTCTCTACACACTGGTACGTGACTACTTGTATATCCATGCCTCTGGTGCAATCAAAGCGTTCTCTCTACACACTGGTACGTGACTACTTGTATATCCATGCCTCTGGTGCAATCAAAGCGTTCTCTCTACACACTGGTACGTGACTACTTGTATATCCATGCCTCTGGTGCAATCAAAGCGTTCTCTCTACACACTGGTACGTGACTACTTGTATATCCATGCCTCTGGTGCAATCAAAGCGTTCTCTCTACACACTGGTACGTGACTACTTGTATATCCATGCCTCTGGTGCAATCAAAGCGTTCTCTCTACACACTGGTACGTGACTACTTGTATATCCATGCCTCTGGTGCAATCAAAGCGTTCTCTCTACACACTGGTACGTGACTACTTGTATATCCATGCCTCTGGTGCAATCAAAGCGTTCTCTCTACACACTGGTACGTGACTACTTGTATATCCATGCCTCTGGTGCAATCAAAGCGTTCTCTCTACACACTGGTACGTGACTACTTGTATATCCATGCCTCTGGTGCAATCAAAGCGTTCTCTCTACACACTGGTACGTGACTACTTGTATATCCATGCCTCTGGTGCAATCAAAGCGTTCTCTCTACACACTGGTACGTGACTACTTGTATATCCATGCCTCTGGTGCAATCAAAGCGTTCTCTCTACACACTGGTACGTGACTACTTGTATATCCATGCCTCTGGTGCAATCAAAGCGTTCTCTCTACACACTGGTACGTGACTACTTGTATATCCATGCCTCTGGTGCAATCAAAGCGTTCTCTCTACACACTGGTACGTGACTACTTGTATATCCATGCCTCTGGTGCAATCAAAGCGTTCTCTCTACACACTGGTACGTGACTACTTGTATATCCATGCCTCTGGTGCAATCAAAGCGTTCTCTCTACACACTGGTACGTGACTACTTGTATATCCATGCCTCTGGTGCAATCAAAGCGTTCTCTCTACACACTGGTACGTGACTACTTGTATATCCATGCCTCTGGTGCAATCAAAGCGTTCTCTCTACACACTGGTACGTGACTACTTGTATATCCATGCCTCTGGTGCAATCAAAGCGTTCTCTCTACACACTGGTACGTGACTACTTGTATATCCATGCCTCTGGTGCAATCAAAGCGTTCTCTCTACACACTGGTACGTGACTACTTGTATATCCATGCCTCTGGTGCAATCAAAGCGTTCTCTCTACACACTGGTACGTGACTACTTGTATATCCATGCCTCTGGTGCAATCAAAGCGTTCTCTCTACACACTGGTACGTGACTACTTGTATATCCATGCCTCTGGTGCAATCAAAGCGTTCTCTCTACACACTGGTACGTGACTACTTGTATATCCATGCCTCTGGTGCAATCAAAGCGTTCTCTCTACACACTGGTACGTGACTACTTGTATATCCATGCCTCTGGTGCAATCAAAGCGTTCTCTCTACACACTGGTACGTGACTACTTGTATATCCATGCCTCTGGTGCAATCAAAGCGTTCTCTCTACACACTGGTACGTGACTACTTGTATATCCATGCCTCTGGTGCAATCAAAGCGTTCTCTCTACACACTGGTACGTGACTACTTGTATATCCATGCCTCTGGTGCAATCAAAGCGTTCTCTCTACACACTGGTACGTGACTACTTGTATATCCATGCCTCTGGTGCAATCAAAGCGTTCTCTCTACACACTGGTACGTGACTACTTGTATATCCATGCCTCTGGTGCAATCAAAGCGTTCTCTCTACACACTGGTACGTGACTACTTGTATATCCATGCCTCTGGTGCAATCAAAGCGTTCTCTCTACACACTGGTACGTGACTACTTGTATATCCATGCCTCTGGTGCAATCAAAGCGTTCTCTCTACACACTGGTACGTGACTACTTGTATATCCATGCCTCTGGTGCAATCAAAGCGTTCTCTCTACACACTGGTACGTGACTACTTGTATATCCATGCCTCTGGTGCAATCAAAGCGTTCTCTCTACACACTGGTACGTGACTACTTGTATATCCATGCCTCTGGTGCAATCAAAGCGTTCTCTCTACACACTGGTACGTGACTACTTGTATATCCATGCCTCTGGTGCAATCAAAGCGTTCTCTCTACACACTGGTACGTGACTACTTGTATATCCATGCCTCTGGTGCAATCAAAGCGTTCTCTCTACACACTGGTACGTGACTACTTGTATATCCATGCCTCTGGTGCAATCAAAGCGTTCTCTCTACACACTGGTACGTGACTACTTGTATATCCATGCCTCTGGTGCAATCAAAGCGTTCTCTCTACACACTGGTACGTGACTACTTGTATATCCATGCCTCTGGTGCAATCAAAGCGTTCTCTCTACACACTGGTACGTGACTACTTGTATATCCATGCCTCTGGTGCAATCAAAGCGTTCTCTCTACACACTGGTACGTGACTACTTGTATATCCATGCCTCTGGTGCAATCAAAGCGTTCTCTCTACACACTGGTACGTGACTACTTGTATATCCATGCCTCTGGTGCAATCAAAGCGTTCTCTCTACACACTGGTACGTGACTACTTGTATATCCATGCCTCTGGTGCAATCAAAGCGTTCTCTCTACACACTGGTACGTGACTACTTGTATATCCATGCCTCTGGTGCAATCAAAGCGTTCTCTCTACACACTGGTACGTGACTACTTGTATATCCATGCCTCTGGTGCAATCAAAGCGTTCTCTCTACACACTGGTACGTGACTACTTGTATATCCATGCCTCTGGTGCAATCAAAGCGTTCTCTCTACACACTGGTACGTGACTACTTGTATATCCATGCCTCTGGTGCAATCAAAGCGTTCTCTCTACACACTGGTACGTGACTACTTGTATATCCATGCCTCTGGTGCAATCAAAGCGTTCTCTCTACACACTGGTACGTGACTACTTGTATATCCATGCCTCTGGTGCAATCAAAGCGTTCTCTCTACACACTGGTACGTGACTACTTGTATATCCATGCCTCTGGTGCAATCAAAGCGTTCTCTCTACACACTGGTACGTGACTACTTGTATATCCATGCCTCTGGTGCAATCAAAGCGTTCTCTCTACACACTGGTACGTGACTACTTGTATATCCATGCCTCTGGTGCAATCAAAGCGTTCTCTCTACACACTGGTACGTGACTACTTGTATATCCATGCCTCTGGTGCAATCAAAGCGTTCTCTCTACACACTGGTACGTGACTACTTGTATATCCATGCCTCTGGTGCAATCAAAGCGTTCTCTCTACACACTGGTACGTGACTACTTGTATATCCATGCCTCTGGTGCAATCAAAGCGTTCTCTCTACACACTGGTACGTGACTACTTGTATATCCATGCCTCTGGTGCAATCAAAGCGTTCTCTCTACACACTGGTACGTGACTACTTGTATATCCATGCCTCTGGTGCAATCAAAGCGTTCTCTCTACACACTGGTACGTGACTACTTGTATATCCATGCCTCTGGTGCAATCAAAGCGTTCTCTCTACACACTGGTACGTGACTACTTGTATATCCATGCCTCTGGTGCAATCAAAGCGTTCTCTCTACACACTGGTACGTGACTACTTGTATATCCATGCCTCTGGTGCAATCAAAGCGTTCTCTCTACACACTGGTACGTGACTACTTGTATATCCATGCCTCTGGTGCAATCAAAGCGTTCTCTCTACACACTGGTACGTGACTACTTGTATATCCATGCCTCTGGTGCAATCAAAGCGTTCTCTCTACACACTGGTACGTGACTACTTGTATATCCATGCCTCTGGTGCAATCAAAGCGTTCTCTCTACACACTGGTACGTGACTACTTGTATATCCATGCCTCTGGTGCAATCAAAGCGTTCTCTCTACACACTGGTACGTGACTACTTGTATATCCATGCCTCTGGTGCAATCAAAGCGTTCTCTCTACACACTGGTACGTGACTACTTGTATATCCATGCCTCTGGTGCAATCAAAGCGTTCTCTCTACACACTGGTACGTGACTACTTGTATATCCATGCCTCTGGTGCAATCAAAGCGTTCTCTCTACACACTGGTACGTGACTACTTGTATATCCATGCCTCTGGTGCAATCAAAGCGTTCTCTCTACACACTGGTACGTGACTACTTGTATATCCATGCCTCTGGTGCAATCAAAGCGTTCTCTCTACACACTGGTACGTGACTACTTGTATATCCATGCCTCTGGTGCAATCAAAGCGTTCTCTCTACACACTGGTACGTGACTACTTGTATATCCATGCCTCTGGTGCAATCAAAGCGTTCTCTCTACACACTGGTACGTGACTACTTGTATATCCATGCCTCTGGTGCAATCAAAGCGTTCTCTCTACACACTGGTACGTGACTACTTGTATATCCATGCCTCTGGTGCAATCAAAGCGTTCTCTCTACACACTGGTACGTGACTACTTGTATATCCATGCCTCTGGTGCAATCAAAGCGTTCTCTCTACACACTGGTACGTGACTACTTGTATATCCATGCCTCTGGTGCAATCAAAGCGTTCTCTCTACACACTGGTACGTGACTACTTGTATATCCATGCCTCTGGTGCAATCAAAGCGTTCTCTCTACACACTGGTACGTGACTACTTGTATATCCATGCCTCTGGTGCAATCAAAGCGTTCTCTCTACACACTGGTACGTGACTACTTGTATATCCATGCCTCTGGTGCAATCAAAGCGTTCTCTCTACACACTGGTACGTGACTACTTGTATATCCATGCCTCTGGTGCAATCAAAGCGTTCTCTCTACACACTGGTACGTGACTACTTGTATATCCATGCCTCTGGTGCAATCAAAGCGTTCTCTCTACACACTGGTACGTGACTACTTGTATATCCATGCCTCTGGTGCAATCAAAGCGTTCTCTCTACACACTGGTACGTGACTACTTGTATATCCATGCCTCTGGTGCAATCAAAGCGTTCTCTCTACACACTGGTACGTGACTACTTGTATATCCATGCCTCTGGTGCAATCAAAGCGTTCTCTCTACACACTGGTACGTGACTACTTGTATATCCATGCCTCTGGTGCAATCAAAGCGTTCTCTCTACACACTGGTACGTGACTACTTGTATATCCATGCCTCTGGTGCAATCAAAGCGTTCTCTCTACACACTGGTACGTGACTACTTGTATATCCATGCCTCTGGTGCAATCAAAGCGTTCTCTCTACACACTGGTACGTGACTACTTGTATATCCATGCCTCTGGTGCAATCAAAGCGTTCTCTCTACACACTGGTACGTGACTACTTGTATATCCATGCCTCTGGTGCAATCAAAGCGTTCTCTCTACACACTGGTACGTGACTACTTGTATATCCATGCCTCTGGTGCAATCAAAGCGTTCTCTCTACACACTGGTACGTGACTACTTGTATATCCATGCCTCTGGTGCAATCAAAGCGTTCTCTCTACACACTGGTACGTGACTACTTGTATATCCATGCCTCTGGTGCAATCAAAGCGTTCTCTCTACACACTGGTACGTGACTACTTGTATATCCATGCCTCTGGTGCAATCAAAGCGTTCTCTCTACACACTGGTACGTGACTACTTGTATATCCATGCCTCTGGTGCAATCAAAGCGTTCTCTCTACACACTGGTACGTGACTACTTGTATATCCATGCCTCTGGTGCAATCAAAGCGTTCTCTCTACACACTGGTACGTGACTACTTGTATATCCATGCCTCTGGTGCAATCAAAGCGTTCTCTCTACACACTGGTACGTGACTACTTGTATATCCATGCCTCTGGTGCAATCAAAGCGTTCTCTCTACACACTGGTACGTGACTACTTGTATATCCATGCCTCTGGTGCAATCAAAGCGTTCTCTCTACACACTGGTACGTGACTACTTGTATATCCATGCCTCTGGTGCAATCAAAGCGTTCTCTCTACACACTGGTACGTGACTACTTGTATATCCATGCCTCTGGTGCAATCAAAGCGTTCTCTCTACACACTGGTACGTGACTACTTGTATATCCATGCCTCTGGTGCAATCAAAGCGATCTCTCTACACACTGGTACGTGACTACTTGTATATCCATGCCTCTGGTGCAATCAAAGCGTTCTCTCTACACACTGGTACGTGACTACTTGTATATCCATGCCTCTGGTGCAATCAAAGCGTTCTCTCTACACACTGGTACGTGACTACTTGTATATCCATGCCTCTGGTGCAATCAAAGCGTTCTCTCTACACACTGGTACGTGACTACTTGTATATCCATGCCTCTGGTGCAATCAAAGCGTTCTCTCTACACACTGGTACGTGACTACTTGTATATCCATGCCTCTGGTGCAAAGATTGCATTTGCAATCAAAGCGTTCTCTCTACACACTGGTACGTGACTACTTGTATATACATGCCTCTGGTGCAATCAAAGCGTTCTCTCTACACACTGGCTATTTGAGTCTGAGATACTTATATTTGATGTGACCTAAACTTGCCCAAAAGTGTGTGACTTACTCAATCTCATGACTTTCTCAGACTGGTACGGGAGTCAGCACCGGTGGGACTGGAACTCTCTCACTGCACTCCAGACCGTACTGGAGATGTTGTGAGTGACACACTGCCTCCTGCGACAGACACTCACTTGCATTCTCATCCATGCATGCGATGCAGCTCCGGGTTACTGCCACTGTCTCACATGAACCAGGCAACCAGCCAGCCAATTAGGACCATTGAGCAAATACTCTCCTGTCATTGGCTGGTGGTGGTGCCAGTTACTGTAGGTAGGTTGTGAGAATGTGAATTTCAGTGACGCTGAGCGAGCCACAGCGCAGGAACAGAGTGGAACAGCTGAGTGGCAGAGATGGGTGCTGGCTATGTTGTTTCATTCCGGGACTGTTTAATGTCCCGGTGGGGGGTAACTCGGGATGCGGGACACAGACCTCATTTAAGGGACAGTCCCGGGCATTCCGGGACACATGGTCACCCTAGCTCCATCCCAGCTGTCTCCAATGCACCAGTCCAGCCAGCCAAAGAAATGTATTTGCTATATGGTCTCAATTGGCTGGCTGGACTGGTGCGTGTTGCTCCATTCCGGGACTCTTTGTTGTCCCTGTGGGGGGTGACCCGGGAGGCGGGACACAGACCCCCAATAAGGGACAGTCCCGGGCATTCCGGGACGTGTGGTCACCCTATAGTGTTGTATCTCTGTACTACTATGCCTGCTTTCACAGACACAGACAGAATGCTGTCTAAAAACAGCAATTCAGTGAGGTCACTGTTAGAGATATAAAAGTGTAGAACAATAGGTAAAATTAGTTAATTCAAAGTATAGTCAACTTGATTTTAAATATTATGCACTTGCAGAATATATACAATCAAAAAGGAGCGTGACTGTCACTTTAACCCCTTGAGTGCCAGATGGATGTGTTGGATATACCTCTAGTGCTCAAAGGGTTAAAGGGATAGTAATGTTTAATTTTAAGTTTCTTTAATATTGTAGGCATTAAAAAAATAATTACATCGATCTAAGTCTTGTCCCTCAAACCATTATGGTGTGAGAGATATGACCGGCTAAAGTCCGCCCCCTCCAGGCTGTTTCAGACAAGTCTGCCATCTAGCTGACAGCAGGAGATCCCTGTCCTGGGACAGGCCGGTGGCTCTTCAGCAGAGCCTAAATCGCACTATTTATAAATAAATACGTCATTTGAATGGTCTAAAAAGTGTGCTTGGTTTGCAAGCACACTTTGTAGACTGCTCCAATTAAGTATTTATTTCTAAATAATGTGATTTCAGCTCTGCTGAAGAGCCACCAGATGGTCCCGGGACCGGAATCTCCTGCTGTCTGCTAGAGCGGTGACTTCTCTGAAACGGCCTGGAGGGGGGAAGTTTAGCCGGTCATATCTCTCACACCATAATGGTTTGAGAGACAAGACTTACATTGTTGCACTTATTTTTTAATGCCTACAATAATAAGAATCTTAAAATGAAACATTACTATCCTGTTAACCCTTTCAGTGCCAGGGGTTACATAATGCACTGCTTTGCAATGCGTTGCATACCCGTCTGGCACTGAAAGGGTTAAGTTATTTGATTGCTAGAGTTCCATGGGAATTTTATTGAAACGAAAGAGTTCCATCACAGAAAAATAGTTTGAGAACCACGACTATAAATGAACGTATGAGCTGCCCTCAGAGAGGATCTGAAATGATAATCCTTGTAAACATAATAATTTAAAATAATATTGAAGACAAAATGCTGTTGGCAAGCTAGTCTCATCATCTCTTTTCTGTATATAGATTGAGCAACAACACTGATCATATCTTGCATACAACAAATTTATTAGAGCAGTGATTTACTGACAAGTTTCAATATCAGTGATGCAGTTACTGATACAAGAAATTAAACTACTGCGTGTTACGTACACCGCTCAGCATAGAAATTTCCATGCAACAAAGCTGATTAGGAATTTTGCATAACATTGTAAATATGTATGAGGACAACTTGTGAAAATTCATCAGTCTTTGAGACAAAACTGAATACATGTGAGATGTGTTGGCAGACATTGTCCTGCTGCAGTAAAATACCAGGGGGAGATACTCTAAGGGGTGATGCTATGGCAAGACATGTCTGGTGAGGTGTGATGATCTCATCGCCTTGACTATGAAGACACATATCGCCAAATACATTAACAATTAGGGATGCAAGGGGAGGAAGAATCAAGTCATTTGTATGCAGGGTTGTTGAACTGCTGGTGGTGTGTAACACATTTCCTCCCTTACACATCGCCAGCAGCTCAATAACCCTGAAGTGTCAGAGCATTCTCTCTGCACCTCCACTTGCCCACTGGGGGGCTATCGGAGAGGATTTGCTCATATTTAAGCAACCCAAATGGGTCCCAAAATGGGAGAAGGGCAGATAAGCTATATATCGCAGATTCTCTGCCCTTCTGTATTGACTAAACCAGCTGAGCAGGTTATCCACAGGTCAGCTGACTGCAGTAAACATGGGACTCTCAAAGGTACTCAGTTGCAGAATACCTTGCAAGTACCGTGTTTATTGGAATCAGCTGATTGGCGATAGCCCGCTCAGCTTGTTTAGTTAGCAAAGAAGGGCAGAGAAGCTATGATATACAACTTATCTGCTACAATGGATAATTAATCTACAATTCCATATGCAAATGAGCCTTTGTAAAATTAATTAGTGCAAAACCATAAACCTGTTGAAGGCTTGGTGTATTCATGCTGATGTCAGTGGATTGGTGATGGATTCATACTCGTAATATAATGGGGAAGACATATCAGTGCATACTGTTGATATGCTATCAACATGAACTCTCCATACCCACCATATTGTCATCCTGACCCTTTTTTATATCTCCATCCAGGAATGGGTCATGGGTAGTACAACAAGGTAGAAATTAACAAAAAATTCCAATTGTTTCACAGTAAATTTCATGCAAAATCACAAATTTGTTTTTTCAGGTGAAATTTCCACGTATTCAAAATACAACAAATTATCTCCCTCCTACTACCCATTGAATGTCTTGCAAGAACTTTGCCGTATGCCAACTATGTTGTTTATGGCCAATATAATTGTTGCCTTACTACTATAGAATCTGCAGGATCTTCGTCATTTATTGGAAAGGCTACAGCAACAATGGCTGCAGTCAGTTCTTGTAGTAAGACTTTATTACAACCAACACGTCCATGCATTGTACCGACTCCTATGTCATTGCCCCTGCTGTTAGCACATTTGCTGAACATAATGCAAATAGTGTTGATCTTTCCTGTAAAATACATGACAAAGCTGTGTGTGATGTTTTTCTATAAATAATGTATGCCTGTTTCTAGTATCTATCACAGTCATTCTCGGTCGCAGCCCAGTTGAAAGATCTCTTGGCTGACTCTGTCAACTGTCAGTTAAAACGTTTTTGATTTTCTAAATTTTCCCTGTCGGTAACTACAAATAAACTATACCCACAAGACACTCCCCACAAAAGCAAGCAACTCCAGCCTCTGTCTGCTTCTATACATAGTGAGTGTCAAAAGTTCAACTGCAGCTTTCTATGTCTCTTCTAATTTGATTGCAGTGTTAATTTATACAGTTCTGTACAGGATGAGGATAGACCTATTAGTTTCAGAATTAGCAGATTGCAAGAAAGGCTAAAACCTGCCACACAGCAACTGGTGCAGTTGTCCAGTATCACCACACCTTAGTATTTGCATGTCCCTCTTGTTCTTCCAGATGTAGGAGCAAGTGTGTATATATAAGTATGTATTTCAAGATGTACCTATCTGTTTGTCTTGAAGCTATGATGTATTTATGTATATAAGTGTAATATCTGTTGCTCACTCCATCTTAGTAGATTGGATCACCTGCCTATCTGTCACTTATCAGTGATTTTATTTTTTTAACTCTTCCCCTCTTCACATTTGCACCAATAGAAAATATGACTGCCACCAATACTCTATCAAGAAACTCTAGCTCCCTCTCCTTGTCTGTCTGCCTGTCTCTAGCATTTAAAGCCTCAGCTGCTTCCTCTCTCTCTCTTCCAAGCACAGACTGAATACATTTGGAAAACTGGCCTCCTATTTTATAGTTAGCATGGCAGGAATACATGAGTGAAACATGAGGAGAGGGGAATACGCTTGGTGGAAGGAATACAGTATACTCTTTGATTTCAATGCTTTGAAAAAAGTGGAAAAACAGTGTACTTTTCAAGGAAATTCCCATGA
The DNA here is from genome assembly GCA_037306005.1 of Rhinophrynus dorsalis. Taxonomy (NCBI): domain Eukaryota; kingdom Metazoa; phylum Chordata; class Amphibia; order Anura; family Rhinophrynidae; genus Rhinophrynus; species Rhinophrynus dorsalis. The sequence goes on from CM074722.1 coordinate 480,367,437, forward strand.
AAGGAAGAAATTGCTGTTGTTCATAGGTTTCTTTTTTACAGAGACACTTTTCTTCCATCCATACAACCAATATACTGGCAGGTTGTGAGAGTTCTCAGAATTTGTACAGGGGTTGTGTTTCTGCCATTTATGATGACACCCTTCGTTATTATAGCATAAGTTTGTCATGGTGTCATTGAACTATATACACTCCTGCATGTTACTGATTAGCACTGCCCCCAATAATTGTCTAACTACTGTGATGTCCTACACACATCTGAGGCTCCTTGATGAAGAGCAAAGATCTGCCTCCAGTGGCATTCGGTTCAGGATTCGGTTCTCACCAACATTCTTTTGCAATTACTATTGTAGACCTTGTGGGGGTCATCTCACCTGGAGGCCAATCCGGCTGTTAAAATCAATATCTGTGGGAGAAAATGAGTACAAGAGAGTGAATCTCTTGCATTTAGGCTTGGTTTGATCCCCAGTTCTCTGAAGTACCCCAAAATCTCATGATTCGGACAATGGTTCTAAATGAACCTCCAATACCCACATATTATACTGACACATTTTTTGGCTGCCATTTTAAAATGGGAGTGCAGTTCCCTATGCTGTCTCCTCTCCTATCTACCTAGTATCCACAAGATCCTTTTCCCATTGGAATCTGATGTTACAAAAGTCTGTTCTATATGGTGTTTCTGACATTATGTGATCACTTTTCTTGCAGTCCTGTTGGTTGAAACAATGTGCACCCTGACAATTAGTCTTCTTAATAGCGAATTATACCCTATAGCAATAAAAGAGGTTCATATTTGGCTTAGAAGACCAATTTACCCAGAAAAGTGTCCTTTGCTCAATCTTTGTATAGTTTGTTTTTGTGTATTTTATCTCTCTATTGTTATTGTTTCGGCTTACATTCCGAAAAAGACTGAAAGAAACCTCTGCCCCTTTCCATCCATACAAGCCTATCAAAGCCCATTTTTTGTTTTGAGAAGAATGACCTAGAAGCAGACTTCAACTGACAGCGCTATAATTAGGAAACTGCACATATAAGGTAACAGATATATAGATAGATTTTCCTGACTGCTGTATAATGGATAACCTCCTTGGTAAGTTAATCTGTTAAAGGGATAGTAATGTCTTAATTACATAAAAAGTAATATTGTAGTGCAGAAAATAAGAAATCCATCGGTGCTATTCCTATCTCTCAAACCTTTATGGTTTGAGAGATAGAGCTTTATAAATATTCCCCCCTCCCTGATGTAAGCTGTAAAGCTGACAGAAGGAGATCCGTGTCGGCCGACACAGGAGGCTCTTCAGCAGAGCCAAAATAGCTCAATTTAAAAATAAATACTTCTTTGGAACAGGCTAAAAAGTGTGCTTGCAAACCAAGCACACTTTGTAGACCATTCCAGTGAAAAATGTATTTTTAAATTGCGCTATTGCAGCTCTGCTGAAGAGCCGCTTGTCTGTCCCCGGACCAGGAACTCCAGCTGTCAGCTTTACAGCTGACATCAGGGAGGGTGAATCTTTAGAACTCTCTATCTCTCAAACCATAAAGGTCTGAGAGATAGGAATAGCACCGATGGATTTCTTACTTTATGCTGTACAATATGACTTTTTATGTAATTAATAGACTTGTGCAATTCGGGTCATCGACATTCGGAATTCAACGGAAATGGGGTCATTCAGCGACATTCGGACCTTCTGACAGGCAAGGGTCATTCGCCAAAAAAATACGAATCCGGATAGCCCTGGTCCGAATGTCGTTGAAACTTTTGGAGATTCAGCGACTACTACCCGTGCTCGATTACTTTCCCTCCATACTTTCCCTCCATGTCCCTAGTCCATTTAGCTTCTCTGTTTCATGCACTACTTCCCTCTTTTGTCTGTATTCCAATTGGCTTCTTCGTTTCATGATGGGGGTTGGATTAATGACACAGACACCCAGGCAGACAGCCTGCATTTCCTCATTATGTTGTTGGAGCTCAGAGAGAGAGAAGAAGGAGATATTAGAGTCCAGTTGTTGTGTAGGCAGGCAGTTAGCATTAGGCATAGCCAGGCAGCCAGCATTAGTGCCTTATTGCCACTGCAAGGGAGAGTCATCTTTGCTCCTGTGCAAAAAATTAAAAATATTAGGGAATTGTTTGAATAATTTTCAGAGTGACACATCAGCCAGTCTCACAGTTCTCAACGGATTGCTTTGCAATGTGTTGCATTGCGTACCCCTCTGGCACTCAAAAGGTTAACCCTTTGAGTGCCAGAGGGGTAAGGGTTAAAAATAAACCTGAACAAAATGCTTTTCTCATCTCAAAAGTGTCCTTTTATCTCTAAACTAGTTGAAGAGCCCGTTACACGGGCCACAGTGCCACTGCCAGCCGGTAGCGGGGCAGACATGCGCAGTAGAGACTGCCCGCACCACTTCTGATACAGAGCTGGACACTCCGTCGGAGCGTCCAGCTCTGTATCCGATGCGGCGCGAGCAGTCTCTACTGTGCATACTACTGCAATCGCAGCAGTCTCTACTGCACATGACTGCGGCGTTACACACGTTTTAGCGAATTATTATATACTAGTTGAACAGCCCGTTACACGGGCAAAAGTGCCACTGCCACCCGGTCGCGGGGCAGTCACGCGCAGTAGAGACTGCCAGCGCCATGGCTGATAAAGAGCTGGACGCTCCTTTGGAGCGCCCAGCTCTGTATCAGCCGTGGAACGGGCAGTCTCTACTGTGCATGATTGCAGCACGCGCATCAGTGTCTACTGCGCATGTCGCGGCGTTACACACGATTTAGCAAATTATTATATAGGATGATGATGATGTAATCATACAACCCAAGGACTGACAGGAAGGCCGAAAGCCATGTGATTATAATGCACAGCAAAACCTTTTTTAGGTTATCTGTCACATGCACTGCAGCAAAAGCAAAGTGTGAAGGACACAATTATTATTTAAATTAAAAATTATTATGTCTAACCTTCTCAATGTCTTGACTTATTTTCTATTCAGTTTGCAACTCATTTCATGGAAAATAAGTACATTTTTAAGTGATCCCAAACTTTTGAACGGTAGTGTAAATTATATATATATATATATATATATATATATATATATATATATATATACACACACAGTAGAATAATAAATGAATAGGCACTCCCAGGACTTGTAAATAAAGTCTGAATATTATTAATCTGATCCAATAAATAATACTGAGACCTTATTTACAAGTCCTGGGAGTGCCTATTCATTTACTATTCTACTGTTCATGTGACCTGGATATGGCACCCAGGCACAGGGCCGGATTTATCATAAGGCAGAGTAGTGCCTACAGGAGCACCCCACAGAGGGGCGCCTGTCATTGGGACCCGTTTTATATATATATATATATATATATATATATAGTAGTAAGCTGGGCACTCACGGATTTTTACAAAACAAAAAACCAATTTAATGGAACATAAACTGCAACGTTTCGGTCCTCTAACCGGGACCTTTGTCAAGCAAACATCATGTTTGCTTGACAAAGGTCCCGGTTAGAGGACCGAAACGTTGCAGTTTATGTTCCATTAAATTGGTTTTTTGTTTTGTAAAAATCCGTGAGTGCCCAGCTTACTACTATATATGTTATTATCTTTCTGGAGCACCCGGTATATTGCTATTAAGCGTGAGTGCTTATTCCAGTGAACTTATATATATATATATATATATATATATATATATATATATATATATATATATATATATTTTTTTTTTTTTTTTTTTTTTTTAAATTATTCTTCTAACCCCGGTCATGTCTGCGCCTCTTTCAGCACAGACCTTGAGCTCTTTAGCAATGCAGAGCACTGGGAGATTACATAATCTCCCAGCGCTCTGCATTACTGAGCAGAACACCGTGCAGGAGCTCGAGCAGTTACAGGTCTGTGCCGAAGGAGGCACAGACCTGTCCTGCCACGCCGCTGGACCACCAGGCAGGTAGGAAACGGGGCGGCAGCAATGTGAGGGCAATATGGAGCTGATGGGGGGCAGTGTGAGGGCAAAGTGGAGCTGATGTGGGCAATGTGAGGGCAGTATGGAGCTGATGGCTGGCAATGTGAGGGCAATATGGAGCTGATGAGGGCAATATATAGCTGATGGGAGGAAGGTTGTAGTTGATGGGGGGCAAGTTGTAGCTGATGGGGCAATATGGAGCTGATGGGGGGCAAGTTGTAGTTGATGGGGCAATATGAAGCTGATGGGGAAATGTGGAGAAAAGGGCAATGTGAGGGCAGTATGGAGCTGATGGGGCAATGTGAAGATTGTAGGGGCAATGAGAGGGCAATATGGAGCTGATGGGGGGAAGTTGTAGCTGATGGGACAATATGGAGCTGATGGGGAAATGTGGAGATGATAGGGGCAATGAGAGGGCAATATGGACATGATGGGTGCAGTGTGGAGATTAGGAGCATGGTGGAGGTGTCCAGTGGAGCTGGCCAATGGGGGCTTCAGATTTCTGTGCCTACAGGCTCCTGAGATGTAAATCCTGCCATGCCCAGGCATTTGGCCTGTAAAGCGTGAGTGCTTCCCTACTGATATATATATATAAAAAGAAAAAAGCGGGAGAGCGCTAATAAAAATAAACAATAAATTATAAATTTTAATAGATAACATATGCAAGGGATGAAACAAATCTAGATCAAATACTAAATAGTAAGATAGTCCCTTTGCGTCCAAAGGGGCTAATGCAACGCTGTATAAAAACCAGTGAATTCACTGAAAAAATTATTGTAAAATAAACAGTTCACCCCAAGTGTGGTATGTAGTTTAAGACCCGTCTATGCTGAAATGAGTACCGGATAGTTTTTCCTATGATTCCAAGCAGGCAGGTATCATGTATCAGGATACATAATATGATTAAGACTTGTAACTTGATAGACTTGTAGTCCACAACACCTCCCGTCAACAAGTGGTACGTGACACAGCAATAGGGGGTCAATCACACAGTGGGGTCACAGTCCTACGCATTTCATATAGATATATACTTCATCAGGATGTCCCTTAGAATCATTGGAGAAACTAACTGGTACTCATTTCAGTATAGACGGGTCTTAAACTACATGCCACACTTTGGGTGAACTATTTATTTTACAATATTTTTTTCAGTGAATTCACTGGTTTTTATACAGCGTTGCAGGGGGTGTTTGCTCCGTCCAGCAGCACAGGGCTTAAAGAGATAGTAATACTTCATTTTATCTTTATTTTATTTTGTAGGCATTAAAAAAACATGAAGAACAATATAAGTCTTATCTCTCAAACCTTTATGGTTTGAGAGATATTCACAAGCAAAGTTTCCCCTCCCGCCCCTTTTACCTAGTGTAAGTCATCTCTTCTCAGATGTGGAATGCAGTCCATAGACCAGACAGATAACAGAAGGGGACAATCTTCTTCCTATGAGAACAATGAAAGCCCTGCCCCCCTTGACAAGTTTTTCAGGTTTTTCCCTTATCTTAATTGAAGATTGTCCCTCTCTGCAGTCTACCTGGGCACCTCCCTTCTGATCTGGCTGAGCAGTGTTACATCAGTAAAAGGGGCTGGAGGAAGGTACTTTGTCATTGAATTACTCTTGAACTACAACTCTGACAGAATTGAAATAACACTCTCCAAAGTACAAATACTATGATGATTAATTAGAGCTGCTTTTATTATGAAACCTTACTATCCCTTTAACAAAGAATAGATGTAAGTCTTTTCTCAGGTCTTCCTGTGTAGTGATATGAGTTCTCTCTCAGGTCCACCTATTTAGTGATGTCACAGGGATTTATGGATTGCTTGATGGGAACTTAAATGTAAAGTGGCTAGGTATGTTGGCATTCTGAGTTCAAGAGTAAGCCTTTTAAATGCGAAAAGGGGTTGATTCATTTGGGATGGATTGATTACATCTGACTGCCTGTATTTTATTGTCCCTAAGTCTCTCCATTTGTAAGTCTAAAGGCCAACATATATTTTATATATATATATATTAAAACAAGGGATGTTTTATTCAGATGTTATTACAGCTCAAAAATACATTTGTTGGGTGCAGTACTTCCATGGCCTGAAACTGTATAGTGGCACTGTTGTGCAGCAGCTATTGTCAGTTACTATCCGTCTCCATATGTTTCTATAACAACAGTACACCATATATTTGGCCATGTTGTAACTGCAACAGAAACTGCAAGTCTGGGCTGTTTTAACCCTTTCAATGCCAGGCGGGTACACATTGCGTTGCTTTAAAATGCGTTGCGTACCCCTCTGGCACTGAAAGGATTACATTTTGTGTAAAACATCTCTTGACAGTGGCAGTACCTTTGTTTTACTCAGCTGGATAAACTGTGCAATATATATTTTTCTATATTATGCAAAACTATCTGTGTAAGCGATCTATTTAAACAGGCATAGATCTGTCTATATTAAAAGTCCTCTAAACATTTTCACTGCCTTGTTTTTTTCTGAATCGCTAAGGTGAAGTATCTAATATTAATCTAGAAAATGTAAACAGTCAGTCATAAACATCAAATTAGCATTGGGATATGTAAATAGCTCAGCATGTAAACTCTGGATCTGTTTCCTTAATGCTGCCCTAATTACATCATGGATGGAAGCAAGCCCATTAAATATCATCAGCCGCAGGAATATAAATGGAGTTATGAATGTATTAGTGATACACTTTATTCACAGCATTAAAATGAATCTGGCATCTATTAGATTTTGATGGAGTATAGCACCTTAATTAAAAGATGTCACAAAGTTTTTAAGTTTGTCTAATTGCTAAAAGAAAGAGCTTCTCTGGCACCTAAAATACATTCTCATGAAAAGTATTTGTGATCATAAATTAGCAGATTTCTCATTAGGTAGAGTAGTCAGATGACTTTAGCTGTATTGGTCAACCCACGCACTGAATTGTGGGTGTGACCAGGGTAACCCAAATGCCTTCGTGCCAGCCACCTACTCCTGGGGGAGATTCACTAAGCAGTAATAAAGTAGAGATGACTTCTCCAGTGATATCACTTCTCCAGTTCCTATGTTATTCTATGGAGCCTATTCACTAAGCTCAACAAAGTTGAAGAAATCTTAGTGCATAGTCTCCATAGAATAACATAGGAACTGGAGAAGTGATATCACTGGAGAAGTCATCTCCACTTTATCACCTCTTTATTGCTGCTTAGTGAATCTCCCCCTGGTGTATTTTGGAAAGTTTATTTACTAGATAGATATTGTTTTAATGTCTAGTTTCTTTATTTAATTGGCCAGTTTATTGACTACTAAACTAGTTTCTATACTATGTTTTTGGAAGCTGATAAGCTTTCAAGGGATAATAAAGGACCGAGAGCTAACTTGGGGAGGGGCTGAATGAATGGTGTCAAAGTGAGAAGGAAGGAGGCAAAGGCAAAGACTGAGATGCGATCTGAGTAGCAGAGAGTAGGGAGGGCTGATAAAGGGAAGATGGACTGGGTAGAAGGTATGAGGAGACAAGGAGGGCATTGTTTATTTGTGACACATTATGGAATGTTGCAGGAGTCCTGATGAATGATCTGGAGGGTCCTAGGGCCACCACCTCTTCCTTGTAGTGCCACGTGATTCTGAAGTTCTGTTGGAGAGCTTCATCCAGACATGTTAGGATTCTCCACATAAATAAGAAAAAGATAATGAGTGAGTTTTATTTACAGAACCATTTTTTTATTCAAAACATCACTCATATCAGTTCCTACCCCATATCCTTGATACCACCATCATGGTGATTGGCTTCTCCCTTCCCACCCTAAAAAAAGGGGGGCAGCCCCCACCCAGGACAGAGGGAAGAAGTTGGGGCTTCCTGCCATCGTAATGGCCCTTGGGGAAATTTGTTCCTTAAAGGGATAGTAATGTTTCATAATAATAGCAGCTCCAATTAATCATCATAGTATTTGGACTTTGGAGAGTGTTATTTCAATTCTGTCAGAGTTGTAGTACAAGAGTAATTCAGTGACAAAGTATCTCCCTCCCGCCCCTTTTACTGATGTAACACTGTTCAGCCAGATCAGAAGGGAGGTGTCCAGGTAGACTGCAGAGAGGGACAATCTTCAATTAAGATAAGGGAAAAATCTGACAAACTTGTCAAGGGGGGCAGGGCTTTCATTGTTCTCATAGGAAGAAGATTGTCCCCTGCTGTTATCTGTCTGGTCTATGGACTGCATTCCACATCTGAGAAGAGATGGCTGACACTAGGTAAAAGGAGCGGGAGGAGAAACTTTGCTTGTGAATATCTCTCAAACCATAAAGGTTTGAGAGATAAGACTGATATCGTTCTTCATGGTTTTTTTAATGCCTACAAAATAAAATAAAGATAAAACAAAGTATTACTACCCCTTTAAGTCATTTTTGGATACAGATGGCTAAGTTGGTTAATGCACCATCTGTAGAATCTGTTCAGACCTCAAGGTCCTAGTCCCAACAGGGTCAACTCAGCCTTTCATCCTCCCAGGTAGATAAAATGAGTACCATTAAATTGGGTAATAATATCTATACCCCCCAGGACATACTTGAAATGAGAGGCAATCTCAGTGTATCCTTCCTGGTAAAATACTTTGATATTATTATTATTTTCATGCATTCTACTGGGTTATCTTGTTTGGGTTCCCCGAGTCAAACACAAGTTAAAATAAAATAAGGGAATCAAGAACTATAAAGTTTACAAACTATTTCAAGCAAACTTTCCAGTAAGTGACCATCTTCTCTGTACTTATCTCCGTTTATAGCATCTAGCGATTTCTACCAAGTTGGGCTAAATAAAATGATTCTGTAAGTACTGAATTTGTACATATGATGCCATTTCACTAAAACAAAGGAGACAAATCTTGGGAAAAAATTTTTTTTTTTTTTGCTCAAAAAAGTGATCAACAAAACTGATGAAACAAAAAAAAATCAGGATTGTGTCCATAGACCTTATTCAAACAGGTCTGATCAAGGTAGGTGAGCTTCCTTGGTGGGTTAGGTGGCAGGCAGGACTACTTAACAACTCTCTCCTTCTCTTGCATCTCCCAATTTCACTCTCCATCTATCCTCTCCCCTGCACAGTCTCTCCACTGTCCATCTCTCCCTTTGTCTCTCTACAACTTTCTCAATGATCCACCGCCCCTTCTCTCACACCTCCTTTCTTGTCAGCTTTCTCTAGTTCTCCCCTTCTAGCAGCTAGATCTCCCTCAGCAGTGTCCAACACCTCTAGCTAGCTCTCCATCTCTTACCCCCAATCATTTATTTCTCTTTTTCTACAGAAGCATAAGACTATAGCTACTCCAATAATATTTTCACTCAAATATAAAAAATGTCCAGAGGCAGACAATGAGCATCATGGAAGTGCTTTATGGCTATTGTGTGACTCACTCACTACAGGTTGGGGCTCCGGGGTCTAAAGGAAAATGTAACTTTTGAGCCTTTTCCTTTGAAATGGATCTGTCACTTTGTAACAAATAGGTAATCTTGAAATAACTTTTTAAAATCACCTATATTTAAGTTCCTTTTTTTATTTTAAACAATACTTTGAGATATTCAAATTAATTTATTTGTCAATTATTGTCAGTTTATGCAATCTAGCTAGTATTGGCCAGCAAGGAATGGTAACTGGGATGGAGAACAGAAATCTTAGTATCGGCAGGGAGTGACAGTTGGCATGAAGAGAAGTATAGAATATAATTATCTCTATGGAATGCCTGCCAGATTTACATGTACTAACAAATACATAAAGCTTATTTGTTACAAAGTAATATTTCCACTTTAATCTGGGTTGCTGCTTGTTTGTGCGCATTAATCAGTTGTATGAACACTTTTACACGCTGAAATTAATCTCTCAGTAGAAAATATTAGAAATAATAGTTTCCAAGATCCCTATGTTGAAAAGAAAAGTTTAATTCTTCTGGAAAAACCTTGCTTCATTAATGGAGTCAACTATAAATTCCCAAAATGTCTATTGATTAAATGGAGGAGTTACAAAGCAATCGAAGGAGATAAAACACCCATTTAACCGTTTGAGTGTCTGGGAGGTAGCCAACACATCGCAATATGATTGAAATGTGTGGTTTTTTTTTTTGTCTCCCTAGTGTATATTTCTTTGTAACATAGGACCCTAAAATTGTATTATGGGACAAGGATATTTTTAGTTGTATTAACCCTTTCATTGAAAGGCAACAACCCTATGAAAACCATTTGCATTGATGCACCAAGCAGGTAAAAAAAAATCCTTCCTGACTCCAAAATGCACTTGGGCATTTTCCTTGATCAATATCCTATCTGCAATGCAACCAATGTCATAATTCTCAATATTGTCCTCCTGTTCAAGTTCAGTCCTCAAGGGCCACCAACAGGCCAGGATGGAAGGATTTCCCTGATTAAGCACAGGTGAGTTAATCAGTGGCTCATTCATTCTGACTGACTCATCTGTTCTTAACTCCTTAAGGATGGCCGATCACTCATGCGGCGTCACTTAAGGACACATGCACCGGTTCAGGGTTCCCAGAACGGCGTGAAGCCACGCAGGTAGCCCTGAATTCCATGATGGTCCTGACACGTCAAGGGTCATTAACACAAATGTATGACATACAAGGACTGTCAACGGTCTTTAAGGGGTTAATCAGGGACATCCTTACATCCTGACCTGTTGGTGGCCCATTAGAACTGATCTTGGGCAGCCCTGGTTTAAAACATATACAGTATCAGCAAAATGCAACCTTATTTTTCATTAATACATGTATATCAACGAGTAAATGCTTATGGACTATGAGGGAGATTTATAAAAACTGTTCTTAAAGAACAATCCTTATGGCAAGGCAAGTGAATATAAAGCCAGGTCTGATTTATAATTTATTAAAGGGATAGTAATACTTCATTTTATCTTTATTTTATTTCGTAGGCATTAAAAAAAACATGAAGAACGATGTAAGTCTTATCTCTTAAACCTTTATGATTTGAGAGATATTCACAAGCAAAGTTTCCCCTCCCGCCCCTTTTACCTAGTGTAAGCCATCTCTTCTCAGATGTGGAATGCAGTCCATAGACCAGACAGATAACAGCAAGGGACAATCTTCTTCCTATGAGAACAATTAAAGGCCTCCCTCCCTTTACAAGTTTTTCAGATCTTTCCCTTATCTTAATTGAAGATTGTCCCTCTCTGCAATCTACCTGGGCACCTCCCTTCTGCTCTGGCTGAGCAGTGTTACATCAGTAAAAGGGGCGGGAGGGCAATACTTTGTCATTGAATTACTCTTGTACTACAACTCTGACAGAATAGAAATAACACTCTCCAAGGCCCAAATACTATGAAGATTAATTTGAGCTGCTTTTATTATGAAACATTACTATCCCTTTTAAAGGGATAGTAATACTTTAAATGTAAAAAAAAAATATGTTGTAGGGTTTATCCCCCTGAGTAAAACAAGAGTACTCCCACTGCTGAAAGGTGTTTCATTCAAAAGTTATTAATTTTCAAAGTTGAATTTTTAGGTGCAATATCACAGTGGCCTGAAACTGTACAGTGGCGCTGTTGCTACACCATCCTATGGACAGCTCTGGTCCCGGGACCATAAATCTCCATAGGATGGTGTAGCAACAGAGCCACTGTACAATTTCAGGCCACAGTGATATTGCACCTAAAAAATTAAACTTTGAAAATTAATAACTTTTGATTGAAACACCTTTCAGCAGTGGGAGTACTCTTGTTTTACTCAGGGGGATAAACCCTACAACATATTTTTTTTTACATTTTAAGTATTACTATCCCTTTAAGACATTTTTATAAATATGGTGTTATTATGTATATTTTAATGCCTGGAATGCTTAAGGACAGTATATACATGGCGTTAAGATTCTGGCGATAATTCTGTCGCAAAATTGTCGCAACTCGTGACATTTCTTTATAAATTCGCTGCGCCACTTTTCTAACTTGCTCTAACGCCACTTAATACAAAACTCAACTAGATGACATTAACACTTTAAAAACGGTCGCAACTTACGTTATAAATCCCATTAATACATTTAAGCTGCTTTTAAAGCCAGTTTCTCTTTAAACGCCAGGTTTATAAATCTCCTGCTATGTTTCTATGAATCTCAGTCTTGAAGCTGAAGGGGAAGATATGGCACATTCTGTTGTTTCCTTATAATAATTTTTAATGTAAAAGCTTTAGTTACCATATCATAGAAGAGAAAAATAAAATGAAACCAGTAAGCCAGCCAGAGTTACCCGCTGTATTTTGTTTACAAAAGGGAATGCGTCTGCTGTTTAAATGCCTTGTTAAAATGAACAGCGAGTAACATAATTGAGTAACGCAACCCTCTTGGATCTTTTCCAGCAACCATCTGTTTAGAGTTTAGACATCATCCGTTAAACATTCTTACATGGCTAAATGATGTGAAGGTTAAAACGGAACTTTGGCAAATGGTTTATATGCAAACAGACTTTATGACAGATTTGGTGACCAGTTTTCTGGAATATGAAATTCTTTGATAAGCCATTTTTAAAATTAAATTAAAATAGTTATTTATATGGAACAAATCTATCTTCACTTTGTGGAAATCGTTTTCCAAATGTCTTCTTGGCTTTAGCCTCTAGTAAACTAAAATCAGATTGCAACGGAGTAGGTAAAAACATGACACACATGTTTTACAAAGCTTAAGAGAAGGCGACGTGAAATGAGCACATTTTTGGAAAGGTATTATCGAGAAACGGAAAACATACAAAACAACAGATTTCAAAATCCAATTACTTAGATTGCTTTTCTGTTACTTGATGTATAACTCAAATAATGGAATAGTTTACATTGTGAACTTTAAACAGAAAGAAACAATTTGTTTTCATTTTATGACCAATCTAAATGAATTGAGAATTTCAAGATTTTGCAAATTGACAAGGAAAAGTAATCACATGTTGGAGAAGATAACTCTGGAGACGCTTGCCCTGACACCTGAGCAACAAAGTAATGCTTCCATTTGTTACACAGCAACATTAAGGAGACGTTGAAGCCTTAAATCTAGGACTATGCCATAAAAACACTGAGAGGTTATCCAACTCGACTAAAGTCCAGTCGCTTATTATATAGGCAGTTTTATCCAGCACCCATAAATATTCCCCTTCCCAGTGTCTATGGTCCTGTCTCCCAATCTGGAGCTGACAGTTCCCTGAGATATCCAAACTGCCCAATCCAGGAGAGGCAAGATTTAAAACAGACCAATGATATACATATAATAACTTTCCCACTTTCCCTAAGGCACAGCCTGGCTTTGCTGCATTTGTGTAATAGGTGACCAATCAGGCATTCTGGGGAAACCTGATGTCCTCCCATTGTGGCTGCACAATAATCTAGATCTAGTATGTGCAGACTGACTGGTGAACATGTGCACACCTGCACTGGCACATAGGCAACGCTGGGTTGCACAAGCCAGACCCAATACTGATCGAATGGAAGGAGTAAGGCAGATGAGAGAGGTGGGAGAGGATCATGAGGAAGAGATGGAGGGTGGGAGTAGGGCAGAGGAGATAGGATAGAGAGGAGCATGAAGAAGAGATCGAATGGAAGGAGTAAGGCAGATGATAGAGGAGGGAGAGGATCACGAGGAAGAGATGGAGGAGTGGGAGTAGGGCAGAGGAGGTAAGACAGAGAGGAGCATGAGGAAGAGATGGAAGTGTGGGAGTAGGGCAGATGAGATAGGATAGAAAGGATCACGAGGAAGAGATGGAAGGGTGGGAGTAGGGCAGAGGAGATATGATAGAGAGGAGCATGAGGAAGAGATGGAAGGGTGGGAGTAGGGCAGAGGAGGTAAGACAGAGAGGAGCATGAGGAAGAGATGGAAGGGTGGGAGTCGGGCAGAGGAGATAGGATAGAGAGGAGCATGAGGAAGAGATGGAGGGGTGGGAGTAGGGCAGAGGAGATAGGATAGAGAGGAGCATGAGGAAGAGATGGAAGGGTGGGAGTAGGGCAGAGGAGGTAAGACAGAGAGGAGCATGAGGAAGAGATGGAAGTGTGGGAGTAGGGCAGATGAGATAGGATAGAAAGGATCACGAGGAAGAGATGGAAGGGTGGGAGTAGGGCAGAGGAGATATGATAGAGAGGAGCATGAGGAAGAGATGGAAGGGTGGGAGTAGGGCAGAGGAGGTAAGACAGAGAGGAGCATGAGGAAGAGATGGAAGGGTGGGAGTCGGGCAGAGGAGATAGGATAGAGAGGAGCATGAGGAAGAGATGGAGGGGTGGGAGTAGGGCAGAGGAGATAGGATAGAGAGGAGCATGAGGAAGAGATGGAGGGGTGGGAGTAGGGCAGAGGAGATAGGATAGAGAGGAGCATAAGGAAGAGATGGAGGGGTGGGAGTAGGGCAGAGGAGATAGGATAGAGAGGAGCATGAGAAAGATATGGAATGGAAGGAATAGGGCAGATGAGATAGGAGGGAGAGGAGCATGAGGAAGAGATGGAATGGAAGGAGTAGGGCAGATGAGATAGGAGGGAGAGGAGCATGAGGAAGAGATAGAAGGGTGGGAGTAGGGAAGAGGAGATAAGACAGAGAGGATCATGAGGAAGAGATGGAATGGAGCGGAGTGGGCTATAGAGAGGAAAGGGTAGCAGCCTGAGATGATGAGAGAAACTGCATCAGGGGAAATCCCTCCTTTTTTTCTAATAAAAAGAATAATCTAAACAGCCAATTTAGGTGCTGCAAAACAACTTGTTTCAGATTTAAAATAAATGTACTGAATGAATTCACTCATCTCTAGTTGGAAATACTTTTTGACAGTAAATTATGGATCAAATGAGATACACCAGAGCCGTGGTTCCCAAGAGCTGTCTTCATGGCCCAATTACAGGTCACTACGACTTGACCTAACCTGGTCTTAAACAATGATTCCAAAACACATCCTCGGAAATCAGTAACATGCCAAGATAATTTAGCCTCCTTTGTTGTAGATAAATGCTTTCCAAATGTGTCCTTGGGGACCAGTAATGTGTGTGTTTGTAGATCTGTTCTGAATCAATTCACCCAGAACCAGGATATTCATTGTATCTAATGAATAAATCTGTGAACTGAGCAAACAAAAAAGGACAGAGAGAGCTCACAGCATAGTGTTATATTGTAAAAACATGTATTAGATCATCAAAGTTAAAAGAGATACATTGAAGCTATTATGGAGCTAATCCACCCTCCAGGTGTAAGCACATGTATAATAGCATCAAAGAAACATCAAGTCAATCTCACCACCCAGTGCTGTCTTTGTGCCATCTTCAGTGTAGATATAAGACCTACTGTGTTACCAGGTTAAGATTTATTTGGGTAAATCCAGAGCTCCCAGTCAGACTGACGGATACTGTTGCTGGTGTCGGATCATAATCCTGTGCCTGCGCTGAGACAGCAAAGAACAATTCAATCCCTGGTCTAACCCTTTGAGTGCCAGTGCAATGCAATGCATTGGATACCCCTCTGGCACTCAAAATGTAAAAAATTGTACTCCATTGTTGCATTAGTACATTCAATACAGCATATTTTTATGTGTGCTTAAAATGGAAAAAAATATATATTGTAGGGTTCATCCTCCTGAGTAAAACAAGGGTACTCCCACTGTTGAAAGGTGTTTTATTCACAAGTTATTACAGCTCAAAGTTGAATTTTTTAGGTGCAATGTCACAGTGGCCTGAAATTGTACAGTGGCGCTGTTGCTACACCATCCTATGGACAGCTTTGGTCCCGGGACCATAAATCTCCATAGGATGGTGTATCAACAGTACCACTGTACAAATTCAGGCCACTGTGATACTGCAACTAAAAAACTAATCAACTTTGAGCTGTAATAATTTTTGAATAAAACACATTTCAGCAGTGGGAGTACTCTTGTTTTACTCAGGGGGATAAACCCTACATCATACTTTTTTTTATATTTTAAGTATAAATATCCCTTTAAAGGGATATAATGTTTCAGATTGCACATAGCTCAGAACATTGAGCATGTGTAATAGTGGTGTTTCCTTCCGAGATGATCCCTCCTGCCCCTTTCCCCATTCAGAAGCCACCTCCCCTCAGACCTGAAGTCTGGTCGGATCACAAGAAGGGATAACCTTCTATTGTTGTCTATAAGAAAAACAAGGTTATTCACACTGAAGAGAGGTGTTTAATTCAAAGGTTATTGCAGTTCAAACGTGAATTTTTTAGCTGCAATATCTCAGTGGCCTGAAATTGTACAGTGGCACTGCAGTAACACCATCTTATGGTCAGCTCTGGTCAGTTGACCATAAATCCCCATAGGATGGTGTAGCAATAGTGCCACTGTACAATTTCTGGAAAAAAAATTCACGTTTAGAAGGCAATAACTTTTGAATTCAACACCGCTCAGCAGTGGGAATACCCCTGTTTTACTCAGTAGGAATAAGCCCTAAAATATACAGTACATCAAGGTAGTATGCTATATCCGTCAATATATTTTGTGACTTCTTGAAGTGGTCACTTCTAAAAAACGGAATCCCTATTAACCCTTTGAGTGCCAGAGGGGTACGGAATGCATTTATTTGCAATTAATTCTGGACCCTCTGGCACTCAAAGGGTTAAAGTGGACCCTTCACATTCGGACAAGCTGTGTTTCTTATACAAAGAATTAAAATCTACCTGTATGTTGCTCTAAACATAAATCATTTTTGAGAAATTATCCTTTAAACGGATAGTAATGGCTTACATGAATAAAAAGTAATATTATAGATAATCCAAAAAGAAATCGATCGGTGCAAGTCCTATCTATAACGTTTTAAAGTTCCTCTCTCCCTGCTGTAAAGCTGACAGCAGGAGATGCATGTCGGCTGACACGAGGCTCTTCAGCAGAGCTGAAATACCGAAATCTAAAAAGAAATACTTAATTGGAAAGGTCTACAAAGTGTGCCTGGTTTACAGACACACTTTGTAGAACGTTCCAATTAAGTATTTCTTTTTAAATTTCAGTATCTCGGCTCTGCTGAAGAGCCACCTGCCAGTCCCCAGACCAGGATCTCCTGCTGTCAGCTCACAGATGGAGTCAGGGAAAGGGGAGGTCGGGGGGGAACTTTAAACGTTATCTCTTTAAAACCATAGAGGTGTGAGAGATAGGACTTGCACCGATCAATTTCTTTTTTGGATTATCTACAATATTACTTTTTATTTATGTAAGACATTACTAACCCTTTAATATTTTGCTTGCACATATGCTAATTATCTGTCCAGTATGCTAATTAGCTCTGCTTGAGTCCAACTTACCCCTTACTGTGCTAGGATCTGCCTGGATTCATTCACAGCAGAGTGAGTGGTTTATTGGCGTATCACAGCTAATTAGCATAAAATGCCACACTGTGCCACCAGCAAATAAATCTTCATTTCTCAAAAATAAATAAAATTACAATTAAATGGGTAACGTAACATATAGACAGATTTTAATTTTCTATGATTAAGGACCAGATGAGTGAGCAATGTTTTGCTGTGCAATGTGTTGTGCAACTCTCTGGTCATTAACCCTTTCAGTGCCAGAGGAGTACGTAACGCATTTCAAAGCAATACGTTGCGTACCACTCTGGTACTGAAAGGCTTAAAAGGCTAAAATCAACTCAGATAATCTTATTATGACAGATCCACTTTAAATCTATTGTGTTCTTGAGTATTGTATTAACCCCTTGTTAGAAAGAAGACATCAATTCACAGATCCAGGCAATATGTACTTAGTCCATCAGCTAAAATAAGCATTTTTACAATAGGCTTTGCCTATTGATGTGAAGCACAATTGTGCTGATTACATCTTGTCTTGAGGGAGCCGTTAGCCACAAGGAAATCTTTATGATTAAACTAACCCACAAGGAAGCCTTTCTCCAAAAAGCTGGCCCTGCAAATGGATATCTCCAAGGCATTGCGTTGCATGATTGTGTTTTCCTTCCACTGCATTTGCTACATTTTCTTTTTTGTTATATACTTTTTTCTCCTACAGAACATCAGTTTTGGCAGCCGAATAGAGAATGTTAAATACCAGCTAAAAAAAAAAAATTACAAAAAAAAAAAAAAAATGTAACAAGGATATTTGTGTATGGAGAATCCTATTCAGCTTGATGTTTCTGTGGCAAAGATTAAAGCGGAATTACCACCCATTTGAAACTTAGCCCCAAATAATTACCCATCTGGCGACTAGCTAAATAATGGTAGTCGCCAGAATTATTACCGCGTTACTGAGAATGCACACTGCTCTCGGGATGGACAGCCAGGAAACAGTACAGACACCTTTGCATAGTGACGTCTGCATGCCTGCTCTGTCAGTCCCTTTTGGAGCCAAGCGGCTCCTAGCAACTAGGGTTGCCACCTTTTTTTCAAAAAAATACCGGCCATGGCATTCCCTCCATAGACTTAACATTGGCCAAGAGCCAATTTTTTACCGGCCTGCCGGTAAAATACCGGCTGGGTGGCAACCCTACTAGCAACGCCTCCTAGAGCAGGCTGGGACAGACACCACAGTCATGCAGACGTCACTATGGAAAGATGTCTGCGCTGGTTGCTGGCTGTCAATCCCGAGAGCAGTGTGCATTCTCAGTAACGCGGTAATAATTCTGGCGACTAGCAGTATTTAGTAGTTAGTCGCCAGATGGGTAATTATTTGGGACAAAGTTTCAAATAGGTGGTATTTCCGCTTTAAAGCTCATGCACTAAGAAGAACTTGGGGGGGAAATGCACTAAAGTGTGACAAAGAGGTGATGAAGAGGACTTAAAGGAGCCGTAAACTTTTTTATGAAAAAAATATATATTGTAGGGATTTTCCTATTAAGTAAAATAAGGGTACTCCCACTGCCGAGAGATTTATATTTCCAGAGTTATTACAGTTTAAACCAGTGATTCTCAACCAGGGTGCCGTGGCACTTTGGTGTGCCACGGGTATCAACTTAGGGTGCCCCATCTTTTCTATAAACATTTTGATAAAATGTGAATACTGAGTTTCAGCTGTATATTTCTATAAAATTGACTGCACTATATTGGTTGCTTCAGTTATTCTGATTGTGAGACCTAAACAGAACTGTATATTTATGCCTCTGTATCCTCCATTACTTGCCTGACAAATGAGCTATAACATATTAGGTGTGCCCCGAATCTTCCAAACTGCATGTTAGGGGTGCCTTGACCAAAAAAGGTCCTTATGCAGAAAGGAAAAGATGTGCACTTTTTCAGCAAATTAACCATACTATGGGGGAGGGATACATTTTTTTTTTATTGGCATGTAACCCCTAGAATGCTAGAGCGGTAGTGCGTTGGAGGCTTCTCATGTTTGGAAGGGGTAAAATTCTCTTTAAATTCAATGGGTATTTGGGTAATTTTTCTGGAATATAGGTGGGAATAGATGAGATTTCTCACTTGCAATTAATATTTATATGTGAAACAGTTTATATTAAAGGAGCAGTAAACATTTTTTATGAAAAAATATATATTGTAGGGATTTTCCTATTGAGTAAAATAAGGGTACTCCCACTGCCGAGAGATTTATATTTCCAGAGTTATTACAGTTTAAACCCATGTTTTTTTACATTAGCAGTGCCCTCTAGTGGTCAAATTCTAATTAGATTTCCTGTTAGATTCTAATGGAGAGGAAAGTCAGAAAAGTCAGAGACATACAGTTCTCCATGGAATGTGATAGAAACTGCCTGTCACTTCCTGTCAGTTAGAGCTATCAGGAAGTAAACACAGTAAATTCACTTCCTGTCAGAACTATCAGGAAGCAAACACAGTAAATTCACTTCCTGATTATTTAAAGTTATAATATTTGAATAAAACATCTGACAGCAGTGTGAGTGACCTTGTTTTATTCAGTAGGAAAAGCTCTGTAAAATATGTGTTTTCATTAAAAAAAAGTGTACTGCTCCTTTAAACTCTCCAATTTGTATGTTATTCTATGGAGCATATGCACTAAGATCTCTATATGCAATACGATCTTAGTGCATAGGCTACATATAATAACATAGGAACTGGAGAAGTGATGTCGCTGGATGTTATCTCTTCTTTATCAACTCTTTATTACACCTAAATGCATCTATGCCCAGAGCAATTTTGGAGAAAACCAGGGGAGAAATACAGATTCCTCAAATTCTCAGTGATTTAAAGTAGAACTGTCAGGTTATAACAAACAGAGGGGATATGCACTAAGATGTGTGCCCTGTGATGTATGGTGAGCACAATGCCATTTGCACTAAGAATTAGGGATGCATGGGGAGGAGGGGAGAATTCATACATTAGCATGATTGTTGAAATTCTGGTGACGTGTAAGGGACACCCTCTAAGGGAGAGGATCCACTCAGATTTCAGCACTACAAACAGCATCACTTTTTTTTTTTTATTCCTTTCAGTGCAAAAGGATGTTGATTGCATACTCCCGTGACACTAAAATGAGCGAATGGTGGAAAAGCTATATATCACAGCCTCTCTGCCCTTCTGTACTAAGCCAGTTGATTGGGCCTCCGATCAGCTGATTCAGGTAAACACAGGATTCACAAGACACTGCTATCGGCAGAAATTAGCCACCATATCACCAACCTGGTCCCTTTCAGTGCATTTTAGAGCTTGCTATTTCAAACAGTAGCTGGGCAGTACTATCTCATATACATAAACTGAAAAACACATAAAGCTCAATAGCTCATAAAGTATTGCTTGAAATAGAAAATGGCTTTCATAAATATAGGCGCTTTTAAAAGCTCTTTCAAAATCACCTATTTGTTAAATTGTGACAGTTACTTTACATTGGCCTCAAAGCTCCAGGGAACACCTTCAGTTTGACTGAGGGACACACTCATCAGCTGCTCTGCACACAGCTAGTCAGTCAGCACACATATAAACACACACATACATGAATATATACACACTTAAATACATACACACAGGAATACACAGATACACATGAAAACACACACATACAACTGGGGTGACCACATGTCCCAGATTGCCCAGGACAGTCTCTGTTTTAACCCTTTGTGTACCACTCTGGCATTCAAAGGGTTAAATGTGTGTCCCATGTCCCGTGCAGCCCACTTCTGGGACAAATACAAAGTCCCAAAATAGACTCCAGAGCATAGAGTTGTAAACAAATACCAGAAGGAGAACTGCCCTTTGCCTACTGTGACAGGAAGTGATCCCGCTGCTGGGCTACAAGAAAATGACCTCCAGAAAGAGCTCTAAACACTAGAGAGAGAGAGAACGGAGCCTCGATCTTGACATCAAACAGGAACGGCAGTACAATTTTCTTGCAGTGTTATGCTAATCTAAGGCTTTGGGTGTGATGTACATTGTCTATTAGCCTGCCATAGACATCACTTTCAGTCACAGCAGTCAATGGGCAGTTCTCCCTCTAGTGTTTAGAACTCTATGGTGCAATGGAGAAACAACAAATTGTGCACTGATGTCCAGTGACTCCTCCCGTATAGCTGCACTAGAGCTGAGGACAAGTACTCTGCTGCCCTCATCTCTGCAATGTCCCTTGGCAGAATGGAAATGTGGTCACCTTAACAAACACACACACACTCTGTCTCTGCTTCCCAGTGTGTGGAAGAGGTCTGCGAACTGGGCCTCCTCCCAGAAATTCCCTCTTGAATAGTGTTTCCTGTGATTCTCTGCCTGGTGCGGAATGTCCCACACACTGTACTCTGTATTAGTGTTGAGCGAGCATGCTCGGCCGATGCTCGGATCGGCTCGAGCATCGCTCTGCTCGGCACATGGCGGTACTCGTCGAGTACCGCCATGTGCTCGCCCGCCATGTTCGGGTGGCGGGGATCTGTGCCGGAGGAGGCACAGATCTGAAGACGCTCCGCTGGACCACCAGGGACTGGAGGTACGGGGGCATTGCGGAGATGAAGGGGGCATTGCGGAGATGAAGGGGGACAGTGTGGAGATGAAGGGGGACATTGTGGAGATGAAGGGGGACATTGCAGAGATGAAGGGGGCATTGCAGAGATGAAGGGGGCATAGCGGAGATGAAGGGGGACATTGCAGAGATGAAGGGGGCATTGCAGAGATGAAGGGGGCATAGCGGAGATGAAGGGGGAAAGTGTGGAGATGAAGGGGGACATTGTGGAGATGAAGGGGGCATTGCAGAGATGAAGGGGGCATAGCGGAGATGAAGGGGGACATTGCAGAGATGAAGGGGGCATTGCAGAGATGAAGGGGGCATAGCGGAGATGAAGGGGGACATTGCAGAGATGAAGGGGGCATTGCAGAGATGAAGGGGGCATAGCGGAGATGAAGGGGGGCATTGCAGAGATGAAGGGGGCATAGCGGAGATGAAGGGGGACATTGCAGAGATGAAGGGGGCATAGCGGAGATGAAGGGGGACATTGCAGAGATGAAGGGGGCATTGCAGAGATGAAGGGGGCATAGCGGAGATGAAGGGGGACATTGCAGAGATGAAGGGGGCATTGCAGAGATGAAGGGGGCATAGCGGAGATGAAGGGGGACATTGCGGAGATGAAGGGGGACATTGTGGAGATGAAGGGGGCATTGACCAGGCACCCTCCCCTCATCAGAGCAGGGGGTGCCTGGTGTAATGCTCGTGTCGCCCCATTGAAGTCAATGGGGCTCGGGTGCTCAACACTACTCTGTATGTCTTCCTCAGAAGCAGGCACGTGCACGCATAGACAACAAGGGGGGCTTGAGCACTTGCCCTTTTTGTCCAAAGTGCCCTTGTGCCCTCTTTAGTATTACAGAGCGCTGGGAGATGACATCATCTCCCAGTGCTCTGCATGAAGAGAAGACCCCGCAGGAGCTCCAGCAGCTACAGGTCTGTGCCAAAGGAGGCACATACAGACCTCTCCTGCCGCTGGACCACCAGGGAAGAGGTAGGAAACGGACACTGGGAGGCATTGTGGAAATGATGGGGCAATATGGATCTGATGGGAGGCAAGATGGAGATGATGACAATGTAGAGATGATGGGGCAATGTACGTGAGGGCAAGTTGGAGCTGATGGGGGCAATATGGAGATGACGGGGGCAATATGGAGCTGATGGGAACAATGTAAGGGCAATATGGAGATGATGGAGGCAACATGGAGATTAGGAGCATTGTGGAGGTGTCCAGTGGAGATGGCCAATGGGGTGGGGGGGCGCTTCAGTTTTCTGTGCCTACAGGCTCCTGAGATGTAAATTATTTTCTTTTTTTTTAATCTATATTTTGAATAAATAATTATGAGAAGTGCCCTTTTTTCATTTGAGCCCCTGCCCCTCAAGATGTCTGTGCACGTCCCTGCTCAGAAGGATGCTGATGTATAAGTCTTGTATGTTTCCTGTAATCAAATCACAAAGATATTATGTTAGCTACAGTAATAAATACTAGCGGTCAGGCTGATGTACTATGGGTCGTATGTCCAAAAGCAAAATGGAGGAGTTCTGCGGCAAGACATTTGCACTGTAAGAGAGAATTAAAAATTCAAAAATTCACCTTGATTTGAATGGAGATTTTAACCCCTTAGATGCTAGAGATGTTTCCAAAGCATTGCTTCACTGCAGTAAATTTGACAGGAGTGGCTAGGGGGTCTTCTCCTGTTGCCACTTCTGTCAACATCACTGCCCCTTTGTGATTGGCTGCTGAGCAGGCGTACACCACTCCCCTGCCACTAGGAGCGGGGACAGGCAGCAAATCAGAAACAGATATATATATGTAGAGAGAGCGAGAGAGCCAAAAAGATAAACTTGCGCTCATCTATATAAAAAATGAAATGTGTGCCCTGTAATGTGCATACATAATATTTCTTAGTAAATAAGTGAGATTTTAGTATTCACAAATTGGCCAAGTCGTGGGTAAGGTTGCCACCTCGCCAAGGTATCTCACTATAGGCAAGTCCTACACTAATACATCTAAAAAAAACCCTATAAATTAAAGTACCCTGAGGAGAGATACCTTGGCACGGTGGCAAGCTTACCCACGCCTTGGCCAATTCGTGAATACTAAAATCTCCCTTATTTACTAAGAAATATTATATATGCACATTACAGGACACACATTTCATTTTTTATATAGATGAGCGCAAGTTTGTCTTTTTGTCTGTCTGTTTGCACTTTGGGTTTAGGCCTGATGTTTGAGGGACTGGAGAGCCCTCTCATTCTTTGCTGCTGTCTATATACTTTTTTTCTTATTCACATTAAAATAGTATTTACTATATGGATATTTTATGGTGTGTTGGCGCTGTGAGTTTCCTTTCTCGCTTCATAAACTGAATCAGCTGGGAATAATCCGTAACAAATAGGCACATTCTAATGGGAATAGAATATTATGCTCTCATATAATTTACACTTTTCTAATTGAGCCCCAAGTGGGAAGAATGATTGTATACCTTTGAAAACAGAAACTACTGTTACAACAAAGGGATACAAACAGAATTGTACTTATTATAAATGCATGTAAATGTAAATTAAGACTAAAGGTGCCATTTAGTAAACTATAGCGGTACAAAATGACTTCAGCACAGGGTTGACAATTCCACAACTGCTTCGTGATTTAAATGGGTCTTTTAAATCAATGAGGATTTTCATTTCCCTTTATGTTGAAGTAAGCTTCCTCCAGATTTGTACCTTCTTAGTGTGGTGAATAAGGCCATTCACAGGGCCTGATTTATAATGAGGCAGAGTAGGCATCTGCCTGCAGGCACACCCCATAGAGGGGTGCCTGTCATTGGGATCATTTTTTTTTTTTTTTTAAACTAGCCAGCCTTATGATGCATGGATAGCATGGATTTTGCATCTTCCGCCCTTACTCCAGTCTATCTGTGTGACTGCGTCGCTCACGTGAGGTGGTGTGTGACAGACAGGAAAACATCAGACTTCAGTAGTGCTTGGGGATTCCTGGGAAAGATAGTGGCGGGTGTGTGCACAGCCATACTTCCCAAGTGTCCCTCTTTAGGAGGGACGGTCCCTCTTTGAGACCCAAATCCCTCTGTCCCTCTTTCCCACCCTGGTGTCCCTCTTTTTAGGAGATCAGACTGTGTTGTGTGTATATAAGTGTATCACTTTGCTCCACAACAATAAAATTCACATTAATGCTTGGTTAAACGTCAGTATGTGTGTTTATAAATTAGTATGTGTAAATTAAACTCTTTGGTTTTGCTCTAAATCATTTATTCAGTTACACAAACAGGTGTCACTAGGTTAGAAAATTACCTAAAAATGATTAGTAATGCCCCATCCACCAGCCACGCCCCCAGCAACACCACCTAAAACAAAAATGTCCCTCTTTGGCCATTTGAAATGTTGGGTGGTATGCACAGCAGCCAGCCCAGGTCAGTAAAGATTGAACTTGAGGAAGGAAAAGGTTCTCTCTCTACTAGGGTTGCCACCTTTTCTTCAAAAAAATACTGGCCAAGGCATTCCCTCCATAGACTTAACACTGGAAAGAAGACAATTTTTTTACCAGCCTGCTGGTAAAATACTGGCTGGGTGGCAACCCTATTCTCTACATGCTGAGTGCTCCCACTGCCCGGGTAGATGGCTGCTAGTGTCGTTGTGCTGTGTGCTCTTTTTGCAGAAATTGCAGCTGGCCCTGCTGGCACCTACCTGACAGCCTGGCGCAGCGGTAACGATAAAGAGGGATTTGGGTCTTAAAGGGGAAGGGGCGCTTCAGATTTCTGTGCCTACAGGCTCCTAAGATGTAAATCCAGCCCTGTCCGTTCACATCATATTCATTAAAGGGATAGTAATACTTAAAATGTAAAAAAAAAAAATATGTTGTAGGATTTATCCCCCTGAATAAAACAAGAGTACTCCCACTGCTGAAAGGTGTTTCATTCAAAAGTTATTAATTTTCAAAGTTAAATTTTTTAGGTGCAATATCACAGTGGCCTGAAATTGTACAGTGGCGCTGTTGTTACACCATCTTATGGAGATTCATGGTCCTGGGACCAGAGCTGTCCATAGGATCGTGTAGCAACAGCGCCACTGTACAATTTCAGGCCACTGTGATATTGCACCTAAAAAATTCAACTTTGAAAATTAATAACTTTTGAATGAAACATATTTTTTTTTACATTTTAAGTATTACTATCCCTTTAAGCTAAACAAGTGCAATTCTAGAGCACACCAACTGCACCATAAGAGACAAATAAAAATTCCCCAAACTCCCGTTAAAATAAAAGGAGCTTTAACCCTTTGAGTGCCAGGGGGTATGCAACGCATTGCAAAGCACTGCAATGCATACCCCCTCTGGCACTCAAAGGCATAACAGGGAACTTTTAATTGTTGTCTCCCCAGAGGGGAGTCCTCTGCTGCCGGGGGGTGTGTGTTAAAAATAACGTGAATCATGTCAAAAAGGGGCAGGGCTTGATGCGAGTTGGGGGGGCAGGGCTTAAAGGTGTGACTCAGATGTACAATAAAGCGGGGGAAGGAGTTCCTCAGAGGGAAAGAATGGAAGTGGGCAGCGTTTCAATATAAACTCCCCACATCCGGAGGAATCAGCCTCTGCCCCGGAGGCTCGGTCAAGCAGTGTCAGAACCGGGGTCTCCGGCGCAATTCCAGAGAGTTCCCAGCTATGCTCAAAGGGTTAAACCACATTAATTCTAGTGAGATCCCCACTGCATTGATTTACAATGTGTTAAGAGACCTGTCCAACATTCAAGGGGTAAAACCCCACAATTTATGACTTTGACATGGGTACACCCCCCAACATTTCAAATCACCAAAGAAGGACACCTGTTACCGTCCGTGTGGCGGCTGCTCGAGCCCACCGTGGCTTCCTATGGTGGCTCCATCCGCAGTATGACCCGGCGGCTTCAGCCACACTGTTGTTAGGTGGCTCCAGCTGCATGGAGCTGGCGGCTCGCGCTCTTCCTGGTGCTGGGTTCTGGCGCGGGTCTGTACAGCTATGGGCGCATGTCCAAAGGCATGGACATGCCCTCCGTTTAAAGGGACAGTACACATTTGCTGACTCCTCCTCTTCCTGATGCCTAGACCTTAAAAACTGACTGGACATTATGCTCAGTTCCCCTTTCATGTTGTCCAGTGCAGTTGGTTTGAGTTTGTGCATTACCTGGTTCGTCTGACTACCCGTTCTGGTGCCGACCTTTGGTTTGTCTGACTACCGCTTTGTGTATGACCCCGGCTTAGGCTGACATTGCTTCTGGTGTGGACCTGCGGCTCTGGTAGACTACCTCCTCCATGTATGACCTTTGGCCTGGCTGACTATCCGTCCTGGTGCTGACTTGTGGCTCTGTCCAACTACCCGCTTTGTGTATGACCCTAGCTAGTCCGATAACCAATCTGGTGCAGACCTGCAGCTCTGGTTTATGATTTGCTCTGTGTATGTTCCGGCTTGTCTGAGTACCCACTTTAGTGTTACCTGGGATTGTCCACTGCGCACCCAGTATACCAGCGCTCCACTGGATAACCTGTTAGGTGCTCTTAGTGGGTCTGGCAGACTTATTATTATTATTATTATTATTATTATTCTTTATTTATATAGCGCCAACTAATTCCGCAGCGCTGTACAATTGGGAATAGACATACAGAGGTATTAAATAGTACAATCAGATGTGGAGAACAGGAGGATCAGAGGGCCCTGCTCGTGAGAGCTTACAGTCTAGAGGAAGGTAGGTTTGATACAGAAGGAGTAAGTGCTATTGCGTTTAAGTGCCTCCTGCCACATGGACTGCCAGTCAGTGGGTGGGAGTGAGAAGTGCCGTTGAGTGCAGTAGTCCGTGCAAGGGGTGAATCTTGGTGATGATGTTTATGGAGGAAGTTGATAGGCCTCCCTGAAGAGGTGAGTCTTCAGGGATCGTCTGAAGATTTGAAGGCTGGGGGAGAGTCTGATGGGGCGGGGGAGGGAATTCCACAGCTCAGGTGCAGCACGGGAGAAGTCCTGTAGGCGGGAGTGGGAGGATGTGATAAGAGCTGTGGAGAGCAGAAGGTCATGTGCAGAGCGAAGATGGCGGGCGGGAGTATATTTGGAAATGAGAGATGAAATATAGGGGGGTGCAGTGTTAGTGAGGGCTCTATAAGTTAGCACCAGAGTTTTGAATTTTACTCTGTATGCTAACGGGAGCCAGTGTAGGGACTGACAGAGGGGTGTGGTGTTAGAGAAGCGATGAGTGAGGTAGATTAGTCTTGCAGCAGAGTTCATTATGGACTGTAGCGGGGTTAGTCGGGTGAGAGGCAGGCCAATTAGTAAAGAGTTACAGTAGTCAAGACGGGACATGATGAGTGTTTGGATTAGAATTTTGGTAGTGTCTTCTGTGAGAAAGGGTCGGATTCTAGAGATGTTGCGGAGGTGGAGGCGGCATGAGTTTGAGATTGACTGGATGTGAGGAATGAATGATAGGGCAGAGTCAAATGTGACCCCCAGGCAGCGTGCTGTAGGGGTTGGTGTGATGGAAGTGTTGTTAACGGTGAGGGTAATATTTGGGATAAGGCTGGTTGTAGATGGAGGGAAGAGAATTAGTTCAGTTTTGCCAAGGTTAAGTTTGAGTTGATGGGAGGACATCCAGGAAGACACAGCAGACAGATAGTCAGACACTCGGGACAGGAGGGAAGGGGAGAGGTCTGGGGAGGAAAGATATATTTGGGTGTCATCAGCATAGAGATGATGGTGAAACCCAAAGGAGTTTATTAGTTTTCCAAGGGAAGCAGTGTAGATTGAGAAGAGCAAGGGTCCCAGTACTGATCCTTGAGGCACACCAACAGACAGTGGGAGGGGTGGGGAAGTGGAGCCAGAGTAGGAAACACTGAAGGAGCGGTTGCAGAGATAAGATGAAAACCAGGAGAGTGCAGTGTCGCAGAGACCTAGGGAGTGGAGGGCTTGGAGGAGGAGTGGGTGATCAACTGTGTCAAAGGCGTCTGACAGGTCCAAAAGAATGAATAGGGAGTAGTGGCCTGTTGACTTGGCTGAGAGCAAGTCATTGGCCACTTTAGTGAGGGCAGTCTCAGTGGAGTGATGAGGGCGGAATCCGGATTGCAAGGGATCTAGCAGGGAATGGGAGCAGAGGAATTTAGTGAGCTGGTTATATGCAAGGCGCTCGAGAAGCTTGGAGGTGAACGGGAGTAGGGAAATTGGCCGGTAATTTGACAGTGAGTTTGGGTCCAGGGAGGGTTTTTTTAGGATGGGAGTGATTAGTGCATGTTTGAAAGAGGATGGGAAGGTGCCGGTTGACAAAGAGAGGTTGAATAAGTGAGTAAGAATTGGAGTTAGTAGAGGGGAGAGTTCTTGGGTGAGCTGAGATGGGATTGGGTCGAGAGGGCATGTGGTTAGGTTTGATCGAGTGAGGAGAAGGGAGACGTCATCCTCAGTGACAGGTGGGAAGGAGCTTAGTGTGTATGTGGGAGAGGCAACAGGGCTGGGCTGGCTGGGTGGGGGTGGTAGTGATGAAATGTCATGTCTGATAGATTCAATCTTGTTCTTGAAGTGGTTGGCGAGATCTTGGGCAGAGAAGTTAGTGGAAGGTGTTTGTGTTGGTGGGTTTAGAAGAGATGTGAAGGTTGAGAAAAGGCTTTTGGGGTTGGAGGAAAGATTAGAAATTAGAGAGGAGAAGAATGACTGTTTAGCCAGGGAGAGGGCAGAGCTATACGAATGGAGAATGAATTTGTAGTGTCAGCTGTGGAGCGCGATTTCCTCCAGTGCCTTTCAGCAGTGCGTGAGCACCTTTGGAGGTATCGCGTTAGTCTTGTGTGCCAGGGTTGTAGTGGGGTTGTGCGTGGGTGGCGTGGAGTTGCAGGTGCAGCAATGTCAAGGGCTGAAGTGAGAGTGCTGTTGTAGAGAGCAGTAGTTTTGTATGGGCAAGTAAGTGTGAGGATGGGGTTGAGAAGAGGCTGCAGGGAGGTGGAAAATTGTTGCTTGTCAAGAGTATGCAGATTTCTCCGCATGCGCTTGATTGTGGCGGGGGTGATGGGTTTGCGTGGTATGATGAGGTTACCAGTGAGGAGGTGGTGGTCAGAGAGGGGAAAGGGGACATTAGAGAAGTTGGAGACCGAGCAGAGGTTAGTGAAGATCAAGTCGAGTGAGTGACCATCACTGTGTGTGGGAGAGCTGGTCCACTGCGATAAGCCTAAGGAGGTTGTTAAGGAGTGGAGTTTGAGGGCAGGGGGGGTGTTGTGATTGTCTATAGGGATGTTGAAGTCACCCATGATGAGAGTAGGGACATCAGAGGACATGAAGTGAGGGAGCCAGGAGGTGAAGTGATCAAGGAATTGTGCAGTGGGACCAGGTGGCCTGTATATGACAGCGACACGCAGGGGGAAGGGAGAGAAGAGGCGAAGTGTGTGAGCTTCAAATGTAGGGAAGGAGAGAGAGGGAACAGTGGGGAGTACTTTGTAAACAAATATACTGAAGTTTAAAGCGATAGTAATACTTCCCTTAAGGCGACTATAATATTGTAGGTATTAATTAAATAAACCAATCCATCTTTGTCCTTTTGTTATGACTTTTAGAGTTTAACAGTAATCACCATGTAAAGTTTACCCCTCCTGCCCCTTTAAGCTACATCAGTGCTCTATCTGTCAGACTTGGATTCTGGTCCGCAGACCAGAGCCAAAATAGAATTGTATACAAAGGAAATATTCATGACAACGGTCTACGAAGTGGGCACGGTTTGAGGTAGTAGACCGTTGTCATGAAGATTTCTTCTGTATGTACTGCTATTTCGGCTCTCCAGATGTCCTGTCCGGTCTGTGGACCAGTATCCAAGTCTGACAGATAAAGTGCTGATGTAGCTTAAAGGGATCATAATACTTTATTATTACTATTCCACGTATTGTAGATATTTGCAAAAGAATTTAATAGCCCCCAGGTTTATCTCTCAGACCTTTATGGTTTGAGAGATAACCGAAAGCAAAGTTGGTTTGCAAGCACACATAGGGCCATATGTTCTAAGCAGTAGCGAAACAGCTTTTGTTGTTTGTAACGACTTTTCAAAGTACAGTGTCGTTGGGATCATTAATATTTTCAGAGAGTGTCTGTTGTGATTGGAAATATGTTGTTTGTCCTGACTGAAATTGTCATATGTAACGACAAAAAATGTCTTAACTAAAGACAAAAATGTCTTTAAAAATGTCTTAACTAAAGACAAAAATTCTCACATTCAGAACACGTTACCTCCACTTTTTTCTTAACATACAAATTTTGTCTTTTGTAAGACATTTTTTTGTCGTTAGTTACGACAAATTTTATTTTCCTCTATATGATACTGGAGAATAGTTTAGCCACGCCCTAGCCACGCCCCTTTGCCCGTCAATTCTGGAGTTGTGTCGTACACAACGGACATTACTAGTTTTTTATTGTATACTCTATAGAAAATATGGCGTTCATTCACACAATGACTTATTTTTGTCTTTAATACGACAATTTTTTGTCGTTATCCCTTTGAACATATGGCCCATAGAAGACAGTTTAAGTGAAATAATTATTTTTCAGTAACACGATCACGGCTCTGCTGCAGAGCCGCCTGATGAAAGTCAGACCGGATATCCCTGCAGTCAGCACAACGTACAGTACCCTCTAATGGTCAGATTCCATTTTCATTTTTTTAATGAAAACATATATTGTAAGGTTTAACCTGTTGAGTACGTCCACTGGTGAGAGATGCATATTTCCAGAGTTATTACAGTTAAAGTACTTTTTGTTTTTTTTCATTAACAGTACCCTCTAATGGTCAGATTCCATTTTGTTATTCTGTTTTGTTTTCTGGGAGTGGTGAGTCAGTGACAGACAATTCTCCATAGAATGTGATAAAAACTGCTGAGTCACTTCCTATTAATCTTTCAGGAAGTAATCACACTGTCATTCGCTTCCTGACAATTTGAACTGTTCTAACTTGAATAAAACAACTGACAGGGGTGGGATTACCCTTTAAATCTGAAAAGCATAGTCTCCGGGGCAGATCTGTAGAGTTCCTAGGTATGGATATTTGGGGAGTCAGATAACTGACTACCGTTGGCTGGGCCTATAGGGAATTGTATAACATAGGAGACGAACATGTTCTGTGCAATGCACTGGGAGACTATTGAGGGTCTATTTTAAGACATCCCCTGCTCCATCCCCCCTTCCTGTTGCTTTGCAGGGGGCCACAATGCAACACAAGCTTCAATGGCAGTTATGCCCCTAGGGGGAGTAGATATTCCAAAGGTGCAATTATTGTGTGATCATTGCTTTTTAAATGGGACTTTTAACTCCTTGAATGCAAGAATGTCCTCCAATGCACTAGAGACATCTCTAGTGTTCAGTGGTATGTATGTCCTATTTAAAGGAATAGTAATGGCATATATAAATAAAAATTAACATTGTAGATATTGAAAAAATAAATCCACCAATGGCAGTCCTAGCTCTCAAACCTATATGGTTTGAGAGATATAAGGTGATAAAGTTCCCCCTCCCTCCCCTTTCACTGATGTCAGCGTCTAGCTGACAAAAGAAGATCCTGGTACCGAGACCGGCAGGCGGCTCTTCAGTAGAGCCGAGACAGCGCTATGTAAAAAGAAATACTAAATTGGATCGGTCTACAAAGTGTGCTTGCAAATCAGGCCCATTTTTGTCGACTGTTCCAATGAAGTAATTCTTACCACATAACGCTATCTCAGCTCTGCATAAGAGCCTCCTCCATTCGGCAGACACAAATCTCCTGTTGTCAGCTTTACAGCTGACATCAGGGATGGGGGGGGAGTTTAAAACTGTATATCTCTCAAGCCATAAAGGTTTGAGAGATACGACTGGCATTGATGGATTTATTTTTTCAATATCTACAATAATACTCTCTATTTATATATGCCATTATATATATGTCCCCTGCGGTACAGTTGGTTTGCCCCCAGAATTGCCCCATTTATTAAAAAAAAAAAAAATAAAAAAAAATATATATATATATATATATATATATATATATATATATAAATGATTTTCTTTCTTTCTTTTGCACAGCGATGCATTGTGTACCCGTCTGGCACTCAAAGGGTTAAGCATAGGGTCCAAAATATTAACAAAAGACATTTATTTCTTAGGAAATGGCATCACAGGATGGGCTGGAATACAAATCAGGCTTGGTGAGGTGTAGGAATGAGAGAGGAGAATGCTTTATTACAAGTCCCTGGGGAAGATCAGCCTTCAGACTGCTCATTCATCTTCACAGCTCAGCAGAGAAATGTAGTCTCAGTGCACTGATAGAGATTATTATGTAAATGCACCATTGTTATAATGAATTTAGATACAAGATGTATTCCTAATCAGCCATTTGTTACACTGCACAAAATAGTTTTGCTGTTATCCTTAACCCAGGGGCGAGACTCCTAAAGCCTTAAAGCTGTTGTTGGGCTACAGTTATCATAATCCTCAGTCAGTTAATTGGGAGTTGCAGTGCAACAATGCCTGGCTGAGGATGATGGGATTTGTAGTCAATCAATGACTGGCTAAACTGGCTGCTGAGTTTAAAGAGATAGTAATAATTAATAAGTGAAACATACGTATTGTAGGGTACTCCTGATGTTAGGTGTTTTATTCAAATGTTATTACAGCTCAAACTTGAATTTTTTAGGTGCAGTATCACAGTGGCCAGAAACTGTACAGTGGCACTGTTGCTGCACCATCCTAAGGCTATTTATGGTCAATTGACCAGAGCTGTCAATAGGATGGCGTAGCAACAGTGCCACTGTACAATTTCAGGCCACTGAGATACTGCACCTGAACAATTCAAGTTTGATCTGTAATAACGTTTGAATAAAACACCTTTCTGCAGTGGGAGCAGCATTGTTTTACTCAGGGGATAAGTCCTACAGCATTTTTTTTTTCAGTTTCAAAAGCTTTATTGAGAAATAAAGTGTACATGAAATTCAAACAGACAGATATACAATAGTTAGTAAACGAAGCATATCTTGACATATAAACATCCTCATAAAAACATACTTAGAGAACATAAACATCATATGGACCTGTTCACATTAATTCATTGTAGGATAATAGATACATTAGATGATACGGAGCAAGTTATGATGACGAACAATGTTTACATATTGATGAGGCACAAAAGATATAAGCCGAACATTAATCAGGAAAGAGGCTTCTGGAGAAAATTTAATAGTTGAGTCCAATAGTTTAACCCCTTAACGTCCGGCGGTCCTGGGACGTTCCCGTCCCATAAGGACCGCATAGAACCATGTGGGCGCGCCGGTACACGTGACCTGTCGCGTGTATCGGCGCGTCACTATGGGGCCTGATAGAGATCGCTCCGATCTTGGAGCGGTCAATTTCAGGCCCTATTTTTACTTACAGCGCTCCCGGTAGAGCGCTGTAAGTAAAAAGTATGTGACGTACTATGAACGTCATCAGTCCTTGAGTATTTCAAGGACCGTGACGGTCATAGTACGGCACATGTCGTTAAGGGGTTAAAATAGTGTCCAAAAAGGAGCGAAGGTGACAGAGACCTCGTGTCTTGACTACCCATTAATAGGGCTTTGATATCTGACAGTGACAAGACTCGGGGGTGACATTTTTTTTTACATATTAACCTCTTAATATCCGAGGACATACATATACATCCCGAGCGGATGTCCCAGGTGGACAGAGGACATACATGTACATCCTGGAAGTCATTCAGTAGAATGAAAAAAAAACATTTTGGAGGGCATTAAGTGCCGGCCGCATAAGCGCTCGGCCGGTCACTAAGGGGTTAAGTATTACTACACCTTTAGGCTGTTAGACTACAGATTCCAACATCCACAGCCAACTGAGGGGTTGTAGACTTGTAGTCCAACAAATGCTGGCTGGGAATAGTAAGAGTTGCAGTAGTTGGATTATGGGAGTTGTAGTCCAGATAAAGACCCCCTTCATTCTGTTGTTGCACTACAGCTCCCACTAGTCTCAACCAGCCAAAGGCTGAGGATAATGGGAGTTGTAGCCCAAGAATGCCTTGGTGAGGAGGAGTTATAGTCAATTAACTCTTGCAATGCCAGACGGGCATGCAATACATTGAGTAACCCTCTGGCATTCAACGGGTTAACATCTTCAAAGGATTCCAGTTAAACAAATTCCTTCTACCAAAGTCTTCCTACCAGCCTAAGATGAGTTAATTGGGAGGAGTTTAACCCTTTGAGTGCCAGAAAGGTGTTGCAATGCAAAAGGGTTACCCTCTTAACAACCACCCAATCTGGCATGAGGGTGACAGTTAATGACCACAGAGAATTATTATTTTTTTTGAGCATATTATTCTGGGATAGCAGAGCGGCATGCAGCCGCGTCTCCATCCCAGAATTCCATGATGTGCCAGGACCATCACAGGTTCATAAGTGCCGGGACCTTTGTGATGGTCCTGGCACGTCATGGGTCCTTAAAGGGTTAAGGTCTTGGAGTCGTGCAACAGAGATTCATGTCTTCTTCCATGGACTGATATCCAGTATCCATTAAAGGGATAGTAACACTTTTTATGTTTAAATAATAATTTTATGTTGTGTTGTAGATTTAAAAAATTAATTATATGGAGCAAATCCCATCTCTCAAACCTCTATGGTTTGAGAGATATTTGCTGCTAAAGTTCCCCCTCCCTCACATCAGCTGTAAAGCTGACAGAAGGAGATCCGTGTTGGCCGACTAGAGGAGGCTCTTAAGCAGAGCCGAAATAACGATCTTTAAAAAGAACTACTTCATTGGAACGGTCTACAAAGTGTGCTTGAAAACCAGGCACACTTTGTAGACCATTCCAATGAAGTAATTATTTTTAAATATTGCTATTTCAGCTCTGCTGAAGAGCCGCCGGCTGGTCCCAGGACCGGGATCTCCTGCTGTCAGTAGAACAATGATGTCAGGAGAAGGAGAGGGAGGAACTTTAGCACCGAATATCTCTCAAACCGTAAAGGTTTGGGAGATGGGATTTACTCCACATAATTTATTTTTTTTTTTAAATCTACAATATACCATAAAATTATCATTGGACATTACTAACCCTTATTCCTGCTGATTAAAATGTGGGTACTCTCTCTGATGAGAGATGATTTATTATTTATTACAGCTCAAACTCACATTTTTTTTTTGGGGGGGGGGGTGATGTGTTTCCAGTGCCTGAAATGTTATGGTGGCCCTTACGGTACAGCAGTCTTCAGATTGTTATGGTCAGTCGACCATAAACCTTCACAGGATGCTGTAGCAACAGCCAGGGGTGAATTTACATCCCAGGCACCCCTAGGCAAGGCACTCTACTATAATCCTTTAGCTCCACCCATGACCGCCCCCTGCTCCTTACACGGCCCCACCCCCAGAACCATAACAAGTAATAAGCAGAGCCAAAAACCCGTGGTTGCTAGAGATCTCTCTTGCATCCAAGAAGCTAAATATTGAGATTGCTCTGGCCACGCCCACAATTCTGAATGTGGGTGTGGCCAGCACAGCTGAGATATCCCTCAAAAGAGATCTAGGCAGCTGCCTACTCTGCCTTAAAAGTCAAGTTTGATCTGCAATAACTTTTAAATAAAACATCTATCTGGAACTGGAGTACCTTTATTTTACTCAGTAGGATAAAACCTGTAATAAATATTCTTTTCAATATTAAGCGTTACTATCGCTTAAACAACTAACACACAGAATAAGTAGCCCTTAGAATTACGCACCCAATGTGTTGTATATTCCTCTGGCATTCAAAGGGTTAAGGCATGTGGTGGTGGGGGAGTCATTATTAGGAGGTGTTAGTGTTCCTTTAACCCTTTAATTACCAGAGATCTATGCAACACATTGCAAAGCAATGTGTTGCCCTTAGAGAGTTAACATAGTGCCAGAGTGGTATCTGATGCATTGTTTTGCAATACATTGGATACCACGCTGGCTCTCGAAGGGTTAATGGATATTGAAGGCTCTGAGGCTGATGTATTGGAGTCATTATGGAGCAAACCAACTGCAATGCAGGGAACAGCTAAACATCCCTACGGATCTAAACAGGGTTTCTATCCCCCTTGAATACTTGCAAGAACTCAGCTGGATTACTCCGGCCGTTCTTCCTACATCATCCTATCTCTCTTGGAATGCAGATCAGTTTATGTTGTAGATTTTTAATACAAAAATAAAATCCATTAACTTGGATATCTAATATTTCAAAAAGCAAAAGATGATCTTTATTGTGGCATTTGCTTTAACCCTGTGAGTGCTAGAGAGGTATACAATGCATTGCAACGCAATGCATTGGATACCTCTCTGGCACTCAAAAGGTTAAAGCAGGGCTTAAAATTGGAAGTCCTTTGCTACCAGCCAGACCTGAAAAGTTACTCGCCACTGCAAGCCAAAACATACCCACCAGGGCTGAATTTCTACTCGCCAGGGCTAAATTTTCACTCGCCATTGGCTGTGGCGAGTGGAAATTTTGAGCCCTGGTTAAAGGGATAGTAATGTTTCATAATAAAAGCAGCTCTAATTAATCATCATAGTATTTGGGCCTTGGAGAGTGTTATTTCTATTCTGTCAGAGTTGTAGTTATTATTATTATTATTATTCTTTATTTATATAGCGCCAACTAATTCCGCAGCGCTGTACAGTTGGGGAATAGACATACAGAGGTATTAAATAGTACAATCAGATGTGTAGAACAGGAGGATCAGTTCAAGAGTAATTCAATGACAAAGTATCCCCCTCCTGCCCCTTTCACTGATGTAACACTGTTCAGCCAGAGCAGAAGGGAGGTGCCCAGGTAGATTGCAGAGAGGGACAATCTTCAATTAAGATAAGGGAAAAACATGAAAAACTTGTCAAGGGGGGCAGGGCTTTCATTGTTCTCATAGGAAGAAGATTGTCCCCTGCTATTATCTGTCTGGTCTATGGACTGCATTCCACATCTGAGAAGAGATGGCTTACACTAGGTAAAAGGGGCGGGAGGGGAAACTTTGCTTGTGAATAACTCTCAAACCATAAAGGTTTGAGAGATAAGACTTATATCGTTCTTCATGTTTTTTAATTCTTATAAAATAAAGTTAAAATGAAGCATTACTATCCCTTTAAAGGGACACTAATGCCCCATAAAAATGTTTTTTTTTTTTGTTTTGTAGAGTAAAAAAAAAATAATAAATATGTGCAACAAATCCCATCTCTCAAACCTTTACGGTTTGAGAGATATTCAGTCCTAAAGTTCCCCCCACCTTCTCCTGATGTCAGCTGTAAACTGACAGCAGGAGTTCCCGGTCTGGGGACTGACAGGCAACGCTTCAACAGAGCCGCAATAGCTCCGTTTGAAAAGAAATACTTCAATGGAACGATCTACAAAGAGTGCCTGGTTTGCAAGCACACTTTTTAGACTGTTCCAAAGAAGTATTTCTTTTTAAATCTCGCTATTGCTGCTCTGCTGAAGAGTCTCCTCGTGTCGGCTGACACAGATCTCCTTCTGTCAGCTTTACAGCTGACATCAGGAGAAGGGGAACTTTAGTGGTGAATGTCTCTCAAACCATAAAGTTTTAAGAGATAGGATTTGCTGCACATCATTTATTTTTCTTTAATCTACAAAACAAAAAATTATTTTTATGGGACATTAGTGTCACTTTAACACAGAGCAATGTGTTGCTTGCCCCTCTGGCACTCAAAGGGTTTGTTTTACTGGACTTGTTCCCACTTGGGTCAGAAGTCTGTAACATCAATGATGTCAATTTAAGTTATGTGTTTTCATTTGCATCAATATCACTGGCAGCGACCTTACGGCGGATTTTTATGGATCAATTTAATTAAGTTAATTTGAATGGACTACTTCTGTTCATCATAACGGGGCAAATATCCAGCGCTGTTGCGTAAATAATCCATGACGGGGCGTTTTGACTACCATGGACCAGATTCATCAAATCGTATGAGGTTGTGTTCCTTAACCCTTTAAGTGCAAGAGGGGTATGCAAATACAGCAACGCATTGCTTTGCAATGTCTTTGCTCACCCGTCGGGCGCACAAAGGGTTAAAGGTAATACTTAATATGTTAAAAAAAATATATTGTAGGGGTTTTCACTTTGAGTAAAACAAGGGTACAACCACTGCTGAAAGGTCATTTATTAAAAAATTATTACAGCTCAAACTTTATTTGTTTTACGTGTAGTATCTCAGTGGCCTGGAATGTTACAGTGGCGCTGTTGCTACATCATCCTATGGACAGCTCTGGTCAGTTGACCATACATCTCTATAGGATGGTGCAGCAGCGCCACTGTAACATTTCAGGCCACTGCGATGCTGCACCTAAAAAATTAACGTTTCAGCTGTAATAACTTTTTAATAAACTACTTCTCAGCAGTGGGTGTACCCTTGTTTTTACTCAGGGGGATAAACACTACAATATATATATTATTATATATATATATTTACATATTGTGTTACTATCCCCTTAATTCTCATATGAAAAGCAGGATAAGGAGTCTATTAACCCTTTAACTGCAATGAGTTGGATACCCGTTTGGCACTCTAAGGGGTTAACCCTTCAAGGACAAGAGGGCTTTGCAATGTATTGGAGACCTCTTCTGGGGATAGGAATTTGGGGATTTTCTTATGGCACCACTGGTTTGCTTCAATGTTGGTGCTGCTGGTTTGCCCCAGAATGGCTCCTTCTTTGTTTTGTGAGTATGTCCCCAGTGGGGACGTAACTACAGGGGTGTGTAGTTCTGATGGGACACAGAAGCCAAGGAGCCCTTTAACCCTGTGAGTGCCAGAAGAGGTACGGAACGCATTGCAAAGCAATGCATTCCGTACCACTCTGGAATTCAAACGGTTAAAGGCATAGCAACGCTTAAAATGTAAAACAAACAAAACAAAACAAAAAAACATGTTGTTCTGTTTGTACTGTGATATTGCACCTAAAAAAAACATATGAAAACATATATGTATATCTATATCTATATAAACACATACACAGTCTGTCTATCTACCTATCTATCTGTCTGTCTGTCTGTCTGTCTGTCTGTCTATCTATCTATCTATCTATCTATCTATCTATCTATCTAGTTAACTCTATCTGTTTCTCTCTCTCATATATATATATATATATATATATATATATATATATATATATATATATATATATATAAAAATACACATATATAATCATCATCATCTCCAGCCATTGTCAATCCACTGCAGGATGAAGGCCTCATTATCACAACAATAGTACTATTCCACACTAAAATAGATTCAGAAGTGAGTTTTGAGGCGTTGCATCTGCCTATTGCCAGCTTACTAAGCTTTCAATGCTTAAAATGATCTTCTTTTACATGGCCATTCTACTGCTCTGTGTCTTGTTTAATGACATGTATAAGCAGAGAAAATCGCTGTAAGTTCACTCCATTTTCATCCTCTTACTGTAGAGGAAGCATTAAAACCTTACTCCCATTAAAACAGAAATGATGGCTACTTGCACTATATGCACTGTATACACTAAAGCAATCATATACCCTCGTGCATACACCCAACATGTATCAGCATGACTTTCATATCAATGTAAATGCAAAGAACATGAACTGTACTGGAAGATGTGTATATTCTCCCCAGTGAATGCTTCTTCTCCTATATCCAGGGAAATATCTGAAAAACTGCCATGTACAGTCAGGAAGCATTTTTTTTTTACTTACTTGGTGCTTAATTGGGAATGTCTTCAGTAGAATTTCTGTAGGGTTTTTCTTTTTTGCCTTCCTCTGCCTCTGAATGAACACTGGTGATCCAGACATAATAAGGATGAAGGCTGGATACACAATAAGTGACAGATTAACCCCTTAGCGACACATGAGTGCCAGGCCCATCACGCCAGCATCGGCAATGGCACTTTATGAAATTCTGGGATGGCAGCTCGGCTGCAAGCTGTTCTGCCATCCCAGAATTCATTGAGAGAAAAAAAAAAAGGTCTGTGGTCTTTAACAGCCACCCATGTGCCAGAGTGGGCAGTCATTAAGGGGTTAAACACTCATGCTAATTATTATTCCACTGGCAGTGATTATTCTTATCAGTGTTGTCTATAATTCATTCCTTAGGCTCCGGTAGAGTCTCTTTGTAGTGGACTAGAAAATACAAACAAGATGTATTACCTTTTCTGATGCTCCAGTGAATTCTAGTCTTTAGCCAGTGATGCCTGTCTATACAAGGTATGGATTAACCCTCCAATTGCCAGAAGGGTGCACAACCCATCGCTTGCAATGTCACAATGTTACTACGTCTCTTTGTTGAATCAGCATGTGAAAGAAAAAAGAAGTGTTACACGTGTATGCATTCTTCACACGTCATCCAACAGATTCTATTCAATTCCACAGGGACCTCTGTGATTACAATTCCTGATCAACTGCACCATAGGAGACCAATAACAATTCCCAAAACATCCATTTAACCCCTTGAATGTTAGAGCGATGGGTGCAATGATAAACAATGTTTTGGAGATCTTTTTTTTTAATATTCAAGGGGATAAAAGACGCATTTAAAGCAGACCTTTAAACCATGTGAGTGCCAGAGGGGTACACAACGCATTGCAAAGCAATGCGTTGCGTACCCATCTGGCACTCAAAGGGTTAATAATAATTTTACATGTACCCAACTATAACCAGAAAGTCCTAATACCACCCTACTAATTTGGCCCTTGTGTCTTTGCTTAACCCTTTGACTGCCAGAGGGATTTACGACCCATCGCAATGTGTACCCTTCTGGCACTCAGACGTTTAAGGGATGGCATCTTCAAACAGTCCTGGATGTCATATCAATGGAGCATTTTTTTTTCAAACTAAAGCCAGCAGAATACATGAGCCTGCTTAAAGGGATAATAACACTCAATATTTAATTAAAAAAAAAAAAAAAAAAAAAATATATATATATATATATATATATATATATATATATATATATATAGTGGTGTTTATCCTCCTGGGATACAACAAGGGCACTCCCACTGCTGAGGGGTGTTTTATTCAAAAGTTATTACAACTCAAACTTGAATTTCTTTAGTTACAATATCTCAATGGCCTGAACTTGTACAGTTGAGCTATTGCTACACCATCCTATGGAGATTTATGGTCAACTGACCAGAGCTGCCCATTGGATGATGTAGCAACAGTGCCGCTGGTCCTGCTAGCAACATGACATCCAGGACTGACAACAAAGACACAAGGGCAAAACCCACAGGGGCCATTAAGATTTTACAGTCACAGAACCATAAGTGAGGGGTTATAATCAAAAAGTCCTGGTGTTCCATTTAAGGAGCAGTACACATTTTTATGACAGCCAATGTTATAGGGCTCTTCCTGCCTCTGTCAGCTGTTGTATTCAAATGTGATAACAGTTCAAATTGTCAGGAAGAGACTGACAGCACCATTAATGTAATATGTCAGGAAGTAACTCAGCAGTTTCTATCACATTTTATAGAGAACTTTCTCAGTGACTCACCACTAACACAGAAATCTGAACACTAGAGGGACTGTTCAGGTAAAAGCGGGAAAACAAGTTTGAACTGTAATAACTGGAAATTTCCCAGCAGTGTGAGTACCCCTGTTTAACTCAGCAGGAAAATCCCTCACCCTAAATAGCAGGGATGTGCACAGACATTCTGGGGGGCAGAGGCGCAAATGAAAAAAGGGCATTTCACCATCCCTGTCACATCCAATGGCAGCATCTCTGCTGTGCACAAGGCGTAAGCGGAGAGGATCCAACACAAAAGAGGAGACGACCCGGAGGCACGTACAAAGGACGGCATGTCAAACCTTACACTAAAAAAGGACCTGGATGTAAGAGGAGAGGACAGCAGCCCCCCCGTAATCAAAATTGAAAAACTGACTGGGATAAGATAAAATCGGACTGATTAATTTTATTAATTTTTTTGTTGTTAAAAGGGCACGAGGGCATTTTGGACAAAAAGGGCTCCAGCTCAAGCCCCCCTTGGTGTCTGTGTGTACATGTGCCTGACAGACAGATAGATAGATATGAGAGATAGATAGATAGATAGATAGATAGATAGATAGATAGATAGACAGACAGATAGATATGAGATAAATAGATAGATAGATAGATAGATAGATAGATAGATAGATAGATAGACAGATATATATGAGATAAATAGATAGATAGATAGATAGATAGATAGATAGATAGATAGATAGACAGATAGATAGACAGACAGATAGATAGATATGAGATAGATAGATAGATAGATAGATAGATAGATAGATAGATATGAGATAGATAGATAGATAGATAGATAGATAGATAGATAGACAGATATGAGATAGATAGATAGATAGATAGATAGATAGATATGAGATAGATAGATAGATAGATAGATAGATAGATAGATAGATATGAGATAGATAGATAGATAGATAGACAGAAAGATAGATAGACAGATAGATAGATATGAGATAGATAGATAATGAGATAGATAGATAATGAGATAGATAGATATGAGATAGATAGATAGATAGATAGATAGATAGATATTAGATAGATCGATAGATAGATAGATAGATAGATAGATAGACAGATAGATAGATATGAGATAGATAGATAGATAGATAGATAGATAGACAGATAGATATGAGATAGATAGATAGATAGATAGATAGATAGATAGATAGATATGAGATAGACAGATAGATATGAGATAGATAGATAGATAGATAGATAGATAGATATGAGATAGATAGAAAAATAGATAGATAGATAGATAGATAGATAGATATGAGATAGATAGATAGATAGATAGATAGATATGAGATAGAAAAATAAATAGATAGATAGATAGATAGACAGATAGATATGAGATAG
Source organism: Rhinophrynus dorsalis (assembly GCA_037306005.1). Lineage (NCBI taxonomy): Eukaryota > Metazoa > Chordata > Amphibia > Anura > Rhinophrynidae > Rhinophrynus > Rhinophrynus dorsalis. The sequence continues at coordinate 480,411,094 of CM074722.1, forward strand.
ATAGATAGATAGATAGATAGATAGATAGATAGATAGATATGAGATAGATAGATAGATAGATAGATAGATAGATAGATAGATAGATATGAGATAGATAGAAAAATAGATAGATAGATATGAGATAGATAGATAGATATGAGATAGATAGATAGATAGATAGATAGATAGATAGATAGATAGACAGATAGATATGAGATAGATAGATAGATAGATAGATAGATAGATATGAGATAGATAGAAAAATAGATAGATAGATAGATAGATAGATAGATAGATATGAGATAGAAAAATAAATAGATAGATAGATAGATAGACAGATAGATATGAGATAGATAGATAGATAGATAGACAGACAGATAGATAGATATGAGATAGATAGATAGATAGATAGATAGACAGATATGAGATAGATAGAAAAATAGATAGATATATAGATAGATAGACAGATAGATAGACAGATAGATAGAACGATAGATAGACAGATAGATAGATATGAGATAGATAGATAGATAGATAGATAGATAGACAGATATGAGATAGATAGAAAAATAGATAGATATATAGATAGATAGACAGATAGATAGACAGATAGATAGAACGATAGATAGATAGATAGATATGAGATAGATAGATAGATAGATAGATAGATAGATAGATAGATATGAGATAGAAAAATAGATAGATAGATAGATAGATAGATAGATAGATAGATAGATAGACAGATAGATATGAGATAGATAGATAGATAGATATGAGATAGAAAAATAGATAGATAGATAGATAGATAGATAGATAGATAGATAGATATGAGATAGATAGATAGATAGATAGATAGATAGATATGAGATAGAAAAATAAATAGATAGATAGATAGACAGATAGATATGAGATAGATAGATAGATAGATAGATATGAGATAGATAGATAGATAGATAGACAGATATGAGATAGATAGAAAAATAGATAGATATATAGATAGATAGACAGATAGATAGACAGATAGATAGAACGATAGATAGATAGATAGATATGAGATAGATAGATAGATAGATAGATAGATATGAGATAGAAAAATAGATAGATAGATAGATAGATAGATAGATAGATAGATAGACAGATAGATATGAGATAGATAGATAGATAGATATGAGATAGAAAAATAGATAGATAGATAGATAGATAGATAGATAGATATGAGATAGATAGATAGATAGATAGATAGATAGATATGAGATAGAAAAATAAATAGATAGATAGATAGACAGATAGATATGAGATAGATAGATAGATATGAGATAGAAAAATAGATAGATAGATAGATAGATAGATAGATATGAGATAGATAGATAGATAGATAGATAGATAGATAGATAGATAGATACTGCAACCAAAGAGAAGCACTCACACCTATGGGGTCCATTTGGTGTTATTTCAGAGCTAAAAAATTTTTATGCAAAACATGTTGGAGAAAAGCACTCTCAGGACTTGAATAAAGTGAAAACATTTTTCAAGCCATATTTTGCTGTAGGACTCACAACCTTGACTTTCGTCCACTTATTTCTAAACTTCAACCCTCAGAAGAAGTAATATTACAGTGGGAAATGTAATACCTATAGGAAATATAGGAGAAAAATGTGTTAAAATAGGTGGAAATGTGTTAACATAGGAGGAAAATTGGTTAAAATAGGTGAAAAGGAGGACATTTTTGCATAGGGCGGAAAGTCAAAATTTTTTGTGGGAAAACGAGAAATCTGCACGTTTCTGCAAAACTTTTCACGGGAAATTTTTCACACTTTTCACAAACCCCTACCACAGACCAGACAGATCACAGCAAGGGACAATCTTCTTGTGATCATAAGGAAAACCCTGCCCCCCTAGACAAGTTTTTCAGGATTTTCCTTATGATCACTGCAGATTGTCCCTCTCTGCGATCCATCCGGACAGTCTTGCTGCTCTGAGGTGAGCAGTGTTACATCAGTAAAAGAGGCGCTGGGGGGATATTTTATCATTCAATTACTCTTGAACTACTGACAGTACTGAAATAACACTCTCCATGGCCCAAATACTATGAAGATTATTTGGAGCTGCTTTTATTTTGAAACATTACTATCCCTTTGAGGGATTCTGGTGTAAATGAGGGACACATCTTTTTATTTATGTCTGTTTGTCTGTCCATCCGCCTGTCTTATTATGCTGATTGAAAATGATCTGTTCCTCCTTTTACCAAACTACACTGTCACACTGGTATCTTAACACAGAATCATTATTTTTTATTTTCTTTTATTTATAATCATAATGATGCACCCTGAACACTTTTTATAATATAGAGCGCAATTGATTTTCAACTAGAGACAACTTATGGGAAAAGCTTGATAGCAGTTAGGTGTATGCAAAGCACTCGTTTAGTCCACTTTAATAAGTCCTTGCAACTGATAACAGGAGATAAAAGACACTTAAATCATTTCTGGAAAGATCTGGTGCTGTTATCACCTGAGAGTATCCATCATCCTGATTTGTTTAATGAGGTACTTGAGTCACCCTTCATTATGTGCATCAGGCTCTGGGATTTAGCAGTAGCTACACGACTGATGTTCTCCTTTTAACCAATTGAATGCCAGAGGGGTATGTAACACATTTGTAGACAAATACATCAATTAAAAGAACCACGGACATTTACCCTTTGGGTGCCAGATAGGTGTCCAACACTGGATACCTCTCTGGCACTCAAAGGGTTAAATAAGAAGGTGCTTTTATATAAAAGGATGATTTGTAACATTCATAGATGTGTCGCATGCCTTAAAGTTGCTATTTTTCCAGAGAACATAATGTGAATCTGCTTGAATCCCAGCTGGAGCTAATCCCATTAAAGACCCATGATGTACCAGGACCATTATGGGTACACTTCCCTTAAAGTGTTAGCAATGTTTCACAAAAACAGCAGCTCCAATTAATCTTCATAGTATTTGGGCCATGAAAGGTGTTATTTCATTATGGTCAGAGTTGTAGTTCAAGAGTAACTGAATGATAAAGTATCCCCTCCCACCCCTTTTACTGAGGTAACACTCAGGGCCGGTGCAAAGATTTTTGTATACACAGGCGAAGGTGCATTTTGATGCCCCCCCCAACACAATCCACCTGCCCCCCCTGACCTTACCACAGTCCCCTGCCCCCGCCCACATATTCACCTCCACAATGCTCCCTTCATCTCCACATTGCACCTTCCACAATGCCCCCTTCATCTCAACATTGCCCCTTCCACAATGCCCCTTCATCTCCACATTGCTCCTTCCTTTATGCCCCTTCATCTCCACATTGCCCTTCCATAATGCCCCTTCATCTGCCCCTTCCATAATGCCCCCTCAGCTCCCTCCTTTATGCCCCTTCATCTCCACATTGCTCCTTCCTTTATGCCCCTTCATCTCCACATTGCCCTTCCATAATGCCCCTTCATCTCCAAATTGCTCCTTCCTTTATGCCCCTTCATCTCCACATTGCCCTTCCATAATGCCCCTTCATCTGCCCCTTCCATAATGCCCCTTCAGCTCCACATTGCTCCTTCCTTTATGCCCCTTCAGCTCCACATTGCTCCTTCCTTTATGCCCCTTCATCTCCACACTGCCCTTCCATAATGCCCCTTCATTTGTCCCTTCCATAATGCCCCCTCAGCTCCACATTGCTCCTTCCTTTATGCCCCTTCATCTCCACACTGCCCTTCCATAATGCCCCCTCAGCTCCACATTGCTCCTTCCTTTATGCCCCTTCATCTCCACAATGCTCCCTACCTTGAGTCCCTGGTGGTCTAGCTCTAAGAGAGCTCTGTGCCTCCTTCGGCACAGAGCTCAGCCTCCCAGCGCTGTTCTCAGTAATGCAGAGCGCTGGGAGATGATGTCATCTCCCAGCGCTCTGTATTACTACACAGCCTGGGTCGCTCTGCGTTGTGAGTGTCCCATAGACGCCGCGAGGGAGCTCTTGGTCGTGTAAACGAACGCTCCCTCGCGGCAGATATAGTTAAAAAAAAATAAAAAATTCTCAGCTTCTCCCTTTCTGGCGCCCCTCCGATGCGGCGCCCTAAGGCAGCTGCCTGTGCTGCCTTAATGGTAGCGCCGGCCCTGGTAACACTGCTCACCTTAGAGCAGAAACACTGTCCGGATGGATTGTAGAGAGGGACAATCTTCAGTGAGCATAAGGAAAGACCTGAAAAACCTTTCAAGGGGGCCAGGGTTTTCCTTATGATCACAGTAAGAATATTGTCCCTTGCTGAGACCTGTCCGGGCCCAGGACCAGATTCCACATCTGAGAGGAGGTGGCTTACATTAGGTAAAAGGGAGGGAGGTGGATACCTTATCATTCAATTACTCTTTAACTACAACTCTGACAGTATTGAACTAACACTCTCCATGGCTTTTTGTGAAACATTATTATCCCTTTAAGGACCGGTGACAGTCATGGAATTTAGGGGTCCCGGCGCCGCTTCATGCCACTCAGGGACCCCTGAATGCGATGCGCTAACAGGCCAAGATGTCTGAGTGAAAGCCTGTCTGTTGGTCTCTGAAGAAACAGGATTATTTCAGATCATGGTACTTGTAGCAGATAATAACACTGTTAAGAAGCATGCTGCCATATGTATAATGATTGGGGGGTGATTTTATATTGGGTGGTAGTTCCTCTTTAACTATCAACTATGCTCCGTGCAACTGGTCATTACTTAATTGGAAACAGTGTTTTATTTATTTATTTAATTTTGTAAAATTATTTTGCATTCATTTATTTCTAAGGAGATCTGAACTTACACGCATGTTATGCTAACGATACTTACAGTTGTTATAATAATATTTGGTGTTATTTATTTGAAAGACTATGAAATAACTGTCTGGCAGGGAGGCATAGGTGGGAAGGAAAGCAGTGTGGAATGTCACTACCTGTCAGTCAGTCAGAAGTTGGTGGGAGGGAGAGCAGTGTGGAATGTTACTACCTGTCAGTCAGTGAGCAGTTGTTGGGAGGGAGAGCAGTGTGGAGTGTTACTACCTGCCAGCCAGTGAGAAGTTGGTGGGAGGGAGAGCTGTGTGGAATGTTACTACCTGCCAGTCAGTGAGCAGTTGTTGGGAGGGAGAGCAGTGTGGAGTGTTACTACCTGCCAGCCAGTGAGAAGTTGGTGGGAGGGAGAGCAGTGTGGAATGTTACTACCTGCCAGTCAGTGAGCAGTTGGTGGGAGGGACAGCGGTGTGGAATGTTACTACCTGTCAGTCAGTGAACAGTTGGTGGGAAGGAGAGCAGTGTGGAATGGTACTACCTGTCAGTCAGTGAGCAGTTGGTGGGAGGGAGAGCAGTGTGGAATGTTACTACCTGCCAGTCAGTGAACAGTTGGTGGGAAGGAGAGCAGTGTGGAATGTTACTCCCTGTCAGTCAGTGAGCAGTTGGTATAAGGGAAAACAGTGTGGAATGTTAGTATTTGACAAGTAGCTAGTGACGTGGGTGGAAAGCAGTGTAGAATGTTGCTACCTGTCTGACAGGAAGTGACAGGTGGAAAGGAGAGGGGCATGGAATGTTTTTAGTCTGAGATCAAGTGATATATGGGGGGAAAGCATATGGAATGGTAGTATATGGCTGTCAGGAAGTGGCTGTTAGGAGGGAGAGCAGTATGGAGTGTTCATATGTGTTGGCATAGCAGCTAGTACTGCCTTTCGGCCATATGTTCAAAGGGATAATGACAAAAAATGTCATATGAACAACAAAAATAAGTAACTGTATGGATGATCGACATATTTTCTATAGAGTATACAACAAAAAACTATTAATGTCCGTTGTGTACAACACAACTCCAGAATTGGCGGGCAAAGGGGCGGGGCAAGGGTTTGGCTAAACTATTCTCCAGTGTCGTATAGAGGAAAAGAAAATTTGTCGTAACTAACAACAAAAAAATGTCTTGCAAAAGACAAAATTTGTATGTTAAGGAAAAAGTGGAGGAAATGTGAAGTTCTGAATGTGAGAATTTTGTCGTTAGGTAGACATTTTTGTCGTTAGGTAGACATTTTTATCCTTAGGTAAGTTATTTTTTTTGTCTTTACATACAACAATTTCAGTCAGGACAAACGACATATTTCCGATCACGACCGACACTCTCTGAAAATATTAATGAGCCCAACAACACTGTACTATGAAAAGTCGTTACAAAAGACAAAAACTGTTTTGCTACTTCTTTGAGCATATGGCCCTAAGTTGCATAAACTGACAAACAAATAAATCTAAATATTTCATAAATTCGTTCACTAAATAAAAATATGGCTAACAATAAATGGTGATTTTGAAAGTTCTAGCAAAATAATGTAAGTTGTTGTAAGGTGTTTGTTCCACATTATCCCCTTCAGGACCATTGTAAAGCAATGCTTTGCACAACCTCTCTGGCACTCAAATGGTTAAAACTCCATTTCTATCGATGATCATTTTTATATGGTCGCTATGGTGCAGCTGCTGTGCACGAAATGACTGTACTTGGACTTAGTAAATCAGCGCCTCTGCATTCTAGAAAGGTTTCCTAACCACTGTGAAAAACTGTTATTTCTTTTCAACTCGTTCAAAGAGAGCAACAGCAACACATACCAAATCACTACACTAACAAACATCTGGTAAAGACAGGGCTGTGCTGACAGATTTGCTGCATGGTGTTGGCATGTATTGATCTCAGTACTAAGAAAGACTGCAGGAGACTTGTGGGAATTTTACTCTATACATGCAGAGAGATCCAGAAATAGATTTCACACTGGCTTTCCAGGTCTGAATAGCCACCAGGGATGGACAGGACTGAATTTGTCTTCAAATCAATCTCTTAGCTCTCAGCTCATCAATACCTGCCTTCAATTAGATCCTAATGATTTCTAATGGATATCTGGTCCGCACTGTACATTTTAACTACTATCAATGCACATCATAGTACTTTCTAAGCACTCAGGTCAGAGTCGGCACACGCTACAGTATTTAGATGGCATCCTCTTCTCGGTAGTCGGATAGGTCAACAGGTTCAGATCGATAGAACTGTAAGAATTCTTGATTATTCTGAAAGAGGTGCAGGCAAAGAAACACAGTGACAGTATCTTATTAACAGCTCAGAATGAAATTCACCTCCCTGCTTTCAAAAGCCAATAAACCCCTTGAAGGCTAGAAACATATTCAATGCATTGCTCTGCAGTGTGTTGGAGACATCAAACAAAATACTTAACAATATGACAATACCTCAAAAATAAAGCTGTAGTATGTATTTTAACCCTTCGAGTGCCAGAGGGGTACGCAATGCATTGCCTTGCAATGCGTTGCGTACCTCTCTGGCACTCAAAGGGTTAAAATTTATATATATATATATATATATATATATATATATATATATATATATATAATATTTGTACAGCTGATTAGAAAAATTCATCAAAAATATTTAAAAAAATACAGAATGTGTTAAGGGATGTATCAATATTTTGTCCTCTGGTCATGTTTCTACAAAACACATACTATATTTACGTAGGTACCGGTGCCTGAAAGTCCTATATTAAATAGGCAGATTACACAACTATTCTCAGTCAACACCAATTACTCATCTGTGTGTACTATAAAAAATGATGATCTAAAATAGAACAGAAAAAAAATCACTCATAAACAAATGTAAACATTTGCATCACCTGTGCATCATTGAAAATTTGAATCTCAATGTCCACATGGAATAAGACATACATGCAATAAAGTGAGAGATAGTTTGCATTATAATACATATCAATAGCCACCAATCATATATTTTTGTGCATGTGCCAGATACCAATTATTTAGGAATAAACACACAGATAAGATCTAATATGATGAGCAAATTTAAATTAAAATTACATGTGCACCAAATAAAACTGCAGTTTCAATATGCACATAAAATGGAACAATATATCTCAATAATTCACAGGACTGCACACACACGCAATGGAATGATTATTTAAATAGGTATATATAAACTACTGTGTCATCCTATTACAGCAGCATATGTGTGATTTCATTGTTTGACAAATACATAATATCCCACAATAAGACATTCATCTGTCAAACGTGAACGTTTTGTCCAGCAGAGTAATATCCTATTAAGGGCAATCGACACACAATGTAGGCTAATATTTGGAACATATATCCATAATGAATCCAGAAATTATTTCCCAAACCAAATAGGATAATATTCCATAATATACTGATGTTTTCCGCTTAAACTTGGTTTCCTTTACAAAGAAAGTTCCATGTTAGAGATTATGTTTATCCAAACAAATATATCCTCTCATATGTTGTTTACATTATGTAAAAAAAAGGGAGAACAGCTAAACCAGTACTGGGGTTTAACCCCTTAGAGACCAGCAGCATGGCCAGAACTTAAGGACCATGGAACTTTTTTTTTTTTTTTTCGGAAATGGAATCAGGGGTCCCACGAACGGCATGCAGCCGTGTGGGGACCCCTGATTTCCATGACTTACATGCATGTCACGGCTCCTTAACACATACCTCCCAAGTGTCCCTCTTTGAGGCCCAAATCTCTCTGTCCCTCTTTCCACCCTGATGTCCCTCTTTTTTAGGAAATCAGACTGTGTGGTGTGTATTGTATCACATCGCTCCACAGTAATAAATCACATTAATGTTTGTGTAAACCTCAGTATATGTGTTTATAAATGAGTCTGTGTAAATAAAATACATCTGTTTTTCTCAAACTAATTTATTCAGTTACAAAAAGAGGTGTCAACAGGTCATGAAATAACCTAAAAATGTTTGGTAATGCCCTGCCCACCAGCCACGCCCCCAGCAACACCAACTAAAACACAAATGTCCCTCTTTGGCCACAGGAAATGTTGGAAGATATGTTAACATAAGTTTTCCTTTGAAGTAAATGTACATTGGGGGACCTTAAGGAGTTAAATATCTGTAAGAAAAATATATTTGTAGAAGACAAACTACATAAAACTGTGTGTGCATTTCGGCAGTAAAAAATCCAGTTTTAAGCCAGTACTCTGACTTTGCCACCAGCACCTATAGTGATAATATATCACACAGTAAATATTAGATGCTTTTATGCATTTTATGGTTGTATGAATCACAGTTGCTTTTGTGATCAAGATCCTTCTTGGACTTCTGCTGTGTAAATTCAAGTCAGTCCAGAGTCCGTTTGTTTGAGCTTCCCTCTGGACATTCATCTTGTTTTAACCCCTTGAGTGCTAGAGGGGTACACAACGCATTTCTTTGCGTACCCCTCTGGCACTCAAAGCGTTAAGTGTACAGGAGCGCTCTCACTCTTAGGGTGAGATGTTCAGAAAGTGGTGGTAACTGAAATTGTCTGTAATCAGAATAAAAAAGTTCTTACACCGTGATCCGTCAATTCTCAAACATGTTTCCGTCATTTTTTGCATCCAATTCCGTCATCTCCGTCAAAGAGAATAAGCTATCTTAAAAGTGGGTGTGGATTACTCTGCCGTCATATTGTAAGGTATTTTCAGAAAAAATCTTCGTTTCAAAATAATTTTTTGTCTGATTAACGTCATTTTTTCCCGACAAAATAAAAATGGTCTAAAGTTGGAGATGATAAATTAAAATACTGTTATCAGGAGTGAGAAGCAATTTGTCATTTCAAAGACAAAAAATGTCTTTGTTTCTTTGAATATTTTTGTTTCAAAGACAAATCAAAGACATTTTTAATATCAGTAGTTTTAAAGGCAATAATCATCAAGATTTTCTTACCGTCATTTGAAATTCTTTAGACGCATTTTGAAACGTGACGGATTTACTTCTGAAAATATTGTCCTTCTTTTACCACCAACTCATGATCCGACAAATTTTTTATCATGACGACTTTTTGAACATCTCACCCTTAGTTATTATCTGCTCTTCAAGCAGGTCAATATGAAAAATAATAATTTGTGTTCAGAGGCGTAACTAGAAACCACAGGTCCCTCGTGCAAGAATTGCCATGGGCCCCCCCGACCACATTGGCCACCTCCACATTGCCCCACATCTCCACATTGCCCCTCAATCTCCACACTGCCCCTTCCACAATGCACCTCAATCTCCACATTGCCCCTTCCACAATGCCTCTCAATCTCCACATCACCCCTTCCACAATGCCCCTCATTTCCACATCACCCCTTCCACAATGCCCCCATCTCCACATTGCCCCTTTCACATTGCCCCCATATCCACATTGCTCCTTCCACAATGCCCCTCAATCTCCACAATGCCCCTTCCACATTGCCCCTAAATCTCCTACCTCCCTGGTGGTGCAGTGGCAGAGGACAGGTCTGTGCCTCTTTCTGCACAGACCTCTTCTCCCGCGCGGTCCTCTTCAGTAATGCAGAGCGCTGGGAGATGATGTCTGTGCAGAAAGAGGCACAGACCTGTCCTCTGCCATTATTTAATTGTGGGCTTCAGGCGAGGGGGTCGCAGAGGGAGGCTGGCCCCCTGGAGTGACGCGCCTGGTCGCAGGTGCGACCCCTATAGTTACACCACTGTTTGTGTTCCTTCAGTGGTTATAAATGTCTTCTCATCGTTTAGATTTGTATCTTCTTCCAACACAAAAGAAACAAAAAAACTCACAGTGCTAAGTCACATTAACGTATACATTTTATTTACAGATATAAATTGAGAACCCAAATGAAGAGATATAGATAGCAGCAAGAAATGTGGGGGTTCTCCAAGCTCCCTAACATTAGGCCAAAGCCTAAACAAAAACCCCAAACAAAAACATAATCTGCGCTCCTCCATCAGACTATCCAAATGTGAAACCGGTGTAAAGCATATATTATATCACTTTAGTAAATTTGGGGTCTTCGTTGCACAGTGTGGCCAAAATACGTTAAAGGGATAGTAATACTTTATTATTACTATCCCCCATATTGTACATATTTGTAAAATAATTTAATAGCCCCCAGGTTCATCTCTCAAACCTTTATGGTTTGAGAGATAACCAAAGGCAAAGTTCCCCCCTCCCCCTTCCCTGAAGTCAGCATTGTGCTGACTGCAGGGATATCCGGTCTGACTTTCATTATGCGGCTCTGCAGCAGAGCGCAATCGCGTTAGTGACAAAGAATTATTTCACTGAAACGGTCTTCTACATGTGCTTGGTTTGTGCTTGGTTTGCAAGCACATGTAGAAGACCGTTTCAGTGAAATAATTATTTTTCACTAGCGCGATTGCGGTTAAACACAAATTGAAACCAAACTTGATTTTTACCATTTGTGTTTCATTAAAGGGATAGTAATACATAAAATTAAAAAAAATATATGTTGTAGGGCTCAGTAAAACAAGAGTACTCCCACTGTTGAAAGGTGTTTTATTAAAAAGTTATTCATTTTCAAAGTTGAATTTTTTAGGTGCAATATCACAGTGGCCTGAAATTGTACAGTGGCGCTGTTGCTACATGATCCTATGGACAGCTCTGGTTCTGGGACCATAAATCTCCATAGGATGGTGTAGCAACAGTGCCACTGTACAATTTCAGGCCACTGTGATATTGCACCTAAAAAATTCAACTTTCAAAATTAATAACTTTTGAATGAAACACCTTTCAGCAGTGGGAGTACTCTTGTTTTACTCAGCCCTACAACATATATTTTTTTAAATTTTATGTATTACTATCCCTTTAATGAAACACAAATGGTAAAAATCAAGTTCGGTTTCAAATTGTGTTTAACCGTCTGAGGAACAGAGGGCTGTGTACAGGGGCGGATTGTAGGGGAACACCAGCACTGGCATTTTTTTTTAAAAGCAGCCCACTAGCTGCACCAACGTCCCTATCGATGCCCCCTTGTGGTCCCTGTGCGGCATGGGAGAGCAGGCGCCAGGATATTATGTCATATCCTGGTGCTCTGCATTAACAAGGAACGCAAAGACTGTCACAGAGAGTGCCTGTGGCAACACAGGCCTCTCCTTCAAAATATAGTGATCTCCCCCACCGGCCCATGATCTAGCGGCCCACCGGGGATGCCCAATCCCCCAATAGGACAATCCGCCCATGTATGTGTAAAGTCTTGCATCCTAACATATTTCACCCCTCCACACATCTTGTCTCCTAGGTGTTAACACTTTGGTAGATACTCAGCTGGTAATATTTTTATAGGGAGTTGGGAAAGGTTAATTAAAGGAATTGCAATGCCTAATTTTACATTTTTTTCGTATGTGTAAAATGAAAGTATCATATGACTTTTTCTGGTAGCCTTCAGAATACAGACATGGGTGGGACTAGGGCTGGAGCAAGATGAATCAATAGATAATTCCTGTCATTTTCCTTTGTACCAAAACAAATGCAGCAGCAGTCAATGTGGTAGAAGAATATACACATACGAAGATGGGGGGACCTGTGGCTCTGCGGCTGTTGTTTGACTGCAACCCCCATCTACTCAGCTGATCATTGGTTGTATGATGATGATAGGAGTTGCAATCAGTAGGCTCTGCACTGATGTCCAGTGACTCCTCCCACGTAGCTGCACTAGAACTGAGGACAAGTAGTCTGCTGCTCCCGCCACTGCAGTGTCCCTGAATGACAGAATGGATATGCGGTCACCCTACTTCTCTATGCACTGGAGATCTCTCTAGCATCCAAGGGGTTAACTAATAACTGATAAAGGGTTATAATGCTGATGTAGGAACATTGAGATTGCTTTGATCACACCCACAATTCAGAATGTGGGTGTGACCAGCAGAGCTGAGGCTCCACTCAAAATTTGGACCTCCAGGCAGTTGCCTACACTGCCTATTTGGAAGTCTGGCCCTGTTTACATATAACTGTGGGAAGTGTTACCTGTCCCTACTCCTCAAGACATTATATAAAAACATGTCTTCCAAGTGTTCCTCGTTGAGACCCAAATCCCTCTATCCCTTTTTCCCACCCTGGGACTGGATTTTATTGCAGGAGATGCAATATTTTCCTATTGAAGTCTATGGAGAAACCTGGAGAGCACCTGCAATAGAATCGATCCCCTAGTGTCGCTCTTTTTAGGAGATCAGACTGTGTTAAGTGTATAGAAGTGTATCACATTGCATCACATCAATAACACTCACATTAACGTTTGCTTAATTGCAATGGATGTGTTTATAAATGGGTCTGTGTAAATAAAATAAGTAGGTCTTGCTCTAAATCATTTATTCAGTTACATAAAGAGGTGTCAGTAGGTCATGAAATAACCTAAATATTTTCAGTAATGTCACCTCCCTTCAGCCTCTCCCCCAACAACACCACCTAAAATAAAAGTGTCCCTCTTTGGTTATTTGAAATGTTAGTAGATAGTAAAAAAGCTATATGGTTGTGTGCACTCCATCTGGCTGAGGTTGCACACTAATCCTAGACAGGGGAGGGCTGGCCTGGGGGGTAGGGGGGCAATTGCCCCCTGGGCTGGTCATATGTCTGGGCTGGTGGGCCACTGCACCTCACTAAATCTCCCGATTGCTGCAGTAAATGGAGCTACACTAGTGATACCACAGAGCTACAATACAAATGGAGCTACACTAGTGATACCACAGAGGTACAATCCAAATGGAGCTACAATAGTGATACCACAGCGGCACAATTCAAATGGAGCTACACTAGTGATACCACAGAGGTACAATCCAAATGGAACTACACTAGTAGCATAAACCATTTTCCTTGTAAGCTCTATAATCTCACTAGGTAAGCTTGACTTAAATTTAAGCTTTGTAGTAGCGCACTAATGTAGCCCCATTTCAACTGTAAGCTCTGTGGTATCACATGACTTATGTCACAACATTAATGCCAGTTTTAAAATTAACAAAAGGAGCTGGGCTGGAACAGTGGCCTGGAACGATAATAGAAATGGGCCACTTGAATGTATTTGCTCCCTGGGCCACAAATAGCCAGCCCTCCCCTGATCCTAGACCAACAAACTCCACAATTATACTAGTGTCCATCTTCATAACTTCTCAACCACACAAATGGTGAGAGACTGGCTGAACCGATCCCACCTTCCTTTTCTGGCCTCACCATACATCAATACAGTTCTTTTTTGACAACTAAGCAACAAAATTTACATTTTTCCAATTTATGCTCTGCCACCCTCTGGGCTGTGACAGAGAACAGATGTTGTCAATACAAACAGCCGCATTATGCTGTCTTGTGACATACTTGAGTGAATATAAATACGTCCATCCACATCTTGCAAGGGCAATCTCTATCTCATCTCAATTGTCTTTCTTTTTGGAAGGACAATAGTATTCATACTCACGATTTATTCCTCTTCTATCACATTTGCTTATGTCTCTTCTTTAACCCTTTAAAAGAGGAATTGACACGAAACTCACCAGAAGTTATAACAATTAAAAGGGGTACCATTTGTTTTGTTGCCATTTTCTTAACCCTTTGAGTGCTAGAGATGTAATCAATGCATTGCATTGGACATCTCTGTAGTGCCCAAAGGATTAAAACATTTAACAGCTAGGTGACAATTGACTCTTTATGTTTATTGGGTATCCATTGTATCCAGATTAGAAAAATCTGTGATTTATTTTGTGAATCAGTTCTAAAGACCCAGAACAAAATATGGTTCAGACTTATTCAAAATTAGTTTAACCCATTAAGGACCAGCGGTCCTGGGACACTTCCGCCCCATAAGGACCTCTTTGATCCTTGCCGACGCGCCGGTACACGTGACCTGTTGTGTGTATCGGTGCGCCGCTTTGGATCCTGAAAGAGATCTCTCCAGTCTTGGAGCGGTCAATTTGAGGCCCCATTTTTACTTACAGCGCTCTCAATGGAGCGCTGTAAGTAAAAAGTAAATGACGTACTATGACCGTCATCGGTCCTTAAGTATTTAAGGACCATGACGGTCATAATACGTCGTGTAGTCCTTAAGGGGTTAAAGAGGAACAATTACCTCCTTGAAAATCCTTCTTATTTGAATCTTGCTGGCCAATAAATGTTCATACCGGTTTTCTTTATAAAAAAAAAAAAACGCTGTATTTACGGGGATATAAGCTTTAGAATCTAATTGAGTGATGTCAACTCAGGAAGGGTTGCGCCGCCGCTCTGTCACACAACTTGTCAATCTTCGCTTCTTCCCCACCCCAGTAGCTTCTCAGTTGCCATCTCCTCCTCTGATGGTTGAATCCAGTATGTTATCTGGTGTGCTCTCAATAAATGTTCATACAGGTTTTTTTTGTTTTTGTTTTTTTTAAACGCTGTATTAACAAAGATATAAACTTTGGAATCTAACCTTATGGCGTTACTTCAGAATAGGCTGTGGCACCACGCTGACCTATACCTTGTCAATCTTTGCTTCTTCCCCTAACCAGTAGTTTCCTTATTGCCACCTCCTCCTCTGATGGAGGAATCCAGTATGTGACCTGGAATGATCTCAAGGAGCGCGTGCTAGATCACATACTGGATTCCTCCGTCAGAGGAGGAGGTGGCAACAGGGAACTACTGGGGAGGGGAAGAAGTGAAAATTGACAGGCTGCGGGGCAGAGCGGCACCACAGCCTGTCTTGGAGTGACATCACATGGTTGAATTCGAAAGCTTATATCTCTGTTAATACGGCATTTTAAAAAAGGAAAGAAATCCGGGATGAACACTAATTGGTCAGCAAGATTCAAATAAGGAGTTTCCAGGATGTGATTGTTCCCCTGTAAAGGGATAGTAATACTTAATAATTACTGATCCCTATATTAAAGTCCTATTAAAAATAAATGTATTGTCCCCAGTGTCATCTATCAAACCTTTATGGTTTGAGAGATTATCTCTCCTTAAGTTGCCCTCTCCCTCCCCCTTCCCCGAAGTCAGCATTGTAGCAAACTGAAGGGAAATCTGGTCTTACAATCATCAGACGGCTCTGCAGCAGAGCCGCGATCGCGTTAATAAAAAAAAAAATTTCAGTAAAACGGTCTTCTATGAGTGCTTGCAAACCAAGCACAAACCAAGCACACGTAGAAGACCATTTCAGTAAAAGATTTATTTATTTATTTTTTTTTTTTATCATTAAAGTTTTTATTGAGGGTTAAGACCAAATACATAGATTACAGCAAGGTACAATATCGATAAGACATATACAAACATAAAAAGAAACAGTGGTACATTAGGTTAATTGTACTTTCAAGAATCCAGCCCTCAGAATATAGTAAGTAGCATAAGAGCAAGAGGAAAAGAGGAAAAGAGAAAGAGAAAAAAAAAACAAACAAACACCTGAATAGAAGAAAAGGCAGAGTAAGAAAAGATCACAAATCAGGGAAGAAAAGAACAAGTGGGAGAGATATCTACATGATAAGGATATGGAAAGGGATACAGAGGGATACAGACCTGGGGATAAGAACCACTAACAATAAACAGGGCCGGATTTATAATAAGGCAGAGTAGGCATCTGCCTACAGGCGCACCCCACAGAGGGGCGCCTGTCATTGGGATTGTTTTGGTTTTTTTACACTTTTTTTTTTTGTGCCGCCCAGCAGCCCCACAGCCGCCGGATACTGCTGTCTTCCTGCACTGATGACATCCGGAGCGCAACCACTCCAAACGCGGAGACGCCGCGTGGAGCGTGCAGGTATTTTCTTCCTCTGTTCTGAGGCCAGTTTAAAACTGGCGCCCAGACAGAGGAAGAAAACCCCTTCACGCTCCATGCGGCGTCTCCGCGTTTGGAGTGGTTGCGCTCCGGCTGTCATCAGTGCAGGAAAGTGAAAAAGAGGTACGGGGGAGAGATAGAGGCACAAGGGGGAGAGAAAGAGAAGTACATGGGGGAGAGAGGCACAAGGGGGAGCGAAAGAGAGAAGTACATGGGGGAGAGAGGCACAAGGGGGAGCGAAAGAGAGAAGTACATGGGGGAGAGAGGCACAAGGGGGAGAGAAAGAGAGAAGTATATGGGGTGAAAGAGGCACAAGGGGGAGAGAGAGAAGTATATGGGGGTGAAAGAGGCACAAGGGGGAGAGAGAGAAGTATATGGGGTGAAAGAGGCACAAGGGGGAGAGAGAGAAGTATATGGGGGTGAAAGAGGCACAAGGGGGAGAGAGAGAAGTATATGGGGGTGAAAGAGGCACAAGGGGGAGAGAGAGAAGTACATGGGGGTGAAAGAGGCACAAGGGGGAGAGAGAAGTACATGGGGTGAAAGAGGCACAAGGGGGAGAGAGAAGTACATGGGGTGAAAGAGGCACAAGGGGGAGAGAGAAGTACATGGGGGAGAAAGAGGTACATGGGGGAGAGAGGCACAAGGGGGGTAGAGAAGTACATGGGGTGAAAGAGGCACAAGGGGGAGAGAGAAGTACATGGGGTGAAAGAGGCACAAGGGGGAGAGAGAAGTACATGGGGGAGAAAGAGGTACATGGGGGAGAGAGGCACAAGGGGGGTAGAGAAGTACAAGGGGGGAGAAATAGAGGCACAAGGGGGGGAGAGAAGTACAAGGGGGGAGAAGTAGAGGCACAAGGGGGAGAGAGAGAAGTACAAGGGGGGAGAAAGAGGTGCATAGACCCCATAGTAAAATAATAACAATGACACATGTTAATGTGTTAAGTTTTTTATTCTGCTGTTTGTTTTTAACACTGTTCATTAAATCAGTTTAAATAATGAAAAATTAGCATTTTTTTTATCCGATTAATCGATTAATCGAAAAATATTTCAGTCAAAACTTTTTGAACTTTTTTTTTTTTTTTTTTGTCGGGGGGGGGGGGGGGCGCTTCAGCTTTCTGTGCCTACAGGCTCCTGAGATGTAAATCCAGCCCTGACAATAAATCTCGTTATCTGAAATAGAATAGAACATTCATCAGATCTTAGGCGATCACTAGTTTGGCATGAAATGCATGCCAACGAGTTATTATGTCATTCAACCTAGAAAGGTCCCTCCCCTCCCTCAGCCATGCCATTCTAAGAAAAAGTATCTGATCGGACACCTTAGTGCCCCAAGTCAATAAGGGTAGAGGTTCTGTCCGTTTCCAATATAGAGGAATAAGGGCTTTTGCTGCATTTAACATGGCAAATAGGAATACATTGACTGCCAGTGGAAGGAGAGGCATATTTCTAAAGAGGAGAATTTGCCAAGGATCACGAGACAATGTAATATCAAGGAACTCTTCAATATAGCTCAAGCAAGTGGACCAGAATGAGGTAATTATAGGACAAGTCCACCAAATGTGAATAAAGGAACCAACTCCTAATCCACATCTCCAACACATCGGAGAGACCTGATTGGCGAAAGAATGTATCCTAGACGGGGTGAGATACCAACGGAATAGAAGTTTGCTATTCATTTCGATGTATGCAGAGGAGATGGATGACTTAAACGTATGTTTCCAAATTGATCGCCACTCTACATCTTCCAATGTGTCCCCCATTTCCTTTTCCCAGGCTAATGCATAAGATGGTTTAGAGGTTGACATAGTTCCAAGTAAAATCTTATAAATCCTGCCTAAAAACCTTGAAGAGGTCCGTTGTGTGGGTAATAACAATTGTTCAAATTGAGTAAGAGGAGAAGTAGAACGAAGACGAACTGAAGGTTGTAACAGAAAATGTTTAATCCTAAGGTATCTCCAAATTTCTCCAGGAGGCAGTCCAAATTCCGTTTGAAGAGAAGTAAAATCTCGGATTCCTACCGCGTCCCAAAAATTACGGACTCGGAGGTCAAAGAGGAGTGACCATTTGGGAAACTGGAGCGTATGTAAAAAGTACCGACTAGGAGTAAAGGAGAAAAGCCGAGATAAAGAAGAAGGGATAGATATGAGATGGTAGGTTTTGTTGATGGAGAACCAGCAGGACATAATATTCTGAACAATGGGATTTGGACATGCAGGAACCTGTCGTGCTAGAGGGGTTGATAAGATTAGATCTAGAGGATCTGGTGTAGTTAGGTCCAATTCCAGACCGACCCAAAGCTTATCAGCCTTATGAAGTGCCCAATCAGGGATACTAGTTAGTAGAGATGCTCTATAGTAGCATTCTAAATTGGGTATGCCTAAACCTCCTTGCAGTCTAGTTCTCTGCAAAGTTCGAAAATTAATTCTGGGTCTTTTCTGGTGCCAAATAAAAGTTTGGAGAAGTTTGTTAGCGCGCACAAAAAAGGAACGTGGAATATGTATTGGAAGAGTCTGGAAAAGATATAGAAAACGTGGAAGAACAGACATCTTAAAAGCTTGGATCCGACCAATCCATGATAAATATAGTCTATTCCATCCGGAGAGATCTGTTTGAATCACATCTAGTAATTGGGGGTAGTTGATATTATATGTCAACTGTAGATTGGCAGGTAAGCGGATTCCCAAATAGGATATCGATTTAGTGGACCATCTAAAGGGAAATGAGGAAGTAAGCGTCGAGAGATCGTCTCCAGGGAGATGAAGAGCGAGAGCTTCCGATTTGTGGACATTTATTTTAAAATCGGACCACAGGGAAAATCTTTCAAATTCCAAAAGAAACGCAGGTATGGCTGTATTAGGACTGCTGGTAGATAATAAATTGTCATCCGCAAACATAGAGAGTTTACATGTGGAAGACTGAAGTGAGATTCCAATAATAGATGGATTGAACCTAACATGTTGGGCAAATACTTCCATTAGTAAAACAAAAATGAGAGGAGAGAGAGGACAACCCTGTCTAGTACCATTAGATATTGAAAAACGTTCAGACAGTGTGCCATTAACCTTAACCTGTGCAGAAGGGTTTGTATACAATGTTTGTACCAATTTTATAAAGTGAGGACCTATCCCATAAGCTTCAAGGGCATTAATTAAGAACGACCAATTCACCCTATCAAAGGCTTTTTCAGCATCGATAGTAAGAAGAATAGAGGGGATCTTATTGTAATCAATATGATGAATAATATTCAGCAGTTTCCTTGTATTATCCCTGGCTTCGCGTCCCGGGATAAAACCAACTTGATCTGAAGTAATTAGTTTAGATAGAAGGGGTTTGAGTCTATTTGCTAGGATCTTGGCATAAATCTTAATATCCAAATTAAGCAGGGAGATTGGCCTGTAGTTTGCACAACAAAGAGGATCTTTCCCAGCCTTATGCAGTACCGTTATGTGTGCAGTGGAAATGTGAGGATGGGAGCGTATCTCCTCAGGGAGAGCAATAAATGACTTAGTCATTATCGGGATAAGATTCTGTCGAAAAGCTGTGTAGTAATGTTGTGTAAATCCGTCTGGACCCGGACTTTTCCCCACCGGTAATGATCTAATGGCAGTCGCAACTTCCTCTTCAGTGATGTTTCTCTCAAGAGCCACCATAGAGGAGTTGTCAAGTTGGGGAAGCTTAGTCGAAGCTAAATAGGCTTTCAATTCAGGATCAACAGGACCTTGGAAGGTATCTGAGTGTGACGGACGTATATTATATAGAGAGGAATAATATTGTAACGGATACCGCTGCCACCCAGCCTTGGGTGACTCCGTTAGTCGCCGCTTCCCTCGCTCTGGAACAGGAAAACTCCACCAGCTTCTCCC
This sequence comes from Rhinophrynus dorsalis, assembly GCA_037306005.1. Lineage (NCBI taxonomy): Eukaryota > Metazoa > Chordata > Amphibia > Anura > Rhinophrynidae > Rhinophrynus > Rhinophrynus dorsalis. The sequence continues at coordinate 480,431,515 of CM074722.1, forward strand.
AAGGTATCCCAATCGCCAGACAGGACTAGTGTCAGGATAACAAGAACTCTCCCAGCATACCAGCAGCTTAACCTCACCAGACAACACTTGTGTAGGTTAAAACAAGAACTGCTTTATTTGGACACAAACAAGGTTTATATACAGGTTTGTGAACACAGTCAACCAATAGCAAATAAGATTCACAACACCACCAGTCTTGCTGAGACTTAAATACATTAACACACAATAGAATACAAAACACACAGCCCTCTATCAGGTCTGCTCAGGTAATTACATTAGTGACTGACATAATACAATCAGTTTCACAAACCAACAAATGGAACCACATAACCCCAGGAAACCTAATTTGCATTTAAACAATAACACAGCACACAATGGGTGAGGCAATAGGACATTTGACTCCCAGTCTCCAGATACTGTCCCAGGTAGTCACTGCCCCACCCCCAATACATAATAGGGTCTCAGGCCTAGTGCCACCCTGGAGTCTGGCTGACACCCTTCTCCATTTTGTAGTTTGGCCCATGATTCTGTATGGCCAAATGGCCGCTTCCAGTCCAGGCCCAGTGGTTCCTGTGACATTTCTCCCCCTTGTCCACCTCCGACAGCCACAGCATGATCCACACGGGTCATCTCGCTGCTGTCTGGAGTGGACACATAGTCTGCTAGTGCAATGTCCGCACAGTACTTGTCCCCAGCCAGCCCCTATAGTCCTGGGGTCTGTCCAGCTTTGCACCCTGCACCTCCAGGTACAGGGTGACTTAGACATAAGATGCCTTGAGCCGGAGAGGCCATCCAGCCCAGGATCCGGTACACAGGAGTCTCTGACCCAGTAAAGACCCCCGCCCAAACAACAGTGCCCTCCCAGTCAGCACATTACCGGAATCTCCGCTGCTGGTTGAGGATGATGAGAGTGGGTAGTAGAGTTGCTCTGGATTCTGGGGTGAGAGTACACAACACTCCATCTCCTCCTGGATCTCGTTCTGCTGTAGGGCAGTGGTGCAGCCAGCACCCGCTCCCTGGGGCAATTGCTCAGACGGGCAGAAGCCAGTGGCGATCTGCCCTGTTGCCAGCTCTTCCACTGGGTATTCGTCTCCCGGTGGCACCTTGGGTGCTTTAATCTGCCGCTGGGAAGAGAGGTTCACTACCTTCTCTCCCGGTAGCTCAAACAGCTGCTGGGGAGTGATGCCGACTGCCTCCACTCCTGGAGACACAACCTCTAGCTGGAGGGGGTGTACAACAGCTCCCATCCCTGGGTCCTCACACTGCCGCTGCAGAGGGAGGTGGACTGTCTCACCTCTGAGAACACAAATCTCTCGCTGGGGAGTGAGGTCAGCCACCTCTGCTCCCGGGACCAGGCACGGCTGTTGCTGTGAGGGGATGACTGGACCAAACCCTGTAGCACTGCACTTGGCTGTTGGAACAGCCTCAAAGGAAGGGGTAGCGGCAGCGGTCGTTTCGCATGCTACCTGCTGACCCGACTCTAACAGGTCACTGGAGTCAGTCTCAATGAAAGGGGTAGCGGTGGCCGTAGCTTCGTCTGCTACCGGCTGACCAGACCGTAACAGGTTGCTGGGGTCCGCCGTAGGAAGAGCCCACTCTTCTGCTTGCAGGGTGTCCATGAAGACCGCAGTCTCATCCACAGCACCCTCAGTGCCCAAACAAATCTGCCACTGGGGAGAGAGGTCAACTACCTCCGCTCCGTGTACCTCCGACAGCTGCTGAGGCAAGACTCTGGTTGTGCCCTCTCCTTGGCACTCAAAGGCTGCAACCCGTGCTGGGCAGAGGCTAATGTTCTTGCTAGTAGATGAGGCCTCTGTGCTGTGAGTCGGGCAGAGGACAGGGTCCCTCTGCCCTGTTGCCGGTGCTTCTGCCGTGCCTGCGTCTCGCGGTGCTGGACAGAGAACAACATCCCTTGGACGCAACCTGTCTTCTCTCTCTTTTGGCCTCCAGGGCTGGGCAAATGACGCCAATCTTAATTGGGTTACCTCTCCAAGGACCCATGTGATCACTTCATGAGGGGGATTTTCACCGTAGAGGGCCAGGCGCCGCAAAACCTCACGCTGAAAACCGGCAAAGCTCATTACCCCGGATGAGGGGTTGCTGCTCTTCTCCCCCTCCATTAATTAATCTTTTAGGGTGCTGCACTGCTCGCTGCATTGCTGAGACCGGGGTCAAGCCAGCGGCTATATCTCCCCCTGGATGCTGGTCTCAGTTTCGCTGTTGCTCCATCCTCTGCTCACTGCGTTTTGTGAGACCGGGGTCAAGCCAGCGGCTATATCTCCCCCTGGATGCTGGTCTCAGTTCAGTTCCTTGGCTTTATCAGTTTCAGGCGAAACGATCCTGGTGGTGCTGACTTGTATGTTCCAAAAACCAACTGGGAAGCATCCCACCGCTGCCAACCAATGTAACGGATACCGCTGCCACCCAGCCTTGGGTGACTCCGTTAGTCGCCGCTTCCCTCGCTCTGGAACAGGAAAACTCCACCAGCTTCTCCCAAGGTATCCCAATCGCCAGACAGGACTAGTGTCAGGATAACAAGAACTCTCCCAGCATACCAGCAGCTTAACCTCACCAGACAACACTTGTGTAGGTTAAAACAAGAACTGCTTTATTTGGACACAAACAAGGTTTATATACAGGTTTGTGAACACAGTCAACCAATAGCAAATAAGATTCACAACACCACCAGTCTTGCTGAGACTTAAATACATTAACACACAATAGAATACAAAACACACAGCCCTCTATCAGGTCTGCTCAGGTAATTACATTAGTGACTGACATAATACAATCAGTTTCACAAACCAACAAATGGAACCACATAACCCCAGGAAACCTAATTTGCATTTAAACAATAACACAGCACACAATGGGTGAGGCAATAGGACATTTGACTCCCAGTCTCCAGATACTGTCCCAGGTAGTCACTGCCCCACCCCCAATACATAATAGGGTCTCAGGCCTAGTGCCACCCTGGAGTCTGGCTGACACCCTTCTCCATTTTGTAGTTTGGCCCATGATTCTGTATGGCCAAATGGCCGCTTCCAGTCCAGGCCCAGTGGTTCCTGTGACAAATATGCTCTAAATGAGTCAGCAATGACATCTGAGGAATGAGAGAGCCGACCAGCCTTAGTTCGGATCGAAGGAATAAATGTGGCATTGCGTCTCGCTTTCAATTGTCTTGCCAAAAATTTGCCCGATTTGTTCCCATGTTCAAAATGGGTAAAACGCGTCTTGAGGAAAGATCTCTCAACTTTGTTATTCAATAAGACTAACAATCTTGCACGTAACGTCGTTAAGCGGTGAAGTGTTGACCGCACTAAGGAAGCTTTATGTTGAGATTCCAATCTTTGTATTTCTTGTAAAATCTGGCTCGTTTCCCTAGCTAGTTCTTTCTTCCTTCTTGCTGCCAGTTTAAGCAGCTCACCCCTTATAACACATTTGTGTGCTTCCCATACCATGACAGGAGACATCCCCTCAGTACAATTTTCAGTGAAATAATGATTCAAGGTGTGAAGAATTTGTTCTTTGAAGTTGGAGAAACGAAGAATAGTTTCATCAAATCTCCAAGGAGTGTGGGGTTTAGGATCCGTTAAGAGGTCAATAGTTATTGACACAGGAGCATGATCTGACCATGTGATGCTACCTATGTCTGCCGTACGGAGAGCTGGAATAGAGGAATGGGAAATAAAGATGTAATCTATCCTAGAGTACATATCATGCGGATGAGAGTAAAAAGAGTAATCGCGACCTTCAGGATGAAGGATTCTCCAAGAATCCATGAGACGAAGACGATGAAGAGCAATAGAAAGTCTGCGAAGAGTGGATTGTGAATAAGACGATTTCCCAGTGGAACAGTCAATCTGAGGTGAGATAGGTAAATTGAAGTCACCTCCTAGGATCAGGATCCCTTCTTGGAATTCTTCAAGAAGATCTAAAGTGTGTGAAATGAAGGAAATCTGGTTTAAATTAGGGGAGTAAAGAGTGGCAAAGGTGTACATAGAATTATTAATGGATCCTTTTACGAATATGTATCTGCCTTCCTTATCTGCTAATGTTTTAGAATGGGAGAACGGTAAGTTTTTATGAAGGAGAATTGCTACTCCACAACGTTTTGTAGGAGCTGAGCTAAGAAACACTTTAGGAAAAGTGGTAGAAGTAAGAGTGATATTGGAGAGTTTTTTAATATGTGTCTCTTGAAGCATGACGACATCTCCCTTTAGCTTACGCAGTTCCCTTGTCACTAGCGCCCGCTTCTGAGGAGAATTTAGTCCCTTCACATTTTGGGAAATAACATGAAGTAGTCTATTGCTTGGGGAAGCCATGGCTGAAAGAAGGGAGAACCAACTCGAAAATCAACCAAATCAGTATATACTGACGTGTACCAAATAAATTTGGTACTACTTGTAGCAATGCAAGATCCCCAGGTCTGTAGAAAGGTAAGGAGAAGAAAGTGAACGGAAAAAAATAAAAGGGAAAGTATAAAGAGTGTAGAAAAAAAGAAAAAATTAACAAAGGTAGGGAGAAAGAAAGAAAAAAAAGAATCAGTAGAATGAGTAAACCCGTTCCCAGAAGCTGAAAGGGTGTATAACCACCTCCAGGAAGAGAATGTACATGCGGGTATAGGGAGATATAATACCTCACATAGAGGGAGAGATAAGATAAAGCATACATTGAAGTCATAGTGTAAAGCAAACCAGAACACAGGGTGACTCATGTCCCCCCGGGAGAAAGCAATATGAACTGAACCAATATCATAAGGGCATTATGAATGAAAATCAACTATTAACTATATAGTCCAAACCGAGCCCCTCACATTAAATATAAGAGAGCACATACATAAGAAAATATTAGTGTTTTGATAAACCACAAGAGGATCAAAATGTGGAATTTTATACATTGATCTTCGGCTGGAAAGCTATAAAGCTCAAGTAAGTAAATTGAATGGGGAGATGATAAAATTACATCTGGTAGAAAGAAGAAAAATAAAACTAAGCTATGTCTAGAATGATAGAATCCCAGTCTCCAACTGAAGATCAAGTACAGGACATTAGAATAACTAATAGGAAAATCATTATAATAACACAAGCCTACTGAGCAGAAAAATAGAAGCCTAAGTACGGGCCCCTTACAAATATAACAGTTTTAGTCTAGTTAGATAACATCTCCCCATATTACTTCAAACCCTAAACCTAAAGTCTTTCATGTCACAAAACTCACAGCGACCCCCCACATTTTGTCCGCCTATCTATCTCCGAAAAATAAATCCCAGTCTCCTTTAACTTAGGAAAAAAAAAAAATAATGGGGGTCAGAACAAAATGGAACTGAAGGGAGCACATGAAATATAAACTATGGATAGAGACAGGGATCTACCGTTCAGAGACAGGCAATGCATGACAGACATCTTTAAATAATAAAAGGAGCAAACAAATACAAGATCTACTTAATATCAGCCATAAACAGTCATTTATTGTTCCAGCATTAAACATTACAGGTCAATATTAAACATAGTACCCTAAACTTATTTTCCATAATTAGTGAACCGTCTCACTACTTTAAAGTACTTTTAAACGGAGTATGTGCTCAATCGATGGGAGGTATGTGTCCCTACAGGGGCACACAACTCCCCTCAACAGGCACTTAGTGGGCATCTCCAAAGTTTCCAAAAAAAACCTGTAAACAATATACGTATGAAAATATACTCCACCAGTCTGAAGTAGGAAGAGTTGAATCCCTAGAGTATAAACATAGCCTAAAGTTAGCACTAACAGATATAAAGTCACCCATTAGATTGTCGGGCTTGTTTAGCCACATTTCCCTTTGGAGGAGGAGAATCAGGGTTACGTCGTCGTTTGGTAACAGCATGCCAAGTGGAAGTGGTGTCAATACTTCCAGGCCAAACAGATGGGTCCGGTTGTATACCATGTAGAGTGAAGTCATTCGGTAAAGTCAGTTGAAGAGCAGAAATAAAATCTTTAGGGTCATCTCCATAATTTAGAGAATACGTGCGGCCATCCTTAGTAGCTTGAATCAGTAGAGGAAAGCCCCATCGATAGCGGAGGTTGGATTGACGCAGAACTTGCGTTAGAGGACGCAGAGCCCGTCTCCATTGAACTGTGAGGCGGGAGAAATACCCAAATATCATCAGAGGCTGATTCTCAAATGTGAGTGGTGCCAAATTTTTTGCCGCAAGGAGGATAGCTTCCTTATCTTGGAACCGTAAAAATCGCACAATTACATCCCTTGGGGCTCCATTTGGCGCAGATTTTGCCTTAGAGAGTCTGTGAGCCCTCTCTATTTCGTACACCGTAGGTTGAGCCGGTTTCAATAAGTGGTGGAAAAGTTTGTGTAAGAAGGTAAACAATTCTTCCCCTTCCACTGTTTCAGGGATTCCTCTGATTCGCAGGTTGTTTCGCCTGCTCCGATTCTCCGCATCTTCCATACGGAGCATAAGATCTAAGTGTGCTTTCTGTAAAGATGCGATGGAAGTCTGAGACGCATCCATAAAGGCCTTCCAGGTCTGACGATCATCCTCCAAGATATCAACCCTTTCGCCTAGTTGAGTTAGATCTTTCGTTATCTCTTTCAGTTCTTCCTTGAGAAAAAGCTTTAAGTCACGTAGTAAATTGCTTATGTCCCCTTTGGTGGAAGGGGAATCTGTAGAGTCCCAAGTTGTATCTTCATCTGAGCCACTTCTCTCATCTGTTTCAGATAGTGTCGTTTGAGAATTAGGCGGAGGCATTTCCCGCTGGTCGGCCATCTTACATGGCTCGGCGGCATTTGGCGCGCTTGCGTTTTTCTGAAAATAGAGCTGTACACCTTTGCCCTTTTTAAGATTTTTGTCTTGCGGCATGTTGTCAGTATAATCACCTAACAGGATGTCTCAAAGAGGGTGAAGTCAATTGTCAGTATAGCCTTGTAGAATCTCCCGGGAGGACAGAGCTCAAGCGCTATGCATCCATCCACTAGAGCAGTTAGGCCACGCCCCCCAAAGATTTATTTTTTATTAATGCGATCTTGGCTCTGCTGGAGAGCCACCTGAAAGTCGTACGACTGGCTTCCCTGCAGTCAGCTAGAATGCTGACTTCGGGGAAGGGGGAGGGAGAGGGCAACTTTAGGAGCAATTATCTCTCAAACCATAAAGGTATGAGAGATGACACTGGGGGTAATACATTTATTTTTAATAGGACTTTAATATAGGGATTAGTAATAATTATTACTATTCCTTTAAGAGAGAGAGAACAACATGGGGGAAAGCAGGTTGTGTGCATCAGAAAGGGAGTAGGAACAAATATTCTGAAAAGCACAAGCGGAGAGCAGTGGAGAATATGAGTGGGGGTGGGAGAACAAAAGAGAGGGAGTGGGACTGAGGAAAACTGGGAAAAGGGGGAGAGATGGAGAGTGAGAATAGTAGACAGACAGTAGACAAAAGGAGAAATTAAACAGTAGAGAGAAAGGTAGAGGGGAAAAGTCATCCAACAGTCCTGCCTGACTGATAACCCTCCAAAGAAGCACCCCTACCTTGTTCAGACGAGTGACTGGACAGGAACCTGTCTGACTGACATCTGAAAGTAAACAAACCTGCTTTTTTCAGACATCACGTGATCAATTTTTCTTGGAATCTGATTGGTTAAATTAGCAAATGAAACAACTTTCGGGAAACATGTTTAATCCCTTGCCAAGCAAATTCCAAACTTACAGAATCACCCCAATCTTTATTTATTGAAAATTAACTCTAGAGGCATCTCCAATGCAGTGTGCTGGAGATGTCTCAAGCATTTAAGAGGTTAACCCTTTGAGTGCCAGAGGGGTACGCAACGCATTGCAAAGCAATGCATTGCGTATCCCACTGGCACTCAAAGGGTTAAAAACCCGGGCTGACTTATCAAAACCATTACTGTCTTCTCCATGGAGTTGGGGTTAATATGGCAGAGGATATCAGCAGTCAGAGAATCCGAATGATAATGTTAACAGTGTGGGAGTGAGAAAGTATAAGTGGACCAAGGTTGCTGAGAGGAGAGTTTAAAATAGGAAATACATCCAGTGCTGGAGGCCAAATATGTTCTTATACTCACAGCCATCTGTACAAAAACACATCTGAAGTTCCTCTCAGACTTCTCCTGGCGTATAAATATAAAGACAAGTATGAGTAACAGGGCCTGGCTTTAGTAGGCATCACCTTTAATGATGAGGAGAGAGATATTATCCTAATATGTTATGATAGCAGCTATGGCTATCACAACAAGTGGACTGGATGTCAAACTTGGCTCCATTCTAGTGGAAAACACAGATACATAAGTGGCCAAGACTCTGTAATCCATTATATCCCCAAAATGATTACTCAGCATTACTCAGTATTATTTTGATTCCACTAAAAGATACTAAAATTGCCATGGGCCTCCGCCGACCACATTGCCCCCATTGGCCACCTCCCCACATTTCACCCAATGTCCATATCTCCACATTGCCCTTATTGGCTCCCAGTGGCCATCTTCTACCTCCCTGGTGGTCCAGGGGCATGGCAGGAGAGGTCTGTGACTCCTTTTGCACAGACCTCTATTAGAAGCTGGAGCTCCTGCTCGGTCTTCTCTCCAGTAACGCAGAGAGCTGGGAGGTTATGTCATCTCTCAGAGCTCTACATTACTAGAGTGCCAAAGACAGAGAAGGCGCTCAGCTGCTAATAGAGGTCTGTGCCAAAGAAGGCACAGACCTCAGCTTGTTGCGGCACCAGACGGGGAAGGGGGGGGTTGCAGGACGCGGCAGGGCTCCTGGAGGGACAGGTCCGGTTGCAGCTGTGACCCCTATTATTACGCCACTGCCTATGTACAATTATGTTATTAAAAGTTTTAGAACTCTGCACTATAATCAGGAGCAATTCTTGGTGTCATCAGTTACTAACATAATTTTCAGTTCTACTACATATATTAGGTTACATGTAACTGGTTCTGTGTTAGTACAATGACACAATTCTGCTATTAAAACACTGGGGACACTGGGTGTCAGGTAAAGAAGTTGCATATTCTTAATTTACACTGTTGTTTTAATGGAAATTGTTATTGCCAAAATGTTACTGAAATGTGATTGCTTTTTTGATTTACGAACGTTTGCTCTTTTTTTTAGAGAATTTATTTCAAAAAGTGGGCATGTCCACCATTTCGCGAGAGGCTTAGCGAGTACTCCTAATTCAGCAATAAAAGTAGCACTCCTTTTCAAGTGCATGGTTAACCATGCATTTGATTAACCCTTTGTGCTCATATCCAATGCATTGGCTCTCAAAGGGTTGAGGAACATGTGCCATTCCACATCAAGGTGGTAGCATGTTTGTTTCTTCAAAACATGACCAATCACAGATTTATGACCAATCACATTTATAGTTTTCGGAACATGGTTACGTCTCCATTTTCCTCTGTGTTCCCCCTCACGGCTAAATAGTGTGTATAGTCTCACTCTGATTAGCTGATGTAGGGCCAATAAAAAAATTTGATAAAAGCTGCTTCCCCCTCCTTGTTCCAGTTAGTCTTTTTGCCCTACAGCTGCAGTAGGGAAGCTGTTTGGCAAGGAGAAACAGGTTCCAGTGCTTCCAGTCCATCAAGTAGTTACCGATATAGTTAATTCAGAATGGAATAAAGCAGACAAAAGAATTTTGTTGTCTAGAAGATTTCACAGGATGTATCCTTTTGAAGAACAGGAAACTAAATGCTGGTCTAACCCCCCTAAGATTGATGCGGCAATAGCCCAGATTGCTAAAAGAATGACAATCCCACTGGAAGATGGGTCATCATTTAAAAACAGCATGGATAGAAAGATGGAAGCAACGCTCAAGAAACAGTTTGTTTTCCTGGGGCAAAATCTAAAAGTGGCTACAGCCATGGCGTGTGTATCCAGAGCGGTTAGAATCTGGCTGACAAATCTGGAGAAAGTATTGAATCTTCAGTGGCTAATATCAAAGAGGCGGTTGGCTTTTCCTGTGATGCCTCTATGGATGCCATCAGATTGTCAGCTAAAGCTTCATCCCTGACAGTTTCTGCAAGAAGAGCTCTTTGGCTACAGCCTTGGGGTGACCCTTCTTCAAAGTCAAAATTGGTTTCCCTTCCTTTTTTGGGCAATTTATTATTTGGAGACCTCCTAAATGAAATATTCTCCAAGATGACAGGTGGAAGGAGATCGTTTTTACCTCAGGACAGAAGATCTAAAATATCTCCACAGAGATCATCTTACAAGAGCCGAGGGCAGTCCTTTCGGGACACAAAGAGCTTTGTCTCTTCCAGGCCATACTAACAAAGGAAGCAGTCCATACAACAAGGATCAAGAGGAGGTTACAGAAGAGACAACAATCATAAGAATTACAGAAGAGATTTACCCTGAAGGTCTCAGGGCCCAGCTTCTAGCTCCAGTAGGGGGGCAACTGGAGTTATTTGCCCACATCTGGAAAACTTTAAAAAAACGGACAGATGGGTCTTACAGAATCTGTATGCTGGGTATCCTCTAGACCTCCAAATCAACCTGAGAAAGAATTTGTTCAAACCATCAAAAATACCTGCAAGCCTCAACAAAAGAAAAGCTCTCTTCAAAATAATCCAGGAGTTATCAGAAGAAAGGGTCATAGAACCAGTTCCGTAAGAATTCAAAAAGAGGGTCATATACTGTGTAATATTTCTGGTTCCAAAACCAGACGGATTGTACAGATCAATCCTGGCTCTAAAGGAATTGAATGCCTTCATAAAACCTCAGAGGTTCAAAATGGAAACAACCTCATCAATTCTCAGAGCAGTAGCTCCAGGAAATTTCCTAACCATAATAGACCTGAGGGAGGCATACTATCATATCCCAGTAAAGAAAACACACAGGAAGTTTCTCAGGTTTGCCATAGAAGAACAACACTGGCAGTTCAGGGCGCTCCCTTTTGGTCTGCCCCATGGATTTTTACAAAGACTTTGGCAGTATCATTACAAAAGTTAAGAATGGAAGGAATAAGCATAGTTCCTTACTGGATGACCTACTACTAATATCAGAATCCAGAATCCAGTCGATGAAGGAAACCCAGAGAGTGATCACCTTTCTTCAACAACTAGGTTGGATTGTAAATTTCAAGAAGAGTCAGTTGACACCATCGCAACAGGCAGTATTCATAGGAATACACTTCAACACCAAAAAGGCCCTAGCAACCTTGTCCACAACAAGAAGGAAACACCGAAGAAAGGAAATAACACAGTTCCTAAAGTCCTCTTGCCATACAGCACACGACTTCATGAAGATTCTGGGAACCATGACCTCATCAACTCAGATAGTTCCTAGGGCCAGAGCCCACATGAGACCCATCCAGGGATACTTTCTAAGAAAGTGGAACAAAAAATCTCAGAATACCTCACAAAGAATACCACTTCCTCAGAGGATAAAGAAAGATCTAAAATGGTGGCTGAATGGATAGATGCCAGCCTCTACTGATGGGGGGGGGGGGCATTGGAACAGCAAGTCAGTCCAAGGAAAGTGGACAAGGTCAGAAAGAAAGATATATATAAACTTACTGGAGCTCAGGGCAGTCAGGTACTGCCTGGAGCATCTAAAGATTCACCTGTTGGGAAAGAGAGTAGAAATCCTCACCGACAACATAGCCGCAGATATGTACATAAGAAACCAAGGGGGAACAAAATGCAAGTCTCTCAGCCGGGAGGCCCACAGAATCCTCAACTGGGCGGAAAAGAATCTGGAGGAATTGACAGCAAGCACATTCCAGGGAAGGAGAACATCCGAGCAGACTTCCTAAGCAGGAATACAGTGGACTAAGCAGAATGGTCACTCAACAATCAGATCTTCTGGAAAATCTGCAAAAGATGGGGAAAACCTTCAGTAGACATGATGGCTTCGGTGGACAATTCAAAGTGCCACAGGTTCTTCTCAGGATACCTTCACCCAAGAGCTCTGGGGCAGGATGCCATGAGCTTCAAATGGGATTTTAGATTGGTATACATCTGTCCAATCCTTCACCCAGATCCATCCTTTTTCAACCTGACGACCTGGAGGTTGAAAGGTGGGCATTAAGAAAGAAGGGATTGTCAAATCCAGTAATTCAGACTATTATAAACGGAAGGAAGACCTCTACTTCAAACATATATTGCAGGGTCTGGAAAAAAAAATTGGGTATCAAGAATAATATTCTGGATACGCCAATTTCTACAGAAGAAATTCTAGATTTTCTTAAGGCTGGTTTTGAACTTGGTCTGAGCCCAGCCTCCTTAAGAGTTCAGGTGTCAGCCCTGTCAGAGATCTTAGTGCAACAATTTGCAGAAGACATCCTGGTAAGAAAATATCTCCTGCCGGTTTCAAAGGCAAGACCAAGAATTAAGAAGGTACTTCGTCCTTGGGACTTGAACCTAGTACTAAAGCATCTATCAAGGTAAAGAAAATTCGAGCCTTTAGACAAAATACCTATAAAATATATTACTCTTAAGGCAGTATTTTTAACAGCAATAACATTGGCCAGGAGAGTTTGCAAACTTCAGGCTTTGTCCTCCAAAGCCCCATACTTGGTGATTCACCAGGACAAGGTGGTTCTAAGTATGAGGCCTGGATTCAGATCCAAAGTGGTATCAGCTTTCCACTTGAATCAGGACATAGCCCTTCCCTCCTTTTACCAGGAACAGAGGAAGAAAGACTGCTGCACAATCTAGATGTGGTTAGATGTACTTCAGCATACATAGACAGAACAAAAGAATTCAGGAAGTCATAAACGTTCTTTCTATGTTCAAGGAAACAATAAAGGTTTAACTCCCTCAAAGTCAACCATCGCTAAATGGATCACAGATTGTATAAAGATAACGTATCTGGAAGAAGGATTAGACCCTCTGAAACTTCTCCGAGCCCACTCCACAAGGGCAGTATCAACTTCGTGGGCTTCAAGAGCCTCTGCTTCTGCTGAAGACATTTGCCCAGCAGCCACCTGGTCTTCAATTTCTACATTCATAAAGCATTACCAGTTGGATGTATACGCATCAGCAGAGGCAAAGTTTGGGAGAAAATTCCTCCAAGCGGCAACCAGCCAAGGAGAGGTAAGAGGGTCTGTGACCCAGGCATCCACAAATTACTTTGTAATATATTGTATTTTAATAATACATATTTTGTAGGATATAGTTTGATATTTAATATGCTGGGAAGATTGGTTCTCTCTCAATATATATATCGTCTTCCCACCCTATATTATCACTGCTTGGGTATATCTCTCACTATTTAGCTGTGAGAAGGAACACAGAGGAAAGGATGACATTTCTTACCATTATTTCCTTTTCCTCTGTGTTCTCACCACGGCGTCCCCTACCCTTAACCTCTTTGTGCTTTATTTTTTAGCTTTGACAAGAAAAGACTAACCGGATCAAGGGGGGGAAGCAGCTTTTATCGAATTTTTTTATTGGCCCTACATCAGCTAATCAGAGTGAGACTACACACACTATTTAGCCTTGATGGGAACACAAAAGAAAAGGAAATAATGGTAAGAAATGTCATCCTTTCTAGCATACTGCTTATGTACAATGTAGTTTTGGTGGGAAAATTATTAGCGCCAAAATGTTACTGAATTGTATATTAGTTTTGTGACCATCTCAGCTTGTTTTTAACTAATACATGTCAAAAAAGCAGGCGTAACTAAAATACCTGCCGTTTTGTGAGAGGATTAGCAATTGTACCTAATTCAGCAGAGCGATCAGCATTCATCCTGGTGAACTGTGAAGTTCATTTAGGAGAATGTGTTATTCAGCATCAAGGTGGTAGTATGTTAGTTGCATCAAAACATGCTGAATTGCATGGGATGATTTATTCAAATGTTATTGCATTTTCTGGGTGCAGTATCTCCATGCCCTGGAATTTTATAAATAACACTCTCCTTGCCCAAATGCTATGAAGATTAATTGAAGCTGATTTTATTTTGAAACATTACTATCCCTTTAAATGTGTGGTCCCAACCCAATGGCAAACAGCCACTTCACAAACAGTAGAGCAATGGATTTCCAGGGTCACCTTCGTTCATGACATGTTACGACTACATGCCCTTTCCATGAATTCACTCTGTCTCTTCCTTCCCAGATAGCAACCTTGGATGACTTATCTCCCATGCCTCTGAGGGATGTTAGATTCCTAACTTATTAACTTGTCATCGCCATTTAGGAGGCCTCCCCTTCCCCTCACCCTCTTTCCCTACCTCCTTACCCTCCTCACTCTCGTAGGCTTAACAGCTTCACTCTTTCAACTTCATCTGCCCATTACCCATCAATGCACCTGTCAAACTCCCCCAATATTCACAAACGTATTGTTACCCCTTTATGGTTACTGACTGCCCAATGGGTGCGAATAGGTCGCTTCCTTTCACCACTTCTTTGTGAATTATTACCACCCCTGCTATCACTTGCGTGCATTGTCATCCCCATCCTACTCCCTCTCACTCGTTCCCCCCCTACATTCCCCTTTTCCATTTCACTTAACATTTGAGCCTCATTCTCCCCCTACAACACCTACCACAACAAGAACACCACCTCAACCTCCTGCACCCTACCCCTTGCAGATAATTCTGAAATGCTATTTATCCAACTCTGTTTTATTTATATAAGAACTAATGAGGCTACCTCCACTGCTTATATTTTGAATATCTTCCTAATGTTGATATTTGCTGACCATATGTACCGTTTTAAATGGGACAGTACCGTTTTTTTCATATTTCCAGACCATCCTGTATTTTTAATTTAAATGCCAGTTTTGTCCCGTTTTTAATATAACTTATATATAGTTTTTAATTTTTTTGTAAAAAAAAAAACTGAATGCGGCTTGTTTATTTCTTATAAGATTAAGTAAATAGGAACTTCCTTTTTACTGTGATTTTACTGTACACATTGATTACCATAGAGTCTTATGACTCGAGTGACTCATAACTGTCTAAGACTCTCGAGTCTGTGGTAAATTACCATAGAGTCTTTTAGACAGTGATATGACGACAAATCTTAAGACTCTATGGTAATCAATGCATACAGTAAACACAGTAAAACCACTAGCTTGAGTGATGAAGAGAGGAAGTTATGATTTCCTTCAGGGGCAGACTTTTTGGCCAGAGAGAGAGAACACCGCTAGTAAGAGATGGAACAAACGTGTTCTCGCTGCTTGCAGCTTACTAAGATCGGACTCGGAGTGACGGAGTCCCACTGTCCGTCTGTCCCAAACCCCGTCCCGTTTTTGTCTCAAGGAAATATGGTCAGCCTATGTTGATACCATATTTGAAATACTTGCTACTCTCCGGAAATGCAATAACTATATTTGATACACTACGTTTTGGAGTTCTTGTTTGTAATATGCTATGTATCATTACATCTCTTCCTAATAATGTCTTTTTGAAAAAAAAAAAAAAATCAGCTGTTTATTTTTGAAAGGGAGTTTATTTTACAGATATATGGCTAATATAAACTATAGCAGATCTTATTAGCTGTAAAACAAGCCAAACATCTTAACATGACAAGGCCACTTTAATAGTTTTTACTGCCTCCTACAAAAAATATATATAAATATGGTACATTTGTGATCAATGCAAAATGACTTCCATGCTACAAAGACAGTTTATTTGTAAATTCTGCCCATACATGAGTCACAATGGCACAGACTATTCATTCACAATGCAAGTCTCCTTTCATTGTCACACATGGAAATTATTCAAAATGATGCCTCAACACTTCATTTTAAAATGCAATCCATTAAACATTCTCATTATCAAAACACACATACCCTAAGGAGAACCTTCCTGATCCTTCCAATTAATTTCTCATGAGGCATAATGCTATATTAATTAATCAATTATTAATAAATGAGCTTACGCCTAGAGAGAGAATAATATCCTGCAGGTGCAATAATCTGAGTCTGTGGTCACCTCTTTTTTTTCTAGTAAACAATAATTGTAGGGTTCGGAACAATGGATGAGATAAACATTCTATTTTTAGGTCCTTATGGTGAGATCTGAGCTTTGAATGAAGCAGATTCAGAAGCATGTTCCTTTAGACTCTATAACTACAGTTTATATTGCAGATCTTGAATGTGCGTCAACATTCCCATAAAACCCGAAGTCTCAGAAAGGTCAAATGTCAACAGCAATAAAAACTGTCAGTGCAAAGTCACTCTAGATTATTGTATCGGCCACCAGATCTCACAGGATATATTTCTGTTTTTTATACAGTGATTTACATTAGGAAGATTAACTCCTTATATGCTAGCGATGTTTTTGTTTGAACCATTTCTAGCTCCCAAGGGTTTAAAGGGATAGTAATGTTTCAAAATAAAAGCAGCTCCAATTAATCTTCATAGTATTTGGGCCATGGAGAGTGTTATTTCAATACTGTCATAGTTGTAGTTCAAGAGTAATTGAATGATAAAGTATCCCCTCCTGCCCCTTTTACCTCGTGTAAGCCACCGATGTGGAATCTGGTCTCTTGACCAGACAGGTCGCAGCAAGGAACAATCTTCTTACTATGAACATATGGAAAACCCTGCCCCCCCCCCCCCCCCGACAGGTTTCTCAGGTTTTTCCTTATGCTCACTGAAGATTGTCCCTCTCTGCGATCCATCCGGACAGTCTTGCTGCTCTGAGGTGAGCAGTGTTACATCAGTAAAAGGGGCGGAAGGGGGATACTTTATCATTCAATTACTCTTGAACTACAACTCTGACAGTATTAAAATAACACTCGCCATGGCCCAAATACTATGAAGAATAATCAAAGCTGCTTTTATTTTGAAACATGACTATCCCTTTAAATCATTTAGGTGAATGAGTGCTAGACAGACTGGTATAAAATGTAGCCAGATGTGTTCTTTTTGCTGATGCACACCAAGTATGCAGTGTTTTTAATGATAAAATGATGATTCAATTTGTAAAAAAAAAAAATAACATTCCATAAATGGCAGACAACCTGAGCAAGGCCAGCGGTGCACAGCGGAATGATGTGAGTGGTTGTGTCTTCGACAGTTATTCAGATCCGCTTACGTAGTTCTTAGGTGCACCGCTGGCCTTGTATTATGTTACCTGCATCTCCCTGGCTGGAGTGGGTTGTATTCCTAGCTTCCAGCTCCCCTTCTCAGGTCCAAACATCACTCCGCACAAGACATAGGTGCAGCCTTGGCATGTTTGTATGTGTGTGTATATTCTTATTGAGCCCTGATGTATGCCCCATACCACGAATTATACAAAAGTACAGAAAAATAAAACAGATGAGGAATGCTGAACAGGACATTTTGTACATTAATTCAGAGAGCCTGCAATGTTAACATCAGTGGTACACACCTCATATGCTGGGAGGGGGTCACAGACAGAACAGGATTTCTAGAGAGTAATACCTGGCTTAGATTGTGTTAAAGGGATAGTAATGTTTCATAATAAAAGCAGCTCTAATTAATCATCATAGTATTTGGACTTTGGAGAGTGTTATTTCAATTCTGTCAGAGTTGTAGTGCAAGAGTAATTCAATGACAAAGTATCCCCCTCCCGTCCCTTTTACTGATGTAACACTGTTCAGCCAGATCAGAAGGGAAGTGCCCAGGTAGATTGCAGAGAGGGACAATCTTCAATTAAGATAAGGAAAAAAACCTGAAAAACTTGTCAAGGGGGGCAGGGCTTTCATTGTTCTCATAGGAAGAAGATTGTCCCCTTCTGTTATCTGTCTGGTCTATGGACTGCATTCCACATTTGAGAAGAGATGGCTTACACTAGGTAAAAGGGGCGGGAGGGGAAACTTTGCTTGTGAATATCTCTCAAACCATAAAGGTTTGAGAGATAAGACTTATATCGTTCGTCGTGTTTTTTTAATGCCTACAAAATAAAATAAAGATAAAAGGAAGTATTACTATCCCTTTAAGCCTCTTCCTACAAGTCCTATATTTACTGATCCTATATTAGCAGGCAGAGAGATGTCGGATGACGTTTCATGTTAGGATATAGGCAGACATGTATAGTGCCTAATATTATCATCTCTCCACACCATTATTAAAAAGTGGCTCAGAACTGTTGTGTAAACTTGCTGCTTTGTACATATACTCACTTGCGCTGATACTGGATTCAAGCCTCACGGAGAGTTTTTGGACTACACAGGCCATTTCTGCAGAGCAGCTTCTTTTCTACAATCAGTTGCTTCATGACAGGACAGGAGGCATACATGAGTGGATAAGTGGCTGGTGTCTGTGGCCAGTAACTTGACTTTTGAAGGAAGTGAGTATGAGTGCAGGTGAATATACAGGCAAAGCAGCACGTTTACACAGCAGTTCTGAGTCGCTTGGTAATAAAGGCCTGGAGAGATCACAACATTAGGCACTATACATGTGTCGTCTATATTGTAACATCATGCCGCATGTGCCTGGCCGCTAACATAGGATCAGCAAGTATATTAAACCTTTGAGTAGCAGAGGGCTAGGCAACACATTGCACGCAATGCATTGCATAGGCCTCTGGCACTGAAAGGGTTAAAAGGAAGAGTAACATGAAGGACTGGATTAGGAGGGTGAGGCGAGAGTACATTTTTTTGGTTGCAGGCAGGCCGTCAGTGCTTTATGCTGGGAGAGTGAGCCACGTTATTTTGTTTGTACCATCGGATGCTGGGGGCAGGCTAACTCCTTGCAGAGAAATAACACCTCTGTCTATGTCCAGAACTGGCACTATTGAGGAGATTTGAATATTTCATCCTTACTGCCACCCCTTGGTGTGTGTGTGTGTGTGACAGAAGATGCAGGTTGTGTCTCATATCTATATCTATCTATCTATCTATATATATCTATATATATAAAAGAAGACTTTGTGCCTGGCAAAACACACCCAGGGGCGGCAGTAAAAAGGATTACTGCTGCCATTGGGTGATTCTGTGGGAGTGTGATTTTTGGCCTGCCCCCACTATCCAGCCCGCCCACCACTATCTAAGGCTGAAAAAAAAAATGGCTGCCACACACTCCTACACCACAGACACATGCACATGCCCTCCCACACACACACACTAGCAGACACATACACACATATACACACACGCACGCTGAGGATGATGGGAACAATGTTCAAGCTACAGCTGGAAGGCCATGGTCCAATCTGTATTATGCAGCTTCTTCATTCCCTGTCTTTGAGCCTACACAGCTCTGCTAATTACTACAAGTGAGCTGATTTCTAAACAATCAGCAGGAGGATACTGGCTTGCTGAGAAAGTGGAAACAACGGCAGAGAGGTGATCAGGCAGTGCAGAGCAAGGCTTCAGCTGAGCTGGTAAATGGCAGAGACATGGATGTGACTGTATTTATATATTGCACAAAGAGAGAGAAAGAGAGCAGGTTGTTTGTCAGTCTGTCTGTAAGTAGAGGTGCCAGTTCCTGCAATCATATCCATGCTGTACATAGCTCACTGTATAGCATGTATGACAAACTATTTATATATGGTCTGGCATTGTATAGTATACAGTCTGTGTATAAGGACTGGCACTATACAGTATAGGAGGGACAGTCCCTGTTTGACACCCAAATCCCTCTGCTCCTCTATTTAGGAGATCACACGGTGTGGTGTATATACAGTAGGCTGACCAGACCTCACCTTTAACCGGGGACACATAGGAAATAAGCATATTTCAGGAGTGCACCAAAATCAAAGCAGCCCTGCAGTATGCATTTTTCATATGTGTCACTGGTTAAAGGTGAGGTCTGGTCAGCCTAATGTACAAGTGTATCAGATTGCTCCACATCAGTAAAACCCACGGTAATGTGGGTATAAACTTCTGTATATATCTGTTAAATTAGTCTGTGTAAAAAAATACTTTCATCTTCTTCTAAATCATTCACTTACAGAAAGAGTAACTTAACCATTTCAGTGCCAGAGGAGATGCAATGCATTGCTTACCCCCTGGCACTCAAAGGGTTAAAAATTCTCTACAATGGTCTGGCACTGTATAGCAGTGGTTCTCAATCTGTGCCCTCAGTGGCTATTAACAGGCCAGGATTTTAGAATTTCCTTTTAAGAGCACAGGTGAGTTAATCAATATGACTGAGCCTCTGATCAACACACTTGTGTTCTAGCAGTGAAATTCCTAAGTCCTGGCCTGTTAGTGGCCACTGAGGGCATGGGCTGAGAACCTCTGCTGTATAGTATACAGTCTGCATGTGTCTGTGTATAAGGACTGGCACTATACAGTATAGGAGGGACAGTCCCTGTTTGACACCCAAATCCCTCTGCTCCTCTATTTAGGAGATCACATTGTGTGGTGTATATACCAGTGTATCAGATTGCTCCACATCAATAAAACCCACAGTAATGTGGGAATAAACTTCTGTATATATCTGTTAAATTAGTCTGTGTAAAAAAAATACTTTCATCTTCTTCTAAATCATTCATTACAGAAAGAGTAACTTAACCATTTCAATGCCAGAGGGGATGCAATGCATTGCTTACCCCCTGGCACTCAAAGGGTTAAAAATTCTCTAAAATACACCACCAGCCACGCCCCCAGTAACACCACCGAAAACACAAGTGTCCCTCTTTGGCCATATGAAATGTTGGGAGGTATGTTACTTACACTGCTCACACTGTATGTATTTATGTTCTGATTTGCAGCTGTGTGTCACTGTTTGTGTTGTCAGTGCATGTGTGTGTATATGTGTGTGTTGCATGTGTCTCTGTCTATCACTGTGTGTACCTTTCTGACACGTACACCCTACGCTATAATTCACTATCATAACATTTATTTAAAAAAAAAGAAACATTTCCTGCATAACATGACGGGCAACGCCGTCCCAAACTGCTAGTATATATATATATATATATATATATATATATTATATATATAGATTACACTGTGCTGCCATTATTGTTTTATTGCACGGTGCAGCATTATTGTATCATTGCATTGTGCTGCCATTACTGTATCATTGAACAGTGCAGCATTATTGTGGAATTGTGCTGTGCTTCCATTATTGTATTAATGCACAGTGTAGCGTTATTGTGTAGTTGCTCTTCTGTTGCCCTAATTGTATCATTGCACAGTGCAACATTATTGTATCATTGCACTGTGCTGACATTACTGAAACATTATCCTTTACTGCCATTACTGTGCCATTACATTGTGCTGCCATCAAAGCCATTTCATTTTCTGTGCCAAGAGGACAATCACACTGAGTGCCCTATAGTATTCGGTACATGATACACTTGTCACAACGTTCAGCTTGAATATCTAATATATCACTGCACAAATTTACTCAAGAGAGTCTCCTGTTTGTGCAGAGGGTACCAACATATCTGCTCTTAAAATGGGGTCCACTGCCTATTACATATCAATACACTTGATTACACAGGCACAGATGAGCAAAGGCTGCAGATGCACAGGAAGAGGGATGGGGGAAATTTAAGTTTTATTTCCAGAGGACAGGAGGAGGGCCCATTTGTCCCTGTGACCTATGACCATGACCATACATGGGAATTCTCTGGAACTCTTAAAATTACCTGCTCTCCCAGGACAGAGGCTGATACTCTAACTCTGTGAGTTCAGCGGTAATCCCACCCACTTTCCCACCTATTATTACCAATTCTGTCCAGATCCCTGCCCATTTCAGTGCAATCCCCTCCTTTCAACCTTCCAACTCCATCCACCTTTGACTAAGTCCTGCACATATTATGGTGCAAATTACATCATTTAGCCATTCCCTTCCCAACCCTGTTTGGTTCTCTGGGGGCCAGGGTCAAGAATATTCCCAGATACACCCCTGATTGCATAGAGAATAAAAACATACTGTTGCAAGGTAAGATAGAGCTAATAACCAAAATAAAATAAATGCAATGTGGGTATGTTACAGTGGTATTAGGAGCCGAACAGCAAAGTCACATACTTGGAGTGCAGAGATTCCATACAGTGGCATTTATATTAGTTTACATCTCTTCTGGAGATAAGGTGGTTAAGCTGTGTATCCACGTTAACTCCAACAGTTCTGGAACATCAGCAGACCCACCTCCTTACAGCGCATGTCCCCCAGCTCTACTTTTTAGCAGGTACGGTACCTTTTTGTTTTCTTGTACCTTATGAAAAAGGATGAGCATTTTGTATTTCTTTCTGCACAGAATGAAAAGGGAACTCAGCTGGGTTCATTCTGCTGGTTACAGAGACAAACTCAGGCACAATGATGATCATGGACATACACTGAAAATTCATTTACAGGACAGAAAAATATCACACCAAGTACAAGCCATCTCAATATTAACTCTGTGACCATTTCATTCACACCCCCACTGTGTGATGTATATGGCCTCTGAGAGATACATATAAAAGGAGAATGTATGATTTAGCAGTCATATGGAGACACCAGCTAGTAGTGTGGATTTTATTCATTAGTGATATATTGGAGGGTATGGCAGTACCTATTATGTGGTAGATATATTAGCTTGCAGAACTTCATAGGTTAATATGCTTTGTAACTCTATTGACACCTGCAGTGCTGAAAGCAAAGGATCTGTCATCTAACACACACTGCAAGGACACTCCAGTGTTACAAGAGTTAACATGGATCCTCCAGCTCTCAAAACAATCTCGTAACTTCAGTACTGGTAGAGTTACTATGGTTACAACCTATGTAATGATATTACCCATTGAGTATTGTCAGCTAATAGATCTGCTAGCTAATAAGCACTGTAAGGACCAGGGGCGGATTGTAGGGGAATACCAGCCCGGGCATTTTTTTTTAAAGCAGCCCAATAGCTGCACCAACATCCCTATCGATGCCCCCTTGTGGTCCCTGTGCGGCATGGGAAAGCAGGCGCCAGGATATTATGTCATATCCTGGTGCTCTGCATTAACCCATTGAGTGCCAGAGAGGTACGCAACGCATTGCAAAGCAATGCGTTCCGTACCCCTCTGGCACTCAAAGGGTTAACAAGGAACGAGAAGGCTATCACAGAGAGTGCCTGTGGCAACACAGA
This sequence comes from Rhinophrynus dorsalis, assembly GCA_037306005.1. NCBI lineage: Eukaryota > Metazoa > Chordata > Amphibia > Anura > Rhinophrynidae > Rhinophrynus > Rhinophrynus dorsalis. The sequence goes on from CM074722.1 coordinate 480,454,458, forward strand.
CCTCTCCTTCAAAATATCGTGGGACTGTGAGGTGAGATCTTCTGATCTCCCCCACCGGCCCATGATCTAGCAACCCACCGGGGGATGCCCGATCCCCCGATAGGACAATCTGCCCATGGTAAGGACTAAGGTCTGACTTCCAGAAATGCAGGCGTTAACATGGATATGCAGACTAACATTATTGACTCCTGCAGTGCTAAAAGCTAAGAAATTGTCCATCCAATGAACACTCTAAGAACGTAGGTCTCCTCTTCAAGACCTGCAGGGTTTCATATGGTCAAATATAATTATAATGACAATAATGAACAGTTGAACGGAAGAAATTATTAATATATAATATAAATTTCATGTATATTTGACAGTCAGTTCTGCTCCTGATTTAGCAATATGTTGGTTGTGTGTGTACTTGCAAATCTTTATTGCCATTTTTTAGGCTAACAGTCTGCCCCTGGACTTTTACTGGCTGGTTTCCATCCACAATCTGCAGTTTGATTGGTCCTTTCTCCTGCCTGACAGGACACAACTTTGAAAGTGTAAGAATTACAAACAGTATTGTCACACTTTCACAACTTTAATTTGGATGTGAATAGTGTATATTCACTCACTGTTCAAGTTTCATCCAAATGACTGGGTGTTCATCTTGAAAAGCAAGAATCATATTCATATTTTGTAATGGAAAGCACTTTACATGAAAATTCTTGCAGTGAACAAAGTGATTTATTTGGATCAACGTTTCGGTCTGCACTTGTGGCCTTTATCAATCTTGATAAAGGCCACAAGTGCTGGCCGAAACGTAGATCCCAATAAATCACTTTGTTCACTGCAAGAAATGTATTACAGTACAGGGTACGTGTCCCACATAGAATACACAAATATACTCTGCCTGGAAGATCCAAGGACTAGACAACACTCCAAGGGTTGAGTCAACAAAACTAGATGATTTTTATTTTGCGATTTCCATCATGAGCCAAACACTTTCGGTCCAGTGTTGCCACTGGGTACCAACAAATTTGTTAATTCTTAGCACCCTCTGCCATTGAGTTGGTCTATATGCTGCCGTAGATAGTAGCTCGCACACCTCATGGGAATGAGGGCCATTGTGTTTTTTGTGAAGCCATGCTGAGGGAATGTACCATAATCTACCCAGTTGGTCCAGTGTGGGTTGGCAGATTTTGGATTGATTTAGTCTGGTGTCTTAGCTTTTGATCTGTCCGGCTTGGGTGACCCTGCCAGGAGTATATGCTCCAGATGTATATCTATGCATTTATATATACTGAGAGGGAGGTTATAGGATGCATGTCAGTGTGGTCCCATGATTCTTTGACCACAATCCTTTACATTGTATCTCATGTACAGAGGTAATCCTGTACTGACCTAAAGTGATGATATGCTGGTATCATGGAGTGATCAGTGCATGCTAAGGGAAAGATACTCTAACTTGAGAGATGCTTCCCCAGTGAGGTCAGTCTCTCCATTTCTTATATTATTATTGGAAGCCACTTTTCTCTAGAGTGAGAGGCAATTTAGGGAATAAATTCCATAGAGTAATATATATATGTCCTTATCCCCTGATCTTCATGTGATGTCATGTAGTTCAAACACTGAAAACTAATATCTGTAGTGTAATATGAAACATGAATTGTAGATTGAAAGCTCTGATATCATTTAAATATATACATTGTTGATTGTAAACTCTGTGAAGTGATGTTAATGATCCTCATGATGAAACTACGGAGCATGCACTCTACAGAACATGATCCACTGTGTTCGGTGGAAGTTATGGGGAGAGACCCTTATTTTAAGCACTAATCCAGTTTATAGCGTAGAAAATATAATCTTATGGAGATGATGTCCTTCAGACGACTCCTTCAAGGGTCCGACAACCCTAATGAATAACCCAAGGTGATGAAGATATCATATTATGAAGTTGGTGAGGACACCTGTATCTCTCCAGTGGAAGTAACCCTGTGTATTGCAGAGGTGAGACAAACAGAGGGAGACTTACAGAGTTGGAGAAGAAGCAAAGTGGAGTTACATCGGATCAACGTGTTTCCTGCTGACAGAGCACTTATTCACGATCAAACAAACTTTTATCACTAGTAAGTGATCCACTTTGTGTGTGTGATTCTCTTTATGAGATGCTTTGTGCTTAGTGGATGGGACTGTTCACTTGTGCAGCAGCTTTTTATAAATAAGGAAAAAAAGCTTCACAATTCAAAGGTGATCTGCTAAGGAATCAAATGGAACTGGAGTTATTCTGGTGCGAACGAACTGCAACATAGTAGACAAATAAAAATGGCCATCAATGTAAATGGGGCCTTTAATCCTTGTTATGCTAAGGAGGTCTTTCTGACATTCCTGCCTTGTCCCACAGTTCACTGGTAGTCACTGACCCATACATATATATTACTTTGTATTTTATGCTAATTACGCCACACACACACACACACACACACACACACACACACACACACACACACACACACACAAACACACACACAAAGACACACACACACACACACACACACACACAGATGCATGCACACAGACACACATACATACATAAAGACACACACACACACAAACATACACATGCACACATACACACATGCACACAGATACTTCACCAACACACACATACACAAAGACAAACACACACAAACACGCACACAGACACTACACATGCACACAGGAACACACAAGCACACACACACACATGCACACAAACAAACACACATACACACAGACACACCAACACACACAAATACACACACACAAACGCACACACAAAGACACACACACACAGCTACATGCACACAGACACACATACATAAAGACACACACACATGCGCACAGATACTTCACTAACACACACATACACACAACGACAAACACACACAAACACACATATACATGCACACAGACACTACACATGCACACACACAGACACACATGCACATAAATAAACACACATACACACAGACACACCAACACACACATACACATGCACACAAATACACACACACAAATGCATGCACACATACATACACAGGAAGTCTGACACCCCATCCTTCCACTGTCTGTCATTAAATTGTTTCTCTGTCTCTCATGCAGTGCTGCAATATCTTCCCGGATCCACATAATGGTGCATGCTCTGATTGTTTCATATACAGATATAAAGCTCTGTTGCCTGTTGTAATGCTCTGATGTTTTCCTCTAATTGTGTAATTATCTGCAGGTGTCATATAACGGTGTAAAGATCTATTGGTCTCTTTAATGTTAATGGTGCATATGCACTCCATGGCCTGTCCTATGTGAGTCTAACACTGAAGTTATTTTGTTTTTCCTGGATCTTTGCACTGCATGATACACAGACAATAAAAATAAATACATTGCAGGAGGTTTTGGACACATTTTTTAATTTTGCACAATGAGCCACATTGCATAGAAATGTTCCGGGCTGCCGTTAATGCACCATTACACTGTGCAGGGCTACTGCACCATTACAATGCACTTTTATCTGGCTCCCCTGCAAAAATACAAATGGGACTCGACTTGTGTCTCTTCTCCTCTGGGACTTTTGTTATAACAGTATTGCTTTATTCATTAAATGGGGATGAGTCAGGGAGCCACTTATAATTAATGTAAGTTTAAGCCCAGTGTCCTGATCTCTACAGACCTGCAGTTGGCCATTTCTTGTACCATCCATGTCCTGACTCCCTCGGTCATCAGTTCCTCTGTCTGAGATCACAGACTCTGAAACTAAAGGTTCAGCACCATAGACAGCGCTGAATCTGGCCTTCCCTGATCCCTGTCAGAAATTGTGTAAATTGAGACACCAAGTACTCTGCACAAACATAAAAATAACATTGTCTCTGGGCATGTGCAAACCCCATCACAACAATGGCCTCCTTGACGGGGGGGGGGGGGTCATCAGGCTAATGAAATTACTTGGGAGACTCGGTAGGATAGGAAAATCTAGTCAGCAGGTTTTTATCATGGGGCTGTTGGTGGGGGCATCGATTGGACCTACTGCACCATAACAGCTGCATGTCCTATATTTGATGATTACCCTTCCTCACCATCTTGCTTAAAGGGATAGTAATACTTTGTTTTATCTTTATTTTATTTTGTAGGCATTAAAAAAATGAAGAATGATATAAGTCGTTTCTCTCAAACCTTTATGGTTTGAGAGATATTCACAAGCAAAGTTTCCCCTCCCGCCCCTTTTACCTAGTGTAAGCCATTTCTTCTCAGATGTGGAATGCAGTCCATAGACCAGACAGATAACAGCAGGGGACAATCTTCTTCCTATGAGAACAATGAAAGCCCTGCCCCCCTTGACAAGTTTTTCAGGTTTTTCCCTTATCTTAACTGAAGATTGTCCCTCTCTGCAATCTATCTGGGCACCTCCCTTCTGCTCTGGCTGAACAGTGTTACATCAGTAAAAGGGGCGGGAGGGGGATACTTTATCATTCAATTACTCTTGAACTACAACTCTGACAGAATTGAAATAACACTCTCCAAAGTCCAAATACTATGATGATTAATTAGAGCTGCTTTTATTATGAAACATTACTATCCCTTTAAAGGGACATCCCACTCCATTGTAATTGCAGATCCCAGTATATTTTTTAAACTTGAAACGCTACAGACATTTCCAAAGTGTTGTGCTGTAGACACATCTATCATCCAAGGCAGCGGTTTAACTAGTGATAGCAGAGCACCGGTGCAAAAACATTTTTGGGCCGCCTAGCACAAAAATATTACTCCAGTAGCATAATGAGAAACTATGGGGCCCACTTGAATACTGGGCCTTGTCACAACTTCACCCCCCAGAAATTGTGTTCCTGGGGTTAATAGTCTCTGAATCTCCTCTTTCCAAATGCATCTCATTTTTATTTTTAATCTCCTTTTTCTATTTTGCCTGAGACAGGTTTACATCGGCTGTTTTAAGAAATGATACGAGGCAGACGGCAAGTCATCGGAACTGTTTGCAGATAATTATTAGACATCCATATGGAGTAAGTGATTTGTATCTGTGAATAGTCTGACAATTTTATTTCCCTGGGAACTTTATATGAGGAATGCAAGGTGGGAATGATAATATTAATTCTGTGATATTTTCCAGATGAGTTGAAAAAAAATATTTCAAATGTAGTGATTTCTTTCCTCTTCCTCTCTGCAGTTTTTTTTAATAACTCTTTAACCCCTTCAGTGCCAGAGGGGTGCGCAACGCATTGCAGAGCAATGCGTTGCGCACCCCTCTGGCACTGAAGGGGTTAAGGATCAGAGGGCTGTGCAGCACACTGCAAAGCAATGGTGCATAAAGAGTTCATTTCTATGTGTTAAACTAAAGGAGCAGTAAACATTTTTTTTAAAGGGATAGCAATAGTAATTACTATCCCCCATCTTGTAGCCAGTAAAAAACTGAGTTAAATGAGGTCTGTGGCATCTCTCAAACCTTTATGGTTTGATAGATATCCGCTTTCAAAGTTCCCTCTCCCCTGACATCAGCGTTGTAGCTGACAGCAGGGGAATCTGGTCCCAGGACCGGTGGAGGCTCTGCAGCAGAGCCAAGATCGAGTTAATAAAAAATAAATACTTAACTCAAAAGGTCTTGTATGTGTGCTTGCAAACCAAGCCCAAGTAGAAGACCTTTTTAGTGAAGGATTTCTTTTTTATAAACGCGATCTTGGCTGTGCTGCAGAGCCGCTGGCTGATCCCAGGAGAGGATTCCCCTGCTGTCAGTTAGAACGCTGACATCAGGGGAAAAGGCAAAAAGCACAACTTCGAAAACAGAAAGCCCAGACCTCAATCCAATTGAGAATCTGTGGTATGACTTACAGATTGCTGTACACCAGCGGAACCCATCCAACTTGAAGGAGCTGGAGCAGTTTTGCATTGAAGAATGGACAAAATCACAGTGGCTAGATGTGCCAAGCTTATAGAGACGAACCCCAAGAGACTTACAGCTGTAATTGCTGCAAAAAGTGGCGCTACAAAGTATTGACTTTGGGGGTGTGTGAATAGTTATGCATGCTCAAGTTTTCTGTATTCTTGTCTTATTTCTTGTTTGTTTCACAATAAAAACTATTTTTCATCTTCAAAGTGGTAGGCATGTTGTGTAAATCAAATGATACAAACCCCCAAAAAATCCATTTGAATTCCAGGTTGTAATGCAACAAAATATGAAAAATGCCAAGGCACTGTGTATATATATATTAGGGTTTATCCTGATCAGTAAATCATGAGTACTACTATTACTAGGAGATGTTTAATTCAAAAGTTATTGCCGCACAGACTTACAATTTTTGGTGCAGTACCTCCATGGTCTGAAATTATAAGATGGCGCTGTTGCTACAGCTGACCATGGACTGTTATTGTGACTCTTGAATATAACATTTCTCAGCTGCAGTTGTACAAGTTCGATGCACACAAAATGAATTTTACCACATGACAGGAGGCTTCGTATTTTGCATAATCTTTCTTTACTGAATCTCCATAGCAGCACAGTAACCAATCACAGAACAGAAACAGAAAGTATAAATAGCCTGGTATATGCAGACTACTTCCTCTTTCTTGCTGCTCCAACAAGCTGCACAGGTCAGAGTTTTTGAGCCTTTTATTCCAATTGTTATTCATTGATTGTGATGTTATGATGGTTTTAATGCTATTTCTAAAACAATCCAAACTAGTTATGTTATTGTAGATGTTGATTTTTCAAACAGACCCTTCTTTAACCTAACAAATTGTTTCTGGTGTCTATTTGGGTCTAGTGTGGTTGACTGCCTTGTTCTCTAATCCACTTCACAGCCCTGTTTAGTATCCCTGCTTGCCTGCTTGTAATAGGTGGCTGGGTTGCAGTTTTTTATTCTTTGCGTTCCCCTAACTGTCCTTGTGGCCATTGTGGGGCGTTTATTTTGGGGATGTGTTGGGTTGGGGTTCGTGGCAGTCACCGCTTCTTTTGGTGGGTTTTTATACTTGTCCGCTTCCTACTTTTGTTACCGGTAGCTTAGTGGACTGGTTCCTGTGTGTATTCGCTGCGTTCACCTCTCTTCCACAGCCATTGTTTCTAGCTTGTCGGCGGCGGTCCGCGGACCGGGCTGGTTCTTGCGGCGGCCATCTTGAATCTCATATCGCGAGATTCTTGGCGGCCGTCTTTAGTGTGGGCTCCGCTCTGCGGCTGGGTTGTTCCAGCTTCGGAGCGGCGTCCTCTGCTGCTAGGCTTTTGTTTTTCATTGTTTCTAACCCACACATGCTTTAGTTATGGCTGTGCTTCTTTATAAGTCCTTAAAGGAACGGTACAATAAAATGTTTCAGCCATTGCACAACCACATTTAAAACGATATACTTAAGTGACTGTGTTACCTGGGTGAGCCCCAAGGTACTGCTGGGGTGAGCCCCCTGTATGTGGGTATTTTAAGTGGGGGAGTCCACTTACCTTTAGGTGTGCCTCATTGACTTGGGGACTCACTGAACCAGTTTCTGGCATTACGGTACACTGGAGGATTTTACAGGCTACAGCAGCCTGTTTCATATTTGTGGGTGAGCCCCACTGTTATTAGGGGTGAGCCCCCTCTTCCATGCATGTTTGATTCTTCCTGACAAACTATTAAAAATAATACAAAAAAAAAAAAAAAAAAAAAAAAAACACCACAGGGGTGAGCCCCCTTTTTTCCCTGAAGGGAATGCCTCGCCATTCCACAAGGCTGGGGAGGATTGTCTCCCTTTAATCTGGGTGAGCCCCAGTCGGTACCTTCTAGGGACTCACCTTTTTGTCTGTCATTCAGGTTTTCCCCTGCCCTTACGTTGGGTTTTTTATCCTTTGTTTCCAGATTGGTTCACAGTTTGGCTATTCCGCCAATATGAGTACTCCTTCTGCTGACTTGCACGCCCTTATTGATGCTGCCGTTGCTGCGTCCGTGGAAAAGGTGCTGTCCAGAGTCCTTGCTCCTGAATCCTCTTCGACTTTCCCTGCAGGGGATGTCGGCCCTTTCTCTTCCAATGTATCTTCAGAGGATCGGACGGGGAACCGGGATGGCAAGGGGAAGACCCCGTTGAAGCGACCCAGACGTGATGATTCTTCCGCCCCGTCCTCCACTCTCCTCATTCTTCAGTTGATGACGCCTACTCTCCTAGACCTTTGGCGGTCGTGGATGAATGGTGTGCTGCCTCGGGTTCGGAGGATGAGCTGTGGGATCCGGCTCCTGGTTCTTCTTCATCTGGTTTCGTCAAGGAGACGGTGGTGGATGCTCCTACGGTTGCCCCGCAGGATAGTTCCTTTCCAGAAGAAGACCGTTTTCTGGATGCACAGGGAGTGCCACTGTTTGATCCCCGTTCCATTCGCCATCCAAGATCTTCAGAGTGGTGCCTGCCTGATCATTTGGCCCGCTTCGTCCATTTCTGGCTTCGGCAATCCATGGACCGAGAAGTGAGGGGTCGCCTTCGCGCCGAATGCCCACGGCCAGTCCTTCCTGACAAAGTCGCGGCCACTCCTGATTTTGATCCCACGGTCCTTACGTTTCTGACTCGTTCTGGCCGGGATCCACGGAAGGGCATAGAGAAAGGTCTCAAGGCATCTCAGGATAAATTGCTGGACATTCTTGGCCCTCTGGCTAAGATTTTGTTCTTTGCTGACCAGGCTCTGGAACACGGCGACTCATTGGATGCTAATGCAATTAGAGAATGGGCTCAACGATCAATCTGTCTTTTGGGAAATGCTAATGCAGCCATTTCAGCGGCGAGAAGGAAGGCGGTCCTGCTGAGGATCGACCCCAATTTGGCAGAGTTGGGTTCGAAAGAATTGGGGCCTTCAGCCAACGGATTGCTTTTTGGTGATCAATTCATTGCGGAGCTTAAAAGGCATGTGAATTTATTCACCACCCTCAACAAGGCGCAGTCTTCCATGCGGCAGGTATTCCGCCCTACATCTTCCAGGGGTGTTTTTGGAAGGGCTGGTCGGCAGCGGGGCCGTGCCACCAGCAGGTTCTGGACCTCCGGCCCCCGCTTCACACCATCCTCACCAGGATTCTTCCCTTCAACTTCCTACCGGGCCACGACTTTCTCCAGAGGGGCGGACAGAGCGAGAGCTCACAGAGGCAGAGGCCGGGCCAAGTTTCCAGCAGGTAAGCGTTCCGATTTCTCACCCTGTTCAAATGTCCCCTATGCAGTTTACCGCAGGAAAAATCTCTTCTCATTTGCAGGCTTGGCGAGAAATTTCCTCGGACGCTTGGGTTCTGCAGTGCGTTCTTGGCTATGTCATCGAGTTCCAGTATCCTCCGGTGCAGATGAACCCGCCTCCCGCTTCTCTCTGTTCTACACAGGATCAGGAATTGATAGACAAAGAGATCGCCTCGCTTTTTTCCAAAGGCGCAGTTCAGTTCGCTCCAGACGAGACAGGGTTTTTCAGCAACATTTTTCTTGTTCGCAAAAAGACAGGGGATTTTCGTCCGGTCATCAATCTGAGACGGCTCAACGCTTTTGTCGTTTACCGGCATTTCAAGATGGAAGGGATCCATCTTTTGCGCGATCTTTTGATCCAGGGAGACTGGTTTGCTCGTCTGGATCTGAAAGATGCGTACCTTTCTGTTCCGATCCACCCGAGCTGTCGTCCTTTCCTTCGCTTTCGCTGGCAAGGGCGTCCGTGCCAGTTCACATGCCTCCCTTTCGGTCTCAGCTCAGCACCATGGTGCTTCACAAAGCTACTGAAGCCGGTGGTGGCTCGTTTGAGGGCTTTGGCGTTCGCTGTCTCATTTACCTCGACGATCTTTTGATCTTCTGCAACGATGCTGTCAGACTTCAATCTCAGATGCGCTTTGTGGTGCATTTTCTGGAGTCCTTAGGGTTTGTCATCAACGTGGAGAAATCGGCGTTGGAACCTTCTCAGGTTGTACAGTTTCTAGGCTTCGAAATAGATTCTGTTCGTTGCCTTCTTCGTCTGCCGGTGTCAAAGGTGGCGGCAATCCGGAAGGAAATTCGCCGCGTTCTGCGCATGCCTCTAGTTCCATTGCGTTTGCTGGCTCGTATAGTCGGTCTCCTTTCTTCCTCAATTCAGGCAATCTTTCCGGGTCCGGTTCATTATCGGGCAATGCAACGCTTGAAGGCTCATCATCTGCGTTTGGGCAGGCCCTACGATCATTCAGTGGAACTGTCTCCGGAGGTTCGTGCAGAACTTCGTTGGTGGCTCCTTCATATGCAGGCCTGGAACGGCCGTGCAGTTTTTGGTCCTTCTCCCGACTTTGTCGTGGAATCGGACGCCAGTCTTTGGGGTTGGGGCGCCCATTGTGCAGATCTGGCCACGGGAGGTCCTTGGTCAGTGGCGGAAGAAGGTCTTCATATCAATTGCTTGGAATTGATAGCGGGGTCCTTTGCGGTTCGCAGTTTCGCCAAAGACGCCGAGGGCTGTTGCATTCTCCTATGCATGGACAATTTCTCTGCAGTGCAATATATAAACAAGCTAGGAGGCGCCAGGTCGCGAGTCCTGACGGAGGCAACAAAAGACCTTTACAAGTTTTGCTTCAGCCACAACATTTCTCTGCGGGCAGAGTATCTTCCGGGGATTTCCAACTTCACGGCGGACTGGTTCTCCCGACATTGGAGAGACACGAGCGATTGGAAACTAGAGGTATCACTGTTTCATCGTCTGTGTCTCCTCAGGGGTCCGTTACGCTTGGATCTGTTTGTTTCCAGAACCAATCGTCAACTCCCGACATACTTCAGTTGGCTGCCGGATCCAGACTCCAGGGCAGTGGATGCGTTCCTTCAGCGGTGGCTGACCCAGGGGGCGTATGCGTTTCCCCCGTTTGCGATGCTGGCGAGAGTCTTACACCAGGTTCGAGTTCAGCAGGTAAGCATTCTTTTGATTACGCCGTTGTGGCCGAGTCAACCTTGGTACCCGGACCTGCTGGGGTTATCGTTTCAGGATCCGCTTCTTCTTCCTTTGCATCCTCTTCTCCTCTCGGATCCTCAAGGGATTCCCCATCCTCTCGTCCTTCAGGAGCGGCTACATCTGGTGGCCTGGGCGATTTCAGGGGTGCTTGGGCAGTCGATGGATTATCGCAGGAGGCTAGGAAACTCTTGTGGGATTCCTGGGCCCCTGGTACAAGACGGTCTTATATGTCCGCCTGGAATGCCTGGTCTGGCTGGTGTTTGGAGAGGGGTTGCGATCCCTTTACGGCACCTGTGACGGCCATCCTGAATTACTTATCTTTTCGTTTTTCTTCAGGACAGTCGTTTCGTTCGATCAATGTTATGCGTTCAGCTATTTCTGCTGCCCATGTCCCAGTTGCGGGTGTTCCAGTGGGACGCGATCCCCTCGTTTGTAGGCTTTTACGGGGGATCAAGTTAGCTAGACCTCCGGGGCCTAGGTATTCTAGTTTTTGGGACGTGGACGTGGTTCTGCGTTTCCTGCGTAATTGGCCTTCTAATGATTGTCTGTCCCTTAGACAGATATCTGCGAAACTTACCATTCTTCTTTGTTTAGTTTCTTTTCGCAGAGTTTCAGATGTCCGGGCTTTTGATGTGGACGGTTTTTCCGTGCTTCCTGAGGGGGTGTCTTTCTCTATTGCTCGTCGTACTAAGTCTGATTCTGTTTCGGTGTTTTATCCTTTTTTCCGGGAGGTTCCTCAGCTTTGTGTGGTGGAAGTCTTACTTCGTTATGTACGTATGACGTCTTCGTTACGTTCTTCTCCGTCAGGACAACTTCTCATCTCTTATGTTAGGCCTCATAAACCTGTCTCCACTACAACTTTGGCTCGGTGGATTCGTTGGGTCTTATCCTTGGCGGGGGTTGACTCTAGTTTTGGTGCTCATTCGGTCAGAGGGGCTGCCGCGTCTGGTGCAGCATTAGCTGGGGCTTCTCTTGTGGACATTTTACGTTCCGCAGATTGGTCTAGGGAACACACTTTTCGTCTATTTTATTTTCGGCCTCCGGCGCATGCGTCACAAGTGTTGGTGTCTTAGCGTTAAAATTGCAAAATACGAAGCCTCCTGTCATGTGGTAAAATTGTAGATTATGTTAGCGTTAGTGTACTCATAATCTTAATTTTAGTAATGACTAGTGTTGAGCGAGCATGCTCGGCCGATGCTCGGATCGGCTCGAGCATCGCTCTGCTCGGCACATGGCGGTACTCGTACGAGTACCGCATGTGCTCGCCCGCCATGTTCGGGTCTCCTCCCCGCACGTTTTGCGGCTGCTGCGCAGCCAATAAACGTGCAGGGAGGCTCTGACATCGGTGTAATGCCAGCAGCCATGTTGGCTGCTGGCATTACACTGATTGGCTGGCCAGAACCCGTGGTCAGGTGCTGTATAGCACCTGACCATCGAGTTCGGCTCAGTCTGAGCCAGGGAGAGCTGAGGATAGGAAGGGAAAGGCAGTGTAGGGAGGAAAAAAACAAAAATTGTGAAAAAAAAAAAACCAAAAGTCCTTTTTAGGACTACTGTGTGTGGGGGCAGCAGGTTATTTGGTGTGGGGGGAAAAAAACAAAAAAAAAAAAAAAAAAATATATATATTCTGTTTAGTGTGCAAAGTTGCAGATTAGAGCACATTCTGTTTAGTGTGCACAGTTGCAGATTAGAGCACATTCTGTTTAGTGTGCAAAGTTGCAGATTAGAGCACATTCTGTTTAGTGTGCAAAGTTGCAGATTAGAGCACATTCTGTTTAGTGTGCAAAGTTGCAGATTAGAGCACATTCTGTTAAGTCTTCAAACTAAAATATCAAAGTCACGTATTCCATTCAGTGTGCGTCGCCGCAGTTTAGCAGCACATTCTGAGTACTGTGCAGAGTTGCAGAATAGGAAGAAATACTGTTAAGTCTTCAAACTAAAATATCAAAGTCACATATTCCATTCAGTGTGCTTCGCCGCAGTTTAGCAGCACATTCTGTGTACTGTGCAGAGTTGCAGAATAGGAAGAAATACTGTTAAGTCTTCAAACTCAAATATCAAAGTCACATATTCCATTCAGTGTGCTTCGCCGCAGTTTAGCAGCACATTCTGTGTACTGTGCAGAGTTGCAGAATAGGAAGAAATACTGTTAAGTCTTCAAACTAAAATATCAAAGTCACATATTCCATTCAGTGTGCTTCGCCGCAGTGTAGCAGCACATTCTGTGTACTGTGCAGAGTTGCAGAATAGGAAGAAATACTGTTAAGTCTTCAAACTAAAATATCAAAGTCACATATTCCATTCAGTGTGCTTCGCCGCAGTGTAGCAGCACATTCTGTGTACTGTGCAGAGTTGCAGAATAGGAAGAAATACTGTTAAGTCTTCAAACTAAAATATCAAAGTCACATATTCCATTCAGTGTGCTTCGCCGCAGTGTAGCAGCACATTCTGTGTACTGTGCAGAGTTGCAGAATAGGAAGAAATACTGTTAAGTCTTCAAACTAAAATATCAAAGTCACATATTCCATTCAGTGTGCTTCGCCGCAGTGTAGCAGCACATTCTGTGTACTGTGCAGAGTTGCAGAATAGGAAGAAATACTGTTAAGTCTTCAAACTAAAATATCAAAGTCACATATTCCATTCAGTGTCTTTCACCGCCGTTTAACAGCCTATTCTGTGTACTCTGCAGAGTTGCAGAATTATAAGAAATACTGTTAAGTTTTCAAACTCAAATATTAAAGTCACATATTCCATTCAGTGTCTTTCACCGCCGTTTAACAGCCTATTCTGTGTACTCTGTACAGTTGCAGAATTATAAGAAATACTGTTAAGTTTTCAAACTCAAATATTAAAGTCACATATTCCATTCAGTGTCTTTCACCGCCGTTTAACAGCCTATTCTGTGTACTCTGTACAGTTCCAGAATTATAAGAAATACTGTTAAGTTTTCAAACTCAAATATTAAAGTCACATATTCCATTCAGTGTCTTTCACCGCCGTTTAACAGCCTATTCTGTGTACTCTGTACAGTTCCAGAATTATAAGAAATACTGTTAATTTTTCAAACTCAAATATTAAAGTCACATATTCCATTCAGTGTCTTTCACCGCCGTTTAACAGCCTATTCTGTGTACTCTGTACAGTTCCAGAATTATAAGAAATACTGTTAAGTTTTCAAACTCAAATATTAAAGTCACATATTCCATTCAGTGTGTTTCAACGCCGTTTAACAGCCTATTCTGTGTACTCTGCAGAGTTGCAGAATTATAAGAAATACTGTTAAGTTTTCAAACTCAAATATTAAAGTCACATATTCCATTCAGTGTCTTTCACCGCCGTTTAACAGCCTATTCTGTGTACTCTGTACAGTTCCAGAATTATAAGAAATACTGTTAATTTTTCAAACTCAAATATTAAAGTCACATATTCCATTCAGTGTCTTTCACCGCCGTTTAACAGCCTATTCTGTGTACTCTGTACAGTTCCAGAATTATAAGAAATACTGTTAAGTTTTCAAACTCAAATATTAAAGTCACATATTCCATTCAGTGTCTTTCACCGCCGTTTAACAGCCTATTCTGTGTACTCTGTACAGTTCCAGAATTATAAGAAATACTGTTAAGTTTTCAAACTCAAATATTAAAGTCACATATTCCATTCAGTGTGTTTCAACGCCGTTTAACAGCCTATTCTGTGTACTCTGCAGAGTTGCAGAATTATAAGAAATACTGTTAAGTTTTCAAACTCAAATATTAAAGTCACATATTCCATTCAGTGTCTTTCACCGCCGTTTAACAGCCTATTCTGTGTACTCTGTACAGTTCCAGAATTATAAGAAATACTGTTAAGTTTTCAAACTCAAATATTAAAGTCACATATTCCATTCAGTGTCTTTCACCGCCGTTTAACAGCCTATTCTGTGTACTCTGTACAGTTCCAGAATTATAAGAAATACTGTTAAGTTTTCAAACTCAAATATTAAAGTCACATATTCCATTCAGTGTGTTTCAACGCCGTTTAACAGCCTATTCTGTGTACTCTGCAGAGTTGCAGAATTATAAGAAATACTGTTAAGTTTTCAAACTCAAATATTAAAGTCACATATTCCATTCAGTGTCTTTCACCGCCGTTTAACAGCCTATTCTGTGTACTCTGTACAGTTCCAGAATTATAAGAAATACTGTTAAGTTTTCAAACTCAAATATTAAAGTCACATATTCCATTCAGTGTGTTTCAACGCCGTTTAACAGCCTATTCTGTGTACTCTGCAGAGTTGCAGAATAGTAAGAAATACTGTTAAGTTTTCAAACTCAAATATGAAAGTCACATATTCCATTCAGTGTCTTTCACCGCCGTTTAACAGCCTATTCTGTGTACTCTGTACAGTTCCAGAATTATAAGAAATACTGTTAAGTTTTCAAACTCAAATATTAAAGTCACATATTCCATTCAGTGTGTTTCAACACCGTTTAACAGCCTATTCTGTGTACTCTGCAGAGTTGCAGAATAGTAAGAAATACTGTTAAGTTTTCAAACTCAAATATTAAAGTCACATATTCCATTCAGTGTGTGTCACCGCAGTTTAGCAGCCTATTCTGTGTACTCTGCAGAGTTGCAGAATAGTAAGAAATACTGTTAATTTTTCAAACTCAAATATTAAAGTCACTTATTCCATTCAGTGTGTGTCACCGCAGTTTAGCAGCCTATTCTGTGTACTCTGCAGAGTTGCAGAATAGTAAGAAATACTGTTAAGTTTTCAAACTCATATATATTAAAGTCATATATATCGTGTAAGATGAAGAAGGCGGGTAAAAAGGGACGGGGAAGTGGACGTGATCCTGAAAGTTCAGGGCGCGGGTCAGGACGCGGAGAAACTGTGCCTGGTGCCAGAGCACAAGAAAGAAAGACATCCACCATACCTAGCTTCATGTCTGATTTCACAGGGCGTCGCAGGACATCACTCTCGAGGTCCGACCAGTGCGAACAGGTGGTCGGTTGGATGACAGCTGATACTGCTTCCAGTCGGTTAAGCACCACCCTGTCTTCCACCAAGTCCACTCTCAGTAGCCAAGAGTCTGGTCAACATAATCCTCACTCTGATCATCCTTCCTCCCACCATACACGGTCTGGTCAAAGAAGTGATCCCACACTGGGATATAGTGATGAGCTCGTCTCATCACCAATCCTTCATTTGACCCTCTCTCCAAGCACGCTTGCAGAGGAACATGACATCTTGTGCCCTGATTCACAACCTCTAGAGGCTACCCAATCACAAGAAGATGACAGATGTGAACGGCATTTAAGGTCAAAGGAAGTAGTGGATGATGATGATGATGATGAGACACAGTTGCCATTAAATCAACCACTATTTCCGTCTCAAGACCTTGTTGAGGAGAATGTTATACAGTTGTCAATGACTGAGTATGTGGTGGGATCAAGACTTGAGGAGGATGATCAGAGTGAGGAAGTGGAGGAGGACTTGGTGGACGATGAGGTGACTGACCCCACCTGGGAAGGTGTAGAGCCGAGCGATGACAGCAGTCCTGAGGGTGAGCCATCTGCAGCACCGCAACAGGCTGGAAGAGGCAGTGGTGTGGCTACAGAAAGAAGGCGGACCGCACCAAACCGGCCCGCAAATGTTCCACGGAGCACCCCCTTGCGTAAATCTACCTTGCCAAGGGGTAGGTGTTCCGCGGTATGGCGTTTTTTTAAGGAAAGTGCGGACGACAAAAGAATTGTAGTTTGCAACCTGTGCCACACCAGAATGAGCCGAGGCATGAACACTAGAAACCTCACCACCACCAGCATGATCCGACACATGGCATCCAAGCACCGTAGTAAGTGGGAGGAACGCCTGGATCGCCCATCTGTGTCTGCAGGCCACACCACTGCCTCCTCTTCCCCTGTTTTCGGTGCCGGCCAATCGCCTGTCGAAGGCGCAGGCCCGCATACCTCCCGCCCTGCACCTGTACCATCTGAAGCACCATCAGCGACCACATCCACTTCCCTGTCCCAGCACAGCGTCCAAATGTCGTTACCCCAGGCATTTGAGCGCAAGAGAAAGTACCCAGCCACCCACCCACAGGCCATAGCACTAACCTCACACCTTTCAAAATTACTGGCCATCGAAATGCTGCCATTTAGGCTTGTGGACACTGAGTCCTTCCGCAGCCTGATGGCAGCAGCTGTCCCTCGGTACGCGGTCCCCAGCCGCCACTACTTTTCCCGGTGTGCCATCCCCGCATTACACCACCATGTGTCCCGTAACATCACCCGTGCCCTGACCAACGCAGTTACTGGGAAGGTCCACTTAACGACTGACACATGGACAAGTGCTTGTGGCCAGGGACGCTACATTTCCCTGACGGCACACTGGGTGAATGTCGTGGAGGCTGGGAGCGACTCGGACCCTGGGATGGCACGGGTGCTACCCACGCCGAGGATTGCGGGCCCTACCTCCATCAGGGTTTCCACCAGCACCTACGTTATTGGCTCCTCCTCCTCCGTTTCCACCTCCGAATTCTCTACACACACCGCCACTCCCCCATCAGCCAGTAGCTGGAAGCAGTGTAGCACTGCAGTGGGGAAGCGTCAACAGGCCGTGCTGAAGCTGATCTGCCTTGGGGACAAACAGCACACGGCCTCAGAGCTGTTGCAGGGGATTAGTCACCAGACCGAGCAGTGGCTCTCGCCACTCAACCTGCAACCAGGCATGGTTGTGTGTGATAATGGGCGTAACTTGGTGGCGGCTTTGGAGCTCGGCAAGCTCACACACGTACCATGCCTAGCGCATGTATTTAATTTAGTGGTGCAGCGATTTCTAAAAACCTACCCCAATGTGCATGATCTCTTGACCAAGGTGCGCCGCGTGTGTGCACATTTCCGTAAGTCATCTACAGCTTCGGCCGGCCTGTTGAAGCTGCAGCAGCGCTTACAATTGCCAGCTCACCGGCTGCTGTGTGACGTGAGCACGCGCTGGAACTCCACCTTCCACATGTTGGCCCGGCTTTGTGAGCAGCAGAGGGCAGTAGTGGAGTACCAGCTGTTACACGGTCGTCGCCTCTCCGTTCAACTTCCTGTAATCAGAAGTGAGGAGTGGGAATGGATGTCAGACCTCTGCGAGGTTTTACGCAATTTTGAGGAATCGACACAGATGGTGAGCGGCGATAACGCTATTATCAGTGTAACCATCCCACTTCTGTGTCTACTGAAACGCTCGCTGCTCACAATTAAAACCAACGCTTTGCATGTGGAAGAGGTGGAAATGGGGGAGGAAGAGCTTACACAAGGTGATAGCCAGAGCACCCTCACTTCGTCTTCTCAGCGACAATTGGAGGAGGCGGAGGAGGAGGAGGAGGAGGAGGAAGACACGGTTGCCTCCGCTACAGAGGGTAGCCATGGAACTTTAGTTCCATCTCTTCAGCGTGGGTGGGCAGAAGAGGAGGAAGAGGATGAGGAGATTGAGAGTCATCCTCCTGGTGAGGACAGCGAAATCTTGCCTGTTGGTACTCTGGCACACATGGCTGACTTTATGTTAGGCTGCCTTTCCCGTGACCCACGCGTTACACGCATTTTAGACAACACGGATTACTGGGTGTTCACCCTTCTGGACCCCCGCTACAAAGAGAATTTCTCATCTCTCATTCCTCCGGTGGAGAGGACAAGCAAAATGGTGCAATACCAGAAGGTTCTTGTTGAAAAATTGCTCCAAAATTTTCCATCTGACAACGCTGGCGGCAGAGTACGTGCTACCTTGGCCAACCGAGAAGGGGAGAAAAGGGGAGCACACAGCAGTTCCGACAAAGGCAGGGCAACACTCTCCAAGGCGTGGGACACCTTCATGACACCCCGCCAGCACCCTCACCCTGATGCGCAGCCTAGTGTCACAAGGAGGGAAAAGTTTTGGAAGATGGTGAAGGAGTACGTAGCAGACCGTGTCAGCGTCCTCAATGATCCCTCTGTGCCTTACAACTACTGGGTGTCCAAGCTGGACACGTGGTATGAACTGGCACTCTACGCCTTGGAGGTGCTGGCCTGCCCTGCCGCCAGCGTTCTGTCTGAGCGGGTATTTAGTGCTGCTGGTGGCATCATAACAGATAAGCGTATCCGCCTTTCCACCGACAATGCTGATAGGTTGACACTTATAAAAATGAACAAGGCCTGGATTTCCCCTGACTTCTCCACTCCACTGGAGGAAAGCCCCGGGGGAACATAAACTCACTTTATATATGTTATTTACAATGATGGGAATACTCTGTATTCCCATTCACCCCTTCCACCCCAAAAACGGGTATATGGTTGACTCTTAATGTTCTCCTCCTCCTCCTCCTCTTCCATATGCCCTGGGATATAATTTTTATATAGGGCCAGCTCACCAGCGTGCCCTGGGATATAATTTTTATATAGGGCCAGCTCACCAGCGGGCCCTGTGATATAATTTTTATATAGGGCCAGCTCACCAGCGGGCCCTGTTTGCCAATTTTTATATAGGTCAGCTCACCAGCGGGCCTTCTCATATAATGTTTTATTGGGTCAGCTCTCTAGCGGGCCCTCTCATATAATGTTTTATAGCGTCAGCTCACTAGCGGGCCTTCGCATATAATGTTTAGGATGGTCAGCTCTGCAGCAGACCCTCACCCATAATGTTTTAGATGGTCAGCTCAGCGCACGTTTCCCTCTTAATCATGGCCTCAGTTCTGAAAATCAAGGAAATTTTTGGGAGAATTTGCCTCTGCGCACGTTTCCCTCTTAATCATGGCCTCAGTTCTGAAAATCAAGGAAATTTTTGGGAGAATTTGCCTCTGCGCACGTTTCCCTCTTAATCATGGCCTCAGTTCTGAAAATCAAGGAAATTTTTGGGATAATTTGCCTCTGCGCACGTTTCCCTCTTAATCATGGCCTCACTTCAGAAAATCGATGAAATTTTTGGGAGAATTTGCAGATGATATACAAGTAAATATACAGCAAATACTGTTTGGTAACAATTTTTCGCCTAAAGTCGTTTTTATTTTCCTTTTTGTGTGTTTTACGGTCAGTCTGTAAAAATGGCGTACTACGGGCGAAAGATCGTTCCCAGCAGCGATGTTGGAGTCCAAGGTGCATCCAGACATCCTCCCTATGCTGTCCCTGAACCATTTCTGTAGTGTTTCCATCTTTTTCTGCCCTTTTCCTATGGACCAGGCACCCTCCCCTCATCAGAGCAGGGGGTGCCTGGTGTAATGCTCGAGTCCTCCCATTGACTTCAATGGGGCTCGGGTGCTCGGCCGAGCACTCGAGCCTCAGGGGGTGCTCGGTCAGAGCACCCGAACATCCGAGCATTGGGGTGCTCGCTCATCACTAGTAATGACAGGAGGCGAGTATTTTCCCTCCCAGCCCTTCCCCATTTTTCCTTATTTGTGCTTAAGCGGTGAGTATTGATGGGTTTCTCAGGGAGTTTGGTTAGTTCAATGATGTTCAATGTTTGGATTGCCTTTTGATGCTAACTATGATATTAAATTGTTTACTCTTGTGTTGATATACATTTTCCTTGATGCAAATGCTGTTTTAATTTTGGACACTGTGTTCTTTTGTTCAGTGATCTTTCACAAGTATCTCCTTCTTTTTCAGTGTGATCTGTTTCCGGTGACGGACGGAAATTCTGGGGGTTAGAGGATCGTCTGCAGGAGTTTTGTTGTTCGTTTTTGTTTTCCATATGTCAGCTTGTTGTTTATGCTGCGAAAGAGGAAGTAGTCTGCATATACCAGGCTATTTATACTTTCTGTTTCTGTTCTGTGATTGGTTACTGTGCTGCTATGGAGATTCAGTAAAGAAAGATTATGCAAAATACTCGCCTCCTGTCATTACTAAAATTAAGATTATGAGTACACTAACGCTAACATAATCTACAATTATATGTACTTTCTATTTTACACAATAGTATCACTTTAAAAACCTTTTTCAGTTCCACAGAGAGATCTTGAAGCATTTCAATGCACTGGGTTGAATACCTCTCTGGCACACAGAGGATTCAGGGGTGCAATTCTGCAGCTGTACAGTACTGGATAAATGATAATTCCCTGTTTATTTAATGGGTCTATAATAGTGTTGAGCGAGCATGCTCGGCCGATGCTCGGATCGGCTCGAGCATCGCTCTGCTCGGCACATGGCGGTACTCGTACGAGTACCGCCATGTGCTCGCCCGCCATGTTCGGGTGGCAGGGATCTGTGCCGGAGGAGGCACAGATCTTGCAGACGCTCCACTGGACCACCAGGGACTGGAGGTAGGGGGCATTGCGGAGATGAAGGGGGCATTGCGGAGATGAAGGGGGACATTGTGGAGATGAAGGGGGACATTGCGGAGATGAAGGGGGACATTGTGGAAGGGGGGCATTGCGGAGATGAAGGGGGCATTGCGGAGATGAAGGGGGCATTGCGGAGATGAAGGGGGACATTGTGGAGATGAAGGGGGACATTGTGGAAGGGGGGCATTGTGGAGATGAAGGGGGCATTGCGGAGATGAAGGGGGCATTGCGGAGATGAAGGGGGACATTGTGGAAGGGGGGCATTGCGGAGATGAAGGGGGCATTGCGGAGATGAAGGGGGACATTGCGGAGATGAAGGGGGACATTGTGGAAGGGGGACATTGTGGAAGGGGGGCATTGCGGAGATGAAGGGGGCATTGCGGAGATGAAGGGGGACATTGCGGAAGGGGGACATTGTGGAAGGGGGACATTGTGGAAGAGGGGCATTGTGGAGATGAAGGGGGGCATTGACCAGGCACCCTCCCCTTATCAGAGCAGGGGGTGCCTGGTGTAATGCTCGAGTCCTCCCATTTAATGCAATGGGGTTCGGGTGCTCGGCCGAGCACTCGAGCCTCAGGGGGTGCTCTGTCAGAGCACCCGAACACCCGAGCATCGGGGTGCTCGCTCAACACTAGTCTATAACCTTTTGAATCAATGCTTTGCAATGCTTCAAGATCTCTCGAGCATTCAAGGGGTTCAGAAAATCTACATTTAGTTCAATGGAAATTTACTGCTTTTTCATTTCGTACCTATGGTACATTTGTCATTCTCCACAACCGCACCTCTTTTACCTGACATATAAATACCATGAATTCCTGTGCATCCATTTCTTTATGTGCTCTGTTGGATTTATGTATTGACTTTTTGTTACCAACACTCTATTTATGAAGCTTCAAAGCCAGACAGAGAAGAGCGCTGTCCAGCACAGTGTGACATCCTATCTACAAGGTAAAGACAGCTCACGGACGATTTACGGCTGTGCACACATGCCGTTCCTTTGTGGTGGGAGCAGACTGCTCTTCACAATCTTTTCCATGGAGCTAGTCAGCAGTGATTCATATTTCCCAAGATTTCAAATAGCTGAAGATGGGCACATTTGTTTTCGGTGGTGTTACTGTTTCACAATGTGTTAGGAGAGCTCTATAACAAGTGGTTAAAAACCCCATTTAAACCAGTAAAATTTGTTATCTGTCCCTTTTAGAGTAGTCAGTTTGCACTAGAATTGTTACACTTTTTTCTGTGCATTTGGTGCAGTGTGTAGAGATTGACTCATCAGTGATAACTAACAACAGAATCAGTCACTCCTCTAACCCCACCTCACACATGGACACGGATACACACACACACACACACGCACACACACACACACACACACACAAATATGATATGTATGCACACACACAAAGACAAACACGTCCATGCACACTCAAACACACACAAATATATATACACACATGCAAGCATAGACACATACTATATATATAATATATATACAATCACACACATGCAGTACTTAAAGGGACAATAATGTTTCACAAAAACAGCAGCTCCAATTAATTTTCATAGTATTTGGGCCATGGAGAATGTTATTTCAATACTGTCAGAGTTGAAGTTCAAGAGTAATTGAATGATAAAGTATCCACCTGCCTGCCCTTTTACGTAGTGTAAGCCGCCTCCCCTCAGATGTGGAATCTGGTGAGGGCAGCATGGTGGCTCAGTGGTTAGCACTGTTGCCTTGCAGCGCTGGGGTCCTGGGTTCAAATCCCACCAAGGACAACATCTGCAATAAGTTTGTATATTCTCACCGTGTTTGCATGGGTTTCCTCCCACACTCTAAAAATATACTGATAAGTGAATTTAGATTGTGAGCCCCAATGGGGACAGGAACCAATATGAGTGTAAAGCTCTGCGTAATCTGTGTGCGCTATATAAAAATAAAGAATTATTATTATAAGGAAAACCCTGCCCCCCTTGACAGGTTTTTCCATTATGATAATTGAAGATTGTCCCTCTCTGTGATCCGTCTGGACAGTCTTGCTGTTCTGAAGAGAGCAGTGTTACATCAGTAAAAGGAGCGGGAGGAGGATACTTTACCATTCAATTACTCTTGAACTACAACTCTGACAGTATTGAAATAACACTCTCCATGGTCCAAATACTATGAAGATTAATTGGAGCTGCTTTTATTTTGAAACATTACTATCCCTTTAATGCTTAGATTGCAATGGTTCCCATGTATTAATGCATGAGAGATTTTGCATGTGTCCTCTTTTTAAAGGGATGGTCTGACAACTCTAACACACACACACACACACACATAGTTCTACACAGATAACTCCTCCTGTGGCCTATTTCATCATTCACAACCACATCTGCAATTCGAGTTCTACAGGATAATGGCAGGAAATCTCCAATTTAAAGTAATGATACATTATTAATTAGCATATTATTATTATTATACACATCTACACTAAAATAGATAATCTCCCCCCAGGCACAATTATCAGTTAATGGCTTGAGAGGAAAAGAGGTCATAATCTTCTTTTTATGTGACAATTAAACACATTTGTGTCAATTACAGCAAAGTCAAACATGGGTCAAAATTAAAATTGCAAAATTTGAGTTTGTACATAAATGTAAAAATAACCTTGGCTAAGGTGAGATCCTTAGTTTTACCCTTTTTTTGTATTTAAAACCCAAGGGGGTAAGAGATGATATTATGTAACCCTTTTAACCCTTTGAGTGCCAGAGGGGCACAGAATGCATTGCTTTGCTATGCATTCTGTAACCCCTCTGGCAGTCAAAGGGTTAACCCTGCTGAACAACCTGTTGCACTCTACACTGGTTGTTAAAGGGTTAATTCACAAGTTTATTCACACATACGATATGATCCAAAATAGCTTCCAGCTCCTTCACAAAGCATTTAACGATCTTTAGCATTGAATACCTTAACCCGTTGAGTGTTAGAGAGATATCTAATGCATTGCAATAGACTACAAGCAGGGGAGTCCTGGCCTGCGTGGCAGGGGGGCAATTGCCCCCTGGACTGGTCATGTGTCTGGGGCAGTGGGCCACTATCTCATTCAGTCTACAATATAAATGGAGCTGCACTAGTGATACCACAGCGCTTACAGCTTAAATGGAACTATACTAGTGATACCACAGAGCTTACACTGAAATGGAACTATATTAGTGATATCACAGAGCTTACAGATGAAATGGAACTATACTAGTGATACCATAGACCTTACAGCTGAAATGGAACTATTCTAGTGATACCACAGAGCTTACACTGAAATGGAACTATATTAGTGATACCATAGAGCTTACAGCTGAAATGGAACTATACTAGTGACTAGGGATGAGCGAGCACCCCGATGCTCGGGTGCTCGGGTGCTCTGACCGAGCACCCCCTGATGCTCGAGTGCTCGGCCGAGCACCCGAGCCCCATTCAAATGAATGGGAGCACTCGAGCATTAAACCAGGCACCCCCTGCTCTGATGAGCGGAGGGTGCCTGGTCAATGTCCCCCTTCATCTCCGCTATGCCCCTCTTCCACAATGTCCCCCTTCATCTCCTATGCCATAGCGGAGATGAAGGGGGACATTGTGGAAGAGGGGCATAGCGGAGATGAAGGGGGACATTGTGGAAGAGGGGCATAGAGTCTATGCCCCTCTTCCACAATGTCCCCCTTCATCTCCGCTATGCCCCTCTTCCACAATGTCCCCCTTCATCTCCTCTATGGCATAGGAGATGAAGGGGGACATTGTGGAAGAGGGGCATAGCGGAGATGAAGGGGCACATTGTGGAAGACGGGCATAGCGGAGATGAAGGGGGACATTGTGGAAGAGGGGCATAGAGTCTATGCCCCTCTTCCACAATGTCCCCCTTCATCTCCGCAATGCCCCCTTCATCTCCGCAATGCCCCCGTACCTCCATTCCCTGGTGGTCCAGCGGAGCGTCTTCGGATCTGTGCCTCTTCCGGCACAGATCCTCTTCACCCGAACATGTCGGGCGAGCACATGGCGGTACTCGTACGAGTACCGCCATGTGCCGAGCAGAGCGATGCTCGAGCCGATCCGAGCATCGGCCGAGCACGCTCGCTCAACACTACTAGTGACACCATAGAGCTTATAGCTGAAATGGAAATATACTAGTGATACCATAGAGCTTACAGATGAAATGGAACTATACTAGTGATACCACAGAGCTTACAGCTGAAATGGAAATATACTAGTGATACCATAGAGCTTACAGCTGAAATGGAACTATACTAGTGATACCACAGCGCTTACAGCTTAAATGGAACTATACTAGTGATACCATAGAGCTTACAGCTGAAATGGAACTATTCTAGTGATACCACAGAGCTTACAGCTGAAATTGAAATATTCTAGTGATACCACAGAGCTTACAGCTGAAATGGAACTATACTAGTGATACCATAGAGCTTACAGCTGAAATGGAAATATACTTGTGATATCACGGAGCTTACAGATGAAATGGAACTATTCTAGTGATACCACAGAGCTTACAGCTGAAATAGAGCTATACTAGTGATACCATAGAGCTTACAGCTGAAATGGAACTATTCTAGTTATACCACAGAGCTTACAGCTGAAATGGAACTATTCTAGTGATACCACAGAGCTTACAGCTTAAATGAAGCTATACTAGTGATACCATAGAGCTTACAGCTGAAATGGAACTATTCTAGTGATACCATAGAACTTACAGCTGAAATGGAACTATTCTAGTGATACCACAGAGCTTACAGCTGAAATGGAACTATACTAGTGACACCACAGAGTGTACAGCTGAAATAGAACTATACTAGTGATACCATAGAGCTTACAGCTGAAATTGAAGTATTCTAGTGATACCACAGAGCTTACAGCTGAAATGGAACTATTCTAGTGATACCACAGAGCTTACAGCTTAAATGAAGCTATACTAGTGATACCATAGAGCTTACAGCTGAAATGGAATTATTCTAGTGATACCATAGAACTTACAGCTGAAATGGAACTATTCTAGTGATACCACAGAGCTTACAGCTGAAATGGAACTATACTAGTGACACCACAGAGTGTACAGCTGAAATAGAACTATACTAGTGATACCATAGAGCTTACATCTGAAATTGAAGTATTCTAGTGATACCACAGAGCTTACAGCTGAAATGGAAATATACTAGTGATATCACAGAGCTTACAGATGAAATGGAACTATTCTAGTGATACCACAGAGCTTACAGCTGAAATGGATCTATACTAGTGATATCACAGAGCTTACACTGAAATGGAACTATACTAGTGATACCATAGAGCTTACAGATGAAATGGAACTATACAAGTGATACCATAGAGCTTACAGCTGAAATGGATCTATACTAGTGATACCACAGAGCTTACAGCTGAAATAGAACTATACTAGTGATACCATAGAGCTTACAGCTGAAATGGAACTATTCTAGTGATACCACAGAGCTTAAAGCTGAAATTGAACTATTCTAGTGATACCACAGAGCTTACAAATGAACTTGAGCTAAACTAGTGATACCACGGAACTGAAATGAAGCAACAAAAATGATACCACAGAGCTACGATTTACACTAATACAATAATCAATTTCTCTTGTATGCTCTATAGTATCTCTAGTGTAGCTTTACTTAACCTTACGGACCTGTGATGGCTCTGGCACATCATGGGTTTTGTTTTTATAGAGATGTGCACAGGAATGATGTGATCCATATGGGAGTTTGAAACTCACTTATCCAAGATCGGATCTGTTAGTTACTGATTCTCTTTCTGCGAGCCAGCTCTATGAATGACATCTATGTATTCCTTAGGTTGATCCAACCTGGAGTCACAGCAGTGGTGGACAATGTGAGGCAGTTCGGCTGCTGCTAGACAACAGGTCCCACCATTCCCCACCAGCAGAGGGTGTTGTAGCAGCTGGAGCAAACCAAGTGTACCAAAGGTAAGGAACACAAATTCCCAAAATTCCAATTGATTAAAATTGGGCTTTTAACCACCTTAAATGTTTCTGAGGTCCCCAGTGCATTACTTTGTGGAGCAGCAGGGTTGTCCCAGAATTCTACCAGTTGTATGTCAGCCTCAGGACCTTATACAGAAAAGAATGTGGGGTAATTATCAGGCAGCTGCACCGTGGGGAACAATTTAAAGTTCCTCAAATGCACGTGGCTTTAAATACGGGTTTAAAGGGATAGTAATACCTGAAAATAATTTAATTTTATATTATAGCCCTTAAAAAACAATGAAAAATGATATAAGTCGTATCTCCCAAACCTTTATGGTTTGGGAGATATTCAAAAGTAAAGTTTCCCCTGGAGTGATGTCATTGCTCCACCCTTCAGATTTGGAATCCGGTCACCCGACCAGCAGTGCCTCTCCAGAAGTGCTGAGATCATGATCTTTAAAAATAATTTCTTAATTGGAATGGTCTACAAAGTGTGCTTTCAAGCCAGGCGCACTTTGTACACAGTTCCAATTAAGTAGTTCTTTTCAAAGATCGTGATCTCGGCACTGCTAAAGAGCTGCCGGTTGCAATGTGGACCGAATTCCAAATCTGTCCACTAGATGGCAGACTTGGCTGAAAAAGCAAGGAAAAGTGAACTATACTATATTTTACATATGAATATCTCCCAAACCGTAAAGGTTTGGGAGATGAGACTTATATCATTTTTCGTGGTTTTTTAAGGGCTACAATATAAAATAAACTTATTTTCAGGTATTACTATCCCTTTAATTCCTTGGAAGCTAGCGAGATCTGCAGAGCATTGCAGATCAATGCATTGGTGTGCTCCCTAACTTTCAAGGGTCAACCAATGTTTTGTTTACCCCTCTGGCACTCAGATGGTTAAAAACCCCATTTAAAGGGATAGTAATGTTTCACAAAAACAGCAGCTTCAATTAATCTTCATAGTATTTGTACCACGGAGAGTGTTATTTCAATACTGTCAGAGTCGTAGTTGAAGAGTAATTGAATGATAAAGTATCCCCCTCCAATCCCTTTTACCTAGTGTAAACCGCCTCCCCTCAGATGTGGAATCTGGTCTCTTGACCGGACAGATCACAGCAAGGGACAATCTTCTTACTGTGATCATAAGGAAAACGCTACCCCCTTGACAGGTTTCTCAGGTTTTTCCTTATGATCACTGAAGATTGTCCATCTCTGTGATCCATCTGTACACAGTCTTGCTGCTCTGAGGTGAGCAGTGTTACATCAGTAAAAGGGGCAGGAGGGGATACTTTATCATTCAATTACTCTTGAACTACAACTCTGACAGTATTGAAATAACAGTCTCCATGTCCCAAATACTACGAAGATTAATCACAGCGGCTTTTATTGTGAAACATTACTATCCCTTTAAATTAAAATTAATGTTTATACGTCTCCTACGGTGCATTTGATTGTCTCCAGAATTGCTCCAGTTCCTCTTCATACATCAGTCTCACTGTTTATACATTAGCATGTATTTAACCTTTTGAGTGCCAATGGGTTGTGCAGCTCATTGAGGAGCAATACGTTGCTTATCCCATGGGCACTCATATGGTTAACCGGTCATTGCTACGGAAAATCTTTGCTCCTTATAAATAAAGAATAAAGTAATAATATTTAAGTGCATTTAGGGTACAAATGAGAGAGACCTTCTGCATTGCAAAGATTAACTTATTTGTAAATAGAAATCAGCTGAATGTTGCCATTAAATACAATAAATTCAGAAATTCAATAAAATTCCCACTTAAATTATACTAAATGGAAACAAAAAATGAATGTGGGTGGTACTGTGTAATGAAACAAATGCTGCTCTAGTAATTTCATCTAGAGGAAATCATCTGCCTGTACCCAGAAGCTCAGTACTGGGAATCACAATGAGTTCTCCTAAAAAAATGAAATCCCTCATGCACTGGCAGAACAACGTGTGCTGCCAGGGCTGGATTTCCCAATAGGCAGAGAAGGCAAATGTCTTGTCTAGAGAGCCAAAGATTGAGGGACCGTGTCTCAGTTGTGCTGACCACACCCACATTCTGAATGGTGGGTGTGGTCACACGAATCTCAAGGTCCTTGCACTCTTTTTATACCTGTTTACAGCCTATTATTTAA
The DNA here is from genome assembly GCA_037306005.1 of Rhinophrynus dorsalis. NCBI lineage: Eukaryota > Metazoa > Chordata > Amphibia > Anura > Rhinophrynidae > Rhinophrynus > Rhinophrynus dorsalis. Next base: position 480,483,755 of record CM074722.1, read on the forward strand.
CCCTTTGGATGCTATGAGCCAAGGGTTTAAAGTTTTTTTTTTTTTTCTTTCTTGTTATAGGTTAAGAGTATTTTCTGTGCCTGAAATCATTGGATGGGGATGAGGGTGAGATTTTGTGAGGAGTGGGGGTGTGGTTATGGGCGGAGATAAGGACACTTAGAGGGAGAGGCACTAAGGTGTGATAAAGAGGTGATAAACAGGCGATAAAGTGGAGATAACTTGCCCCGTATCCTTAAAGGGATCGTAATACTTCATTTTAACTTTATTTTATTTTGTAGGCATTAAAAAAACATGAAGAACGATATAAGTCTTATCTCTCAAACCTTTATGGTTTGAGAGATATGCACAAGCAAAGTTTCCCCTCCAGTTCCTTTTACCTAGTGTAAGCCATCTCTTCTCATATGTGGAATCTGGTTGTAAGACCAGACAGATAACAGCAGGGGACAGTCTTCTTCCTATGAGAGCAATGAAAGCCATGCCCCCCTTGACAAGTTTTTCAGGTTTTTCCCTTCTCTTAACTGAAGATTGTCCCTCTCTGCAGTCTACCTGGGCACCTCCCTCTGATCTAGCTGAGCAGTGTTACATCAGTAAAAGGGGCAGGAGGGGGATACTTTGTCATTGAATTACTCTTGAACTACAACTCTGACAGAATTGAAATAACACTCTTCAAAGTCCAAATACTATGATGATTAATTAGAGTTGCTTTTATTATGAAATATAACTATACCTTTAAAGTGGAACTTTGATGTTATATAAAGTCACCCTACAAAAATTAAAGATACGGCGACTAGCTTCAGAATAGTTATTTCACATCTCATAAGCACCTGATTCAAAAGTAATCCTTAATCTTATGAGACCGGAAGCCAGGTATCAGCGCAGACATCTTGTCTGCGCATCTGCGCTGTCAGTCCCGGTCTCCTCTAAGAAGCATTGCAGTGTGCCACAAGGTAACCTGAAGAGACTGACAGCGCAGGCGTGTAGATGGCAGTAACCTGGCCAACAGTCTCCGAAGATTAAAGGGGTAGTACTGTCAGAAAAAAAGTATTAACTATATGGTAGAGAGATTACTTGCACTTATTCCTATCTCTCAATCCTTTATGGTTTGAGAGATATATGAAAATAAAGTTCTCCACTCCCTCCCCTTTCTCATACGTCAGCGGTATAGCTGACAGCATGAGATCCTGGTTCCTGGACCAGACGGCGGCTCCACAGCAGCGCCGACATAGAGATACCTAAAAATAAATACTTCATCGGAATGGTCTACAACGTGTGCCTGGTTTGCAAGCACATGTTGTAGACCATTCTGATTAAGTATTTATCTTTAGATATCGTTATGTTGGCGCTGTTGACAAGCCGCGTCTGGTCAAGCGACCAGAATCTGCTTCTGACAGCTTTACAGCTCATCAAGCAGAAAGGGGAGGGAGCAGAGAACTTTATTTTTGTATATATCTTTCAAACCATAATGGTCTGAGAGGTAGGAATAACTGCAAGTAATCTCTCTACCAAATAGTTAATACTTTTTTCTGGCATTACTATCCCTTTAAGAATAACTTTATAATCAGGTACTTCTGAGATGTAATATAACTATTCTGAACTAGTTGCCATATACTTAATTATTGTAGGGTGTCTTTATACAACATGAAAGTTCTGCTTTAACTCTCCAAGTCCTGTATTATTCTATAGAGACAATGCACTAAGATATCTCCACCTTTAGAGATCTTAATGCACTGGCTAGAAAAGGCATTAAAAAACATGAAGAACGATATAAGTCTTATCTCTCAAACCTTTATGGTTTGAGAGATATTCACAGGCTAAGTTTCCCCTCACTGACCAAAACGATCAAGTCTACCATCTAGCTGTCAGATTTGAAATCCAGTCCGCAGACCGGCCGTGGATCTGCAGCAGAGCCAAGATTGTGAGATATAAGAAGAACTACTTCATTCGAATAGTCTACAAAGTGTGCCTGGTTTGCAAGCACCCTTTTTAGACTCTTCCAATGAAATAGCTATTTTTATATCTTGCGATCTCGGCTCTGCTGAAGAGCCACCAGTTGATCTGCGGACTGAATTCAAAATCTGACAGCTATTTTGGTCAGTGAGGGGAAACTTTGCTTGTGAATATCTCTCAAACCATAAAGGTTTGAGAGAAAAGACATATCGTTCTTCATGTTTTTTTAATGCCTACAAAATAAAATAAAGATAAAACGAAGTATTACTATCCCTTTAAAGAAAACTCCCCACATCTGGAGAATCAGCTTCTGCCCCAGAAACACGGTAATGCCCTCTCAGACTGGTGAGATAGCTCAGTGTTAAATGCCCTGACTATAGAGCCTTTTCCAACCGCGAGATTGTAGGTTAAAATTCTGACAGAGCCAACTCAGCCCTTCATCTTTCCGAGGTCAATAAATAAGCACCATTGATTGGGTAATAATAACATCTATTATTCAGCTGCCAATTGTGCACTAAAAAGTGCTTTGAGTCCCACTGGGAGAAAGGTACTATATAAATGCTAGCTTTTATTATTATTAAACCCAACGTCTTCAGGGCAAATCCTGAGAGTTCCCAGGTATGTGCAATGAACACGCCCAGGGGAGGGCTGGCCTGGGGGGCAGAGGGGCAATTGCCCCCTGGGCTGGTCACATGTCTGGGCCAGTGGGCCACTGCCTCACTCAGTCTCCCAATTGCTGCTGTAAATGGAGCTACACTAGTGATACCACAGAGCTTACAATTGAAATGGAACTACATAAATGATACCACAGAGCTACAATCCAAATAGCACTACACTAACAGCATAACCCATTTCCCTAGTAAGATCTGTGGTATCAATCATGTTGTTGTTCTTAAACTGTAAGCTCTATGGTATCACTAGAAAAGCCACATTTCAACTGTAAGCTATGTGGTCTCATTTACCTTGCTTAACACCATTAATACCAATATTTAAAGTAACTAAAGGGGATGGACTGGGACACTGGGCTGGAGCCACTGAAGAAATGGGCCAGTAGATTCTATTTTCCCCCCAGGCACAAGTTGCCAGCCCTCCCCTGAACACGCCTCATGTCTTTGAAGGCCTAAATTTACCCTTTTCAGTGGGCAGAATTTAAGGTCCTGTGGTCCTGCTATCAACTGTAATGTCCGCCTCCAGGACTAACTGAAAATGTGATCTCTTGAACAAAGGGCAAAATTCATAATTGCCATTAGGATTTTCTGTCCATAGTAAAGTAAATCAGGGTTATCAGTTTTAAGAGGTCTTAGCTCTTTAACAAAACCAAATAAACTGTACAATGTGTAGAAATGTATTCCACTAACCTTTGATGTACCTACAATAATGGCTGAAATTTATCAGGTGAGAAAACACTTCTGACAGGAAAGCTCTTCAATTCACTTATTTTTCTGTCTGGAGAGTTTTCTTAGCACTTAAATCTAGGCCATTGTGTGTCTTTCACTGACATTTGTTTGGGATTGAAATTGTGAATTTATTTAATCTGGCTGCCTTCAGAGTTGATGGCATTTTTTGTTTAACCATTTCAGTGCCAGTAAGGTATTCGATGCATGCCTATGGATTGAAGTTAGGCTTTTAAAGGGATAGTAATGCTCCTATTGAGTCTCCTATGCGCCAATGTTTAAAGATTCCCCTCCACGCCCATTTTACCTCTCCCTAGCAGCCTCCCCTCAGATTTGGAATCCGGTCACGTGACATGGGCAGCGCACAGCGAAGGATGGCAGGATTTTTCGATATGCTCAAAGAAGAATGTTCCTCGCTGCGCACTGTCCAGCCAGTTTACAGAGGCAGAGTGATGTAGGGGAAAGGGGAGGGAGCAGAGGCGTAACTAGAAGCCTCAAGGCCTTGGTCCATGGCCCCCCTCCGACCACATTGGCCCCCCTCGACCACACTGGCCCCCTATCTCCACAATGCCCCTCAATCTCAGCAATCCCCCCCATTTCCTAGCTCCCTGGTGGACCAGTGGCGTGGCAGGAGAGAACTCTACGCGGGTTGAGCCCCTGCGCGGTCCTCTTCAGTAATGCTGAGCTCTGGGAGATGATGTCATCTCCCAGCCCTCTGCATTACTAGAGAGCTGGAGGGAGATTGCGGGTGCCAGGCGGAGGGTCGCAGGGGGAGGCAGGGCCTCTGGAGTGACGGGTCTGGTTGCAGGTGCGACCCCTATAGTTACGCTACTGCGATGGAGGGGCATACTTTAGCATTGAATTACTCTTGAACTACAGAATGGAAAAAATTGAAATAGAGAGTTTCATGGCCTAGAAGGTTAAAGGGGGCTCAATTGGAGCTGCATTTTGTTAAGGTATTACTATCCCTTTAACTCACTGAATGCAATAAAGTTCTAATTTGTCCCATATAGTACATTCGGTAGGCTATAGAACTGCATTTCTTTAGCTTCTTAAGGCCTTTAGAGAGAGAAATATAGATGTTAGTACAAAGTACTATTTGTGTGAGGTGAGTATTACTGCTCCTGGCTGACACCTGTTCAAAGTTGTTTGCTTGACAAAATGGATGCTTTGAGCCAAATGTGTTCCACAAAATGTCTGCCTTAGGACCAGCCAACAGTATGGAACCCTCCAGTATACACACTTCTCTGTGGCTGTTCTAGATAATAACTAGCATCACTTTCATTCTAGTTTCTAAATTATACCCCAGAGCCTGGTCTATGATTTATTTAAGTTTTATTATATTTCTTTATAATTCAGAGGCTTCTTCATTTAGGATAATTGTTACTTCCTAGATGAATTGTTATTTAGACTACTGTAGATATTTAATGTTGCTACTCACTTATATTATTATATTATTCTTCTTTGTTTAATTTCAGTTCTGGTTTAGATAAAATTTAGATCGTAATCAGCACTTCACTTCTTATACTTTAGTTGTTTTATCATCGGTCTGCTTAATTTACTTATCCTCTTTTGTGTTCAGTACCCAGAGACAGGTCAAGTGAATACAGGATATCCTTTATAATGTTACACACATGCCATGCACTAACTGGGTGAGAAAAATGTTTTCACTTTCCTTACCCCTGGAGTGGGGTGGCATTAACCCCTTTCAGTGCCAGAGGCTTGGGGAATTTTTTTGTTCCCTGCAAGCCAGACACATTTTCAACATTTTTGCTATCCATCTGTTTATGTATTTTCTCCATTGATAACTTTCCAGTTATATATTAAACATAGGCGTGTGCACGGGGTGTGCCGGGTGTGCCTAAGCACACCCTAATCGCAGGGCCGGATTAATGTAGGGGCTGAGGGAGCTGCAGCTCCAGGTCCACAAATTAAATTCAGACCAGGCCGCCCGGCATAAAAAGCCAACTGCTCGGACACCCCCACCCACGACAACAATCGCTCCTGCTGCCGGAAGCTAAGCGATGTTTCCTAAGTGCCATTGTCAGTGTCTGTCACTGACATTACGCTTCCTTTCATTGAGTCTATTGAGACTCAATTTGTAGGGAAGCTACTTGATAGCTGCGCATGCTTACGCAACCTTCAGGTCTGGGTACCATGCACATGATAATGACAACACCATTTGGGGTGCGGGCACCGATAACCATGCTCGTCATGTGCTCTGTGTGCCAGAAAACCGCATTAAGCGCTTCCTGTCTTGAATAGTCTCTTTGCTAGCAGCTTATGTTGGTGGCCTGTATCTGATGTGTTGTGGTGGGCAGTGGGCACAGAGTATGGAGGTGGACAATGGGCACAGCCACAGAGTGTGGATGTGGACAATGGGCACAGAGTGTGGAGGGGGTCAATGGGCACAGAGTGTGGAGGGGGTCAGGATGGAGACGGGATGACAGTATGTGGAGGACAACAGGGTGGACAGGTTGTGGAGGGGGGGCAATGTGGAGTTGGGCAGGGTGCTGGAGGTGGACAGTATGTGGAGGTGGCCAATGAGGCCAGTGTGTGGAGGTGGTGGGCACTGTGGAGGAGGACAGGGTGACAGTGTGTGGAGAAGGACAGGGTGTGAAGGTTGGCAGTGTGTGGAGGTGGGCAGTATGGAGATGGACAGGGTGGACAGTTTGTGGAGGTGGACAGGGTGGGCAGTCTTTTTACTGTTTTCTATCTGTAAAATGCATTTGAAACAGTGGCATTAAAATTAATGTGCAGTAGCTAACCATTCTCCCTCCCATAAAAGCATTCTAAATTACAATATATGCCAAAGTAGAGAGTTTTAAGCTCATAAGGGTAAATTTGGCAACATCTGTTGGTCACATTGCATAACTAATTTGCTATTATATTTGTATGTTTTGTGCCCATTTGGTTCCCAGTCCAGATTAATACATTTATTCATTTATTTAGCACACACACACATATACATATATACATTTAAGCACGCGCGTGCGCATGTGTGTGTGCTTTTGGGTGCACACCCTAATGCAATTGGCTGCACACGCCTGTAATATGAAAAACTATATCTAGCTTTTTCAGAATGAATTCAGCTTTTGCGTTGTCACCTCAAAAGAGCTACATTTAGCATTGTGTGACAAGCTGAGTTGCCACCCAGCCAGTATTTTACTGGCAGGCCGGTAAAAAATTGGCTTCTGTCCAATGTTAAGTCTGTAGTGACAAGCTATGATGTCATAAATACAAAAACATGAAAATCATTCCTTATTTTGCCACTCATAAACTATATGTCAAAAACATTTAAATTGGTAGTGAAAATGTCAATTATTGTTATGGTTTTTTTTTACATTTTAAAAGATTTATCATGATATCAAAGTACAGCATACATCAAAATACAGGCATGACATCAGGAAAAAAGAAAATAAAGACATTTTGCGAAGTAGTCAAATCGACATAATGATCAAATAGGAAATAGAAACTACAAGAAAAAAAAAAGAAAATACGCTTTAATAACATATCTAAAACAGCGTATGTAGCAAGTCTCCACAGTGCATCTGAGACAGGGTATTTTGTATGCCGGCAAAAAAGGGAAGATGAAGAGGAGGGGAGAGAAGAAGGATAGGGAAGAAGTAGCAAGAGGAATGAGGTAGAGAGGGAAAGAGGGACAGAAAAAAAAATAGAAATATAGTGGAGGTGGGAAGGGGAAGGAAGGGATGAGAAGTTATTGCTGTCAGAGTGGCAATACCGCTACACATCAGCTAGCAAGAGGTCAATAATAATGATGTTTGAACGCTCAAGGACTGAGCAGGCTGGCAAAGCCAGGAAACTAATGAAGAATACAGGAGGACCACCATTCCCACTGAGCTTCAAAACTAGACATAGAACCAGTGGAGATAGCATGAAGCTTCTCCATGTCATATAATGAATCTATCTCTGTGAGCCACAACGGGATAGGAGGTGGGGAATAGTTCTTCCAGTATAGTGGTATCAAGGACTTGGTGAGAGATAAGATAGAACAAACTGCTTCCCAATTTTTTGCAGGGAGTTTAAAGTGGATGTATCACCTATGCACAACATCCCCTAAATAGTTAGGTGACACATCCAATTGCATTAAAACCTTATTATTATTATTGTTTTTTAAGCTTCCATTTGGTTTAAATGTAACTTACAAAAGTATGTGCTGCAGACGCTTCCGGGTGACTGCAGTTCTCCACGGTTAAAGTGCTCCGCCTCTGCTCCCCTCCCTCCTCCAATGACAGAGGTGTCTGTCAGTAAACTGGAGCGGTCTCATTGGCAGAGATCAATATCTAGCCAATGAGAGAGCTCCAGCTTACAGACAGAAGTCTCTGTCATCGGAGGAAGGAGGAGAGCAGAGGCAGAGCATCGGGCTGCAGTCTATTTGGAAGTGGCTGCAACCCAGACTTTTATAAGTTACATTCAAACCAAACGGAAGCTTAAAATAAAATAATAATAACATTTTAATGCTATTGGATGTGTCACTTAACTATTTGGAGGATGTTGTGCATAGGTGACATCCACTTTAACTCGGAGGTGGGATTTGTATGAAAATAAGCAGGTCAATTATTTCTCTAAGGACCAAGGACGTACATATACGTCATGGGGAAAACGTGCGTGAAGGACCCATGACGTATATGTACATCATGGAATTCAGGGGTCCCCGCACGGCTGCACTAAATTTCAACATCTGCAAGCTTTCACTTTTCTTGCATTTTTTCAACCATGACTTACCTGCACTAAAATGGTTGTACCAGCTATAGAAAAAAAAGAAAAAGGTAGACAAAGCACACCATTTTGGAAAGAACATAGCCCACTACATCACATGTGCGGTCACTTGACTTACTACCCTTAACCTAATGTGCACAAATGTTTCCAGAAGGTGGAGCTAAATGAAATATATAGGCTTTTTTTTGTTTTGTTTTACATTTCCATCCCTTCAAATATACTAAAATCTTTGAAAACTATGTAATTTCTTACTGCATTCATTAGCTACTACTCCTCCAAAAAAATGGTACCCCACTGGTAAGGTCTGATATTCCATAGGGGGTACCTGAAGAACAGAATTACATGCACTTGTTTCCATTTTAAATAGGAGGCTTGCACTAAAAGGATCCTAACTGTTGGAGATATGATGGAAAGGTATGCAAGAGCATACCATTTAGGAAAGTAGACACTCACCTGCATTACATTAGGATATTTTTTGCCTTTTTATCCTTAGGTTGGTGTGCACAGAAGGTGGACTTATAGGGATTTTTTATTTTTATTTTATTAATTATTATTATTTTTTTTTTACATTTCCACCACTTCAGAAATATCAAAATCTTTGTAAACCATGGCATTTCCTGCAATATGATGCACACCCCTTTGGTCATTAACCCTTTAAGGACCCATGATGGTCCTGGCACGTCATGGATTAGATATGCGATAAGGACTCATGACGTGTCAGGACCATCATGGATTTCAAGGGTTTATAATGTCCCATTATAATTTCATATTATTTTGTAGATATTAAAAAAAAAAAATATCTGGAACAAGTCCCTTATCTAAGGGACATTTATATTTTTAGTGATATAATGTTTTAAAGTCCCCCCCCCACCACCACCTTCACTGACGTCAGCTGTAAGCTGGCAGTAGAAGATCCTGGTCCCGGGACCAGCCAGCGGCTCTTCAGCAGGGCCAAAATACTGCAATCTAAAAAAGAAATACTTCACTGGAACTGTCTAAAAAATGTGCTTTCAAACCAGGCTGACTTTGTAGTCCGTTCCAATTAAGTATTTCTTTTTAGCTAGCTCTATATCGGTTCTGCTGAAGTGCCACCGTCAGGTCGCCTGACTCAACTATCCTTCTGTCAGCTCTACACCTGACATCAGTGAAAGGGGGGGGGGGGCTTTAAAACATTATATATCTAAAAGGTACTTTCCTGTTATCCGGAACCATTTTAAAAGCAACCATTTTCAAATCATTTTTCAAACATTTTTACAACAGATTCTTACAGGAAATAGTTTTGAAAAACGAATGACAGGAAACAACAGATTCTGACAGGACAGATTCTGACAGGAAATAACAACAGGAATTAGTTTTGAAAATGGTTCCGGATAACAGGAAAGTACCCTCTAAAAACATAAATGTTCTAGAGACAGGACTTGCTCCAGATAAATTACTTTTTTAATATCTACAAAATAACATGAAATTACAATGGGACACTAATAACCATTTCAGGGCTGCATGCCGTTTGGGGAGCCCTGAGTCGGATGAATAAAAAATGTACCGGCCGCACCGCTTTAGTCTGCAAAAGCTACCAGCCACACAATCCCATGTTCAAAATTCACTGGGGCCAATAGGATTTTGTGTCAAGGTAGTAACATACAACTGTTTAGTGCATTCCTCACAGTAAGTTTTTCTTGTATATTTTTCTAAATTATAATTTCTACCATGAAGGCAACATCTAAAATTCTTTAACCCCTTAAAGGGATTTGCCAAATAAATTAATAGCCCCCAGGTTCATCTCTCAAACCTTTATGGTTTGAGAGATAACCGAAGGCAAAATTCCCCCCTCCCTCCCCGTTCCCTGAAGCTAGCGTTGTGCTGACTGCAGGGATATCTGGTCTGACTTCATCATGCGGCTCCACAGCAGAGCCGCAATTGCGTTAGTGAAAAAGAATTATTTAACTGAAACGATCTTCTACATGTGCTTGCAAACTAAGCACATGTAGAAGACCGTTTCAGTGAAATAATTATTTTCACTAACGGGATCTCGGCTCAGCTGCAGAGCTGCAAGCCTGTTGTATGACAGACTTCCCCTTCAGTCCGTACAACACTGACTTCAGGGAAGGGGGAGGGAGGGGGGAACTTTGCCTTTGGTTATCTCTCAAACCATAGAGGTTTGAGAGATGAACCTCGGGGCTACTAAATTATTTTACAAATAGCTACAGTATGGCGATAGTAATAATAAAGTACTACTATACCTTTAAAGACTGGCCACTCACGCACATGGCCAGCAATTTAGGACCACGGACCATTTTCTTTTTTTTAGCGATCCAATTCAGGGCTCCCCGAATGGCGTGTAGCCGCATGGGGAGCCCTGAAATCCATGACGGTCCTGGCACGTCATGAGTACATGTCCAACCCATGACGTGCCAGGGCCGTCATTGGTCCTTAAAGGGATAGTGATACTTTGTTTTATCTTTATTTTATTTTATAGGCATTAAAAAACCATGAAGAACGATATAAGTCTTATCTCTCAAACCTTTATGGTTTGAGAGATATTCATAAGCAAAGTTTCCCCTCCCGCCCCTTTTACCTAGTGTAAGTCATCTCTTCTCAGATGTGGAATGCAGTCCATAGACCAGACAGATAACAGCAAGGGACAATATTCTTCCTATCAGAACAATGAAAGCCCTGCCCCCCTTGACAAGCTTTTCAGCTTTTTCCCTTATCTTAATTGAAGATTGTCCCTCTCTGCAGTCTACCTGGGCACCTCCCTTCTCCTCTGGCTGAGCAGTGTTACATCAGTAAAAGGGGCGGGAGGGTGATACTTTATCATTCAATTACTCTTGAACTACAACACTGACAGAATTGAAATAACACTCTCCAAAGTCCAAATACTATGATGATTAATTAGAACTGCTTTTATTACGAAACATTACTATCCCTTTAAGGGGTTAAAAAAACAGTTATTATTGGTAGCATAGGGAATTAAATCTTTTACTCATTTTTCTTCTGTACAGTTTTATTCTTGTTGAATGAACACATTTTAATGTGATCTGTTTGGTTTGGAGTCCAGACTGTCTGGATAATTCATAATTAGATTACTAGCTGTTTGGACCAGTGCTCCATTGTGTTTGTAATGTGCTTAGTGGAAATAAGGAATTATTCTGTGCTTATGATATATTAAACCCAAGGTAATGAGTGGGATGCAAACAATTAATGTATGAGTCAGAAGCTTATGTTCACATATCAGTATGATAAAATAGGCTGCTATGAAGGGAATATGTAGAAACTTAACAACTGATCACTGCAGGGAAATATGGTAAAATTTTTCTGAGGCATTCGACTCTGTGAAATAACGTGGGATTATTTCTGGTCTGTGTTTACCAGCCTACAACAAAAAACAGGAGTGCTTTTAGGAGCCCCATGCTGGGCATATCATACTTTGTCAAAGAGAAGAAAAATTATATCTCGGGGTCATTCTTAAAGGGATAGTAATACTTTGTTTTAACTTTATTTTATTTTGTAGGCATTAAAAAAAACATGAAGAATGATATAAGTCTTATCTCTCAATCCTTTATGGTTTATGAGATATTCACAAGCAAAGTTTCCCCCTCCCGCCCCTTTTACCTAGTGTAAGCCATCTCTTCTCAGATGTGGATCAGTTTTTATGACAAGACAGATAACAGCAGGGGACAATTTTCTTTGTATGAAAACAATGAAAGCCCTTCCCCCCTTGACAAGTTTTTCAGCTTTTTCCCTTATCTTAATTGAAGATTGTCCCTCTCTGCAGTCTACCTGGGCACCTCCTTTCTGATCTGGTTGAACAGGGGGGGGATACTTTGTTTGTGAATATCTCTTCAACCATAAAGGTTTGAGAGATAAGACTTATATCATTCTTCATGTTTTTTTAATGCCTACAAAATAAAATAAAGTTAAAACGAAGTATTACTATCCCTTTAAAGGAGAAGTAACACCTAAAATTAATGCTTCATAATTACAATACACATAAAATACTAATAGCCTTTGTGCCTTAGTTTAAGAGTTAACATCTTCAATCAGTTAAAGGGATAGTAATGTCAGAAAAAAGTATTAACCCTTTGAGTGCCAGAGGAGTACAGAACGCATTGCTTTGCAATGCGTTCAGTACCCCTCTGGCACTCAAAGTATTAACTATATGGTAGCTAAAATGAAAAGAGATTACTTGCACTTATTTGTATCTCTCAGACCGTTATGGTTTGAGAGATATAGGAAAATAAAGTTCTCCGCTCCCTCCCCTTTCTGCTTGACAAGCTGTAAAGCTGTCAGAAGCAGATTCAGGTTCCTGGATCAGACAGCGGCTCTTCAGCAGTGCCGACATAGTGATACCTAAAAATAAATACTTCAATGGAAACATCTACAACGTGTGCCTGGTTTGCGAGCATATGATGTAAACCATTCCGATGAAGTATTTATCTTTAGATTTCTTTATATCGGCACTGCTGAAGAGCCAACGTCTGATCCAGGAACCAGAATCTGCTCCTGACAGCTTTACAGCTTGTCAAGCAGAAACGGGAGGGAGCAGAGAACTTTATTTTCCTATATTTCTCAAACCATAACAGTTTGAGAGATACAAATAAGTGCAAGTACTCTCTTTTAATTGTATCTACCATATAATTAATACTTTTTTTCTGACATTACTATCCCTTTATGGATGTTATGTAAATGGAGGCAGGAATGACAGCTGCTAAGAGGACCACAAGACACAAATGCTCATGGTGGTTCTAGCCCTTTAATGTCCTTTAACCCTTTGAGTGCCAGAGAGCTATCTAATGCATTGCAACAGTTCAGTATATGTGTTTCTGTGCTACCATAGGACAAGGATTGATAGTCAGTATGTGGAGTTCTAGGTTACCATAGGACAAGGCTGGGTAGTCAGTATGTGTGGTTTTATGCTTCCATAGGACAATACTGGGTAGTCAGTATGTGTAGTTCTGTTCTACCACAGGACAAGGTTTGATAGTCAGTATGTGTGGTTCTATGCTACCATAGGACAATACTGGGTAGTCAGTATGTGTGGTTCTGTTCTACCACAGGACAAGGTTTGGTAGTCAGTATGTGTGGTTCTGTTCCACCATAGGACAAGGTTTGGTAGTCAGTATGTGTAGTTCTGTGCTACCATAGGACAAGGTAGTCAGTATGTGTGGTTCTATGCTACCATAGGACAAAGCTTGATAGTCAGTATGTGTGGTTCTAGGCTACCATTGGACAAGGCTGGGTAGTCAGTATGTGTGGTTCTGTGCTACCATAGGACAATACTGGATAGTCAGTATGTGTGGTTCTGTGCTACCATAGGACAAAGCTTGATAGTCAGTATGTGTGGTTCTGTGCTACCATAGGACAATACTGGGTAGTCAGTACGTGTGGTTCTGTTCTACCACAGGACAAGGTTTGGTAGTCAGTATGTGTGGTTCTGTTCCACCATAGGACAAGGTTTGGTAGTCAGTATGTGTAGTTCTGTGCTACCATATGACAAGGTAGTCAGTATGTGTAGTTCTATGCTACCATAGGACAAAGCTTGATAGTCAGTATGTGTGGTTCTAGGCTACCATTGGACAAGGCTGGGTAGTCAGTATGTGTGGTTCTGTGCTACCATAGGACAAGGCTGGGTAGTCAGTATGTGTAGTTCTAGGCTACCATAGGACAAGGCTGGGTAGTCAGTATGTGTGGTTCTGTGCTACCATAGGACAAAGCTTGATAGTAAGTATGTGTGGTTCTAGGCTACCATTGGACAATGCTGGGTAGTCAGTATGTGTGGTTCTGTGCTACCATAGGACAATGCTGGGTAGTCAGTATGTGTGGTTCTGTTCTACCATAGGACAAGGCTGAGTATTCAGTATGTGTGGTTCTGTGCTACCATAGGACAATACTGAATAGTCAGTATGTGTAGTTCTGTGCTACCATAGGACAAGGTAGTCAGTATGTGTGGTTCTATGCTACCATAGGACAAAGCTTGATAGTCAGTATGTGTGGTTCTAGGCTACCATTGGAGAAGGCTGGGTAGTCAGTATGTGTGGTTCTGTGCTACCATAGGAAAATGCTTGATAGTCAGTATATGTGGTTCTGTGATACCATAGGACAAGGTTTGATAGTCAGTATGTGTAGTTCTAGGCTACCATAGGACAAAACTGGGTAGTTAGTATGTGTGGTTCTGTGCTACCATAGGACAAGGCAGGATAGTCACTATGTTTGGTTCTGTGCTTCCATAGGAAAAGGCTTGATAGTCAGTATGTGTGGTTATGTGCTACCATAGGACAAGGCTGAGTAGTCAGTATGTGGGGGACTGTGCTACCATAGGACTAGGGTTGGGTGAAAAGTGAGAACAATTTCCTACATGACTTTTCATGAAAAATAGACAATTTTTCTGTTTTTTGTGAAAGTTTTCTCCTTTTCTCCAATGCAAAATTTTCTTCCTTTTCACCTATTCCAGTAACTGTTCTGCCTATTCAACGCGTTTTTCTCTTATGTTTTCTATGGTGCAACATTTCTTGCTATGTATGGGAATAGCTGCCAACCTTATATTTCAGTAGAGACATTTATGCCCCTTACATTTTCATTTCTTTCAATGTGTATGAGCACCTCCATAATGCTTTCTGCCTTTCTCAGATGTGTATAGTGGCTGCATCTGGCTCTTCTAAATTTCACCTTGTTCTGATTGACACAATGGGGGAGATTCACTAATACACCATAAAGAGGTGATAAAGTGGAGATGACTTCTCCAGTGACATCACTACTCCAGTTGCTATGTTATTTTATAGAGCCTATGCACTAAGATTTCTCCAACTTTGGAAATCTTAGTGCATAGGCGCCACAGAATAATAATTGAAGAAGTGATATCACTGGAGAATTCACCTGGAGAATTTTATGTCACTGACTTTCCCCTATACTAGAATGCAACAGGATAACTAATTGGAATTTGACCACTAGAGGGCACTGCTAATTTAAGAAAATACAGATTTAAACTGTAATAAATAAATATGCACATCTCAGCAGTGGGAGTACTCTTATTTTACTTACTCAACAGGAAAAGCCATAAAATGTGTATTTTCCATTAAAAAATTTTACAGCTCCTTTAGAGACATCTTCAACACTTTGTGAAGCAATCCACTGGTGACAGGGGCATCCACGGGAGGGCAAGAGGGGCAACTAGGATTAACATAGGTACTGGACAGGATGTCCTGGGGCCTTATTATGGCTTTTGCCCCATCCCTCCTCCCCAGAAAACTTTCTGCTGACGCTCATGACTGGAGAACTCTCAAGCATCCAACGCGTTTTATAACTATGCACAGTTAAGGATAACAGGCAGGTGGTTAATGGCTTTTTACTGCAAAGTATGACTTTGAAAGTAAACCCGAAGTTATTTTCAAAATTATTTGCTGTTAGTGGATTTTCTGTGCCCTACTCTTCTACTACATCAGCATCTCACTAATCTGCACAAGGATATAGCACTGTTGGACTGATGCCTTAATGCTCTCACAGTTAGGAAGCAAGCTTTACATTCTATGTCTGATCCATTCCCTAGAGAAAAAAAACTGTTCCATTAAGATGTGAACCCAGTAGCACATTGACCGCAAGTGCCAAGAGAAGTAGTTTCCTTTTATCACTTCTTATCCTTTATGTTTAAATTTAGAGAGACGTACAGCACAGGTTAGGGGACAGATAGGAAAAGTGAATGTCGGATCGAATACTAAATAAAAAATAGTTTTCAAATGAGTAAGTAACATATTACAAAATAAGTGAGTACTGCCAATGCCCATATTGATTATGTTATTTTTAGAATTCAGTTAGTACAAACACCCAAAATATTCCACTGAGGATAACACATGTCCTCCAGAATGCCGTGGGTTTGTGATTCTAGCTAAAGGTTAATGACCGTTCACAGCAACAGTAAAGTACAGTAGGCTGCTTTTGATGCAGGAAACATTTCTGTTCCTTATAAGATTTTCTGGCTGAATTCCATTTAAAGGAATAGTAATACTTTGTTTTATCTTTATTTTATTTTGTAGGCGTTAAAAAAATGTGAAGAACGATATAAGGCTTATCTCTCAAACCTTTATGGTTTGAGAGATATTCACAAACAAAGTTTCTCCTCCCGCCCCTTTTACCTAGCGTAAGCCATCTCTTCTCAAATGTGGAATCCAGTCCATAGACCAGACAGATAACAGCAGGGGACAATCTTCTTCCTATGAGAACAATGAAAGCCCTGCTCCCCTTGACAAGTTTTTCAGGTTTTTCCCTTATCTTAATTGAAGATTGTCCCTCTCTGCAGTCTACCTGGGCACCTCCCTTCTGCTCTGGCTGAGTAGTGTTACATCAGTAAAAGAGGCGGGAGGGGGATACTTTGTCATTGAATTACTCTTGAACTACAACTTTGACAGAATTGAAATAACACTCTCCAAAGTCCAAATACAATGAAGATTAATTAGAGCTGCTTTTATTATGAAACATTACTATCCCTTTAAAGGATCTAACGTCTCCTAATAATGAAGCACTCAGGGCTACAATGAATCAATTCAGTGGGAGGAGATTGGGGTCCCCCAGCAAGAATCAAGTATGCCCAGTGGACATGATATCTATGACTAATTATTATTTGTAAACAACCAATCCATGCTATTAAATCATAGTACCCATTAGGATTTCCTGCCCATATTAACCCACTGAGTGCCACAGAGGTATCACATGCATTACGTTGTATACCAGTCTCTGACACTCAAATGGTTAACCCTTTGTGTGCCAGATGGGTGAGCAACACAGTGCTCTGCAATGCATTGCACATACCCTCTGGCACTGAAAGGATTAAAGAAGCAGGAAATATTTTTACACAAAAAATTAAAAATAATAATAACAGACAAGAGAAATCTCAATGTATTCTTCCTGGTAAAACACTTTCTAAATAAATCTCTATATATGTAAAAATCTGTTTCTGGTTCTCTCTAGTAGAGCACCTGCACCCAGCAAATCGAAACACTGCAGTGATTTCAACAGGGGCGGTCACTCCTAGCCCCTGTCTATGATTAATCACGCTTAGTGCGAAACGCGTGAGAAAATGAGTTTCATCTACCTTTGTGCCTGCCTTCATGTTTGAATTCTAACAAATTGGATTTTATTCTACTAATATCGATTTATTTGGGTTAGCCTTGTGCGAATCGATTTGTTCGATTTCAGAATTTGGACAAATAAGGGTCACTCTGCATCATTCAGGCCGTCCGAAAAGAAAAATTTGTTCTTTTTCTTTTCAGATGGCCTGAATGATGCAGAGGGGTACTGCGCTGCGTACCCCTCTGGCACTCAAAGGGTTAATGTTGTAATGCTTCATTCTATCAATAAAGTCTTTAATAGTTATAAAAAAAATGTTAAGAGCAAAATATTCTTAACTACAACAGCAATTCTTTGATACTATAACATAGAGAGTAGACGTTGCCACAGAAATCTAAGGAAGGTTTTAACTCTTTGAGTGCCAGAGGGGTACAGAATGCATTGCATGGCACTCAAAGGGTTAAGTCTGCAACTTGGTATTAACTCCCGGAAGAATAATACTGATGTCCTTTATAGCTGGGTGTTTGAATGAGATCACCGTGGGAGAATACTGTTGTCAATTATGTCTAATCTGAGAAGTTATTATACAGGGAGAATATTTCCCCCTGTTTGCTACATTAATGTAAAGTATGGAATTACTGCTGGGATATCCTGGATCTTACACGTTTCCACACTTGGTATGGTATGGTGATTTCTACTTCTACAAGAACGATAATATGACCTCCAAAATGTCACCAGAAGGGCCTAGAAAGGCCAGTACCAGGATATCTAAAGCTTTTTTTGGTGTGAGCGCTGGAGTTAATGAAGAATGTGCACTGGCTAGTAGTGTGGATGTAAACTACCATACAGGTCAAGGGGGGTAAGCAGTGTATAAATAATTCATCTGTCTGGGCAGATGCCTTGAATAGAGAAGTAGCCAGAGTTATGTTCTGTGTTATAGAGAAAGGCATATAGCGTAACATGCAGAAACATGTACACTACATATAACTATAGGAAAGGACAAGTGTACAAGAGTATATGTATTCATCACAAACGGTCCTACCAAAACTGCCATCTATTTATCCTAGCACCATGACTCATAAGACAGAAGTCAAAATGTTGACATGGTTATGAATAATCAATGATAACTGAGCATACATACACTTCTAAGTTGCACATTGCTGTGAAAGCAAATGTGCAGCTTATTGTATATTCTAAGCTGGTGTACATATTCATAGCAAACGAACCTATCAAAACTGAATTGTTTACTAGAAAAGCTTACATCATTTGTATGCCTTCTGTAGTGCTCTGTAGCTTCAGTTTATCAGTCCAAGTCATGCTTGCTTGATATAATAATGAATAAAGCTGTTCCAAGAGGTTCTGGATTCAGTTCCATAGAATCAACAGCACAAACTAAATTAACAAAGACTATTTACCTCATTCCTGTGGGATATTGTCTTTGTGTTTGTAGTGAATTAGGTATTTGGGTGTCGCTCCAACTGAAAGGGATCCTTGTGGTGCTTCTGGGATGAGTCTTCTCTTCCTAGAAGCCACCAGCTGACACTTCTGACACTGTGCTATCCCCAGGGCGAATAGGTTAATCTGCTGTATGCATGGATTGGGCACTGGGGCACTTTTATAGAAGTGAAGTTTAACTACCCTCATAACCCTGCCCTGTCAGCAGTGTTGTTGTACCCTGTATAAGTTTTACCCTCTTGAGTCACGTTCAGAGAAAATGGAAAGCCCAATCTCTACATATATTGGTGCTGTCTCAGAGCATCTGTAAACTGTTTAAGCACCCTCCTTGGTTGAAGTGTATACTTGGAGATGTCACTGAATAAATACATTTTCGAACCTTAAAAGGTAATGTTGTGGTGTTACCTCTCACATAATGCTGCCAGTCTGTGAGAAGATTAAGAGGCAACAGATTACGTTCCTGGGCCTCACCTTGTTGAGCCCTAGGGTGGAGTCCTCTGTGGTCCCATTCAATAAGTAGATGATTGAGGCAAAAGTAGGTTTATCAACCTATTAATCCATTGAACTCTGTTTTTAATATATAATAACTGAAGTTTGAAATACATTTTCTTATTGATGAATTATACGTCACTGCATATCCTGCTGGATGTTTAAAACGTGCTCTGTGTTCTTCTCCAGGTCCTACAATCTTGAACCAATCTAAAGTACTTCTGTCACTAATGTCACTAGAGTAACCGTGCTACCAGGTAAGGAGGCTAGCAATAAGGGAGGTATGAAGAAAGATAAGGCTTCTCCAACAAGAGTGATTGGGGCTAGAAGCTAGAGAGCGCCGCTAGTGTGCGTGGCTAGGTTGCGTAGGCCAAACGTAGTGGGGTGTGCTGAGGCCAAAGCCGTATAAAGGTGCTGGCCGCGAAGCCAGATAGCCCCCTTCGGTTGAGCCGAAGGTGACTCAGGATACCCCACCACGTTTGGTCTATACCCCAATGACCCCAGGGAGGAATGAACTCCAGAAGAACAGACCAGACTGATATAGGAGAACTGGAAGGAATATACACTTACTGGTAGTCAGCAAGAGAACTGGAGACAGGGGCAACAGGAGACCACCCCAAGGCTGCAGAGCAGAAGACTGGAGGACTGGAGCAGGGGCAACAGGAGACCACCCCTAGGCTGCAGAGCAGAAGACTGGAGGACTGGAGCAGGGGCAACAGGAGACCACCCCAAGGCTGCAGAGCAGAAGACTGGAGGACTGGAGCAGGAGAAAGGAAGAAACTGGAGGCACCAGCTGGAAGCTGGAACAGCAGAACAGGCACTGACACACAGGACACAGGAAGCAGCTAGACCAGATCCGGAGAGGCTATGAGACGCTTTGACAAAGCGTCAGAAGAAGCGCCTCCACGCCTTTTATGTCAGAGAGAGCCTGGCCAGCCTCAAAAGAAGGACCTCGCATGCGCACGCCCAACCCGGAAGTGGACCGGGCGCACGAAGCGAAGGAGGCGCCACCCGAACGGGAGCAACGGTGACAACTTCACAATCTAGAGTCATTATATCTGATCCGTGTGGGGGAGTCTCTTCATTTTACCAGTAGATCCTCAACAGTGTTTCTAGTAGGTAGGTGTTTAATACCATATCTTATCTCATTCTGAATTTATTTAGGTCTTCTTTCATTGGTAGCATTTTCAGATCCTCTCTTCTGATAATGAGTCTTGCTTGTGGTCTCCATATTCCCTTTCCATTTTTTTATGGTGGGGATAGTGGGGCTAACAGTTTTACGATTCTTCCCAGAGAGAGAGAGGTTATTTAATTTGTTTTCTTCTTCCCATTAAAGGATCATTTGCATTCTATTGAGTTATTGTGATGGCAAATTGGGACACTGAGTTATAGGGAGGAGAGCCCCTTCCATTAACTAGCATGCCACACCAACGTTATTACAACTCAAACTTATTTTTAAACCAATCAGTTACCAAAGGGAACCAACTTATATCCAAAAGGCAATTTTATTTGTAATGCACTCAGAGGGAGATCCTGAGTCGTAGATTACAGATCTCCATACTAAGAGGTTGCAACAGCACCACCTGGTGACAACAAATGAAAATTGCAGTTCAATGTATAAACGTTTGTGTAGTAATAACTTTTAGTCAAAAATCTCCCAGCAATGGGCGTGCCCTTGTTTTATGCAGCATGAAAATTCTTAAAATATATATATTTATTTCTAACAAGTTTATTGCTCATTTAAGGTCTGTGGAGGTTAATTTTAGAACATATTACTAAGCCCTTGAGGACCAGAGGGGTGGACAACACATTTCATAGCGATGTGTTGCACACACTCTGGGTTATCAAAGCGTTAAACACATTGCTGTGCAAACTATTGTGCTATCTTGTTTGTAAAGATCTTGTGATAAATAATGAACATTTACAGGAATGAACGAGCAAGTGGGTAAATTAGATCCTAATAAAATATGCTGACAAGCAGCAGATAATTATGAGAATAGACAGCATTTGCATAAATTAAAATATTTACCTGAGCTCAGTCACATAAATCTCTGCTATGCGTCACCCTAGGTTGCTTACTCATTTTTTTTTTTTTTGATGATGTTACCGTTACATTATTTAGAGAGCAGCAGAGAGATGAAGGGGCTCCAGAATGGTAATAAGAAGTATATACACTAGTGTAAAAGCCCATGTACACGGGCCAAGGTCCGGGTAATGGTAACCCTTTGAGTACTTTACAATGCATTGTGTACCCCTCTGGCGCTCAAAGGGTTAAGAGGCCAGTCCTGCTCTGTGTCCTGCTGCCGACGCAGTCATGCACTGTAGAGACTGCCCGAAAGCACAGAATGCTCCCAGCACAGAACCCCCAGAAGTCTGTGCTCCCAGAATTCTGTGCTCCCAGAATTCTGTGTATTCAGGCAGTCTCTACTGCACATGATGGCTTCTGACAAACATCCTAGCAAATTATTATATAGGATTTATATAGCTTTATGGATGCAGTCAATGTGCACTAATTCTGGGACAATCTAACTGCAACATATGGAAAAAAACATCCAGTGACTGAACTGATTTAGATTGCCTTTAACATACACACAAACAAACACACTTATACTCACGTATATACATAAATACACACACACGTGCATATATATATATATATATATATATATATATACACATACTCACAAATATACTCCACTACATACACACACACATACTGTAAATACTCACATATATATATATGCACACAAACATATAAATACACACAAACACATACACACACATATATATATATATACATACACATAAGCACATATACACACATATATATATGTACATCCACACTCAATACATACTCAAGCACAAATGTATATATACACATCCTATATAATAATTCGCTAGGATGTTTGTCAGAAGCCGTCATGTGCAATAGAGACTGCCTGAATGCACAGAATGGTGGGAGTTCTATGCTGGGAGCATTCTGTGCGTTCAGGCAGTCTCTACTGCGCATGATGGCTTCTGACAAACATCCTAGCGAATTATTATATAGGATTTATATATAGCTTTATGGATGAAGTCAATGTGCACCAATTCTGGGACAATTCAACTGCAACCTATGGAAAAAAATATCCAGTGACTGAACTGATTTAGATTGCCTTTAACATACACACAAACAAACACACTTATACTCACATGTATACATAAATACACACACATATACACACATATGTTATCTTGTATATATATATATATATATATATATATATATATATATATATATATATATTTATACACACATACACACAAATATACTCCACTACACACACATATATATACTCACATATATATGCACACAAACATATAAATACACACAAACACATACACACACATATATATATGCATATACACACTGACATACATACTCAAACACACAGTCACACATACCACATATGTATACAAACATACACACACACACACTAGGTTGGCCACATGTCCTGGGCATCCCCCCTCTGGGACATATAATGCCCCTGAAAATCAGCCATGTGACAGACATGGTATCAGGTAGTGTAACAGCCATCATTGTAATGTGAGAGGTGAGGCAACCAAGCCTCCCAGCACCCAGAGCATCTCATTAGTGGGCCAACTGATCATCATCTGATTCCTAGACTCAAGCTGGCTGGCCAGCCAAATAGAAGTCATTCTACAATGGCTTTGGGATATATCTAGCATTCTAGGGGTTAAATCAATGGGGATTGCCCTAGTATTGCTCCACTTTTGTTCCTGTGCATTTGTGTATACAGCTGTGTTCTTATATATAACATTATACACATTTATGTCTAAGAACACAGCTGTATTCACATATTTACATGAGCCAAAAGTGGGACATTTCTGGGGCAGTGCAGGGAAGAAATGCAGATTGCGAAATATCATGACAAGCACTCACTGAGGATGAACAAGATCAAGTGTTTTGTTCTAAGGTGTGGTGTCCTCTCAGAGGTGCAACAAATCATGTTTTTCACTCCCATGTGCCATTGCAGAGAGGAAATTTCCATGTCCTAATCAGACTGGTCCTACCCACAGACAGCCCACCTCCGAAATGTGAGGCAAATCCTCTCCGCACAAGAGAAAAAACACAGAAGTACGTTTTGGCCTATGTGGGCCTCGTCGGTGTGGTTCATTTGATTCCCTCTAGGCACATAGAGAGCAAGGGCCCATTCTTCTGCACCACACCAACGAGGCCCATATAGGCCAAAACGTATGTCTGTGGTTTTGCTGTGTCTCTCGTGTGGAGAGGATTTGCCTGACATTTCGGAGCTGGACTGTCTGTGGGCAGAACCATTCTGATATGGATATGTTCATGTACTCGTTGTCTCTCCTCAAAGGCAACAAGAGGTGAGGCGGAAACCAAAAAGGAAGAGGAAGAACAGAGAAACCAAGCCAGAGCCTGAACGTTTGATGGCGAGCGAAACACTTGGCTCATCTTCACCTTTTTCCTTTAGGGTCCAGGCACAGGAATACATATCAACATCTTCTGGCAATCCACCTTTTTCATTGTTACCTCCCACACCAGCCTCTAGCCATTCTATAGATTTCAGGATGTGGCAGTCCATGTCCACCTATTGCACACTGCGTGATCCACTGACCACACATGCAGTGTGGTGGAGGATAATCACGACCAGGGCATCAAGCGGCACCTGAGGAGATTCCATCCTGCAGAATACTCGAATCGATTGCCAGGTTCATCATTATTATTAAGACTGCAAGGTGTCATGTGTCCTTAGCACGGAGAGGACAAGGGTCATTTTGACAGCAGCAGTACTTTGTTTCAAGGGAAATTATTGATTTTACATTGTGGACCTCAGCATCAAAGTGTTTACTTTCAGTTGTGCCAGTTGCTTGATGTGAGTGCAGATGTGTCCATTGTGCCCAGTCCTTCCCCTATTTCCTACACACATGCCGCAGTGACACCATGGCATTTGACAATAGCCAGTGGCCGCCATAACATGACCTGCTGGCACTAGACCAAAGGTTTTTTTTTTCTCAAAGCTTGTTCTTTCTATAAACCAGAAGCCTACAAAAAACAATATTGGGGGCTTGTTTCCAATAAGCCTAAGTCCTACTCTTCACTGATTCTTCAGGGCTTGTGAAGCTAACAAGCCTGAGTGCAAAAATTATTTCTTCATCCTCAGGGCTTGTGACATTAACAAGTGGAGTACAAATAATTATCTCTAATTTCTCAGGGCTTGTGACGCTAACAAGCCTGATTGCAAAAAATGATCTATGATTCCTCATGTTTTGTGATGTTAACAAGCCAAAGTCCTACAAATCAATGTTTCTTGAGCCTAAAAAGTCTAAGTCATACAAATCGATGTTTCCTCAGTACTTGGGCCTAACAAGACTAAGTACTACAAATCAATGTTTCCTCAGGGCTTACGCCAAACAAGTGCAAGTCTTACAAATCAATGTTTCTGCAGGTCTTGGGCCTAACACAAGTCCAAGTCCTACAACAAATCAATGTTTCCTTAAGGCTTGTGGAAAACACATCTATGTCCTAAAAATCAATGTTTCCTCAGAGCCTGGGCCTTATACAAGTCTAAGTCTGCAACAAATCAATGTTTCCTCAGGGCTTTTGCCAAACAAGTGTAAGTCCTACAAATCCCTGTTGCCTCAGGGCTTGTGCCAAACAAGCAAAGTCCTACCAATCAATATTTCTTTATAGATTGGGCCTAACACAAGTCTAAGTCCTACAACAAATGAATGTATCCTTAGGACTTTTCCCAAACAAGTGTAAGTCCTACAAATTAAGGTTTCCTCAGGGCTTGTGCCTAACAAGTGTAAGTCCTGCAAATCAATGTTTCATCAGGGCTCTAACAACAAGTCTATGTCCTACAAATTATCCTCTACAAACTACTTGTAACGACTAAGGTCCAGAAGTCAGAGAGGAAGGCAGCTAGAGTACACAGCTAGGGAGCGATGCTTGAGAGCGCTGCCGACCAGATGGGTAGAGTCCGTTGGTCTGTGGGGAGAGTAGCTAGGGTACACTACTAGGGAGTGATGCTTGGGAGCGGTGCCAGTCACCTAACTCGCCTTGCTGTGGCAAGGGTCAAAAGTAAAGGTGCTGGCCGCGAAGCCAGATGTCCCACCCCAGTTGAACCGGGGCCCAGACCAGGATAGTGAGTAAGGTAAGTCGGTAGAGACCTCAGACTCTACATTAGGAGCAGGACCCAAAATGCAAAACTCCAAACTAAGATGGGAAAAGGAGACCAAGAAGAAAAGAAGACAGGGAGAACCCTACAACACAATAAACAGAGAAGAAGCTAGGGAGCTGACCAGCCGGAGCCGAGAGGTCCAGCAGAATCGGACACTGAAAGCAGACTCCTGCAAGGACTACCCCCACACTACCTATATCTCAGAAAGGGTCACCAACGGCGCCCTAATCCATAAATACCCCCTGAGGCCAAGAATAGCTTCCCACCAATCCCCTAACTAGGAGCCTCTTGCAAAGAAAAAAGTAGGACAAGTGAGGAGAAGAACAAATAGGAAGGAGACAGGACAGCCTGCCAAATCTCCACTACACCCTTACTGCACCAGAGAAGCCGGCAGGAGAGGAGTGCTAGCAGAACAATATCTGCAGTACCGCTAATTCTGCACCGGGGGATGGAATGGGACCGCAACCTAGGTCTGCCCGCAAGAACGGGAAATGAGCAGACCTCCGGAGGACTCGGGGACCGGCAGTGCCGGCGGCCAACAGGCTACAGAGTAACCAGACACCACTGAGACTCAGAACGAGTTCCACGGCTATCGTGCCGCCAGACACCCGAGGCACACACAAGTCAGAAGGGCACCCAAACACCCCTTACCGTGGAGGGAAAGAGAGGGAACATAACCAGGCAACAGCCAAACGCAGCCCCTACCTCCTGCCAACCCTCGCAATAAGCAACGGAGAAGGGCTGGGAGAAAAAAATACAATAGCAGCCAGGAAAAGGAGAGACGTCCCAAACTCGAGCCCAACACTCGGAGAGCATGGACAAGGATGGTGAGGAAGCCAAGACGGTCAACCAGGAGTGTCAGGAGCTATGGAGAGAAGGCAAAGATTAGTCAAAAACAAGCCAGGGAGTCAGACACCAGCGGGAATCCAGAAACAAGCTACAAGTCAGTAACAGGAACTAACGGGGACCACAACAAAGAGGAAACTCGATAACCGGGCAAAAAATTGGCGCAGAAACAAACCCTAAATACCCCTACTAGCCAATCACAAAATAGGAAGAGGAAAAAGCACCTACAGTAACCTAACAAGACCAAAAACCTGACACTACTCCATCCAGTCAAGTATTGGCCTGGTTCCTGTCTTTGTCACGTTACGTACCAGTTTTTTACTTTATGGTTTTTTTTTTATGTTTTTTATTGACTGTCACCACAATCCCAGTCAACAGTCTCCCCCACCAAAAAATGCCAACACAGTCACCAACACAGTCACAGTCATCTCCCAGCACTCTGCATTCCTGAATAGGAGACCTCGCGGGAGCTCCATCTTGTGCAAGACTGTGCCAAAGGAGGCACATACAGATCTCCTACCACGGAGGTAGGAAATGGACAATGGGGGGAGGCAATGTGAGGGCAATGTGGAGCTAATGGGGGCAAGTTGGAGCCGATAGAGGGCAATGTGGAGCCAATGGGCGGCAAGTTGGAGCCAATAGGGAGCAAGTTGGAGCAGATGGAGGGCAATGTGGAGATGGTGGGGGCAAGTTGGAGCTGATGGGATGGGGGGCAATGTGGAGCTGATGGGGGGCATTGTGAGGGCAATATGGAGCTGATGGGGGCAATGTGAGGGCAATGTGGAGCTGATGGGGCAATATGGAGCTGATGGGGGACATTGTGAGGGCAATATGGAGCTGATAGGGGGCAATGTGAGGGCAATGTGGAGCTGATGGGGCAATATGGAGCTGATGGGGGGCAATGTGAGGGCAGTGTGTAGCTGATGGGGCAATATGGAGCTGATGGGGGGCATTGTGAGGGCAATATGGAGCTGAAGGGGGGCAATGTGAGGGCAATATGGAGATGACGGGGGGGACAACGTGGAGATTAGGAGCATTGTGGAGGTATCCAGTGAAGATGGTCCACGGGGGAGGGGGGCTCTTCAAATTTCTGTGCCTACAGGCTCCTGAGATGTAAATCCAGCCCTGCCCATTATAGGCAAGTCCTAACTTTAATATGCTTTGTCCTACTATGAGCTGAACCTCTCCTGCTTTACTCATTTACTAACCTTAATTTAGTTTGTCCTGAGAGCTGAATCTTCTCCAGCTTTACACATTGATCAAGAGAGATTCTCTTGATTTATATAGTGTCCTAAAGACAAAGAACTCCGCACCTTGGAGGTGAAGTGCTTCAACCTATAGATGTTGGTCAAAACTTCTAAAAGTACAATTCCAGCCCAGGTCTTGGTAGGCAAACCCAAAGAAAAAATATATTTAAAATTGATGGAGTTCAAGTGCAACCAATTTTGACCAAAATAGCTAAAAACAAATACACAAAATATTGGGGGACTATGGAATAACCATTCTTGAGCCAGACTCTCAAACATATAACCATGACACTCAGCAATCAGACAGGCACACACCTTGCTCTCCAGATTTGCACCCACTGAGAGTACTCTCTCCTATGCACATGACACCCACACATCAGACAGGCACACCCCATATCCAGGCACCCGCTTTCCATATGACATCCACTCATCCACACTGCACAGTAGTATTTAAATAAAGAGAACTATGTCAGCACGGAGCAAATAATCCATTAAGCTTCATTTGTTACATTAGTGTCCAAACATACAACCTCCCCCATTATTCAATGTGAACAATACCGTATTTCTACAGGTCTGATAATATATAAGCTCACAGTGGGGAAGCAGCATAAGCCACAAAGGTGCAGTTCTGCAGAAACCAACTGAATCATAGGGAACACATTAATATCCCTAATTATCTATATGCTCGTTTTTACCCTATGAATGCTATAGATGTCGCCATAGAGAGATCTTAAGTCAACAGGGTTGTAAATGCACTTTGATTTACAATATTTCAGCCAGTAATTATGATGGTGGGGTCTTGTGTCCGTAGACAGAGCTTAAGTCACCAGGGATGTAAATATGAACTCTGATTTACAAAATGTCTGTAGACACCAACGAAGTGTAAGAGCGCAACTGATATTTAGTCTAAATATCGGTTATGTTCTTACACTTGGTTGGTGTCTATAGACATTTTGTGAATCAGAGTGCATATTTACAGCCCTGGTGATTAAGCGCTGCTTATGGACACAAGACCCCAACATCATATTTACTGACTGAAATAATTTTAGCCAGTAAATATGATGATCTTGTGTACATAGACAGAGCTTAGGTAACCAGGGCTGTATTTCAGACAGTAAATATGATGTTGGGGGTTCTGTCTTGTGTCCATTTATGATAGACAGAGCTTAAGTCATCAGGGCTGTAAATATGAACTCTGATTTACAATATGTCTGTAGACACCAACCATGTGTAAGAGCATAACTGATATTTAGACTAAATATCAGTTATGCTCTTACACTTGGTTGGACTTGGGGTCTACAGACATATTGTAAATCAGAGAGAGAGCACATTTACAGCCCCTGGTGACTTGGGATGGAATAAAATAGGAAGATGAGGGAAATAATAAGCCATTAGCCATCTCACAACTGTTGTGTCCTAACCCTGGGCCCTGGGTGAACTCACTCACAGTTTCAGCTCAGAACTTAGCAGGATGGAGTCACAGCCACAGATCATGATTTACACAGAAACACAGTGTGTGCTGACTTTCCCCACTATCTCACACCACACGCACAGTACTCACCCCAACCAGCCAATGAGGAAGGACCACAGTGAGTGAGCAAATATGCTCCTCTTTAATTGGCTGGTGGCGGGTTGGTGATGCAACAGTACATGTGGGTTGGCTGTGAGGCACATCATGCTATGGAGCCTGTTTTATCTGTGGACTGACACTGACTATCAGTTCATTTCATTCAAGCACATCATGTCCCTAAAGCAGCCAACAGCCATTGCCACTGAATGAGCATAGGGCTGCCCAGTCGCTGACAGTGACACTGACTGATCTGTGTACACCTACAGCACTGATTCACACACAGCGTTGCAGGAGCAGAGTCACTCAGGAGTCAGAACTCTTTGTCCAGGACCGGTGTGGGTGAGTGATGATGGGACTTGGGACACATACTGTAACAGACCTGGTGGCGGCACGCAAAATAAATATGCCTTGGTTGTCTGTGTCCATGGACCAACCGGGACCCATGTAAGGGCCGGCCCTGAATATAGGCAGCAGCGGACAGCCCGCGCAAGCTGCTCCGTAGTGTAGGGCTGGGTATGACCATGAAGCGACATGAAATCATGACAGTGCAAGTTCCACAACATTCAATATGGCAGCAGGGTCAGCAGAGGATGGGGTGTAGTTAGCAGGCTTAGCTATGTGCGGCACAAAAGAGGAGGAGGCATAGGTGACAGGCATCAATTACAAAACTAAGCGGCGCCCTCTTACATAAAATACACTAGGCAATTGAAAATGGGCAGACTGGTGGGCAGGACTGGGCCACTGCCAGGCTTAGCTATGTGTGGCACAAAAGGGGAGGAGACACAGGTGACAGGCAGCAATTACAAAACCAGGCGGCGCTCTCTTACATAAAATACACTGGGAAATTGAACATGGGCAGACTGGTGGATGTGACTGGGCCACTGCCTGGCACCCCAGAAAATAGGGCCAGTACCTATTCGGCCTATTGGTAAATCCGGCCCTGCTCACAGCATGAGATTCTGTGTTTGTGAGAGGAGAGAGCAGCATGTTTTCTAGCTAGAGGAGATAGGCAAATAAATGGGAATTGAAGCTTAGTTTAGGGAGTCATTTAGGTAGGACATTTGTTCTCTGTATTAGGGGAGTCTGGGGGCACAATTGGGGAGAAGAAGAGAGTAAGCAGGTTAACCCCAAATACCCCAAAAGTTGGTTTGACTGACTGGCAAGACACAGGCAGCTGGGGTCCAAATTGCTTGCTGATTTTACTGTGTTGGAAAAGGAGAAAAATGTGTTAGAATAGGAGAATAATGTGTTGGAATAGGCGAAAAATTTGCTGGAATAGACAATAAGGAAGAAAATTTTGCAATGGAGAAAAGGAGAAAACTTTCATAAAAAAAGAGAAAAAGAGAAAAATTTTGGAAAAAGTCATGCAGGAATTTTTTCTCACTTTTCGTGCACCCCTATCCCCCATGCTTTAGCACTTACAGCTGACTCCCAAGTAATTACACCATTGGCCATCCACTTTAGCACCAATGGGTAACATCATCCACCCACGGGCAAACTACCAAAGGGCTTCCGCCCAAGGATAAAATCCACATACCTTTACCACATCAGTTATCAATCCCTGAAAACCATTCAAGACTTATCCACAAGGCCCGACTGTCAATAAAGCTAAGGCCTGCATCTCAACCAACACACGCTGTAATCCCACCATCAAAACCCACAAGTGCCAGGCAGGGGTCCTAACCCAAAGCCCACCATCAAACACCCACAGACCTTGACAACACCCTACAGACCACCATAGATAAAACCACCCCATGTACAGATCCCAAGCAAACCACTCGCAACTAAGGCAAATCATACGGGACACAACATCAGCCAACAAACCATCCCTGCATCATACTCAGAGATTAAGCATTCATACAACTTGCCCAGACAACCTGAGAATAATTCCAGTCACACAGGACCAACTCACAACCAAGGCAATCATCCCACAGGCACACCACCCATACACTAGGGGAACAACAACCAATCCCTTGAGACCACATGACTCACTCCCCCTTCTAATAACCAAAACCATACACAGACCAAAACACACCATGGCCCAAGCATACCAGCCCGCAACTCCCCAGCCACCCACATGGAGAACAAGACAGACAACAGGAACCAAACAAAAACAATGTGGCTGAATGCCCAAGTACCAATTCTGTACCGAAAAGGAGAAAAACCTTTCGCCAAGACAATC
Organism: Rhinophrynus dorsalis; assembly: GCA_037306005.1. NCBI lineage: Eukaryota > Metazoa > Chordata > Amphibia > Anura > Rhinophrynidae > Rhinophrynus > Rhinophrynus dorsalis. The sequence goes on from CM074722.1 coordinate 480,514,891, forward strand.
ATAACAGACTCCAACAACATGCAACACAACACAGGCTCAACAAATAGACCGTAAGCCTTGACGAGTAAGCCCTCTACCCGAACCACCCACCTACACTATGCAATTTTGCTCAGCGCCGTCTCTCTCTCCCCCTTTATCATAATCCCCACACACCATTTAGATATCCGAGACATTTGTGTACAGGGTTCTTTTCAGGTCACCCTCACTGTAGCACTTGTAACAATTGAACTCGTTCTGATTAACATTAAGTAATTGGATCTCCAATCAACCCTTTGATGTAGATACGCTGATACCTTGTTGCCACCACGCACGCTTTGTGTCCACCAAGGTTTATTTTTAACACTTTCAGTTATACATCCTATATAATAATTTGCTAAATCGTGTGTAACGCCGCGACATGCGCAGTACACACTGCTGCGCGTGCTGCAGTCATGCGCAGTAGAAACTGCCCACGCCGCAGCTGATACAGAGCTTGGCGCTCTGAAGGAGCATCCAGCTCTGTATCAGCCGTGGCGCGGGCAGTCTCTGCTGCGCGTGACTGCTCCGTGACTGGGTGGCAGGGGCACTGTGGCCCGTGTAACAGGCTGTTCAACTAGTATAAGTATATATGTCTGATCCGCTGATTGTATCTGCCTCATTCATTCCCCTTACATCACCACTCTATGTCCACCACATTCCACAGCATGTGGTTGGGCATCCAATAGGCATAGACCTGGTGCCTAGACCTATATCCACAATACTTCCATTTCACTATAGCAAAATTACACATCTCGGCAACATCTAAGGAGGCAACATGAGAATCTTAAGCTTTTTATGCAGGACAAGAGTCTCATGTAGCTCTTTTAGACAATGCAACCTGGTTAATGTGCCATGGTGAATGCGCCAGTTCATATCACAACATTTTAAAAGGATTCCCCTTTATGAGCAAGTCGTTCGAGAGAGAAGAGGAAGCAGTTTTCTACGTCTTGGATGAATACAACTTCCTGATTCTTAAGTGAAGGGTTCAAAGGACTGCACATGCCTGTGGCACTCACAGGGTTAAATGGTACGTTCTAAGGTGGATTAATCCCTGACATTCTCTGCTCTTGACTGTAATGTGCAGGGTTATATGTCCTATTGAATTCAGCCCTCCGTCCAATCATCTTTCTGTAGATTTCCATGCATTTCTTTCTGAGCTAATAGCTTTTCATTTAAAGAGACACCTTGTGCAGAATTTTGCCAGGCTCACTTAGCGTTTATTTGGACTCAGCAAAAGTCTTCAGCAGATAATTGATCATTACGATTTGACAGGGAAGTCAAAGTTAAGGTTATTTTTCTCCTTTTATTTTATAATGATGACCTTTCAAAATGAAGTCAAGGGGATTTTTAGACGGAGAATACCCAGCTCATAGATATAAGTGAAGGGGGGGTTTGATTAGAAAGAAAAAGAGCAACAATTTTGGAAGACACCAAGGGCTACCACTGTCATCCGATCAGTGCATCCGATCAGATCTGGCAGAGAGCAGACCTGCTGATTAACCCTTTGTGTTCCAGAGGGGTATGCAACACATTGCTTTACACAAAGGGTTAACCAGATAGTAACACGTAATATGTAAAAAGTGTATATTGTAGGGTTTGTCCTCTTGAGTAAAATAAGGCAACTCCAATTGCTGAGAGGTGTTTTATTCAAAAGTTATCACAGCTCAAACTTGCATTTTTTAGGTGTAGTATCTCAATGACCTGAAATGTTAGGGTGGTGCTGTTGCTACACCATCCTATGTAGATTTATGGTCAACTGACAGAGCTGCCCATAGGATGGTGTAGCAACAGCGCCGCTGTAACATTTCATACTGCACCTAAAAAACTGAAGTTTGGTACAGGTTTGCATGCATGTGTGCTTGTTTTTGAGTGCGTGTGTACATGTGTGAGAGTTTTTGTGTTGAACATATGTGTGTTACAGTTCCACAGTACATTCTGGTATAAGCTTGCATGAATGAGATATGTGTGTGTGTGTGTGCGTGTGCATGCAATGAGCATGCATATATGTGCGTTTGTGTATGTTTTGTGTGTGTGTATATATATATATATATATATATATATATATATATATATATCCTATATAATAATTCGCTAAGTTGTGTGTAACGCCCGACATGCGCAGTAGACACTGCTGCCCGTGCCGCAGCTGTATCAGCCGTGGCGCGGGTAGTCTCCACAGTGCGTGACTGCCCCGCGACCGGCTGCCAGAGGCACTGTGGCCCGTGTAACGGGCTGTTCAACTAGTATATATATATATATATATATATATACTAGCAATGTGGGACGGCGTTGCCCGTCATGTTATGACCGTTGGGCGCACGTGTGTGAAATGCAGACACACTGATAAACACAGACATATGCAACACACAGGCAGACATATACCATACATCCCAAGTGTCCCTCTTTAGGAGGGACAGTCCCTCTTTGACACAAAATCCCTCTGTCCCTCTTTCCCACCCTGTTGTCCCTCTTTTTAGGAGGTCAGACTGTGTGCAGGGCAGCTCCACCTATAGGCGACGTAGGCGCCGGCCCAGGGTGCACACGTACTGGGGGCGCGGGCATGCAGCGGAGAAGAGCTTTGCCCGCACACACCACTCCGGGAACCACAACACAGTCAGGTCTGTGTCGATACAGCGCTCCCTCATATGGTCGGATCTTTAGTAATGCAGAGCGCGCTGGGAGTCATGATCTCCCGCCGCGCTCTGCATTACTGAAGAGAAGACTGCGCGGGAGCTACAGGTATGTGATGGGGGGCAAGTTGGAGCTGAGGGGGCATAGTGGAGCTGAGGGGGCAAGTTGAAGCGGATGTGGGGCAAAGTGGAGATGATAGGGGCAAGTTGGAGCTGTTAGGGGAAAGCTGGAGCTGAGGGGGCATAGTGGAGCTGGTGGGGGCAAGTTGGAGCTGATGGGGGCAAAGTGGAGCGGATGAGGGTCAAAGTGGAGCTGAGGGGGGGCAAGTTGGAGCTGAGGGGGGGCAAAGTGGAGCGGATGGGGGGCAAGTTGGAGCGGATGGGGGGCAAAGTGGAGCAGATGGGGGGCAAGTTGGAGCGGATGGGGGCATAGTGGAGCTGGTGGGGGCAAGTTGGAGCGGATGGGGGGCAAGTTGGAGCGGATGGGGAGCAAAGTGGAGCTGATGGGGGTAAGTTGGAGAGGATGGGGGGCAAAGTGGAGCTGATGGGGGCAAAGTGGAGCTGAGGGGCCAAAGTGGAGCTGGTGGGGGCACGTTAGAGCAGATGGGGGGCAAAGTGGAGCTGGTGGGGGCACGTTGGAGCGGATGGGGGGGCAAAGTGGAGCTGATGGGGGCAAGTTGGAGTGGATGGGGGGCAAAGTGGAGCTGATGGTGGCAAGTTGGAGCTGATGGTGGCAAAGTGGAGCTGGTGGGCCAAAGTGAAACTGATAAGGGGCAAGTTGGAGCTGGTAGGGGGCATCTCTTACAAGCATCTCCAGACCAGGGGCAGACTGGCCCAGGGGGCAGAGAGAGGACAATCATGAAAAGAGGTGGGGTATAAGTAGGCAGGGTATAAAGGGGTGGGACACAAGGGGCGGAGCGAAATGGGCGGCAAAATTAGGTTTTGCCTAGGGTGGCAAAAATCCTTGCACCAGCCCTGACTGTGTGGCGTGTTTTACTTTGCTCTCCAGCAATAAAGCAATAAACTTCAGTATATGTGTTTATACATTAGTCTGTGCAAATAAAATACTTTGGTCTTACACTAAATCATTTATTCAGTTACATAAATAGCCAGTAATAGGTCATGAAATAACCTAAAAATTCTTACTAATGCCCTGCCCACCAGCCACGCCCCCAACAATATCACCTAAAACTAAAGTGTCCCTCTTTGGCCATGTGAAATGTTGGGAGGTATGCACATACACACAGTGAGCGGCAGAAACATGCAAAAGACACGCACACACACAGACTCACTGGAGATGCACACATATGTAACAGATGTACACACACAGACACACTGGAGATGCACACATGGACACATATATGTAACAGAGATGGACACAAACACACATGCAACATATATGAGCAGAAACACATGCACTCATGAGTTGTGCACCCCTCTGGCAGTCAAAGGGTTAAGATATACAGAGGCATGTCAGAGTTAAATAGCAGTGGGAAGTGTGTTCATACCTGGGAACTTTGACTTGTGTAGTCCCTAGAGGGGACTGATGTGGTGCTGATGTGGAGAGACAATTGGGGCAATCTGGGTTAAAAGGGGGCGGGGCTTAATCGCGAGTAGGGGGCGGGGCTTAACATAAATGTGGAAAAGTGTTAGTAATAGGCTGGAGAAGGAGGAGAAGTGGGAGGGAAATGCAAGTTTACAATGTGAGGGGTTTGAACACACTCCCTGAGGGCTAAAACTTGATACACAGCCCTGTGGCAGTCAGTGGGTTAAGTGTGAATCTGATGGCTGTCTGTCATGTGTCTTGCATGCCAAATGATGACAGTGAAGAAATAATTGAGCAATGAGGGCCTACCTTAACCCTTTGAGTACCATTTTGTTCTTCTGGTGCTGCACTACAGGTCCTGCTGAGGCCACTGTGAGTCAGGGTGAGTGAGTGTGTGTGTGTGTGTCAGCTATATTTATTTCTGGCTTTGTGTGTGTATGTGGTGCTGTGTGTGTGAGTGGGGGCATGTGTGTTTGGTGCTGTGTGAGTGGGGCATTGTGTGTGGTGCTCTGTGTGTATGAGTGGGGCATGTGTGTGTGTTTGTGTGGTGCTGTGTGAGTGAGGCATGTGTGTGAGTTTGGTGCTGTATGACTGAGGCATGTGTGTTTGTCTGTGGTGAAGGAGCAAGTGGCGGCCATGTTGTTTTTTTCTGACTTTGATGGTGGTGGGCGGGCTGCATAGTGGGGGCGGGCCAACTCCCTGCATGACTGAATCACCCAATAGGAATAGTAACTCCTGCTTTATGCCTCCCCTGGGTGTGTTTTGGCAGGCACAAAGTCTTCTTTTATATATATAGATATATATATATATTTTTTTTTTTTTTTTTTTTGTGCTTGTGTGCATGAGTGTGTGTGTGTGTAGGTGTAAATTCATCACAGTGAGTTTGAGCTGTAATAACTTTCAAATTAAAAATATTGCAGCATTTGGGATACCCTTGTTATACTCAGCATAAAAAAGCACAATAACATTTTTGTTTTTTCATTAAAAAAGAAAATACACTGCTCGCTTACTCCTCTAATCTGTAAAGAGTTAAATCAATATGCAAACCATTCAGCAAACTGATTTATTCATCTGTAATCAGTAGTTAATCACCCACTTCCCCCCTGATGCTGACAGCATGACCGAAACTTAATTTTCAAGTTACACATCCAAATTTCTGAACTCACTGAAGAAGGTAGCTCGCTAAAATCCTGCACTCCCTTCCTCACCCATGGCAATCTCTAACTGAAAGATAATTTGCATGATATCTCTTTTTAATGTTTTTTTTTTTTTTTTGGAGGAAAAAAATCTTCAGATGAAATCTATTTGGAAATGAAAAATAATCGTTTCCGTTCAGAAAGGTCTGAGTGCCTGTGGGAAAGTCATTGCTTCAGAATTCAGATAGAGTCAACATTAGCAGAGAGGGGGAGCGAGGAAAGCAGCGTGAACATTATAATGAACTTTGGCACCCAATTAAGTGCGGAATATCAGAGATCTTCAAAGCACCACTTATGTACAGACTAGATCAAAGTTGTCTGTCAATTGTCTTTGAAGAGAAAAAAAACATATTCAATCCTACTGCCATTTTTGCCTGTCGTTTATAGTCGACTGTTTCTTAAGAGTTCTGACAACTTGTGATGACTATCAATCAGCTACACAGTGGGTGGAACATTGAACGGCAATGACAAAAGAATAAGAAGATGAAACTTCACACTCTTTTGCTTAGTGTTCCCTTCTCCGCTTTGAAGTAACATTTAAGGTCTTTGATTATTCTATTTTTGAGATAATGTGAAATTAATTGTTACTTTCAAATGCAAGTGGAGGTAACAGTAGTTATATCCTGTAGAGAGCTTTCTACTTCACTGGAGAAGGAGATTTATACATACATTGTGTGGCTAGGTTATAAGATATACAGATATAAAAAATAACTAATAGTTCCAAATAATAGCTCCCTCCTCATGGCCTGCAAATCCTAATGACCCTTATAAATGGTGCCCTTGTGCTTTTATTTGCAAGATCACATCTTCCACATCAGTCCTGAATGTCATGCCAGTGGAAAAGGATATGAAAATTGCTTTTTCCAAACTGAAGTAGATAAAGCGCATGATGTTCGGATGGCCGGCACTTAAAGGGATAGTAATACTTCGTTTTATCTCTATTTCATTTTGTAGGCATTAAAAAAACATGAAGAATGATGTGTCTTATCTCTCAAACCTTTATGGTTTGAGAGATATTCACAAGCAAAGTTTCCCCCTTCCGCCCCTTTTACCTAGTGTAAGCCATCTCTTCTCAGATGTGGAATGCAGTCCATAGACCAGACAGATAACAGCAGGGGACAATCTTCTTCCTATGAGAACAATGAAAGCCCTGCCCCCCTTGACAAGCTTTTCAGCTTTGTCCCTTATCTTAATTGAAGATTGTCCCTCTCTGCAGTCTACCTGGGCACCTCCCTTCTCCTCTGGCTGAGCAGTGTTACATTAGTAAAAGGGGCGGGAGGGGGATACTTTGTCATTCAATTACTCTTGAACTACAGCTCTGACAGAATTTAAATAACACTCTCCAAAGTCCAAATACTATGATGATTAATTAGAGCTGCTTTTATTATGAAACATTACTATCCCTTTAATGACCCAAGAGCATTTTTTAAAATTTTTGTTTTTAGCAGATCCACACAGGACTCCCCGTATGGCGTGCAGCGGCGCTGGGAGCCCTGAAATCCATGATGGTCCTGGCACGTCATGGGTCCTTATCGAACATCCAACCCATGATTTGCCAGAACCATCACGGGCCTGTAAGGGTTAAGGATCTCAGAGTATTTTATTTTCTGCATTCGATTCAGTGGTCTCCAAGCATACTGTAGTGGAGTGGGGACCCCTGGATTCCATGACGTGCCAGGATCATTACTGGTCTTTAAGGGGTTAAGGATCGGAGGGATACACAATGCATTAAGAAGCAATGCTTCACAGATCATGTCTAGAACGTAAAGGAAAATGATTACTATGGACACTGAGCAGAGATTGAGGTCCTGCAATACAGCCAGCAAAATTGGCATTAGGCAGTTGTAAGGCAGTCATGGAGGGCAATCATGTTTTTGTTTTATTAGATTAATTCTCCTTTAAAGGGATAGTAATGTTTGAAAATAAATACAGGTCCAATGAATCCTCTTTTGCCGTAGGCCATGTAGATCTGTATTTCAATATTCTCCGATTTGTGGTTCAAAAGTAATTTCATGATAAAACACTACCCTCCCACCCAATATACCTCATAATGCTGCCTCTCTAAGTTGGTCAGATGGAGAGCAGTGAGGGACAATCTTCAATGAGCATCAGGAGAGGCAGGGTTTTCCTTATACTCAGTGCATGAAGATTGTCCCTCGCTGTGAGCTGTCCGGTCACATGACCGGATTCCACATCTGAGGGGAGGCAGCTTACAACAGGTAAAAGGAGAGCGAGGGGGATGCTTCATAATTCAAGTACTGTTACGCGTTTTGCGGCTAGAAAGCACCGCTTTATCGAAGCAAACAAGAACCTGATGTAACAAAAGAAAAAAAGAGAAGAAGAGGAAAGACTTATAGTGTAGTATACTGATAAAACCTTAGGATAATGTCTTCCACAATAAACTAATGCACTCACATTGGTGACATGTCACTGGTCTCCCAGGTGATGATACAAGCCGGCGGAGGATACTGGCTCTGCCTCCATGCAGATAACACACTGGGCTATGCTCGATTCCCGATTCACCACAATCCACTGACTGGGCTTAAAGGAACACACAAAGAGAGAGAAAGATGTGAGGAGAGCGGCACTGTTGTATGGCGTATAGGTATAATATACTTTTTAATACAACGCTGATATACTCACAAGAGAGGTCCGACCGGTCACAATCTTTGGATACTGGTCAAGTAGCAAGCAGGGAAAAATGGCATTGATCTTCTCACGATTGTGCAGCCACCAATTCAAATGGTTGTTTGTGAGAAAATAGCAAGTAGTAGATGAAATTATCTCACAGCAGATGAAAAAATAATGAAAAAATTAAAATTGAATTTAAAAATCTTTAAAGGAATTGGAGAAATCATATCACTGAAGAGTCATCTCCTCTTTATCACCCCTTAGTGCATCTCCACCCAATGTGCTGTTTATCATTCTGGTCTTTAACAGGATAACCCTTTAAGGATCAGCCACGTGGACACACAGCTGGCACTTAAAGGGATAGTAATACCTCGTTTTATCTTTATTTTATTTTGTAGGCATTAAAAAAATATGAAGAATGATATGTCTTATCTGTCAAACCTTTATGGTTTGAGAGATATTCACAAGCAAAGTTTCCCCTCCCGTCCCTTTTACCTAGCGTAAGCCATCTCTTCTCAGATGTGGAATGCAGTCCATAGACCAGACAGATAACAGCAGGGGACAATCTTCTTCCTATGAGAACAATGAAAGCCCTACCCCCCTTGACAAGTTTTTCAGGTTTTTCCCTTATCTTAATTGAAGATTGTCCCTCCCTGCAGTCTACCTGGACACTCCCTTCTGCTCTGGCTGAGCAGTGTTACATCAGTAAAAGGGGTGGGAGGGGGATACTTTGTCATTGAATTACTCTTGAACTACAACTCTGACAGAATTGAAATAACACTCTCCAGTGTCCAAATACTGTGATGATTAATTAGAGCTGCTTTTATTATGAAACATTACTATCCCTTTAAGGACCAGCCACGTGGATGCACGGCCAGCACTTAAGGACCATGGAGCATTTTTTTTGTCAAATCAGAATCAGAGGCCCCGAACGGTAGCCATGCGGGGTCCTCTGAATTCCATAACGTATGTACTCATGGGTCCTTTAGGCATGTTCACCCCATGACGTACATGTACGTCCTTGGTCCATAAGAGGTTAAGCAGGCTCGTGGACTCTCTCTACTTCAGTTTAAGAATACTCCCATCAACTGTCATGCTTGCTTCCATAGACATGCCTTACAGTCCTGATTGAAGGTGTCATTATGTTTTGAACAAAGAAACAAAGATCAAAATGTGTACTGGCCATTAGTATTTATCACCCAAAACATGCTGTCTAAGTGGGGAGTTATTATTAGGTATTAGTTTTCCTTTAATTGTTTTTGCTTATTTTCAGTTCAATGGTACATTTCATGCAGAATAAATATATGTCACTCCAAGACACATGTTGAAAAGAATCATTGGACTGAGCGATAACAGGTATTGATAACAATTTACTGGAAGATACATGTTTCAGTTGAAAAATTCACAGCCTATCCAAATGCATTAAGAATTGAGCAATTACTCTTGTGTGATATTCCCAGAAGCCTCTGCTCTCCTTGTGGCATGTTCATGTGTGTTCTTGTCATTCTTCATTCTAGTGAAATAAGCAAAATGTTCCAGACAGTAAAGTATGGATTTATTGCTAACGACCAACTCTCAGGAGCATACTGTACATATTGCATTATGAACTCTCATCTTACATAGCAGATATATAGGAATATGAGCACAATGTTTCAGAGAACACACACACAAGAACACATTCTCTTCTTAGGGCTTTATGTAGTAAAGTGACAGCCAACCTCCTCTTAGACTTTATATTTTCTGCAAGTACATAGTATGTAAACTCAAATTGCCTATATATTTTTTAAACGCTCATGTCTTTCAAATGGATCTCACTGAATTCCTGTTTCAAGAGCACATTCTGTCAGGACCTGTTAAAAAAAGGGACAGATAATACAATTAACACTATCCCCGAAGCAGGACAGACTGTCTCCAGTCTATTAACCCCTTAAGGACTGGCCACACCTCCACGCGGCCGGCAGTTAACGAACATTTCTATTTTTTCACTAATGGATTCAGGGATCCCCAAAAGGTGTGCAGCCATGCAGGGAGCCCTGAATTCCATGAAGTGCAAGGACCGTCACTGGTTCTTAACCAGAGGCGTAACTAGAAATCACTGGGCCCTGGTGCAAAAGTTGCCATGGGCCCCCCCGACCACATTGCCCCCTATGTCCACCTCTCCACACATTCCCCCCAGCGTCCACCTCTCCACACATTGCCCCCAGTGTCCATCTCCTACCTCCCTGGTGGTCCAGTGACATGGCAGGAGAGGCCTCCTGCACAGACCTCTATTAAGAGCTGGAGCTCCCGCGCAGTCCTCTCTCCAGTGATGCAGAGCACTGGGACATGATGTCATCTCCCAGTGCTCTGCATTATTAGAGTGCCGGGGACAGAGAGAGGGTGCTCAGCAGCTAATAGAGGTCTGTGCAGACCTCAGCTAGTTGCGGTTGCTGGGCAGAGGGATCTCAGGGGGCTGCCGGGCCCCTGAAATGATGGGCCCAGTTGTAGTTGCTACCCCTGCAATCACTATCATTACAGCACTGTTCTTAAAGGGATAGTAATACTTTGTTTTATCTTTATTTTATTTTGTAGGCATTAAAAAAACATGAAGAACGATTTAAGTTTTATCTCTTAAACCTTTATGGTTTGAGAGATATATTCACAAGCAAAGTTTCCCCTCACTGACCAAAACAGTGAAGCCCACCATCTAGCTGTCAGATTTGGAATCCAGTCCGGAAATCAACAGGTGGCTCTTCAGCAGAGTTCGGCTCACAAGATATAAAAATAACTATTTCATTGGAAGGGTCTAAAAAGTGTGCTTGCAAACCAGGCACACTTTGTAGACTATTTGATTGAAGTAGTTCTTCTTATGTCTCGCGATCTCGGCTCTGCTGTAGAACCACAGACGGTCCACAGACTGGATTCCAAATCTGACAGCTAGATGGCATATTTGACCGTTTCGGTCAGTGAGGGGAAACTTTGCTTGTTTATTGTTATTGTTATTTTATTTTGTAGCCATTAAAGAACATAAAGAAGGATATAAGTATTTTCTCTCAAACCTTTATGGTTTGAAAGATATTCACAAGCAAAGTTTCCCCTCACTGACCAAAACGGTCAAGTCTGCCATCTAGCTGTCAGATTTGGAATCTGGTCCGCAGACCAGCCGTGGCTCTACAGCATAGCCGAGATTGCGAGATATAAGAAAAACTACTTCATTCAAATAGTCTACAAAGTGTGCCTGGTTTGCAAGCACACTTTTTAGACCTTTCCAATGAAATAGTTATTTTTAAATCTTGCAATCTCGGCTCTGCTGTAGAGCCACGGCCGGTCCGCGGACTGAATTTCAAATCTGAGTGCTAGATGGCATACTTGACCATTTTGGTCAGTGAGGGGAAACTTTGCTTGTAAATATCTCTCAAACCATAAAGGGTTGAGAGATAAGACTTATATCGTTCTTCATGTTTTTTTAATGCCTACAAAATAAAATAAAGATACAACAAAGTATTACTATCCCTTTAAGGAGTGATAAAGAGGTTATAATGTGGAGATGACTTATCCAGTGATATCCCTTCTCCAATCCCTATGTTATTCTGTAGAGCCAGTACACTAAGAGACATCTTGGTTCATTGACTCCATAGTATAAAATAGGAATTGGAGAGTTTAGAACACTGAAAAGACATCTCCACTTTATCACCTGTTTATCACCTCTTTATCACACCTTAGTGCATCAACCCAGTGAGTTCGCTCTCAGGGCAAACAAGTGTGAAACAAATAGACTAAGATGTAAATAAATAAATAAACTGGTAAAAAAGCTGGTGAGGTAGCAACGGACCCACAGGACCCACAACGTACATATTTTTCATGGGAAAACTTGCTTTAAGCACCCATGATGTATATATACGTCATGGAATTCAGGGGTTCTCTCGTGGTTGAACACCATTCGGGACCCCTGATTCCATTTCTGAAAAAAAAAAAAAAATGCCCCATGTTCCTTAAGTGCCAGCTGCACAGCCGGTCCTTAAGGGGTTAATGCACCAGCTGTCGAATCTCTTTAAACCTGAGGGTTGCAGGTTCTACTCCCAACGAGGTCATTTCAGCCTTTCACCCTTCTGAGGTAGATAAAATGAGTTCACAGGACATACTTGAAAATGAGAAACAATCTTAATGTTTCCTTCCTGGTAAAATATATTCTAAAACAAAAAGTGCATATTATGCCCTTGCCAAGAGGCAAAACAATTCAATGTTTGACAGCAGAGAAAAGACGTGACCATTGTTCAGGTCTGATAGTAAGATGAGAGAGGAATGGAGAACATCTCCTGGCAAAGCGTACAAATAGGAGGAAAGTGTAAAAAGCACCAGCACGTCTCAAGTGTCAACCCTTTGAATGCCATAGGGATATGTGACGCAATGCTTTGCATACCTCCCTGACACTCAAAGGGCGAGATGTTCAAAAAATTGTCATAATGAAAAAATTGTCGGATCATGAGTTGGTGGTAAAAGAAGCACAATTTTCAGAAGTAAATCTGTCACGTTTGAAAATGCGTTTAAAGAATTAAAAATGACGGTAATACGATCTTGATGAACATTGTCCTTAAAAAATTCTGATGTTAAAAAGTCTTTGATTTTGTCTTTGAAATGAACATTTTCAAAGAAATAAAGAAATTTTTTGTCTTTGAAATGACAAATTGCTTCTCACTCCTGCTAACAGTACATTAAGTTATCTTCTCCAAGTTTAGACCATTTTTATTTTATCAGGAAAAAAATGATGTTAATCAGACAAAAAAATGACATTGAAACAAATATTTTTTTCTGAAAATGCCTTTACAATACGAAGGTACATTAAACCACAACCATTTTTAAGACAGCTTTTTCCCTGGAATTGGATGAAAAAAATGATGGAAACGTGACTGAAAATTGACGGACCATTGTGTAAGAACTTTTTTATTCTGTTTACAGACAATTTCATTTAGCGCCACTTTCTGAACATCTCGCCCAAAACGTTAACTAAGCACAAAACAGTTTGTACAGCCCTGCCACAGTTTTAATCTATTAAATGACAAAAGTTCACCTACAAAAAGTGAATTACAGAAAAACCTGCTTTTTGGACACCAGTTGACACTGTTGCTAAAAGTAAGATTTAACAAAAAATATACTAGCTTGATCTGTAATAACATTTGAATGAAATATTTTACAGCAGTTGGAGTGCACTTGTTTTATACAGCAGGAAAATCCTTAACCCAATGCATTCTGTACCCCTCTGGCACCCAAAGGGTTAAAAGATTTATATATTTTCATAAGAATGTCACTCTTTCTTTAATATTTATGTAGGTAGCCCATTCTATATTTTCTCCATCTAATACGTACATTATATGATTTCAGAATAAAATCCTTTATTCATAAAAGTAAATGAAAATAGTAAATTCCATTTGCTGTACGATTCAGGATACCAAGTATGCAAAACGCTCAGATTGATGTACAAAGAATGTGATGCAGTTCTGGATCATACCACGTATACCATAGGGAACAATCAGAAAAAAAAATTCCAACTTTCCATTAATTTAACCCTTTGAGTGCCAGAGGAGTATGCTACGCATTGCTTCACAATGTATTGCATACCCCTCTGGCACTCAAAGGGTTAAAGAACTAAAACTTCCTATTAATAAGCCTACACTTACCATTCTATGGCCAGAAAATTCTAATGGCCCTTATCACTTTTGCCCTTTTGCTTATGTTCAAGAGTTGACATCTGCAGTCAGTCCTCGATATCGTGTCTGTAGAGGCGGACATGACAGTCGCTAGCTGGACCACAGGACGTAAACTCTGTTCACTGAGCATGGTAATGTTAAGCCTTTAAAGACCAGAGGGCAATGCAATGTGTTGCTTTGAGCAGTGCCCTGGTCTTTAAAGGGTTAAGTAGACCCATGCACTCTGCCTGCTTCAGTTTAAAAAAATTGCCAGAAACTGTCATGTCTGCTGGACATGATATCCAGCTCTGCTTGACATACCCGGGTACTCACCGGATCTGCCCTGCATGCTCCAGTTTTTGCAGTGAATTACTGGGTCTCCGGGGAAAGAGGATGATTCTCTAGTTTCTTATGAAACTCCGCCCACTTCTCCTCCTTCTCCCCCTGTTCTTTTCACCCATTTCCCACCCACTTCTCATCCTTCGCACCCTGTTCCTTCCACTTCCCACCCACTTCTCCTCCTTCCCTCTCTGTTCTTCCCACCCACTTCCTGCCCACTTCTCCTCCTTTTCACCCTGTTCCTCTCACTTCACTCCCACATATTCAACTTCTTATCCTGTTTCTTCCACTTCTCCTCCTTCCCACCCTGTTCCTCCCACTTTCTGCCCACGTCTCCTCCTTCTCACCCTGTTCCTCTCACTTCACTCCCACTTCTCCTCCTTCCCTCTCTGTTCTTCCCACCCACTCCCTGCCCACTTCTCATCCTTCCCACCCTGTTCCTCTCACTTCACTCCCACATATCCTCCTTCTCATCCTGTTCCTTCCACTTCTTGTCCACTTCTCCTCCTTCCCACCCTGTACCTCCCACTTTCTGCAAACTTCTCCTCCTTCTCACCATGTTCCTCTCACTTCACTCCCACTTCTCCTCCTTCCCACCCTGTTACATAGTTACATAGTAATTTAGGTTGAAAAAAGACTTGCGTCCATCCAGTTCAACCCTTTTCCTATTCCTGTTTACCATCGCTGACCCAAAAGAAGGCATCTGACTCCAAATGGCAATCAGATTTCTCCCTGGATCAACAAGCCCTAACTAAATATTAATCCCAATACTAACGTGCATAGCCCTCTATATTATGCTCTTTTAAATAAGTATCCAGGCCCCTTTTAAAGGCATCTAATGTATTTGATAGCACCACCTCCTCCGGAAGTGCATTCCATACCTTTATTGTCCTTACTGTAAAGAAACCTTTCCGCTGTTGTAGACTAAATCTCCTTTCCTCAAGTCTAAGCGGGTGGCCCCTTGTCCTGTGTACTGTTCTGTTAATGAACAGGTCTTTTGAAAGCCCTTTATATGGTCCTTGAACATATTTATATAGTGTTATCATATCCCCTCTAAGACGCCGTTTCTCTAGTGTGTACAAGTTTAACTTTTCTAGCCTCTCTTCATAACTAAAACTTTCCATTCCCCTTCCTAGTTTTGTAGCCCTCCTCTGCACTCTCTCTAGTTCCATAATGTCCTTCTTCAGAAAGGGCGCCCATTTCCTGCCCACTTCTCCTCCTTCCCACCCTGTACCTCCCACTTTCTGCCCACGTCTCCTCCTTCTCACCCTGTTCCTCTCACTTCACTCCCACATATCCTCCTTCTCATCCTGTTCCTCCCACTTCCTGCCCACTTCTCCTCCTTCCCAGCCTGTTCCTCCCACTTTCTGCCCACTTCTCCTCCTTCTTACCCTGTTCCTCCCACTTTCTGCCCACTTCTCCTCCTTCCCTCTCTGTTCTTCCCACCCACTTCCTGCCCACTTCTCCTCCTTTTCACCCTGTTCCTCTCACTTCACTCCCACATATCCTCCTTCTCATCCTGTTCCTCCCACTTCCTGCCCACTTCTCCTCCTTCCCAGCCTGTTCCTCCCACTTTCTGCCCACTTCTCCTCCTTCTTACCCTGTTCCTCCCACTTTCTGCCCACTTCTCCTCCTTCTCACCCTGTTCATCTCACTTCCCACCACTTTTCCTCCTTCCCATCCGGTTTCTCCCACTTTCTGCCCACTTCTCCTCCTTCTCACCCTGTTCCTCCTATTTCCCACTCACTTCTCCTCCTTCCCACTCTCTTATTCTCACCCATTTCCCACCCACTATATGACACATTATGTTAACCCAGATCGCATCCTTTATATCCCCCACCGGCACCACGTGAGCCCCCTCCAGGGATTCTAGAAGAAAAAGTTGAGAGTATGTTGATTGAAGATGCTATTTCTCCTTGAAATGCTTTGCAATGTGCTGGAGATTTCTCTAGCATTCAAGAGGTTAATAGACTCATGTAAATCCATGGGAATGTTTACTTGTTCCCTCTGGTTCAGCTGGTTCCTCAGAATTAAACTACTTTTTCTCAGGGGGTCTAGTTAATGAAATTGTGTCAGAGAGGTATCCAAAGTACTGCAGCACAATGCAGTGGATACCTCTGTAGCACTCAAAAGGTTAAAAATGCCGAGCAAAACAAATAGCAATCAATATTTACGTTTGTCATATTAAATGATGAAATGTAGTTTTGCACCTAAAAAATTGAATTTCTTATTTAAAAATGTTGCATTGTGTATAGAAACAACTCAGATTGCTAATACATGTCATTGCTTCTAAAAATGTGTAATTTGTAAAAAAAAAATAGCCATGCTAGAAAAAAATGTGCATTTCAGCTAATAAAAAATTGCATTTGCTACCAAGAAAAGTTGCAATGCTAATAAAATGCTATAACGTCTAAAGTTGAATGTATTTCTCTGCAAATTATTTTAGATACAATTTTTGGTACTAAATACATCACAGATCTGCCCTATGATTTTCAGGTGCTGTTTTATTGAATAGATGTTATAATACATCAGACTTGTTGCCTTTCTGACTTACTGCACAAAAAGGGCTGGATTTAGATCCCAGGCTCCCTTAGGCAAGGCAAGCCTAGGTGCTCTTAGCTCCGCCCATGACTACACCCACATTCCTCACATGGCTCTACCCCTAGTCCCATCTACTGCATCCTGTAACAGAAAAAACATTTGGCCTATAACAAGCAAGTCCAAACAATGGTTGTGGGAGCACTCCCGGCTTACAGCTTCATCAATTACGATGCAGAGTTTGAGAAATGAATAAAAGACTTCTTAATTTGAAAACCGTAAAATGCTTCTCGATACTTCTGGTTGTTTGTTTAGGTCTATGATTAAAGTGTTAGTAATGTCTGAAAAAACCTTTTTTGCATTTGGAAGAGCTTAAAAAGCTGATCTAAATTAAAAAAAAAATGTATCTCTCAAACCGTTCTGGTTTAAGAGATACGGGCGTTTAAAGTTTGATTTCTCCTACTGACAGCTGTAAAGCTGTCAGCAGGAGATCCGTGTCGGTCGACATGCTGGCGCTTGAGAAGTGCCGGGATCTCGTTACTTACTTGGAATCCCTTCATTGGAATGGTCTAAAACGTGTATCTAGTGTTCAGGCACACGTTTTAGACCATTCCATTGAAGGGATTCCGTGTAAGTAATGAGATCTCAGCACTTCTCAAGCGCCAGCGTGTCGACCGACACGGATCTCCTGCGGACAGCTTTACAGCTGTCAGTAGGAAATAGCAAACTTCAAACGCCCGTATCTCTTAAACCATAGCAGTTTGAGAGATATGTTTTTTTGCATTTAGATCAGCTTTTTAAGCTCTTCTAAATGCAAAAAAGTTTTTTTCAGACATTACTAACACTTTAAGAGCTGTATAGAGTGAAACGCGTAAGATGTTTTTCATGTAACTTTCCCCAATGTTTGTGTCCCGCCCTACCCATGCCTAGAAGCATTTTACAGTTTTCAAATAAAGAAGTCTTTTATTAATTTCTCAAACTCTGCCTTGTAATTGATGAAGCTATAAGCCGAGAGTGCTCCCACAACCATTGTTTGGATTTGCTATGTGTACCAGTGATGGAGGACTGAAGCGGCTCTGAGAAACTTGAAGCTGGAGGTGAGTTTCTTGATTCCACTATCAATGTGGTTTGCCTGTATGTGAAAATTTGCCGGCGTGCAGTGTCATTTCCTTATATTTCTATATCAAGCAAAGACAAAAAAAGCTTTAAAGGGATAGTAATATTTCATAATAAAAGCAGCTCCAATTAATCTTCATAGTATCTGGGCCATGGTGAGTGTTATTTCAATACTGTCAGAGTTGTAACTCAAGAGTAATTGAATGATAAAGTATCTCCCTCCTGCCCCTTTTACTGATGTAACACTGCTCACCTCAGAGCAGCAAGACTGTCCGGATGGATCGCAGAGAGGGACAATCTTCACTTAGCATAAGGGAAAACATGAAAAACCTGTCAAGGGGGGCAGGGTTTTCATTGTTCTCACAGTAAGAAGATTGTCCCTTGCTGTGAGCTGTCAGGTCAAGAGACCAGATTCCACATCTGAGAAGAGATGGCTTACACTAGGTAAAGGGGCGGGAGGGGAAAACTTTATCCTTCAATTACTCTTCAACTACAACTCTGACAGTATTGAAATAACACTCTCCATGGTCCAAATAATGTGAAGATCAATTGGAGCTCCTGTTTTTGTGAAACATTACTATCCCTTTAAGCTCTTAATCATACCTCCCAAGTGTCCCCCTTAAGGAGGGACAGTCTCTCTTTGAGACCCAAATCCCTCTGTTCCTCTTTCCCACCCAGATGTCCCTCTTTTTAGGAGATCAGACTGTGTGCTGTGTAAATAAGTGAATAACATTGTTCCACAACAATAAAATCCACATTAATGGTTGTTTAAAATTCAGTATATGTGTTTATACATTAGTCTGGGTAAATAACATATTTTGGTATTGCCCCAAATCAATTATTCAGTTACACAAAGAGGTGTCAATAGGTCAAGAAATAACCTAAAAATTATCTGTAATGTCCCACCCACCAGACACAGCCCCAGCAAAATCCCCTAAAACACAAGTGTCCCTCTTTGGCCATTTGAAATGTTGGGAGGTATGCTTATTTGCTACAGAGATCTCCAGCACATTGTTCCTCAATGCACTGGAGATTTTGCTATAATCCAAGGGGTAAATAATAGCCTGTAAGCTGGTATAAAACTGGTGCAGGGACATTGAGTTTGTTCTGGCCACACCCACAATTCAGAATGTGGGTGTGGACATCACAGCTAAGGCACAGCCCCTCACAATTTAGAGCTCTAGGTAGTTGCCTGTTCTGTCTATTGAGAGATATGGCTCTGTTCTCAGACCTTTCCTGCCAAGCTCTTCCTGCTTTCACTCTGACAGACTTCTCTAGGCCTGAGTAATTAGGCTTTGCTTAAAATCCATTTACAATTATTTCCTGTCATAGGCTAAAATGGCAGTCTATTAAAAGACTTGCCTACATTATGTCCACCTAAATGGCATTTAAAAGGGTATCAGCATTATGCACATTTTAATGCTCCATCATATATTTTTTATACATTTTCTTCAGAGAGACTTGGCCCTGTGTAGTCATCTTGGTTATTAGCGGAACAGATGGCAGCCCTGCTTCTCTTCAATAGACAATTTTAATGTCATCTCCCAGGAACTTTTTAATTCACTTTAGTTTTTAAGTACATTGCTGTGTTCCTGCTGCCTTAACTAGGAGATTGGCACTAGCTTAACTCCTGGGGTGCTTGAGATTTCTCGAATGCATTGCAACCATCTAAAATATACAGTAGGGGGGATTAACTAATTGGTGATAAAGTGGTGATAAAGAGGTGATAAAATGGCGATGACTTCTCGGTTTATTACTTCTCCAGTTCCTATGTTATTATATGGAGTCCATGTCCTAAGATCTCCAAAGTTGGCTCCATAGAATAACATAGGAACTGGAGAAGTGATGAACTGGAGAAGTCATCTCCACTTTATCACCTCTTTATCACCACTTAGTGAATGTCCCCCATCATGTCATGTGTTCTTAAAGGGATAGTAATGCTATATATATATGTAAAAAAGTAATATTGTAGAGTATTAAAAAAGGAAACCCATTGATGCCATTCCTAGCTCTCAAACCTTTATGGTTTGAGAGATAGAATGTTTTAAAGTTTCCCCCCTCCCTCCCCTTTCCCTGACGTCAGTGTTCTAGCTGACTGTAGGAGAATCTGGTTCTGGGACCAGCGCAGTGGAGTAACTATAGGGGTCGCAGGGGTCACACCCGCGACCGGGCCCGTCGCTACAGGGGGCCCGGCCGCCCCCTGCGACCCCTCTGCCTGGCGCCTGCGATCTCCGTCTGGCACTGTAGTAATGCATTACTGAAGAGGACCGCACGGGAGATCAACACACCTCTCCGGGCTCCTGCCACTCCAGGGAGGTAGGAGATGGGGGCATTTTGGAGAGGGCCAATGTAGTCGAGGGGGGCAAATGTGGTCCGGGGAGGGCCCATGGCGCTTCTTGCACCAAGGCCCGGAGGCTTCTAGTTACGCCTCTAGACCGGCGGAGGCTATTCAGCAGAGCCACAATAACGATTTTTAAAAAGAGCTACTTAATTGGTACGGTCTCCAACGTGTGCTTGGTTTGCAATGAAGTGGTTCTTTTTAAAAATCTCTATTGAGGCTCTGCTGAACAGCCTCCATAACTTGTATAGTTTGCATGTAATATTGTTCTAAAGTTGCCCCCTCCCGCCCCTTTTACCTACGTCAGCGCTCTAGCTGACAAACTTAGATTCTGGTCCCGGGACCGGACGGCTCATCTGCAGAGCTGAAATAACATTGCATAGAAAAAGAATCTTCATGAGAACAGTCTCCAAAGTGTGCCTGTCCTCAGGAAGATTCTCTTGCTGTGCAATGTTATTTTTGCGCTGCAGACGAGCCGTCTGGTCCCGGGACCAGAATCTAAGTTTGTCACCTAGAGCGCTGACGTGGGTAAAAGGGTCGGGAGGAGGCAACTTTTTAACAATATTACATGCAAACTATACAAATTATGGAAAGAAGACTAAGCTCATTTGCTTTATTTATTTAAGAACTATATTAAAGCTTGTTAACCCCTTAAGGACCGGGAAAATCTGAGGTCATTTTCCTTTAAGGACCGGAGCAATTCTGACCTTTTTGACTATGTCTTTGTTCAACAGTGTTTTCCCTCTAAGTACTTTATTTTACCCATGAAAATTATATACTGTTTTTTACACACAAATAGGGCTTTCTATTGATATCATACTTACATGGATAGCCCACCATTTACTTTATTAAAATTAAAAAAAAAAAGGTAAAAAAAAAACATTTTTGTTTTTTCTCTTGGGATCAATTGGGCACCAAGGGTTAAATTTTTATGGCGACTGCATGAAAGGTATGACCGGTCAGTCATACCTACAAAATGTGCAGTTTAAAGTGGCCACTGTCCCCCCTTGGGTGAAAATCCCCATGTCCCTTTTCCCACCCTATTTTGTCACTTTTTTATCCCTGACATTTGGCGGTGTGTATAAGTGTAATACATGGCTCCACAACAATCACACTTCCAAAATTGTTTAATATGATTATTTTAAAAAAAAGTATATATATCTTTTTGTAAAAAAAAAAAAAAGTGTGTTGTGTTTTAAAAAAAAAAAAAAATATATATATATATATATAATTGCAGTTCAAAAATTGACCTGCGTTTAGCCAGCCTCCTGCACCAGCAGTGAAGGGATTAATACCCCCAGCTGCTGTATTTTTTTTTTTTACCACTAGGTGTCTCCCATCTACTTCTGTCTCCCTTACTTTGATAGCAAGGGAGACAGAGGTAGAGGAGACACTCAGAGTCAGCATGCTTTGCATGTTGCCTCTGCCTGTCACTATGCCGGTACATGTGATCGCTGCTACGGCGATCACATGAACTGGCACAAGCAAGAAGGGCTGAGACTGAATTCCCCAGTCTCGGAGCGCTCAGTCTCAGCCTGGATTTAATGATAGCAGCGTGCACAGAGGCACGCTACTATCATTTAAGCCATGACAGTCCTGGTCTGTCATGGGTCCTTAAGGGGATAACAACCCATGACGGTCCAGGACCGTCATGGGTCCTTAAGGGGTTAAAATGAAGTAATAATATCCCTTTAACTTTAGTACATAAGCCTACTTGTGCTTGGGGGACTATGACCTAGGAATAAGTTGCTCTTCTTTCTTTAACCCTTTGAGTGCCAGAGGGGTATTCAACGCATTGCAAAGCAATGCGTTGAATACCCCTCTGGCACTCAAAGGGTTAACTGCTTCATATATTTAGGTAGGTATCCTTTATAGCACAATAAGTTATTTATACCTATATGTTTGTATCTGCTGTTTTTCTGTTGATAACAATCTCATTTGAAGTCACCTCTAAAGAGGTGTAGCCTAGAGGCACCAGTCTACACCTCTTCACAGCTAACAACATAGACAATGACTCATAAAGGACACAAGTCTTTATCAGATTGTAATCAGAAACATCTAGCAGAGCACTATAAGAGAGATCAAGTGCAGGAAAATAAAAATAGATGTACCTGACTGCTGTGTGAAGGACACTTACCGAGTTAAGCTATGCTGTTAAAGTAAAATAATTTATTTGTAGGGTAAAATTCCCCTTTAAGAAAAGGAAGTTCCTTTAACGCCATTGTTAATAAAGTGTCTCCAAAGTATTGCATCATAATAAATTAGAGATGTCTCTGTTATTAAGAGGTTTATTTTATAAATATGGTGCATTCGTTTTGCACCCAAATTGCTCCAATTAAGAACTCCCCATGAAAATAAAAAGGGGAGGCATGTCTGAGCTGGGGGTGTCAAGAAAATAAGTAGTAGGTGGGACAGGAAGTGAGGTAGAGGAGGACAGAGTAATTTATAAAGCAGAGGAAAAAAGTGTCACTTCCTTTTTATACAGAAGATCTCTACAGCGTCCCTCCCTCCTCCCCCTTTTTGTGGTACTGCGGGGGTGGAATGTTGGTGTTGGGGTTTTTCGGCCTGTTGGGTGTTTGTTTCTTGCATGTCACAGCTTTGTGGGTGCTTTTGTCCCTTGCCAATGTTTAGAAGGTCATTAAGTTGGATATGTCACATGAAGATGATAGGCCAGAGGCCTAGCGGTAATGACACCCGGACTGTGTCGCGGGTTTAGACACCGGCCTCATGCATGAAATTGATATTACTGTCTCATACTGCACTGTTCTCACTGCTAAAAAATGCAACTCGATTCAAGTTGATTTCAATGGTATTGTACCACATATTTCACATTAATATCATTTCTGGGCAACGTTGAAGCTGAGATGTTGCATCTGGGAAAAAAGCATTACGGGTGGAAAAAGTGTGGAATAATGTGATTCGGCACGCAAAAGCGTGATAATTGTACCTGGGAACTTCCTTCTGTGGAGCTGTGGGAGAGGGCTCATGGCATGGACATCTGGAGGGGGGCAAGGGGGGTACTTGCCCCCCCCCCACACACACACACAATTTCCCCTTCCATATAAACCAAGGGGCTGGATGAGCTGGCGTGTGGGGGGGTTATTTTAAGGGTTTGTCCCCCCACACCTGGAAAAATTTGTATGGACACCCCTAGCTCACGGGCTACAATCAGACTTGCCTTAACGATGAGATTGGTGTTATAAAATCAGTGTGGTTTAACCAAATGGGAGTGGCTTAACCCTTTGCTGCATTGCGTACCCCTCTGGCACTCAAAGGGTTAACCAGGATTGGGTTGGGGAAGTGGACAAGGGTTACAAGTAATTTTTAGTTAGTTCTAAATGATTTATGATACAATTCCATTTGCAAGACTTAAAGGGATAGTAATGTTTCATAACAAAAGCAGCTCTAATTAATCATCATAGTATTTGGACCTTGGAGAGTATTATTTCAATTCTGTCAGAGTTGTAGTTCAAGAGTAATTCAATGACAAAGTATCCCCCTCCCGCCCCTTTTACTGATGTAACACTGTTCAGACAGATCAGAAGGGAGGTGCCCAGGTAGACTGCAGAGAGGGACAATCTTCAATTAAGATAAGGGAAAAACCTGAAAAACTTGTCAAGGGGGCAGGGCTTTCATTGTTCTCATAGGAAGAAGATTCTCCCCTTCTGTTATCTGTCTGGTCTATGGACTGCATTCCACATCTGAGAAGAGATGGCTTACACTAGGTAAAAGGGGCGGGAGGGGAAACTTTGCTTGTGAATATCTCTCAAACCATAAAGGTTTGAGAAATAAGACTTATATTGTTCTTCGTGTTTTTTTTAATGCCTACAAAATAAAATAAAGATAAAACAAAGTATTAATATCCCTTTAAAGGTACCAAACACCTCTAATTCCTTAGAACACTTCAGTAGAGTTTGGAATGCTTGAGTCCAACAAAAGCAATAATGTCGAGTTACAGAGACCTGATATCCAGTACTAATTTTGAGAAACTATCCACATAGATCTGATTCATAAAGGCCATTAGAATTGTCTGCCTAGATTAAGGTAAGTGGAGCATTTCATGAGCCCCCAGTGTTCCTTTAATTCTACTAATGGTTGATTCTGCATATTGCACTTCCCTTCTCAAGATTTTCCCTCTGACTTCCAGGTTGCCTCTCCTTATCTCAAGGACTCAGTACAAAGTGAAATATGCCATTGTGCATGAATGACAGTCACCCAAGTCACAGGTCATCATCTCTCAGCTCCCAAGAGTTCTCCAAAGCATTGTAAAGAGGCAAAGGCCCTCTCAATTAGATTGTCCTTCAGATATTTAAAGATTCCCTCTGGGCACTGAAATGGATGCTTCTGACTTCTTCCTTTCTCTTTATAGTGATATGAACATTTATCTTCTGGTCCCACTCAACTGCAATATTAAATATTCAAGATCTAATCTGAATGTACAATGGGATTTATCAGAAGAGGCTAGTTAGGTGAATATTTTTTTTCCCATAACAAATGGGATGATAACTGTTTATCAAATGTAAAAGATTTCTCATTTCATGCTATTATAATCCTATCTATGTTCAAACACAGACATGATGAAGATTGGTGTAGGTCAGCACTTAAAATCAAAATACTCTGTGGAAAAAAATGTATAGTGAAGACGTAATAGTGTGAAACTAATAACTAATATATTGGAAAGTGGCCATCAATCAATTAAGCAAAGGGAAAGGATATAGATGAGTAGCTCTTAACCTCTATCGAAAACATAGAGAATAAGTAATGTAAATACAATACAGGTGTGCACTATAGTGATAATAAAATCTAATAGTGATTGCAGAACAGTTTGCATTCAATACAATAGCAAAAACAAGGTTGACAAAAATTATAACAAAACAACAATATAATATCGTGGTACTCACAAATAAGTGAAAACTTGATTGATGAAAAAGATCCACAATTACCTCTCTCAGTGTGGTGAAAGGAGCAAAGATACATGAAAAAAGAGAGAAATACAATATATAGCGTGATGTATATATACAGGGCTTAAAATATGAAGTCCTTTGCTACCAGCCAGATCTGAAAAGTGGAAATTTTGAGCCCTATATATATATATATATATATATATATATATATATATATATATATATATATAAAATCAATATGTGCAGAGATATATAAAGTCCCATAGTACAATTAATCCTCCTTAAACAATACATCTCTGGATAGCAATCTCTAATTCTATATAGATAAATAATGGAAAACTGTTTCAGGAATGGTACTCCCTTAGGTAGAATTATGCTTAACTGACCAATAGCCAAACAAACTGTAATTGCACGTGGGGAAACTGTACAAGCTGCCCTTGCTCAGCTACCCCTAATGGACATTGGTATTCACAGGTACACATCAAAGGGATGAATAGGTAAATGGTACTCACAGGTTTATAAGGGCCTGGGAAGTAAAGAAAGAATTATCCCTGTTATTTACTCATTCATATGGCATTTCCGACATCCGAGGACCCAGACAGATGTTCTCTGTAGATCTCGCTCTCTAGGAAGCTTCAGGGTACCTAACCTGAAACTTTGCTATCAGTCGGCACGCTTGTGTTCAATCCCAGACTGGCGTCAGAACTCAACTACTGAACTTTGGGTCCAAATTGAGCGATCTGCAGTACAAAACAGCAATGTACTTGCCAAATTTCTACTTCCTGACTACTCAAGGAACTCTATACTGAAGACCCACTCTATAATGCACACATGGAACTGGTGGACAACCAAGAAACAACTCAGTACCTTTCCTTCCCCTCTCTCTCATTTATTCTACTCTAGATCTACACCATTCACTCTTTCACGGTCATCTTTCCCTCACTGGTCAGCACATTCTGATTTACCAATGGGAGACCTCTTCTCTGATTCAGGGATTGTTACATTCCCTCATATCCAAGACCATCTTACATTGCCCTCATGGAAATCTGGAGGTTCCTTAGAATTAAGCATTTCTTAATGCAACCCAGTATCTGTGAAGGAGCATCTCGCCCACTAACACAATTCGAATCCCTCTGCTTCTCTCCCGGCCCTGATTGACGATTCTTGGGTAGGACTTGTCGCTTGCTCATCCAGTCATCTTCTTCTCAAATGCCTACTAAACTAAGCTACTTTACAGATGGTATTATACACCACTGAGATGACATAGTTTATTTCCCTCTGTTAGCCCCCTTTGCAGGAGGTGTTCTCCTGACCAAGGGACCTATATCCACCTTTGGTGGTCATGTCCACTGATCCAGCCCTTTTGGTCTAAATGTCTCACACACATGGAAAGAGCCTTATCTATCTCTTTGCCTTGTGAACCCCTTCCTATTTTTTTCTATTTAGGCTTACCTTCACCTCCTCATACTCAACAAAAATGCCTATTGAAGATGCTCAATTCAGCAAAATCTTTTATTCTAACGCATTGGAAAGATCAATCTCCCCCAACACCTGAGAAGTGGCATTCGAGAGTAAGGGACACTCTGTTATAAACGAAATTGGCTGGAATTAGATGTGGGTTGGACCCAAATGGCTATGCACCCTTCATCAATCGGTGAGCATAACCCCATGGCATCCTGCTACAAAGCCTCAAGTCTGCCTCCATATACATGAAATCTAGTTACAATTAAAGATTAATTTCTTGGAGCCAAACCATGCAGAATTGATTCACAGAGACTGAAGATGAAGGAATCATCACTTATTCATTTCACAAATCGCATTAGAGAACCCAGAGAATATTTTGGATCAAGATAAATGAAGTATGATCACTCAGAGGAGGTGGAAGGAGCAGATGGAGTGTGGGAAGCACATGGGTATGGAAGATCTGGAGAGCATGGCTGATGCTGGAGAGTGTGTAGGTGTGGGATGTGGGAGTGAGAGGGGTCAGAACTGTGGGAAAATGGAAAAGAGAGGGGGATAGAGATGGGGAGAGAGAGAAATGAAGAGTGAGTACTGAAGAGATAGAGTGGGGGAGAAAGGGAGAGATGATGTGGGGGAGGGTGGGAGAGTGGGGTTCTCCAGCATTCCTGCCTGTCTGGTAACTCACAGTTCTCCTACTTCGTTAAGATGAGTGACCTAAACAGGAGACCATTTGACTGATACCTGAAGGAAAGCAAACAGTTTTTATTTTAACATTTCTGGACATCACATGATCACTTTTACTGCAGTCCATCTTGAAGATATGTTTTGTGTATTATGAAATGTAGAGTTTCATATGAATTCCAAACATAAAAGTGACCATTGGGATTATCTGTCCAGAATATGGTAAGTATGTTTCTTTTTTTTTATTAGGCGCTACTAATGGAATAGGAATACTTAACCCCTTAAGGACGTCCGGCACTTAAGGACCACAAAACATTTTTTTTAAATTGCGGATCCGATGCAGGGCTCCCCGAATGGTGTGCAGCGCAAGGGGAGCCATGAAATCCATGATGGTCCTGGCATGTCATTAATCCTTATAGCTCGCCAACCCCTGATGTGCCAGGATAGTAGTGGAGCCTTAAGGGGGTAAAATGTAAAAAAAAATGTTGTATTGCCCTGAGTAAAACAAGGGTACTGCCGCTGATGAAAGGTGTTTTATTCAAAAGTTATGGCAGCTTAAATTTGGATTTTTAGGTGCAGTGCCATAGTGGCACTGTTACTACACCATAGTATGGAGAGGTATAGTCAATTGACCAGATCTGTTCATAAGATGGTGTAGCAATAGCACCACTGTACGATTTCAGGCCACTGTGATATTGTACCTAAAAAAAATCTAATTTGAGCTGTAATAACTTTTCAATAAAGCTACTCTAAGCAGTAGGGGTACCCTTGTTTTACTCAGGAGAATAAATCCTACAATCATTGTAAGTATTGTGTTCTATTTAAGCAGGAGAAATCAGCTGCCCACACACACACACCTAAACTATGGACCTCTAAGCAAGCAAAAACAAGAAGGAAAGTATACCATTAAAAATAGCTAAACATGCTTATTTTCTTAAAACAGTATACTGCTTAACTCTTTGAGTGCCAGGGGTGGAAGCCTCTCTGGCATTCAAAGGGTTACTCAATGATGCACAATATCTGAGGGCACAAATTGAAAAAAAAAAGTATGATTGCGGTCTTTAAGAGGTTAAATTGGATTATAGATTAATGTCATGGTGTTCTAAGACCACACATATGTCTTTTCATACAAAAACAATGCAGTGTCACTGAAGGGCGGATAGAAATACCAGATTGATGTTTTTACTGCCAATTGGATAATTAAAGCCAAGTCTATCCTACTCAAGGTCATTCATTAACAAACCGGTTATTTATGGTACATTCACATAAATTGCTTAAGTCATTTTTATGTATGTATTTATTTATTTTTAACACGGAAAGACTCACATATCCCAGGGGTCTGTAACCTTGTTTAACTACTGGAGAAAAAAAACTCCCATAATTCCCAACCAGTCGTAAAGTCTATGATCACTTTAGAGCATAACCGCAGAGACACTACTCCATGCAAGGTTGGGGGCTCTGTCAATTTGTTGGGGGAGGTAGATTATGCTACTGCTTTAAAATGGAACAATCTACTAGGGCCATATGTTCAAAAGAAAAAAGTGGAGGCAAACCAGTTGCACTGTAGGGGATAATTAAATATTTCCGTTGATTTAAAGCAATGTATTCAAGAAAATAAAATCTTAATTTAAATCAATTGGAATTGTGGGAATTTTTCCTTCTCCCTGTAGTGCAGTTGGTTTGTCCTAGAACTCCTTTACTTTTCTGTTGAACATACAGCCCTTACGGCCCTTAATTACATGGCGACTTACCTGGATGCTTGCCTCATACAGTAATCAGGCATGTCAATTGTGAAAGGTGTTTATTTTTGGCAATTCCCAAAATATTAAAATTATGAGTGGGAAAATAAAAATTCCCTATAAAATATAATAAGCGCAATCATACGTGGTTTATCTTTAAAATAAGGTGTCGAGTCACCATAGTAACCAGAATCTGTTGTTCCAAAAGGAACTTAACATTCCGCTGAGTGATTCCTGTTGGAAATGGATCCATAATTATACCTCAGAACTTTCATAATGAGCTGACCCTGATATCTTGTAGACACAAAACCTTAAAGTTCCCATCTTCTATATATATAAAAGAAGACTTTGTGCCTGGCAAAACACACCCAGGGGCGGCAGTAAAAAGGATTACTGCTGCCATTGGGTGATTCTGTGGGAGTGTGATTTTTGGCCTGCCCCCACTATCCAGCCCGCCCACCACTATCTAAGGCTGAAAAAAAAAATGGCTGCCACACACTCCTACACCACAGACACATGCACATGCCCTCCCACACACACACACTAGCAGACACATACACACATATACACACATGCACGCTGAGGATGATGGGAACAATGTTCAAGCTACAGCTGGAAGGCCATGGTCCAATCTGTATTATGCAGCTTCTTCATTCCCTGTCTTTGAGCCTACACAGCTCTGCTAATTACTACAAGTGAGCTGATTTCTAAACAATCAGCAGGAGGATACTGGCTTGCTGAGAAAGTGGAAACAACGGCAGAGAGGTGATCAGGCAGTGCAGAGCAAGGCTTCAGCTGAGCTGGTAAATGGCAGAGACATGGATGTGACTGTATTTATATATTGCACAAAGAGAGAGAAAGAGAGCAGGTTGTTTGTCAGTCTGTCTGTAAGTAGAGGTGCCAGTTCCTGCAATCATCTCCATGCTGTACATAGCTCACTGTATAGCATGTATGACAAACTATTTATATATGGTCTGGCATTGTATAGTATACAGTCTGTGTATAAGGACTGGCACTATACAGTATAGGAGGGACAGTCCCTGTTTGACACCCAAATCCCTCTGCTCCTCTATTTAGGAGATCACACGGTATGGTGTATATACAGTAGGCTGACCAGACCTCACCTTTAACCGGGGACACATAGGAAATAAGCATATTTCAGGAGTGCACCAAAATCAAAGCAGCCCTGCAGTATGCATTTTTCATATGTGTCACTGGTTAAAGGTGAGGTCTGGTCAGCCTAATGTACAAGTGTATCAGATTGCTCCACATCAGTAAAACCCACGGTAATGTGGGTATAAACTTCTGTATATATCTGTTAAATTAGTCTGTGTAAAAAAATACTTTCATCTTCTTCTAAATCATTCACTTACAGAAAGAGTAACTTAACCATTTCAGTGCCAGAGGAGATGCAATGCATTGCTTACCCCCTGGCACTCAAAGGGTTAAAAATTCTCTACAATGGTCTGGCACTGTATAGCAGTGGTTCTCAATCTGTGCCCTCAGTGGCTATTAACAGGCCAGGATTTTAGAATTTCCTTTTAAGAGCACAGGTGAGTTAATCAATATGACTGAGCCTCTGATCAACACACTTGTGTTCTAGCAGTGAAATTCCTAAGTCCTGGCCTGTTAGTGGCCACTGAGGGCATGGGCTGAGAACCTCTGCTGTATAGTATACAGTCTGCATGTGTCTGTGTATAAGGACTGGCACTATACAGTATAGGAGGGACAGTCCCTGTTTGACACCCAAATCCCTCTGCTCCTCTATTTAGGAGATCACACTGTGTGGTGTATATACCAGTGTATCAGATTGCTCCACATCAATAAAACCCACAGTAATGTGGGAATAAACTTCTGTATATATCTGTTAAATTAGTATGTGTAAAAAAAATACTTTCATCTTCTTCTAAATCATTCACTTACAGAAAGAGTAACTTAACCATTTCAATGCCAGAGGGGATGCAATGCATTGCTTACCCCCTGGCACTCAAAGGGTTAAAAATTCTCTAAAATACACCACCAGCCACGCCCCCAGTAACACCACCGAAAACACAAGTGTCCCTCTTTGGCCATATGAAATGTTGGGAGGTATGTTACTTACACTGCTCACACTGTATGTATTTATGTCCTGATTTGCAGCTGTGTGTCACTGTTTGTGTTGTCAGTGCATGTGTGTGTATATGTGTGTGTTGCATGTGTCTCTGTCTATCACTGTGTGTACCTTTCTGACACGTACACCCTACGCTATAATTCACTATCATAACATTTATTTAAAAAAAAAGAAACATTTCCTGCATAACATGACGGGCAACGCCGTCCCAAACTGCTAGTAATATATATTCTCTGAGATTGGACCCCGATCGATGTAAACCAAAAGTGCTCCAATCAGCCCTCAAGGAGCCATTAATATACAACAACATAAGATATCACTGCATGGACACACACAAGACAAGCAGGACTTCTCCCTCTGCCTTCCTGGTACAAGTGGCACCAATATGAAGACTAAGGAAGCAATTAACTGGAGCAGAATATATAATAGGTAACACAGGGCTCTCTCACCCTGAGAATTTGGCCCTTCACTCTCGAGACCTTGAGATTTGGGTCAAACCTTGAGATGTTCCATGTCCAAAACTTGTAATGAATCTGTATGGGACTTCTCTCACAAGGGATGCACCAGCCGTGTGACAGTTTGTTTTCTGATGCCCCTTTTACTCTTGTCAATTCTGCATGGGCAATTATATGTGCAAGTTTGATTAACCATTTGAGTGTCCAGCTCATTAATTCACAATGCATTGGGAATCTCTCTGCACTCAAAGTGTTGAAACCTTTGAAGAAAGAAATTAAGAAGTGTCCATATTCTGTCTTCCTGTCCTCCTTTTCCATGGCTATGTTCGTATTACATGGTAGGTCTGCACACTGCTATATGATCTTGGAGGAGATGAACTAAGGTGTGATAACTTCACCTGTGATATTATTTATCCAATGCCTATGTTATGTTATGAAGACAATTGTGACAGATACCCGTACTCAAACTGTGTAGCTCCACCAAAACTATGCTTCCTTAGCCTAGGACGACACTCAGGAATTCCACCAGCCAGGAACCAGGATCACAGCTCCATTCACCCAGTCACTTAGACAAGACTCAGTGTAGGGTGAATGCACTCAGGATACAGCAAGGAACCTCAAGCACCAGGCAACACTAGTGTAGGGGTAAAACAAGAACTGATTTATTGTATAACACACAGGGTTTATATACACACATAATGCATTATCCACACATATTAGAATACAGTAGGATACAGGTTACTGTAGACCACATATGGAGAGACAATGGGGCTGCTGGTGGAGGGGCACATAATACAAAGAGGCACAATGGGAACAATACACAAATTATACAATTGGGGACCTCTACAGGGGGGACAAAGGACTGTAAACAGCAAACATGATTGCATCACACATAGTTACATCACTACATAATTAAATGACAAATATCAGACCACAAAATAATTCTCTCAACAAATACACTACCCTGTACCTGTGCCAGTCTGTAGGGTGGGGGCTGGGCCTCAGGCTCCTCCAGGAGCCCAGGGCATGTAGGCTTCCTTGACAAGGGACAAACGGAGCAGTGATTAGTCTTAGGGGAAGGCTATACCCAGTTCCAGGGCCAGGTTCATAGTCTGTGGGCAGGAGGCTAGCCCTCAGCCCCATCCAGGAGCCCCAGTGATGGAGGGTTCCATCACAACAGTGCACTAAGATTTGTCCAGCTTTGGAAATCTTAGTGCATAGGCTCCATAGAATGACCTGGAAAAGTGATATCACTGGAAACGTTGTCACCTCTATATCACTACTTAGAGCATAACCCCCAATATATATTAAGTTCATGTCTTCTCACAATTAAGGATGAACTAAAGATCTGTAATTTGTTTTGTAAATTGATCCAGAGGACCTGGAGAAAATTCCATGGGGGTTATGCAATAAGGTGTGATAAAGAGTTGATAAAGCGGAGATAACTTCTCCAGCGATATCACTTCTCCAGTTCCTGGGGGGCAAAAATGGTACAGTTGATGGGAGAATGGGAAAATGGCTGGAGCATGGGTCAGTGAGAGAGCTCTGGAGAACCTTAAATGTAATGGTGGGCGGAATATCTGAAAATGAGGGCAGGATGTGGGAGGGAGAAGCAGAGAGACAAAATGGAGAAAAAGTGGGAGGGTATTGTTAGGTGTTCCTTCTCCTTTCATTTTTTGAGTGCCAAAATGGCACACAACACATTGCTTTGCAATGCAATGCATACCCTTCTGGCACACAAATGGTTAAGGTGCCTGAGAAATGGCTGGTACATAAGGTACATTAGTTGAACGTAACAGATTAGTGTTTATTATTAATTAGATGAATAATGATGTTGTTCAGACCAAAGTATCATTGTTTTAATTGATCATTTGGGTTCCTGGATTAATAAGATCCAATTACTCTATCATTGTAATTGGCTCAAACATTATTCCTATCTCATTTTAATAAGTTTACTAATGATATGTGAAAGTAAGCAACAGAAAGCAATAAAATACAATGGAACAATAACCAGTAACAATGTTTCATTGCAGGTGTAAGGTATTTCCACAGCTCTGTCTCATAACTCATCAACAGATTATTCATTATGAACAGAAAACAGTTCTGGAACAAATCAGCTGTACCACTGGGGACAAGAACGAATGCTAGAGCAATTTAAAGGGATAGTGATGTTTCACAAAAATAGCAGCTCCAATTAATCTTCAACGTATTTGAGCAATGGAGAGTGTTATTTCAATACTGTCAGAGTTGTAGTTCAAGAGTAATTGAATGATAAAGTATCCCCCTCCTGTCCCTTTTAGCTAGTGTAAGCCCTCTCTCCTCAAATGTGGAATCCAGTCCATAGACCAGACAGCTCCCAGCAAGGAACAATCTTCTTACTGTGAGAACAATGAAAACCCTTCCCCCCTTGACAGGTTTTTCAGCTTTTTCCCTTTTGTTAATTGAAGATTGTCCCTCTCTGTAATCTACCTGGACACACCCTGCTGCTCTGAGCTGAGCAGTGTTACATCAGTAAAAGGGACGGGAGGGGGATACTTTATCATTCAATTACTCTTGAACTACAACTCTGACAGTATTGAAATAACACTATCCATGGCTCAAATACGATGAAGATTAATTAGAGCTGCTTTTATTATGAAACATTACTATCTCTTTAAAGGAAAAAAAAGCAAAATAAATTTTAAGGCTTTCACTGCTGAGTAAAACAAGGGTACTCCTACTGCTTGTAGTTGCTATATTCAAAAGTTATAACCGTTCAAACAGTTACAAAGCAATGAAGCTGTAACTATCACATTCTATGGAGAATTGTAGACAATGACTCATCTCTTCCATAAAGTTCAACAAATTAACTGTCTGAATACCAGGGGGAGATGTATTAAGAGGCGATGTTATAGTGATATGTGTCTGGCAATGTGTGGAGAGCATATTGCTTTCGGTGACGGAGACACACATTGACATATGCACTAAGATTTAAGTATGCAAGGGGAGGGGGAGATAATTTAATCATTAACATGCAGGGGTAGATTCACTAATGTGTGATAAAGAGGTTATAAAACAGTTATGACTTCTCCGATTATACCACTTCTCCAGTTCCTATATTATTCTACTAGTTGAAAAGCCCGTGTACACGGGCCACAGTGCCAGCCGGTCGCTGGGCAGTCATGCACAGTAGAGACTGCCCGCGCCACGGCTGATACTTCGGAGTGCCCCGCTCCGTATCAGCCTCATCACGGGCAGTCTCTACTGCGCATTACTGCATTGTTACAAATTATTTAGCAAATTATCATATATAGGATTCAGCCTATGCACTAAGACCTCCAAAGCTGAAAAAATCCTATATCCTATGATTCGCTAATGTATGTTTGTCAGAAGCTGACATGCACAGTACAGATGGCTACGCACACTGGAGTCATGCGCAGTACAGACTGCCCACGCCACAGCTGTTAATGGAGCAGGGTGCTCCGAATTCAGACCATAGTCTGTGTACAGAGAGGACTACAGTCTGAATTCGCAGCACCCTGCTCCTTTATTAGACGCGGCGTGGGTAGTGTCTACTGTGCATGACTGCACAGCGGCCCTTGCTGCCTGACACTGTGGCCCGTGTACACTGGCTGTTCAACTAGTAGAATAACATAGGAACTAGAGAAGTGATATCACTGGAGAAGTCATCTCCACTTTATCACCTCTTTATCAGACCTTAGTGAATCTCCCCCCATAACTCATCTCTCCCATAAAATTCGTGGATTTTCCTAACTAGTTGTGAAGGAAAGTCTGAATTTTATTAAGACACGGAGGCGAATATTATGCATTACTTTCCTCACTGCTTCCTTCTAGCAGCAAAGGATCTTTATTCAAATACATAGAAAAAACTTTCAGTAACCATAACAACCATTAACCAATGAAACAGAGTCCCATAATATAAATAAGGCTGTCCCTCCAAACTCCGCCTCTTTCTTGCTAGCAGATCAACTCGAACACTGCCCACTGCTATCGGATCAACCAATTCACCGGAAACCAGGAACCACAACTGGAACCACAAGAAAACAAATTGCGAGAAAATCCACCGGACCTCCCCGGATATTCAACCTAAAAGAAACAGAAACAGTAAAAGGGAGGGAAACAGGGAGGGATAATATTCGCCTCCGTGTCTTAATAAAATTCAGACTTTCCTTCACAACTAGTTAGGAAAATCCACGAATTTTATTGCAGAACGGAGGCTTCATATTATGCAAGTTTAAAGCATCACAAAACAAAACGAAGCATCACATAAACATTACAAAGAATGCAAGACAGAAGAAGAAACATGGTCAATGGGCTTACAATAGAAATCGCGAAAAGTAGATTCATTGGACCAATCCGCGGCCCGCAGAATATCCTCCAAACGGCCCCCAGCCTGCAGAGCCATAGACGCCATTGCACCCCTAGTGGAATGCGCCCCAAACAAAGCGACATCAATCCCCGCCAGCTGCATCACCCAGCGAACCCACCGGGCCAAAGTGGCAGCCGAAACTGGCAAAAAGGGTTTACGAAAAGAGACCAACAATTGCGAAAACCCAGCATGCCGAAGCGAAGCGGTCCGAAGTTCATACTCACGTAAACAACGAACGACGCACAACTGAGGTTGAGCAGGAAAAGCCGGATAAGAAACGATCCGGACTGCTGTCTTAGTACGACGGGAAATCCGGAACAGAACACCGTGAGGAGTAAAAGAACGGGAATGCAAATCAAGAGCTCGAACATCCGACACACGCTTGAACGACACCAAACAAAGAAGCATCGTCAGCTTGGCAGACAATTGCTTCAAAGACAGACACTCATTGGCAGGCCAACCGTCCAACAAACGTAAAACAGCATTAACATTCCAGACAGATTGATAACGAGACCTGGGAGGACGGGAAAAACGAATACCCCGCAGAAGGCGACAAACCAAACCCAATTGGCCAACCGGAACCCCATCAACCGGAACATGCCCTGCAGAAATGGCGGAACGATAAGTATTGATGGTGCGATAAGCCCTCCCAGAATCAAACAAGAAGGACAAAAAATTGACCACACTCACCGGAGGAGCAGAAACGGGATCCAAATCCCGTTCCATGCACCAACGAGACCAAACCGCCCAGGCGGAGCCATACATGGCTCGGGTACCCGGAGCCCAGGATTCTGCCAGTAACGACTGAGCTGACGCCGAAAATTCTCCGAAGCCTGAGGAACCCCCGAGAGAAACCAAGCGAGGAGAGGAAGCTCTCCGGACGCCAGCAGCGCGTGTGGAGCTCCGGAGGGATCGGACAACAGGAGTGGAAAAGACGGGAGAAGACGAGGGCAATCGGCCGAAAGTTCCAGAAGTGGAGGGAACCAAGGCTGCATCGGCCAAAAGGGAGCCACCACCACCACAGTCGCCGCCTGGCGACGTATCGTCAAGAGTGTCCGAGGAATCATGGAGAACGGAGGGAACGCGTAATGCGTCCCCGGCGTCCAGATCTGAAGAAAAGCGTCCGTGGCCAGAGCCTCCGGATCCGGCCGCCAACTGAAGAACTGTGGAAGACGTCGATTCAGACGGGAGGCAAAAAGATCTATGGAAAAAGGACCCCACAGATCGTGTAAACGAGCGAACACTTCCGAATGAAGCATCCAGTCGCTGCGATCGGAGAGATACCTGGAGTTCCAATCCGCCACGACGTTGGAAAGACCAGGCAAATGTTCCGCGATCACTGCAATGTCGCGGTCCAGACAAAAATGCCAAAAATCCTTCGCCAGATCGGCCAAAGGTTTGGACCTTGTGCCCCCCAACCGATTGATATACTGCACCGCCGAGACGTTGTCCATCCGCAGCAGAATGCAGCAACGAACACTGTCCTTGACCAAACTCTGTATGGCAAAAGACCCTGCCAACAGTTCCAAGCAATTGATATGCATGGAAGCCTCGTCCTGCGACCATTTGCCGCCGGTAGAAATGGCACCCATCCGGGCGCCCCAACCAAGGAGACTGGCGTCGGACTCTATAACTATGTCCGGCACTACGCCAAATATGGCTCGACCGTTCCAGGCGTCTAAGTGCCGAAGCCACCAAAGCAGCTCCATCCGAGCTTCGTCCGAAAGAGAGATGAGTTCGGCGAAACCGAGGCCGCGACGCAGATGAAGCGCCTTGAGGCGTTGAAGGGCCCGATAATGAAGGGGACCCGGAAAAATCGCCTGAATCGAGGCCGCCAAAAGGCCCACGACTCGAGCCAGCAACCGCAAAGATATCTGCCCCTGTTTGAGGACCGAACGAATCTCCTTGCGAATAGCGCGAATTTTCGCCGCCGGAAGACTCAACGAAGCCTCCAGGGAGTCCACTACGAAACCCAGAAACTCCATGCGCTGGGAAGGAATCAACTGAGATTTCGACCAGTTGATCAAGAAGCCCAACTCCGTCA
Organism: Rhinophrynus dorsalis; assembly: GCA_037306005.1. Lineage (NCBI taxonomy): Eukaryota > Metazoa > Chordata > Amphibia > Anura > Rhinophrynidae > Rhinophrynus > Rhinophrynus dorsalis. Next base: position 480,552,669 of record CM074722.1, read on the forward strand.
GGAGCCGGACGGTCCAACCGACGTGGGTGGTCAGAAGAGACCGATCCTGTGACATGATCAACATGTCGTCCAAGTAAATGATAAGACGAACGCCCCGACTGCGCAAAAAGGCGACCACAGGCTTCAGGAGCTTCGTGAAACACCAAGGCGCAGAGGACAACCCAAAAGGAAGGCAAGTGAATTGCCAAATCCGACCCTGCCAACGGAAACGCAGGAAAGCCTGAGAGGACGGGGCCACAGGCACTGTAAGGTACGCGTCCTGGAGATCGAGTTTCACCAGCCAATCCGATGGGAGAAGCAAATCCCGTAGGAGGTGGATCCCTTCCATTTTGAAGTGTCTGTAAAGGACACATTCGTTCAGAGTCCGAAGATTGATAACCGGGCGATGTCCAGAATCCTTCTTTCGGACCAGAAAGATGTTGCTGATGAAACCGCCGCGAACGCCTGACGCGGGAGCGATGGCGCCTTTCCGCCACAAAGCGGAAATCTCGCTCTCTACCAAGACTGCGTCCGCCGCAGAAAAATGGAGAGGGGGGGGCGGATGCCCCTGGTGTGGAGGGATGGCAAATTCTATGTGAAAGCCCATGACCGTCCGCAGGACCCAAGGGTCCGCTGTGACACTGCACCATTGAGGGAAAAAATGAGCCAACCTGCCCCCCACTAAGCCCGGGAAAGAAGGGGTCAGGGGAGTGACACATACCTGAATAGGAACGTCCGCGGGACTGGCCTCTGCCCGGTTTCGCCGGCCAGGATCTGCCACGGGAAGGGAAGAAAGGACTGGGTCCACGAGAGTCCAGGGAGGGATGACCCCGAAAGTTGGGATAGGAGGGCCCTTGAAACTGAGGTTGTTGGCGTTGGCGTGCGCGGCCGGGGGAGCGGCCCCTACCTCTCCCGGCCTTGTCAAAAACCCTAGGGCGAAAAACCTTTCGCATCGAAGTCTGGGCTTTGTCCAAAGCGGTAAACGAGGAAACAAATTTCCCCAAGTCCTTGATGAAAGACTCACCGAACAGCTGCCCTTTTGCCGATGGGCCCGGTTCGGTAGTAGCCAAATCAGCCAATTTCGGGTCGATCCTCAAGAGGAGAGCCCGTCGTCGTTCAGAGGCCAAAGCACAGTTAGCATTGCCGAGCAGACAAATAGCCCTCTGAATCCAACCCCGTAACACACGAATGTCCACTGGGGTGTTGGTGGCCAAGGCCTCCTCAGACAATTCAAAAATCTTAGTAAGAGGGCCCAGGGTATCCAGGAGTTTATCCTGGCAAGATTTTAGGGCTTGATCAAGACCTTTTCTAGGGTCCTTGCCCGATTTAGACAGAAACTGGACCATTTTAGAGTCTACCTCAGGAGTAAGACACACCTGGTTAGCCACCACCGGACGGGGGCATTCCGCCCTAAGTTTAGATCTAGTGGATTTGCTGAGCGATTTGCGGACCCAAGCTTCCAGATACTGGGCAATATGGGTTCTAGGAGTCCATTCAGATGACCGGGGATGCTTAATGCCATCAGGGTCGAAGAGAGGGGAGCCGTCCGCGTCCAACAGGACAGGGTTGGAGGAGACGGAAGAGGAAGTAGCAGAAGAAGCCGGTGGCGGCTTCACCTTGGCAGGAGGCGAATCGTCAGAGTCGCCGCCGTCAGAAAAAGAAGGGTCCCAATCCTCATCTGAAGAATCCCCGGTATCAGAATTATAAGAGTTAGGTTTTGACCTCCTCAGGTTCTTACGCCTCACATTGGTGTCCTCTGGAGGGGAGGATCCTGTGTGTGGAACTAAGCCACACTGTTCAGTATTGCTCACGAGGAGCGAATCAGAAGGGGTATCAATAGCACCCAAATCTTGCCCTGTAGGGTCCATAATGGAGACATGCCGTCTCTTACGGGGGTGTTTGCCGCCAGAATGAGCGGGAGCATGGGAGGGACCTGCGGCCATCTCAGACTCTACCTGGGGTAAAACGGTGTCATGACCCGCACCAAGGTTCAACGGTAGAGAAGTCAAGTTCCCTGGGACAGGCCCAGAAGGGACCTGACCCTGAAAAGCCATGGCAAAGGATTCGGCTAGGGAAGATGACAATTTTTGCATGGCAGAATGCATAGACATTTCAATAATTTTTTGGAAATGGGAAGGAGCCTGAGAACTGGAAAGGGAAGCCCCAATATTAGAGACCCCGTGGGATTGGGAAGTAGGAGGGTTACTAGCCCCTTGTGTTTGGTCACTGGCCATATCATGTAGAACTACAGGACCTTCATCCTCAGAACTGGACCCAGACATACTCCAATAGGTAAATATATATGCACTGTACCAAAGGGAAAGCACCTCAGCCACAAAGGAGAAAGGCCCAGACCAGGAGCAATCGCAGCAAGAGAAAAGAGCACCGCACGCCAAGAACGCCGTCAGCCAAGAACACCTCCCAACCGGAATGAAGATCCGAATGGGAGTAGCAAGATGGCGGCGGTGGTGACGTCACGGCGCATGCGCGCCGAAACCCGGAAGTAGAGACGCCGCAAGGCGCGAACCGGCATACAGACGCGGCGGGCAGAGAGACAGAGACCCGCACCCGCCGACACACAAGCGCGCTGGAGAACACAGCCAGCCACACACAAAAACGGGTCAAAGCAGACCAGGGAAACAAGATAAAATCAAGTCAAACAAAACAAACAGATATATACGAGGATGTCCAGAGATGACCCACAGCCTAACGGCTAAATGGAACATTCCCAGGCATCCAAAACACATGAAAATAACACAGAAAAGCAATCATGCAAATCAGTACATGTAGGGAAAAGAGAAATGCACTTAGCTGTGTGAGGAAGCAGCAAAGAAAGAGGCGGAGTTTGGAGGGACAGCCTTATTTATATTATGGGACTCTGTTTCATTGGTTAATGGTTGTTATGGTTACTGAAAGTTTTTTCTATGTATTTGAATAAAGATCCTTTGCTGCTAGAAGGAAGCAGTGAGGAAAGTAATGCATAATATGAAGCCTCCGTTCTGCAATAAAATTCAATAAAATAACTATCTGAACACCAAAGTGAGATGCACTAAGGTTCAATGTTACAGTGATGTGTGTCTGGCAATGTGTGGCGACCATATTACTTTTGGTGACTGAGACACACATTGATATATGCACTAACAATTAAGTATGCAAGTGGAGGGGAAATCATTTAATCATGCAGTGTTGTCGAACTGCTGGAGATGTGTAAGGGATGCCCTACCTTACACATTGCCGGCAGTTCAAAAACCCTGAAGTTGGAGCATATCCTCTGTACTCTCCCATTTGTCCACTGGAGGAGCAGAGAGGATCCGCTCCGACTTCAGCACCACAAACAGCATGCTCCCTTAACCCGTTTAGTGCCATAAGGATGTGCTTACCCCTGTGGCACTGAAAGGGATAGAAACTGAGAGAATGGCAGACAAGCTATATATATCACATCTTCTCTGCCCTTCTGTACTGACTGAACCAGCTGAGCTGGCTATCTGCCATTCAGCTGATTCAGGTATACACAGGACTTGTAACGCACACAGTTGTCCTCTGTTTACATGAATCAGACGATTGGTGGATAGCAGGCTCTGCTGGTTCAGTCAGTAGAGAAAGGCAGAGAAAATGTGATATATAGTTTCTTTGCCAGTCTCTCAGTCTGGAACCCTTTCAGTACCAAAGGGGTGTTCAATCCACATCCTTATAGCTAGTGATGAGCGAGCACCCCAATGCTCGTGTGTTCGGGTGCTCTGACCGAGCGCCCCCGGAGGCTCGAGTGCTCGGCCGAGCACCCGAGCCCCATTGAAGTCAATGGGAGGACTCGAGCATTACACCAGGCACCCCCTGCTCTGATGAGGGGAGGGTGCCTGGTCCATAGGAAAAGGGCAGAAAAGGATGGAAACACCACAGAAATGGTTCAGGGACAGCATAGGGAGGATGTCTGGATGCATCTTGGACTCCAACGTCGCTGCTGGGAACGATCTTTCGCCCGTAGTACGCCATTTTTACAGACTGACCGTAAAACACACAAAAAGGAAAATAAAAACGACTTTAGGCGAAAAATTGTTAACAAACAGTATTTGCTGTATATTCACTTGTATATCATCTGCAAATTCTCCCAAAAATTTCATCGATTTTTCTGAAGTGAGGCCATGATTAAGAGGGAAACGTGCGCAGAGGCAAATTCTCCCAAAAATTTCCTCGATTTTTCTGAACTGAGGCCATGATTAAGAGGGAAACGTGCGCAAAGGCAAATTCTCCCAAAAATTTCCTCGATTTTTCTGAACTGAGGCCATGATTAAGAGGGAAACGTGCGCAAAGGCAAATTCTCCCAAAAATGTCCTCGATTTTTCGGAACTGGGGCCATGATTAAGAGGGAAACGTGCGCTGAGCCGACCATCTAAAACATTATGGGTGAGGGTCTGCTGCGGAGCTGACCATCCTAAACATTATATGCGAAGGCCCGCTAGTGAGCTGACGCTATAAAACATTATATGAGAGGGCCCGCTAGAGAGCTGACCCAATAAAACATTATATGAGAAGGCCCGCTGGTGAGCTGACCTATATAAAAATTGTCAAACAGGGCCCGCTGGTGAGCTGGCCCTATATAAAAATTATATCACAGGGCATATGGAAGAGGAGGAGGAGGATGAGAAGATTAAGAGTCAACCATATACCCGTTTTTTGGGTGGAAGGGGTGAATGGGAATACAGAGTATTCCCATCATTGTAAATAACATATATAAAGTGAGTTTATGTTCCCCGGGGCTTTCCTCCAGTGGAGTGGAGAAGTCAGGGGAAATCCAGGCCTTGTTCATTTTTATAAGTGTCAACCTATCAGCATTGTCGGTGGAAAGGCGGATACGCTTATCTGTTATGATGCCACCAGCAGCACTAAATACCCGCTCAGACAGAACGCTGGCGGCAGGGCAGGCCAGCACCTCCAAGGCGTAGAGTGCCAGTTCATACCACGTGTCCAGCTTGGACACCCAGTAGTTGTAAGGCACAGAGGGATCATTGAGGACGCTGACACGGTCTGCTACGTACTCCTTCACCATCTTCCAAAACTTTTCCCTCCTTGTAACACTAGGCTGCGCATCAGGGTGAGGGTGCTGGCGGGGTGTCATGAAGGTGTCCCACGCCTTGGAGAGTGTTGCCCTGCCTTTGTCGGAACTGCTGTGTGCTCCCCTTTTCTCCCCTTCTCGGTTGGCCAAGGTAGCACGTACTCTGCCGCCAGCGTTGTCAGATGGAAAATTTTGGAGCAATTTTTCGACAAGAACCTTCTGGTATTGCACCATTTTGCTTGTCCTCTCCACCGGAGGAATGAGAGATGAGAAATTCTCTTTGTAGCGGGGGTCCAGAAGGGTGAACACCCAGTAATCCGTGTTGTCTAAAATGCGTATAACGCGTGGGTCACGGGAAAGGCAGCCTAACATAAAGTCAGCCATGTGTGCCAGAGTACCAACAGTCAAGATTTCGCTGTCCTCACCAGGAGGATGACTCTCAATATCCTCATCCTCTTCCTCCTCTTCTGCCCACCCACGCTGAAGAGATGGAACTAAAGTTCCATGGCTACCCTCTGTAGCGGAGGCAACCGTGTCTTCCTCCTCCTCCTCCTCCTCCTCCGCCTCCTCCAATTGTCGCTGAGAAGACGAAGTGAGGGTGCTCTGGCTATCACCTTGTGTAAGCTCTTCCTCCCGCATTTCCACCTCTTCCACATGCAAAGCGTCAGTTTTAATTGTGAGCAGCGAGCGTTTCAGTAGACACAGAAGTGGGATGGTTACACTGAAAATAGCGTTATCGCCGCTCACCATCTGTGTCGATTCCTCAAAATTGCGTAAAACCTCACAGAGGTCTGACATCCATTCCCACTCCTCACTTCTGATTACAGGAAGTTGAACGGAGAGGCGACGACCGAGTAACAGCTGGTACTCCACTACTGCCCTCTGCTGCTCACAAAGCCGGGCCAACATGTGGAAGGTGTAGTTCCAGCGCGTGCTCACGTCACACAGCAGCCGGTGAGCTGGCAATTGTAAGCGCTGCTGCAGCTTCAACAGGCCGGCCGAAGCTGTAGATGACTTACGGAAATGTGCACACACGCGGCGCACCTTGGTCAAGAGATCATGCACATTGGGGTAGGTTTTTAGAAATCGCTGAACCACTAAATTAAATACATGCGCTAGGCATGGTACGTGTGTGAGCTTGCCGAGCTCCAAAGCCGCCACCAAGTTACGCCCATTATCACACACAACCATGCCTGGTTGCAGGTTGAGTGGCGAGAGCCACTGCTCGGTCTGGTGACTAATCCCCTGCAACAGCTCTGAGGCCGTGTGCTGTTTGTCCCCAAGGCAGATCAGCTTCAGCACGGCCTGTTGACGCTTCCCCACTGCAGTGCTACACTGCTTCCAGCTACTGGCTGATGGGGGAGTGGCGCTGCGTGTAGAGAATTCGGAGGTGGAAACGGAGGAGGAGGAGCCAATAACGTAGGTGCTGGCGGAAACCCTGATGGAGGTAGGGCCCGCAATCCTCGGCGTGGGTAGCACCCGTGCCATCCCAGGGTCCTAGTCGCTCCCAGCCTCCACGACATTCACCCAGTGTGCCGTCAGGGAAATGTAGCGTCCCTGGCCACAAGCACTTGTCCATGTGTCAGTCGTTAAGTGGACCTTCCCAGTAACTGCGTTGGTCAGGGCACGGGTGATGTTACGGGACACATGGTGGTGTAATGCGGGGATGGCACACCGGGAAAAGTAGTGGCGGCTGGGGACCGCGTACCGAGGGACAGCTGCTGACATCAGGCTGCGGAAGGACTCAGTGTCCACAAGCCTAAATGGCAGCATTTCGATGGCCAGTAATTTGGAAAGGTGTGAGGTTAGTGCTATGGCCTGTGGGTGGGTGGCTGGGTATTTTCGCTTGCGCTCAAATGCCTGGGGTAACGACATTTGGACGCTGTGCTGGGACAGGGAAGTGGATGTGGTCGCTGATGGTGCTTCAGATGGTACAGGTGCAGGGCGGGAGGTATGCGGGCCTGCGCCTTCGACAGGCGATTGTCCGGCACCGAAAACAGGGGAAGAGGAGGCAGTGGTGTGGCCTGCAGACACAGATGGGCGATCCAGGCGTTCCTCCCACTTATTACGGTGCTTGGATGCCATGTGTCGGATCATGCTGGTGGTGGTGAGGTTTCTAGTGTTCATGCCTCGGCTCATTCTGGTGTGGCACAGGTTGCAAACTACAATTCTTTTGTCGTCCGCACTTTCCTTAAAAAAACGCCATACCGCGGAACACCTACCCCTTGGCAAGGGAGATTTACGCAAGGGGGTGCTCCGTGGAACATTTGCGGGCCGGTTTGGTGCGGTCCGCCTTCTTTCTGTAGCCACACCACTGCCTCTTCCAGCCTGTTGCGGTGCTGCAGATGGCTCACCCTCAGGACTGCTGTCATCGCTCGGCTCTACACCTTCCCAGGTGGGGTCAGTCACCTCATCGTCCACCAAGTCCTCCTCCACTTCCTCACTCTGATCATCCTCCTCATGTCTTGATCCCACCACATACTCAGTCATTGACAACTGTATAACATCCTCCTCAACAAGGTCTTGAGACAGTAATAGTGGTGGATTTAATGGCAACTGTGTCTCATCATCATCATCATCATCCACTACTTCCTTTGACCTTAAATGCCGTTCACATCTGTCATCTTCTTGTGATTGGGTACCCTCTAGAGGTTGTGAATCAGGGCACAAGATGTCATGTTCCTCTGCAAGCGTGCTTGGAGAGAGGGTCAAATGAAGGATTTGTGATGAGACGAGCTCCTCACTATATCCCAGTGTGGGATCACTTCTTTGACCAGACCGTCTATGGTGGGAGGAAGGATGATCAGAGTGAGGATTATGTTGACCAGACTCTTGGCTACTGAGAGTGGACTTGGTGGAAGACAGGGTGGTGCTTAACCGACTGGAAGCAGTATCAGCTGACATCCAACCGACCACCTGTTCGCAGTGGTCGGACCTCGAGAGTGATGTCCTGCGACGCCCTGTAAAATGAGACATGAAGCTAGGTATGGTGGATGTCTTTCTTTCTTGTGCTCTGGCACCAGGCACAGTTTCTCCGCGTCCTGACCCGCGCCCTGAACTATCAGGATCACGTCCACTTCCCCGTCCCTTTTTACCCGCCTTCTTCATCTTACACGCAATATGTGACTTTGATATTTGAGTTTGAAGACTTAACAGTATTTCTTCCTATTCTGCAACTGTGCAGAGTACACAGAATAGGCTGCTAAACTGCGGCGAAGCACACTGAATGGAATATGTGACTTTGATATTTTAGTTTGAAGACTTAACAGTATTTCTTCCTATTCTGCAACTGTGCAGAGTACACAGAATATGCTGCTAAACTGCGGTGACGCACACTGAATGGAATATGTGACTTTGATATTTGAGTTTGAAGACTTAACAGTATTTCTTCCTATTCTGCAACTGTGCAGAGTACACAGAATAGGCTGCTAAACTGCGGCGAAGCACACTGAATGAAATATGTGACTTTGATATTTTAGTTTGAAGACTTAACAGTATTTCTTCCTATTCTGCAACTGTGCAGAGTACACAGAATATGCTGCTAAACTGCGGCGACGCACACTGAATGGAATATGTGACTTTGATATTTTAGTTTGAAGACTTAACAGTATTTCTTCCTATTCTGCAACTGTGCAGAGTACACAGAATAGGCTGCTAAACTGCGGCGAAGCACACTGAATGGAATATGTGACTTTGATATTTGAGTTTGAAGACTTAACAGTATTTCTTCCTATTCTGCAACTGTGCAGAGTACACAGAATATGCTGCTAAACTGCGGTGACGCACACTGAATGGAATATGTGACTTTGATATTTTAGTTTGAAGACTTAACAGTATTTCTTCCTATTCTGCAACTGTGCAGAGTACACAGAATAGGCTGCTAAACTGCGGCGAAGCACACTGAATGGAATATGTGACTTTGATATTTGAGTTTGAAGACTTAACAGTATTTCTTCCTATTCTGCAACTGTGCAGAGTACACAGAATATGCTGCTAAACTGCGGTGACGCACACTGAATGGAATATGTGACTTTGATATTTTAGTTTGAAGACTTAACAGTATTTCTTCCTATTCTGCAACTGTGCAGAGTACACAGAATAGGCTGCTAAACTGCGGCGAAGCACACTGAATGGAATATGTGACTTTGATATTTTAGTTTGAAGACTTAACAGTATTTCTTCCTATTCTGCAACTGTGCAGAGTACACAGAATATGCTGCTAAACTGCGGTGACGCACACTGAATGGAATATGTGACTTTGATATTTGAGTTTGAAGACTTAACAGTATTTCTTCCTATTCTGCAACTGTGCAGAGTACACAGAATAGGCTGCTAAACTGCGGCGAAGCACACTGAATGGAATATGTGACTTTGATATTTTAGTTTGAAGACTTAACAGTATTTCTTCCTATTCTGCAACTGTGCAGAGTACACAGAATATGCTGCTAAACTGCGGCGACGCACACTGAATGGAATATGTGACTTTGATATTTTAGTTTGAAGACTTAACAGTATTTCTTCCTATTCTGCAACTGTGCAGAGTACACAGAATAGGCTGCTAAACTGCGGCGAAGCACACTGAATGGAATATGTGACTTTGATATTTGAGTTTGAAGACTTAACAGTATTTCTTCCTATTCTGCAACTGTGCAGAGTACACAGAATATGCTGCTAAACTGCGGTGACGCACACTGAATGGAATATGTGACTTTAATATTTTAGTTTGAAGACTTAACAGTATTTCTTCCTATTCTGCAACTGTGCAGAGTACACAGAATAGGCTGCTAAACTGCGGCGAAGCACACTGAATGAAATATGTGACTTTGATAATTTAGTTTGAAGACTTAACAGTATTTCTTCCTATTCTGCAACTGTGCAGAGTACACAGAATATGCTGCTAAACTGCGGCGACGCACACTGAATGGAATATGTGACTTTAATATTTGAGTTTGAAGACTTAACAGAATGTGCTCTAATCTGCAACTTTGCACACTAAACAGAATGTGCTCTAATCTGCAACTTTGCACACTAAACAGAATGTGCTCTAATCTGCAACTTTGCACACTAAACAGAATATATGAAATTTATTTTTTTTTGTTTTTTTCCCCCCACACAAAATAACCTGCTGCCCCCACACACAGTAGTCCTAAAAAGGACTTTTGGTTCTTTTTTTTTCACAAATTTGCTTTTTTTCTCCCTACACTGACTTTCCCTTCCTATCCTCATCTCTCCCTGGCTAAGACTGAGCCGAACTCGCTGGTCAGGTGCTATACAGCACCCGACCACGGGTTCTGGCCAGCCAATCAGTGTAATGCCAGCAGCCAACATGGCTGCTGGCATTACACTGATGTCAGAGCCTCCCTGCACGTTTATTGGCTGCGCAGCAGCCGCAAAACGTGCGGGGAGGAGACCCGAACATGGCGGGCGAGCACATGCGGTACTCGTACGAGTACCGCCATGTGCCGAGCAGAGCGATGCTCGAGCCGATCCGAGCATCGGCCGAGCATGCTCGCTCAACACTACTTATAGCGTTTAAAGGGTTAAGGGAGGGCATCTGCTGTCTCTGCTCAGGTTACAGATGTTGGGACTATTATCAGTGTTTAGTGCATGTAGCGAACACATTAATATAAAACACACCCAAATGAATACAATAATGGATCATTAAACTGCAGCCCCATAGGCAACTGAGCCATTATCAAGTTAGCAAACTCACAAATCTGTCGGAGGTATGGCGTATTCATGGCTATGTTGGTGGATTGTGGCAGATTGGGGGTGGATTCACATATATATTATGAAGAAGACATCTTAGTGCATGCTGTTGATATGCCATTGACACAAATGTGCCACCATATCACCACCCTGAACCCTTATTGTTAGTGCATCTCCCCCAGGTAAACTATAGGCAGACTCCTTGGGCACCTGGTGGCGCTGTTAGCTTGACCTGTAATGATTTTCGTATTAAAGGTTTACTACTTTTTTAAGCTAGGCTTTTAATCCCTCAAATGCTAGAAAAATTTGCAAACCTTACTGACATTTTACTTCACCCTAAACAGACTGTTCATATGTTCTATACAATGGATTAAAGGGAAATTATACCTACAGGAATAAGTGGCTTCTAGTATGTTTATCAGAATAACATGAATGTGTCCATCATATAGCCATAAAGCATAGCTATATAATTACTGTAGGTAACAGAAAACTAAGCTTATCTAGGTAGGAATCCATCATACAGCAGTCAGGTATATCTATATAATTACTGTGTGTAACAGAAAACTTATCTAGGTAGGAGTCCATCATACAGCAGTCAGGTGTATCTATATAATTACTGTGTGTAACAGAAGGACTTACCTAAGTAGGAGTCCATCATACAGCAGTCAGGTGTATCTATATAATTACTGTGTATAACAGAAGCACTTACCTAGGTAGGAGTCCATCATACAGCAGTCAGATGTATCTATATAATTAGTGTGTGTAACAGAAGCACTTACCTAGGTAGGAGTCCATCATACAGCAGTCAGGTGTATCTCTATAATTACCGTGTGTAACAGAAGCACTTACCTAGGTAGGAGTCCATCATACAGCAGTCAGGTGTATCTATATAATTACCGTGTGTAACGGAAGCGCTTACCTAGGTAGGAGTCCATCATACAGCAGTCAGGAGTATCTATATAATTACTGTGTGTAACAGAAGCACTTACCTAGGTGGGAGTCCATCATACAGCAGTCAGGTGTATCTATATAATTACTGTGTGTTACAGAAGGACTTACCTAGGTAGGAGTACATCATACAGCAGTCAGGTGTATCTATATACTTACTGTGTGTAACAGAAGGACTTACCTAGGTAGGAGTCCATCATACAGCAATCAGGTGTATCTGTATAATTACTGTGTATAACAAAAGCACTTACCAAGGTAGGAATCCATCATGCAGCAGTCAGGTGTATCTTATAAAATAAAGGGTAGCACACAGGCATAAGAAAACTGTACTAATCTTATAAAATAAAGGGTAGCACAGGCATAAGAAAGCCGTACTAAGCTTTATAGAATAAAGCGTAGCACCCAAACGCAAGTAAGCTGAACTAAGGGTCATAACACAAAGTGTAGCACACAGTAGAGAAAACACCATAAAACAAACAGAGCTGTAGAAAGGACAAAAATAAATAGACATCACACAGTAAAGCATAGCACCAATAAAACACAGACATAATACAGCTGAAAATCTCATAAAAAATAAGGGTATTACAGTAGAATACATGAAACAGTATTACATGACCTGATCTGAAGGGAGCAGCAAAGAAAGAGGCGGAGCTTAAGGCTGCATCCCAGTTTATAGGGATTGTGGGAGTGGTTAACTGGGGGAGGGGTATGAGGGATTCAGTTCTTTTTTTCTCTGTATGTAACAATAAAGTTATCTTTCCTGCTGAATGGAGCAATGGAGAAGGATTAAGCATAATATGAAGCCTTCGTGCTTGCCATAAAATTACTGTGTGTAACAGAAGCACTTGCCTAGGTAGGAGTCCATCATACAGCAGTCAGGTGTATCTATATAATTACTGTGTGTAACAGAAGGGCTTAGCTAGATAGGAGTCCATCATACTGCAGTCAGGTGTATATCTATATAATTACTGTGTGTAGCAGAAGGACTTACCTAGATAGGTGCCCATCATACAGTAGTCAGGTATATTTATATGATTATTGTGTGTAACGGAAGGATTTACCTAGGTAGGAGTCCATCATACAGCAATCAGGTGTATCTATATAATTACAATGTGAAACAGAAGCACTTAGCAACATAGGAGTCTATCATACAGCAGTCAGGTATATCTCTATATAATTACTGTGTGTAAAAGAAGGACTTACCTTGGTAGGCGTTCATTATACACGCAAGTATAACTATATTCTTAGTGTGTGTGTGTGTGTGACAGAAGGACATATTGGCAAGAATAATTCATGCAGCAGTCCGTTATATCTGTGAATTCACTGTGTGCAACAGAAGGGGTTACCTAGGTAGGTGCCATTCATTCACTAATCAGGTGCATCTATATAATTATTGTTTGTAACATAAGAAATTATGTAGTTATGAGTCCATCATGAAGCAGTCAGATAAATGTATTTAATTATTGTATGTAGCAGAAAAGGAAATATCTAGGTCTTCTGTACAGGAGATATATCTTATAATTACTGTGTGTAAAAGAATGACCCAAGTAGGTGTCCATCATACAGCAGACAGGTGTATCTATATATCAATGTGTACCAGACACTCTTATCTTGGGGTGAGTCCTTCATACAGCATTTATGTGTACATGGAGAGATAGCTATGGCCATGGCTAAAATCATCTCCTTGCAGTTATACGTCCCTATTAAAGGGATAGTAATACTTTGTTTATTCTTTATTTTATTTTGTAGGCATTACAAAAATATGAAGAACGATATAAGTCTTATCTCTCAAACCTTTATGATTTGAGAGATATTCACAAGCAAAGTTTCCCCTCCTGCCCCTTTTACCTAGTGTAAGCCATCTCTTCTCAGATGTGGAATGCAGTCTATAGACCAGACAGATAACAGAAGGGGACAATCTTCTTCCTATGAGAGCAATGAAAGCCCTTCCCCCCTTGACAAGTTTTTCAGGTTTTTCCCTTATCTTAATTGAAGATTGTCCCTCTCTGCAGTCTACCTGGGCACCTCCCTTCTGCTCTGGCTGAGCAGTGTTACATCAGTAAAAGGGGCGGGAGGGGGATACTTTGTCATTGAATTACTCTTGAACTACAACTCTGACAGAATTGAAATAACACTCTCCAAAGTCCAAATACTATGATGATTAATTAGAGCTGCTTTTATTAGGAAACATTACTATCCCTTTAAGTTACAGACGGCAGCAAAGCCCAAATGCAAAATAAATAAATCAATAAATAATAAAAAAACAGTAAATCAGTTCTTCATAGAACATATTGTTCAAGAGTTCCTTCTTTTAGACAAATTAACAGCCATTTTCAAGAGCATAGTTACCATTTAAACCACACTAACAATGCAATACTAAAGAAACTGATAACTAATCAAATGGTCTCTACGGAAACTAATCCTAAACAAAGATAGACTCATGGGGCATTGAGAAAATAAGCTTGTTCCTAAGTTTAATAAAATAAGATTGACATGCTTAAATGTATCCAGCTTGGGACTGTGTCTTTTCCTATAAAAATCAGAAAAGAAGAGAACGGAAAGAACAAAAACTTGACAAATCTGACAATTCCTTGGCAGAGCTTTCAGAATGTTAATACAGAGTTTGGATTTCCAAAGTCAATAGTAATCTGTGGGGCTATTTATTTAACACAGTGAGGTTGTTTTTTTTATTTTATTTAACAACAGAACTTTTACTTACAAGATGTTAGTATCACTATATTTATCACTGTTCTCCTACCAAGTCTAGTATTTAAATGCCCTTTAACCTTTTGAGTTCCAGAGAGGTACGCAACGCATTGCAAAGCAATGCGTTGCGTACCCCTCTGGCACCCAAAGGGTTAAACAAGCAGGGCCGGATTTAGAATTAGACAGAGTGGGCATCTGCCTACAGGCGCACCCAACAGATGTTGTGTGTGTTTTTTAATTCATCTCCCAGCCCGGCGCCGTGAAGACAGGTCTGTGCCTCCTCCTTCGGCGCAGACCTGTAGCTGCTATGCTTCCTTATCGGCATTTTAGTAATACAGAGCGCTGGGAGATGACATCATCTCCCAGCGCTCTGAATGAAGAGAAGACCGCACGGGAGCTCCAGGTCTGTGCAGAAGGTGGAGGCAAAGATCTCTCCTGCCGCTGGACCACCAGAGAAGAGGTAGGAAATGGACACTGGGGTAATGTGAGGCAAATATGGAGCTGATGGGGGCAATATGGAGCTGATGGGGGGCAATGTGGAGCTGATGGGGGGCAATGTGAGGGTAATATGGAGATGAATGGGGGCAAAGTGGAGATTAAGAGCATTGTGGAGGTGTCCAGTGGAGATGGTCCACGGGGGGGGGGACCTTACTCTTCAGAATCCTGTGCCTACAGGCTCCTGAGATGTAAATCCGGCCCTGTAAGCAAGTGGTCGCTGTTGCTAACAGTTTGAGTTTCAACTGCAATAACTTTTAATTAAAAAAAGCTTTCAGCAGAAGAAAGAAAGAAAGAAAGAAATTTACTAATCCTTTAACCCTTAAAGGGCCAGAGACAAACCCAAAGCATTGCTCTGCAATGCATTAGGTACCCCTCTGGCACTCAAAGGGTTAACTCTACAGTACTCATAGGTTTAACCGTTTATGGACCACGGACTTTTTTTTGTGCATCCGGTCGGGGAGCCCTGAAATCCGTGGCACGTCATTGGTCCTTACAGTTCACCAACCCATGATGTGCCAGCACCGTAATGGGTCCTTAAGGGGTTAAGGATTTTGTTTAATAACCCGCTCAATGACAAAGAAACCTCTAAGACTTTTCTTCACAAATATCACCCATATCACTAAATATATCATATTTTTCAGAAAACATCTGTAGCCAATGGTAATTAAGTATGACTCATAGGGGGAGATTCACTAAGTGGTGATAAAGAGGTGATAACATGGAGATGACTTCTCCAGTGATGTTACTTCTCTGGTTCCTATGTTATTCTTTGGAGCCAATGTACTAAGATCTCTTGAACATTGGAGTTCTTAGTGCATTGGCTCTATAGTTTAACATAGGAACTGGGGAAGTGATATCACTGGAGAAGTCATCTTCACTTTATCACCTCTTTATTACACCTTAGTGACCCTCCCCCAATTTCTCTTACAGAGTGTAGTATAAAAAAGAGAACTGTGGTCATTGTATCTGGTAACTGTCAGGGTTTATCTCTGAGACTCGGGGTTTTGTCTCAAATCTCTGGGTCTCAGGGTGAAGAGTCAAATTTTCAGGGTAATAGATTCTAGTGTTAACTGCTATATAATCTGCACCACTTCTTTAGTCTCTAAATTGGTGTCATATATTCCAGAAAATCAGTGTGTTCAGACAGCGATATCTCTAAGTTATATCATCTTAAAGTTTAATTGAGGAACAATTGAAGAACGTCTGGGTTACAGCAAGCAGAGACACATCAACATATCTGGGAACTTTCCAGTTTGCCCCAGAGACTCCAGTTTTCAGAGTGCATTACCGGGTCTCCAAGGCAGAGGCTGATTCTCCTGATGTGGTTTGCTTTAAAACTCTTCCCACGTCTGCTTCTTCCAACCCAGTTCCTCCCACTTTTCCTCCATCCCCACCCACTTTTCCTCCATCCCCACCCATTTCCTTCCACTTTCTGCCTACTTGTGTGATGCCCCAGAAAGATCAACCCCCAGTTGTGGGTAATCCGCCCCCTCCGGGGACTCCACAAATGAAAGTTATGGGGAGCGCTGACGGCTAATATTCTAAAGATCACAAGGTCAACTCATTTTGAAAGTTCCCAGGTATGATGGTCACTGTTGCTAACAATTTGAGTTTGAATTGCAATAACTTTTGAATAATAAAATCTCTTATCAGTGGGAGGACCCTTGTAATATTTAGCTGGAAAAGCCAGAGTGCCAGAGAGGTGCCCATCAAACTGTGCAGCAATGCTATTGGTAATCTCTATGGCACCCAAAGGATTAAGGATTTTGATTAGTAACCCCTTGAATTCAAAACAGGTCTCGCTAGAGAAGTCTTTGAAATGTGTTGGTTACTTCTCTAGTATCCAAGGGGTTAATTTAGTCTCAAACTCAGTAGTTCATGACTATCTCTTCTCCTAGACCTTGAACCCAATTAATTTTTACTTTAATTGCCAAGTTCTCATTTTAATTACTGCAACTTGCATAAACCAACATCATCATTAGAAAAAAAAACATTTATACACAACAGAAAATTAAAACAAACAAACGAATAAAAGATGAACAGACTTTATTTTTTAATGTAAAAGACATCTTTTATGAGTTGGCATGTTTGCTGTGAACTGATATTGGAATGTTTCTGCATTAGCCGTAGACTTGATGTTACAACAAGAGCTTCAGCATCCATTTTATTGGTGTCCCAGGAAATTCCAGACTTCTAAAGTCAGGCTTCACGCTGTTTAACTGGTACACTAGGCCTTGCTTTAGCATAAACATTTCATTAAGAAACATAAAATTAGCATAACTGTAAATGCTAAGGGCCCTGGCAATAGCAGTGCAATTTCAACGAGGATAGAAGTGGCCTTCTTACCATAATCTGATTTTGTCTCTGCATTGTTGGTTATTGTTGCAAAATATGTGTGCTGTTTATGTGGAGTCAATAAAAGCCTAATTGAGAGTGTGATAAGCACCATTAGCCATTTAGAACTGGACATCACGAGGAATTAACCTTTACCCCTTTGTGTAAAGATTTCATAAAATACAATGATAATACATTTTTCTATTTAAATCTAGATTCACAATGCACCCAAAACAGATCTACATTTTACAAGGGCATATGTGTAAATTGAAAGTGGAACAATTCTTGAACAACTTTAACAGGGGCATTTAACCCTTCAAAGATCTCACATTTCTATAACTGGGAACTCTCAAATTTGCCCTGGAGACTCCGGTTTTCAGAGTTAATTACCGAGTTTCAAGGGATAGAGGCTGATACTCTAGGGTTGGGGAGTTTTCTGAGAAGACCTGCCCACTTCTCCTTCCCACCCTGTTCTGCCCACTTTCTACCTAATTCTCCTCCTTCTCACCCTGTTCCTCCTACTTCCCTCCCACTTCTCCTCCTTCCCACCCTGTTCCTCCCACTTCCCTCCCACTTCTCCTCCTTTCCACCCTGTTCCTCCTACTTCTCCTCCTTCCCACCCTGTTTCTCCCACTTCTCCTCTTTTCCACCCTGTTCCTCCCACTTCCCTACCACTTCTCCTCCTTTCCACCCTGTTCCTCCTACTTCTCCTCCTTCCCACCCTGTTCCTCCCACTTAGCGCTCACCTCTCCTCCTTCCCACCCTGTTCCTACCACTTTCAGCCACTTCTCCTCCTTCCCACCATATTCCACCCATTTCATAGCCACTTCTCCTCTTTCCCACCCTGCTCTCCTCCTTTCCACCCTGTTCCTCCCACTTCCCTCCCACTTCTCCTCCTTCCCACCCTGTTTCTCCAACTTCTCCTCTTTTCCACCCTGTTCTTCCCACTTCCCTCCCACTTCTCTTCCTTCCCACCCTGTTCCTCCCACTTCCCTCCCACTTTCCCTCCTTCCCACCCTGTTCCTCCCACTTCCCTCCCACTTTCCCTCCTTCCCACCATGGTCCTCCCACTTCTCCTCTTTTCCACTCTGTTCCTCTCACTTAGCGCCCACCTCTCCTCCTTCCCATCCAGTTCCTCCCACTTTCAGCCACTTCTCCTCTTTCCCACCATATTCCACCCATTTCCCACCCACTTCTCCTCTTTCCCACCCTGCTCTTCCACTTCCCGCCCACTTCTCCTCCTTCCCATCCAGTTCCTCCCACTTTCTGCTACATCTCCTCCTTCCCACCCTGTTCCACCCATTTCCCATCCACTTCTCCTCCTTCCCACCCTGTTCCTCCCACTTCCTGCCCAAGTCTCTTCCTTCCCATCCAGTTCCTCCCACTTTCTGCTACATCTCCTCCTTCCTACCCTGTTCCTCCCACCTCCCACCCACTTCTCATTATTCCCACCCTGTTCCGCCCACTTCCCAGACCAATCAGAGTTAAAGCCAACCTACCCAATTAAGGCCCAACCACTTCATGATGAGAATCACATAATTAACATAAGCAGGGTCACAGCACACAATCCCTATCCGGAGGCTATAAAGGAGGAAGTTTCCAGATATGGCTATAGTGTAGTTGGTTTGCTCTAGAATTAAGTTTATATAAGCTTTCCTAATTAAAAGGGATTTGTAGTCACCTTAATCTAGACAACACATATTCATCAATGAGCAGTTGTCAGATAGTTCCGCAAATTCCATCCACCAACATAAAGCTGGAGGATCTCTATGTAATCAAAGGGGGCGAACATACATGGATATAGGGTGTGTGTATATATGTGTGTATCACTGGAATGGCACAATTTACACAACGTTTTTCACTGTATTACTCAGATTTGCATAAGACAAATAGGGAAATCTAATCAATCATTGATGAATACTCTGAGGTGTTCATCAATTATCCTGCAAAAGTGCTGGTGAATAGCAGAGTATTTGACATATTGGTTCTCACACACCTTAAAGGGATAGTAATACTTAAAATGTAAAAAAAAATATGTTGTAGGGTTTATCCCCCTGAGTAAAACAAGAGTACTCCCACTGCTGAAAGATGCTTCATTCAAAAGTTATTCATTTTTAAAGTAGAATTTTTTAGGTGCAATATCACAGTGGCCTGAAATTGTACAGTGGTGCTGTTGCTACATGATCCTATGGACAGCTCTGGTCCCGGGACCATAAATCTCCATAGGATGGTGTAGCAACAGCGCCACTGTAAAATTTCAGGCCACTGTGATATTGCACCTAAAAAATTCAACTTTGAAAATTAGTAACTTTTGAATGAAACACCTGTCAGCAGTGAGAGTACTCTTGTTTTACTCAGGGGGATAAACCCTACAACATATATTTTTTTTTAAGTATTACTATCCCTTTAATTAAATTTCCCCCTAAGTCTCCAAACTGGTCTGCAGAATCTCAATGTCACCAGAAGTCTGGACAAACTCTCTGATGGTTCACTATTGTTGCAAAAGAGCAGCATTCTGATGTTGTGTGCTTAAAGGTCAACAAATAGAGGGTGACATTTCAATAATAAAGCACAGCCACTGAAAAGCTTAATAAAATATGCTTAATGTCGTAACCCTTTGAGTGCCAGAGGGGTCCGCAACACGGGCACCTCTAGTACTCAAAGGTTAAGGCTGAATTGTCACCACACGTAACCCCTCCCCCAAAATCTGTGACTTACAGGATAAATAGTACAATGCGGGCAGTTTCACCTACTGAAGAATTTCACTGTAGGTGAAACTATAGCTCGCATCTTCAGCAGAGACGTATGATAACGCAGCCATCTTTCCTCTGTTATAGATATCTCCCCAACACCTGCCTTCCCCTTTTCCTCCAGCAGTGCATCTAAATAGCTGCCTGCAGGCAGCAACGATATAAAGGAGCTAGCCAGGCAATTAATACACAGTAAAAAGCAACAACCTGCACTGATGTTGCACAGGATGTTGCTTTTTACAGTGTATTCATTGCCCATCTTGCTCCTTTATGCCACAGCTGCCTGCAGGCAGCTATTTAGTCACACTGATGGAGGAAAAGGGGGAGGTGGTGGTCACCATCTAATGCCACACAGACTTGCCTGCTAGTGCCTAAGGCAAGCTGAATAGTGAATTTATTAAACTGCCTTTTTTTAAAAAAGGACCAAAGTAAAAAAAAAAGTCATGACTTTTTTATTTTCAAATGGTAGCAAGTTGTTCTAAGGTGATACTTCCTCTTTAAATGTAAAGCTGTGCCTCTTTTGAATGTCTTTTGAATACGGAAGGCCACATTTTGAATACACTGCGCACCCCTCTGGCACTCAGAGTGTTAAAAATAATCATCCCATAGGATATCATGAGTTTGCATACGTTGCCTGAATCACTAGTAAAAATTGGTGAAAGGCTCTCAGGGCCCATGAAAAACCCAATTAGTAAATATGCAAAATAGAATTTAAACAGGTATTATCTTACTCGATTATTATTTCACGTTAATCTGATAATTTCCTCCTTCACTAAATACCAGTCAATAGACATAAATGAATGTGTTGCACGTTCTGCCAGGGGACTGTAGGTGTTAAAAGTCAATGGGGGGGTGCACTAAGTTTTAATTATTAATGTTTCACAATAAAAGCAGCTCCAACTAATCTTCATAGTATTTGGGCCATGGAGAGTGTTATTTCAGTAGTGGCAGCATTGTAGTTCAAGAGTAATTGAATGATAAAGTATCCCCCTCCCGCCCCTTTTACTGATGTAACACTGCTCACCTCAGAGCAGCAAGACTGTCGAGATGGATCACAGAGAGGGACAATCTTCAGTGAGAATAAGGAAAAACCTGAAAAACCTGTCAAGGGGGAGGTAGGATTTTTCTTATGCTCACGGTAAGAATATTGTCCCTTGCTGTGACCTGTCCGGTTAAGGGAGCAGATTCCACATCTGAGGGGAGGCAGCTTACACTAGGTAAAAGGGGCGGGAGGGGGATATTTTATCATTCAATTACTCTTGAACTACAACTCTGACGGTATTGAAATAACACTCCCCACGGCCCAAATACTATGAAGATTCATTGGATCTGCTTTTATTTTGAAACATTACTAACCCTTTAAATCAAAGAGAATTTGGGTATTATTTGACCCTATTACAGTTGGTTTTCCCCAGGATTGCTCATCTTTGCCTTTTTTACAAACAGACCAGAGTATCAATATGCATCAGACAGTGAGCATTAACACAGTCACCTTTTTTAGAGCCATGGACAGATCATCTAGTTTTTAACCAATTGAGTGCCAGAGGGGTATCCAATGCAAGAAATAGTAAACTTTCTTTTATGAAAATGTAACTGTCACAGAACGTCTCCTTCTGAGCAAAACAAGGGTACTGTCATCACTGTCAGTTTTTCTATTCAAAAGTTATAACAGTTCAAATTGGCAGCAAGTGGATTACAGTGTGATTACTTCCTGAACATTTTGACAGCATGACTCAGCAGTTTCAATCATACTCTATGGAAAGGTTTGTGAGTGACTCATTTCTTCTAAATATTGTAATTCTAAATATTGTAACAGAGTAACTCATTTGAACCTAACCAATAGAGGGCATCGTTAAAAAAATACTTTAATATCTCTGAAAATACACATATCTTTGTAGCAGGAGCACCCTTATTTTACTAGATAGGAAAAGCCCCACATTATGTTTTTTCATAACAAAAGTTTACTGCTTCTTTAAAAAGGACCAGAGGAATATTAATCACATTGTTTCTGTTTGAGTTCTATACCCTTCTGTTCCTTAAGGATTAAATGGGTCATCTCTGAGCTTCCCAAAAGTGATGATAAGTACAATAGCATATTAAAGGGAGAAAATGAGTCAGATGTATGTTTTTATTTTTGCACTCACATATCTTATTAACATAAAAAAAAAAAAAAAATTATTTATATATATATATATATATATATATATATATATATATATATATATATATATATATATATATTAAATCATTACCATGGCAACACTAGAAGCTTGTTAGAATCAGTGCTCTTTATTACTTTACTCTGTTGATGTCAGCTTCTGAAATCTCACCCAGCCCTCTCAGCATCTGCTACGTTGCCAAATTTATTTCAGTGAAGTTGCATTTGATCCTTAGTGCCAGGTTTAACCCATTGAATGCCAGAGAGGTAAGCAACAGATACCAACGGAAAAAAGTACTAGAAGGAAGGGACCTGCAAAATTTAGAGGTCTTGTAGGGGAAAACTGACTTGTAGAGGTCTTTTTAGGTGAAAATATCAAAAGTTAATTGTAAAATTTAGGCCAAATTGACCCAGATGCCAACAATGCATTTATGCTGGGTTGGATTTCTCTCCTTTGATGAGAGGTGACTTGTTGGACTATGGTGCTACTCTTTTTTTAACTGGTGACTATTGCCTCTTGTGATTGCAACACAGCATGCTGCAACTTTTGTGTGTTTTCTCAGGAACACAGTAAAGTTGCAGTAAGGAAGGTCTGCACTGAGATATATGGGGCCGCTGGCAAACCTTACGCATGAGCTCTGGTAGATGTTTCAAACTTCAATAAATTGCTGACCCATGTGGGTGTCAGCCAGTAATATTGCCTGGTACTCATATGGACCGCCTAATATTGCCTAAAGAGGGATACTTGCGAGATATGGAGCCCTAATAATTCATAAAGAAGGACATATAGGAGGTATGAAGCCCTAATACAAAAGGACACTTGGAAGTTATGGACCCCCAATATCTCATAAAGATGGACACTTGGGATGTATGGACCCCCTAATATCTCCTAAAGAAAGACATGTGGGAGGTATAGAGCCCTAATATCTCCAAAAGTGAGACACTTGGGAGGTATGTGATCCCTAATATCTTCTTAAGAGGGACATGTGGGAGGTATGGACACATAATAAATCTTTAAGAGGGACATCTGGGAGCTATGGACACCTAATATCTCCGAAAGAGGGACACTTGGGAGGTATGGACCCCTAATATCTCCTAAAGAGGGACACTTGGGAGGTGTGGATACTTAATATATCATAAAGAGGGAACCTTGGGAGGTATGGAGCCCTAATATCTCCTAAAGAGGCAAATTTGGGAGGGATGAACCCTATTTTCTCCTAAAGAGGGACACTTAGAAAGTATACAGCTATAAGACACAACTCTACTGAGTTCTGATCAGTGGTGGAATGCGGTAAAGAGGTGATGGAACACACACAGGTGACAGAAGTAATTAAAGAGGTTGAAACAATTCTGTCACCCATGTAAAACAAGCCTCTAGGTTTGCAAGGCTACTGAGCAGTGTCATGGAATGACTAATTAATATGTAATTTAATAACCCATTATGGTCCAAAGGGTTGCGCAAAACATTGCTTTAAACTACAATCTGTGATCAGGTTATCAACTCTTCAGGAATCCAGGCTATAGAAAAATGACAAAACTATATTTCTTTTTTTCTTTCTGTTCAGGAATACAAAGGTCATATTCTCAAAGTCATAGTGTAATAATCCTGGTGCAATCTAGCCGCACCTTAGGGAACAGATAAGCTTTGACTTTATACATATAGCAGATTGTATTAAGATATCCATTTAAATAAAAGCTTGATGATTACATTTATCTATGGTATAGTCATGTTTTGCCCCAAAACTGCTCCACTTTCTTTTCACATATGATCATATAAGTCTCATATACCTGTATTCTACTTTTTTGACCATTGCGTTAGTAGATTTATTTTTTGCTCAAGTGGTTTGTCCAAAAATGTCACCCTATTTATTTTTATACATATGACCTCTATCGTTTACATATGGTTACTATCCAGAAATAAAATACTTTTCACATGTGGTCTCCTAACTCTTTTTGCAACCCTTATGAAAAAAAAGCCCATTGAAAAACATGGTGAATTATTCATCAAGCTAAAGAGATACAATTCTGGAGCAAACCAACTGCACCATAGGGAAGAAATAAAAATTAGCTGTTGATTTAACCTCTTAAATTCTACAGAGGTCTCCAATGTATTGCAAAGCAATGCGTTGGAGACCGTTCTAGCATTTAAGGGGTTAAAATTATCAGTTAAGTATATAGTCATTTGACTTTTCATTTCAATTTATTGCGTGATAGGTTTGTTCCAGAATTGTGCTTTATTTTGATGAATAAGGCCCCAAGTTACTAAAGACACTTTAGCTTTGGTTTAACCCTTTTCTGACTATCAGAGAGGCATGCAGTGCTTTGCAACACAATGTGTTGTATGCCTTTCTGGCACTCAAAGGATTAATCTCATGAGATACATCTTTGTGTAGTAAGTATATCTCTTTATAGTTCACTTATGAGCTAAATGAGTAAAGTTCTGTTTTTGAAATGTGTCATTTAGTGAAACTCAGCAGGGGAGTAACTACATGGGGGTATCCTTTTAAAACGTTGCATTTAAAACATTGCGTGGCTACACGCCGCATTAAGCATGCTGCCTTGATGAAAAGGGTGAGAATCTCACAGTGTGTAAAAGGTTGAGATTCTCATGTCACGTCCTTAAATGGCGCTTCAACTCAACCTGCAACATTGCCCCATACCTAAGGAATGACAAGCAACATTGGACGTTACAATTGTAGCATGGTTAACCCTGGCACTCAAAGGATTAAGCTACATATCAAACAAACATATCTAGGATTTTTAGTCCTTTTTTCAATATGTAGCTTTACCCTTTGGGTGCCAGAGAGGTTCTCAATGATTGGGAACCTCTCTGCCACTGAAAGGGTTAACCATGCTACAACTGTAACGTCCAATGCTGCGTGTCGTTCCTTAGGTATGCCGGCAATGCTGCGGGATGAGTTGAAGCTCCGTTTAAGGATGCGACATGAGAATCTCGCACTTTTATGCAGGTCCAGATTCTCATGTCACCCTTTTCATCACAGCGACATGCTTAATGCTGCGTGTAGCTGCACAATGTTTTAAAAGCAACATTTTAAAAGTGAACATTAAACAACGTTTCAACACAACCCGCAGCATTATCTGCATACGTAAGGAACGACAAGCAATATTGGACGTTACAATTGTATCGTGCTTAACCCTTTGAGTGCCAGAGAGGTCCCCAATCATTGGGAACCTCTCTGGCACTCAAAGGGTTAAGCTACACATCGAACAAGCATATCTAGCATTTTGAGTCCTTTGTTCGATATGTAGCTTAACACTTTGAGTTCCTTAGGTATGCGGGCAATGCTGCGGATTGAGCTGAATCTCCGTTTAAGGAGGCAACATGAGAATCTCACGCTTTTATGCAGGGTGAGATTCTCATGTTGCCCTTTTCGTCATGGCGACACGCTTAATGCAGCATGTAGCCACACAATGTTTTAAATGCAACGTTTTAAAAGTGAACCACTACGGGGGTGGGGGGTGCAGAAGGTCTGGTTTTACTGAGGCCCAGCATCCAAGGGTGCCCCATCTTCTCCAGGGTACAATAGGCTCTTGTTATGGTTCTTTTAAACTATTTTTATGATTGGGGGCCCAGAAAACTGATTGCTCCAGCGCTTTCCAATGACAAGTTCCGCCACTGAAACTGAGAGTTAGAATCAGAGAACTTTATGAAACATAAAAGGACACAAGATAGGACAATGAAGGTGAAAATCAAAAGAAATGAGAGGAAACCAGTGAAGTGGAAAATGGGCACAGAATTTGCGCATAACTTATAAAGTTCATTAGAGGAGAGAGTTATTTCACCTGATGTAACAATGCAGTAGAATTCAGGGGATTAATGGAAATAGGAGTTCTGAAACGAGTCATCAGATACATCTGATTTCATTCGCTTGCATTTAACTTGTTCCTTCACCCATAGGTCATAATATTTAATACAAAAGAGAGACAGGCAATAGCAGGAGCAAATCCTTTCATTAATGTGGACCTGTCACACCAAGACACGTATCGTTGCTGTTGCAGAAGATTAACCCTTTGAGTGCTAGAGAGGTATGCAACGCATTGTGCTGCATACCCCTCTGGCACTCAAAGGGTTCAATTCTTCCTGTATATTGGATAGATATTTTTCTTTCAAATAAATAGTTTGGGCAAAATTTACACTTCTGTTTTGGCGGCACAGTCTGGCACTGTATGAGGATTCTCTAAAAAACTATGCTAAACAGTGCTGAGGGAATATAAACTTACAGCTCAATCCACTAGGGGGCCCTGCTTAGATTCATCCAGTGTTGGGGAATATTGGCCCATGACAGTCACTTATTAGCACAAATCATCACAATATGACATTAAAGTAATAGTAATACCTCTATTAAAGTTGATTTCCGAGTCTTCTTTATTGTTTTTGAAGCACATAGCGCTATATTTCTTTACTTTCATGTTTGTATTTCAAGAGCTATTCAACCTGAAAGTATCCCACTACCACCCCTTTCCCCTGAGTCACTGAGCCACTCAGACTGGTCTGGATGGAGTGCGGCGAGGGACAATCTTCAGTAAGCAGAAGGAAAATCCTGCCCTCCTTTGTCAAGGGGAGCAGAGTTTTCCTTATGCTGACTGCATCCTCGCTGCATCCGTCCGGTCCAATGACAAGATTCCAAATATAAGGGGAGGTGGCCAGAAGGGGCGGGAGGGGGATCCTTTCATCTTGAATAGTGCTTGAACTACAAACATGTAAGTAATGAAATATAGAGCTATGTGTTGCAAAAACAATAAAGAAGACTTCGAAATCAATTTTAAAGTGGAACTTTCAGATAATAGCCAGTCGCCATGCATTCATTTAATGCATGGCGACTAGCTTGAAAATAGATGTCTTACCGTAAAAAAATAGATGTGTCTAAAGGAATCCGTCCCGTTTTGGGACTGATGGGCAGGTTAGTGCGGTCTGTGCTCCTGCTCCGTCAGTCCCTTCTGGTGACCACAGGGTGCAAAGCAGTCTACTCTATGGAGACCGGGACTGACGGCGCAGGTGCACAGACAAGATGGCTGCACTTTAGCCTGGGCTCCAGTCTCCAAATGGGATGGATTCCTTAAGATACATCTATAGTGTTGAGCGAGCGTGCTCGGCCGATGCTCGGATCGGCTCGAGCATCGCTCTGCTCGGCACATGGCGGTACTCGTACGAGTACCGCCATGTGCTCGCCCGACATGTTCGGGTGAAGAGGATCTGTGCCGGAAGAGGCACAGATCCGAAGACGCTCCGCTGGACCACCAGGGAATGGAGGTACGGGGGCATTGCGGAGATGAAGGGGGCATTGCGGAGATGAAGGGGGACATTGTGGAAGAGGGGCATAGACTCTATGCCCCTCTTCCACAATGTCCCCCTTCATCTCCGCTATGCCCCTCTTCCACAATGTCCCCCTTCATCTCCGCTATGGCATAGGAGATGAAGGGGGACATTGTGGAAGAGGGGCATAGCGGAGATGAAGGGGGACATTGACCAGGCACCCTCCGCTCATCAGAGCAGGGGGTGCCTGGTTTAATGCTCGAGTGCTCCCATTCATTTGAATGGGGCTCGGGTGCTCGGCCGAGCACTCGAGCATCAGGGGGTGCTCGGTCAGAGCACCCGAGCATCGGGGTGCTCGCTCATCCCTATACATCTATTTTTTTACAGTAAGACATCTATTTTCAAGCTAGTCGCCATGCATTTAATGAATGCATGGCGACTTGCTATTATCTGAAAGTTCCGCTTTAATAGAGGTATTTCTATCCCTTTAACAAATAAAGGTTAATTTCACAAGATCTACTTGCACAATCAATTTTCCAAATATAAAGGTGATCAGCAAACATTTCTAGGGAATGCATTTCAAAAAGTGGGCACAGCTAGAGTGTCTGTAGTTTTGTGGGAGGATTTGTGATTGCGCTTAAATCAGTATAGCTGTTAGCAAACGATTTTATAAGAATTGTTAATTGCGCTATTAATTTAGCAGCATGTGCTATTCAGCATCAAGGTGTTAATGTGATAGTAATACTTAAAGGGACAGTAATGTTTCAAGATAAAAGCAGTTCCAACTAATCTTCATAGTATTTGGGCCATGGAGAGTGTTATTTCAGTAGTGGCAGCATTGTAGTTCAAGAGTAATTGAATGATAAAGTATCCCCCTCCCGCCCCTTTTACAGATGTAACACTACTCACCTCAGAGTAGCAAGACTGTCCGGATAGATCACAGAGAGGGACAATCTTCAGTGAGCATAAGGAAAAAACTTGAAAAATCTGTCAAGGGGGGCAGGGTTTTCATTGTTCTCACAGTAAGAAGATTGTCCCTTGCTGTGAGCTTTCTGGTCTGTGGACCAGATTCCACATCTGAGGGGAGGCAGCTTACACTAGGTAAAAGGGGCGGGAGGGGGATATCATTCACCTACTCTTGTACTACAACTCTGACAGTATTGAAATAACACTCTCCATGACCCAAATAATATGAAGCTGCTTTTATTTTGAAACATTGCTATCCCTTTAATATGTATGTTTATTCTTCCTGATTAAAACAAGGGTACTAACACTGAGAAGAGATATTTTATTCAAAAGTTATGGCAGCTCAGACTTTTTAGGTGTAATATCTCAATGGCCTGAAATTTTACAGTGGTGCTGTTGCTACACTATTCTATGAAGATTTATGGTCAGATGACCAAAGCTACCTATAGAATAGTGCAGCAACAGCGTCACTGTAATATTTCAGCCCATTGAGATATTATCCACCTAAAAAATTCAAGTTTGAGCTGTAATGACTTTTGAATAAAACATCGCCCAGCAGTGGGAGTGTCCTTTACTGTCCCTTTAATATGTTTCTCGCATTAAAAAGTCAGCAGTCACAAATAGCACATCAATTTATAGAATTCACAAATAGATAATGCTCCACTTTCTTGCCTTTCATCCTGTGTTATAAATAAATGGCTAGCACAACATATAGTCAGTTTTTTAATTCACATATCTTATGGTAATGAGTTTACTTTAACCCTTTAAGGGCCAAGGTTGAAGGCCATTGTTTGTTGTGAGGTGTAGCCTTCAGTAGGACATGCAAAGAGCTGGTCAGAGATGCTGAACTAGGAACATGCCTGCCCTACAATTGAGGAGGCTCTATAGTAAAAGTGCCCTATCCAGGGTGCAATATCTTTTAGATCACTAGTGCCTTTCACAAAAAGTAAATATCCTAAAGCATATCATACTGATCCTACCAAAAAACAGCGCAGCCATGAAGTGCCAGGTAATTTCTCTCTGAACAAGAGAAACAGCTAACCCCAGATGTACGTTTCAGCCTTGTTGGGCCTCGTCAGTGAGGTGTAGCTGATCTCTCTAGGCACTGTGAGCAAGGGTTCCATGTCTGGATTCCCCTGTTACCTTTAGGGTGACCAACCAATCCCAAGGGTAATATGCATATGCAAAGATCTGGTCAGAGATGCTCAACTAGGAAGGAGCCTGCCCTACAATTGAGGAAAAGTGTATTACCCAGGTTGCAATCTCTTTTAGCTCACTAGTGCCTTAAACAAAGAGGAAATATCCTAAATCACATCATATTGATCCTACCAAAAGGAAGTCCAGCCAAGAAGTGCCAGGCATTTTCCCTCTGAACAAGAGAAGCAGCCAACCCCAGCCGTACATTTTGGCCTTGTTGGGCCTCGTCAGTGAGGTGCAACTGATCTCTCTAGGCACTGTGAGCAAGGGGTCCACATCTGAATTTCTTTATTACTTTTAGGGTACTACTTCACAAAAAATGTGGTAGGGAAGAGTCTGACAACTACAGACTAGTAAGTCTTATGTCAACAATGCATAAATTAATGGAACCACATTAAAGCAAATAATTGTTAAATATCTGACTTGAAATGGTTTGCAAGATCCTAAATAGCCCAGGTTTACTGCAGGGAGATCTTGCTAACCCAGCATCATAGATTTTTGTTTTGTTTTGACTGGGTAACTAAAATAATAGACTGGTGGGAGAAGAAGATATAGCTTATCTAGATTTCAGTAAGGCATTTAACATTGTCCATGATAGATGGTTCATTAATAAATTGCAGTGTTTGGGACTTGATGTAAAAATGATTGAATGGATAAGTCAGTGGTCAAGTGACAGGAGACAGAGGGTTGTAGTTTATGGAGACTGAGGGTTCGCATATGGAGAATATTCAGAGAAATGTTGTGTAATTAATGGGGTACCTCAGGGATCTATACCAGAGGTATTCTTTTCAATATTGTATTAGTGATATTACAAAATGTCTTCAAGGTAAGGTATGCCTTTTGCCAGTGACACAAAGATCTGTAACAGGGTAGACAGAAACATTCCTGGGGGAATAAGAAAAATGACAAATGATTTAGTTAAATTAGAAGAGTGAAGGAGAGTGTGGCAGCTGCAGTTTAATATTAATAAATGCAAAATAATGCACTTGGGACATAAAAATCGAAATGGAAAATAGCATTAAAGATACTGTGTTATTCGTGACAACAGAGGAAAGAGACTTGGGAATAATTGTTTCTGATGACTTTAAGATAGGCAGACAATGTAATAAAGCAGCAGGGAATGCAAACAGAGTGCTGGGTTGTATAGCTAGAGGCAGAAAAGGGGAGTTGGCCATGCCACTCTGTAGATCTCTGGTTAGACCTCCCCTAGAGTATTGTATACAGTAGTGGGAACCCCATTTCCTGAAGGATTTAGATATTCTGGAGACAGTTCAGGGAAGAGCTACTAAAATGGTGAATGGTTTACAAAATAAACATTATTAGGAAAGGACCGGAACATGTATAGCTTGGAGGAGAGAAGAGAGATGGGATATGATAGAAATATTCAAATACATGAAGGGATTCAACAAAGTGGGAGGGAATAAAGTTTAAATGGAATAGAAATGTTAGGACAAGAGGTCATAGTCTAAAACTAGAGGGTCACAGGCTTAGACCTAATGCAAGTTTTACTTCATTTAGAGAGAGGCCTCTAACACATTGCTTAGAAATGTGTTGAAGACTTATCTAGCATTCAAGGCATTAAAATTGATAATTTAAAACAATGGGAATTCCATGTCTGCAGTTGACTGAAAATGGAATGTAAGCCCACAGAAAAAAAATAAGCCCTGAGAGGGTGGGATATAAGTGGAATAGTCTACCGGAAGAAGTGGTAGAGATTAATACAGTGACAGAATTTAAGCAGGAGAATAGTAAAGTAAAAATGATACCGTTATTGGCTAACTGAGTGGCTTTGGAGGTAAGCTTTCAAGACAACTAGCTCTCTTCTTCTTATATAATAACAATGACTGAATGCATAGCATCTCACCCCCTGACTGCCAGAGAGGCATCCAACACACTGCAAAACAATGCAATGGACACTTCTGTAGCACCCTAAGGGTCAAATTCTACAAACAGAAAATTCTTATCAGTGGGCCATAATAATGACATTGAAAATAGGTTTGGTCGCATCCAGCCAACCAACAACGGGGCACAGGTATTTAATCTTGTTTGTTTATGGCATCGGTTTTCTTTTATAAAAAATTTTCTGGCATGTAAGCTTTGATAAAGCGGTGTTACAACCGTGAAACGCGTTAGCATGCTAAGCCCAATTTTTATATTTTAATAAATATAATTGTTTTAAATTGAACACCCCACCCTGTGTCTTTTGAAATATCCAGAGTCTGACTTGAAACAAATCGTGAGTAACCTGAACGGAGACAGGTGAAATTTCTCTGTATGTGCGATTGTCAGTGGAGCCCGATATCGGTGCCCTGACCATTATTTATGTGAGTGTGATTTCACTTGATCTAATTGAGCATAGTTTGTTATGTACATACTGTACCATGTGGCGCTTTCTTATTGTTTTTGAGGTTTGATCGTTATTATACCGCTGGGGGATAAGCGTGTTCTTGGACAGCTGCCTGAAGTTTTTTTGGGGATTGTTCTATTTCTCCATATGCCTAATTAGTCGGTTCGGTGAACACCATTTCTGACACATATTATATTGTGAGTGCGCACCTTAGGGTGTTTTTTGGTGGTGGTCAATTATAACGTATTGATACACACAGGGGCGCCCTGTCTTTCTTTTTTCCCTATTTTTTCTGATATTAGAGTGACTGCCAGAGAGGCATCCAACACACTGAAACACAATGCAATGGACACTTCTGTGGCACCCTAAGGGTCAAATTCTACAAACAGAATATTCTTATCAGTGGGCCATAAATTACATTCAAGGCTCTGGTAAAGTCTATTTGAAGTGGACTAAGAAATGCAAACAAGATTGATTAACTTTATCACGCTCCAATGAATTTGATCAGCGATGGCCAGGTCTAACGAATGTATGGGTTATCCCTCCAAACACCAGAAGGGGGCACAACCTATCGCTTATAATGTGACGTGAAGCCCACTGGCATCCAAAGTGACCAAAATTATTTTTTATTTTGTGAGATAATGTGACATAAATTCCTTGTCACGTTTTAAGCCACACTTCAGAGTGTTTAACTTGGTTATGAATTTGCACTCCCAGAGCTTTCTGTCTCTCTGTGTCTTAAAATGTCCCATCAGTACAGTGATTTTGAGATCTCTAATGCTGTGATCAGTTCTGCATATTTTTTTACCTACTCTGGTGTCTCCTTCTTTGTTCGCACTGGACCTATGAGAATTTGTTGTTTTTCTCTGGGTCTGTCCTATGCCACCCACATATAGTCCTGTGTGGGAACATTTCACACACACATGATGAGGTAAAAAACATTAGATGAGCCAAAAGAGAATTTTCTCCTTGATATTGTTGTTTCTGTGGCAATGTGGTATGTGCCTCTTACTTGTCGTACGTATGTGTGCAGAGGTTCTACATGTCTTTTGTAGAGAGGGAGAAGTACCATTTTCTGTTTCCCCTCCCGCCCCTTTTACCTAGTGTAAGCCATTTCTTCTCACATGTGGAGTGCAGTCCCTAGAGCAGACAGATAACAGAAGGGTACAATCTTCTTCCTATGAGAACAATGAAATCCCTGCCCCCCTTGACAAGTTTTTCAGGTTTTTCCTTTATCATAACTGAAGATTGTCCCTCTCTGCAATCTACCTGGGCACCTCCCTTCTGATCTGGCTGAACAGTGTTACATCAGTAAAAGGGGCGGGAGGGGGATACTTTGTCATTGAATTACTCTTGAACTACAACTCAGACAATATTGATATAACACTCTCCAAAGTCCAAGTACTATGATGATTAATTAGAGCCACTTTTATTATGAAACATTACTATCTCTTTAAGTGAGCTCTTCACTGCCAGTTGTTTCAGGTTGGGGTGCTGTTTATAGCAGAAGAGTGGAGGTCTTGGGAATATTCTTTTTAATCTCTTATCAGTATGTAGTATTGTTTGGAGTTCTTTTGATATTTTACACGGTACTTCAGGCTGCAGGTTGTAGGTGACTACTAATGACACTCTGTTCTCTTCCTGTGGTTTATTGTATTCCAGGAGATTTCGTCTTGGAACACTGGTGGCTCTGAAATTGGATGTCCTTGATCTTGCAATTATATTCATAACTGATAAACTCTCTCCTGAGATTTTTAAAATTACAGTGGAATTTAAGCATACATGGGATAGGCAAAAAAGCTATCCTGAACATAAGACAAGACCAAGGATCGAATAAGGTTTGAGGCTTTTACAATAGGAAATAAGGGCAGACTAGATAGTCCATCAAGTTTAAACTTTGCCTCATAACCCAGAGACATGAGGATTATAAAGCTTTCCTGCTGTCAAAAAAAGTTATTCTTTATCAGACTTTCCTAGTTTGCCTACTAATACAGAGTAAAACCCTGTATGTTCCCTTTTGAAATAAATGTATCGAATTGTCTCTTAAATGTATCCATTGTATCTGCCATAACCAAATCCTAATTTAACAGACCTTACTGTAAAAAACCCTTTCCTCTGCTAAAGTTGAAACCTTCTTTTCTCTAATCTCAAAGGTTGTCCCTTGGTTAATTTATCAGGCCTTGGAATGAATAGCTCACCAAAGAGATTCTCATATTGACCTCTCCTATACTTGTACATTGTGATAAGATCTCCTGTTAGTTGTCTTTTCTCTAGAGTAAATCAACCAAGTTTGTCTAGTCGTTCCTCATACATCAAGTCTTCCATTCCCTTAATTAATTGCATTGTTCTTCCCTGTACTCTGCCCAGTTCTAGAATATCCTTTTTCAGAACTAGTGAGCAAAAATGCACTGCATGTTCGAGGTGAGGTCTTACCTGCAATTTGTATAATGGCAAAATTGTTATCCACTCTTGCTTCTATATCATTTTTTAATGCAAGACAGGACTTTGTTCGATTTTGCTACTGCAATTTGACACTGGTCACTGTTTCCATGTTTGTAGTTTACAAGGATTCCCAGGTCTTTCTCTAGCAAAGAGTCCCCTACAATGATTCCATTAAGTATATAAGTAGCACTGGGATTAATTTTTCCCAAATACATGACTTTACACTTTCCTACATTAAACTTCATAATCCACATAGTTGACCAATCTGCCATTTTAGTTAAATCCATCCGTAGAGAACAAATATCCTGTTCTGAATTAATTACCCTGAATAATTTAGTGTCATCTGCAAATATTGATACTTTGCTTTCTATATCTATTTCCAGAACCCTGAGGTTCTCCACTATCAACTTTATCTGTACAGGGGAATTGCCCATTTACTTGGGCCAAATGGTTCTTATCTGCCATCAAATTCTATGTTTCCATTTTAATTAAGTTTCTCTTACCTCTCTTACCTCTAACTCCCTTTACAGACCCAATTAGGCTGATATACTAAATAAAGTGGTGTAATTCTGTGGCAAAGACACTGAATCTTATGGGGAAAAAAAAACAGATTCATACATTTACCCCACTATAGTTAGGTAACAGTTGCTCTTTACTCTTCGTAAAAAGGTGATGACAGTGTTACCTCACAGGTAATATATTATATTTTAAAGCAGATCTTTCATTCAAATTAAAGTGCCACCCAAATCATTATTCACATAGCGATAGGCCCAAGACTCACAGGTGGGCATCTTGCTGTAGCAGCATCAGTGCGCCTGCAATGTCAGTCACTTCCTGTACCTTAAGGTACAATGCAAATCCCCCTCACCAATCCTAGAGGAGATAGGGAAGGACATACCAGTCTCACAGATGCCTCTTCGGCAAGATGCTTGTGTTGATACCCGCCTGTGAGTCTCGGAACACGCTGGATTTCTCAGTAATGCCGGACTTATTCAGGATAATATTGTATCGTATAACATTTCGCTACGTGACTAATGATTTGGGGGGCACTTTCGTTTGAGTGAAACGTCTGCTTTAAGAAGGTCCTCAATGAGTTAAATCAAAAGCACAAAACTAAAACAAGTCATTTTCATTTCATAAAATATGTTGGATTTGACCACAAATGAACCGCTGTTTTGTAATTAAAATTCACATTTACTATTGTGAGTGACAGATGTTAAGTAAATTGATCAATTATAACCTTAATAAAGTTAATGCAGTATTTTTTTTTAAACTAATCAGCTTCTGAAAGGTTAGTGTTTTTTAAGAAAATAAAATGTAATTTTGTATAAAATGGCTTCCAGGCTTGGAACCAATTATACAAAGGTAGCTGAGGCATTAATTATGTCATTGATTCTACTTGGAACAAACCGTATCTGCAAATAGTATCTCTTTGATGACAATATTAGTTAACTTTTAGCTCATTGGCTCCTTTCTGACCAATGTATGGGCTACATAGAGATCAGAGGAATGGAACTCAGATTCACTTTTGTTTGGGAAACTAACAACTTAAAGGAATACTAACCTCCTAATAATAAACCTCTACATATCTTAATCTAGACAGATGATCATAATATCCACTATAAGCTAACCCTGCATGAGCTGGTTACCAACAATCAATCATCTTAGGCTAATATAATTTACTTTATATTATAAAGTATTGTGCAAAAAGTCTTAGGCAAGTGTGAAAAATTGCTGTAAAGTAAGAATGCTTTCAAAACTAGACACGCTAAAAGTTTATTTTTAGCAGTTAACAAAATGATAGTGAGTGAAGAGAAGAAAAAATCTAAATCAAATCAATATTTGGTGTGACAACCCTTTGCCTTCAAAACAGCTTGTTTTTCTAGGTACGCTTGCACATACTTTTTTAAGGAATCGACAGGTAGGTTGTTCCAAACATCTTGGAGAACTAACCACAGTTCTTCTGTGGATTTAGGCAGCCTCGGTTGCTTCTCTCTCTATTCATGTAATCCAAAACAGACTCGTTGATATTGAGATCAAGGCACTGTGGGGGCCATACCATCACTTCCAGTACTCCTTGTTCTTCTTTATACTGAAGATAGTTAATGACTTTGGTTGCATGTTTTGTGTTGTTGTCATGCTGCAGAATAAAGTTGGGGACAGTCAGATGCCTCCCTTATGGTATTGCATGATGGATAAGTATCTGCCTGTACGTCTCAGGTGACCAGGAGACCATTAATTCTGACCAAATCCCCCAACTCCATTTGCATTAATGCAGCCCCTCCACCATGCTTCACTGTTGCCTGCAGGTACTCATTCTTGTACCACTCTCCAGCCCTTGGGCAAACAAACTGCCTTCTCATCAGTCCAGAGAACCTGCGGCCATTTCTCTTCATCCAAGTTCCTGTGTTTTCATGCATAGTTGAGTCGCTTGCCCTTGTTTCTACATCGGAGGTATGGCTTTTTGGCCACAAGCCTTCGGACCAAACTTCTCTGGGCAGTGAATGGGTGTACCAGGATTCCACTGTTTTCTGCCAATTCTGAGCTGTTGGCACTGCTGGACATCTTCCTATTGCGAAGGGAAGTAAGCATGATGTGTTTTTCATCTGCTGCACTAAGTTTCCTTGGCCAACCACTGCATCTACAGTCCTCAACACTGCCAGTTTCTTTGTGCTTCATCAAAAGAGCTTGAACAACACATCTGGAAACCCCTGTCTTCCTTGTAATTTCTGCCTGGGAGAGACCTTGCTGATGCAGTATAACTACATTGTGTCTTGTTGCTGTGCTCAGTCTAGCCATGATGTATAACTTTTGACATTAAACTGTCTTCAGCAACCTCACCTTGCTAGTTGAGTTTGGCTGTTCCTCACCCAGTTTTATTCCTCCTACACAACTATTTCTGTTTCATTTAATGATCGTGTTTCAACCCACACATTAAACTGATGATCATTAGCACCTGTTTGGTATAATTGTTTAATCCTACACCTGACTATATGCCTTCAAAACCCCTTACTTTGTGCAAGTGTACCTAGAAGAATTGATGCTGCTTTGAAGGCAAAGGGTGGTCACACCAAATATTGATTTGATTTAGATTTTTCTTCTGTTCACTCCCTATCATTTTGTTAACTGATAAAAATAAACTATTAACATGTCTATTTTTGAAAGCATTCATATTTTACAGCATTTTTTCAAACCTGCCTAAGATGTTTGCACAGTACTGTAGGTAAAGGATAGTACCTGTTAGCCATAGTGTAATCAGCCTTTATATTTATTATGTTTAAAGTCATGTATTGTGCATTCCAATTTCATTCTCCTTACGCCTGGAAAAGACACCTAGTTGAAGAAGAGACCTAGTTGTCCTGAAGGCTTGCATCTTACAGCAACTCAGTTAGCCAACATGGTACCACGCTTTACACTTACATAAACTCCTGGATTCCCATTTTACTATTGCAAACAAAGTCTAACCATAACTTGGCCAGATCGACTCCTACATATATATTGATATGTGGCTTCACCCCAACCTCACTTTTAGTCTTCATATGGATAACTTAACATCTAAACTTTATCCTAAAATAGGCTCTCTATTAAGAAACAAATCCTGTCTAAGTCCCCTGGTAAGAAAATGTATTGTTCAACAGATGCTAATGCCAGTCATAGAGTATGGGAATACACAAATGGCAAGAATCCGTGCAATCAAAATAGCCAAATACAGGAAGACCAAGATCAGCAGATCAATATAAGTACAGTAGTTGTAATATAATAAATTCCCTATAAAATTAAAAATAGGAATCAGTAAATATGATATTAACCGAATATTCGCTAAGGTCAATGATTAAATGAGAAAAATAATGAAATAATAGTAATATTAATGAGTGACTATAACTGAAAGAAGAAGATAAAAGGATAAATTAGCAAAATGATAATATCATGCAATGAATTAAATGAATAGATGAATAAATGAACGGTTCAGTCCAGCTATGCTCATAAACCCAAACAACAATCAGATGGAAGAGATGATGGAAATGACTTAGCTTAGAGATGGATGAATGGATAAATGCAATGAGATGAAATGAAGATGGAGCCGGCCACCATACTCCATTTAATCATGGGAATGTAGTGTATGCTTCTACTCCACAAATCCACCTTACTAAACTCAATACTGCAAAATCCATTATGTTGTTTTGCCCTCCAGTGTAATTACACTGCCCATCAATGTGATATGCTTAAAGAACTAAAGGGACTATATGTAATGATCTGACCAGGGCGCCCAATGTAAGCTGCCTGAGAACACCTTGTGGAGGAGAATCTCCACAAGAAGTACCAGACTGCTGATTTAATGTGGTTAATATATAATAACAGATGACAAGACAGGATACTTACTTGGTAGACTCCTGTGAGCCAGCAGCTAGAGTTTGCTGGATTGAGAACAGTGCTAGCAGTCGGTGGCTGCTCCCAGGAGTTCTTGCTGCGGCCAAAGTCAGGGAGAGGTGCAGGTCATGAATCCTGATAGCAGGATAACCACCTAAGACACAGACAGCTACTCAACAGGTCAGGAATCAACTTATTAAACTTACCAGAAGTATAGTTGGCTCTGTCTAACACTGGATCATCAGAACTGGGGGGGGTCGCAAGGTTACCGTGCAACTGGGAGGTCGAACCTAAGATAGTTGGCTGCGTCAGCCTCGACTGGATAGTTGACAACATCAAACTTGATACACTGGGCCCCGGGACCTTTTGAGGTCAAAAGGAGAGAAGTCGATAATCCAGGTCAACAACAAGCGGGCAAAGGATGAGACAGAAGCATAGTCGAACAAGCCAGGGTCAAGACCAGTAGAGCAGAACGGTACAAGATCAGCAGGCAGAAGAATAGTCGAATAACAGGCCGAGGTCAAAACCAATACAGGAGTCATAGCAGAATCACAAAATAAGAGGCATAGTCGTGGAAAGCTGGGTCAAACACTAGAAGCACTAGGAACAATCACTTCAAAGCTCGATACACAGAACACTTTGATCGTGCAATGGAACAAGGGTGTGATACAGGCCCAAACAAGGGCGTCACTAAAACAAGGCGGGGAAAGAAGAACAAGTAGGAGAACCAGAATATCTGGTAAAAACCAGAAAAGCCGAGAATCATATCACTAACACCTAAAATCTAGACTTACGCTTTGCCTTTTTTGCCTAGTTTATAACCACTTCTCTAGAAATCTACCAGACTACTTGAGCACTATGCTCACTCCAGCTCTCCATACTAACTATAACCTCCGTTCCACTACTATAAACTAAGTGAGTATTCCACACTACAAAAGAGTAGCCGTTTGATCTGCTTCCACCTTCAGAGCTCTGAAAGCATGGAATAACCTACCTCAAAACACCATGGGGGTTATGTACTAAGGCGTGATAAAGAAGTGATAAAGTGGAGATGACTTCTCCATCGATATCACTTCTCCAGTTCCTGTGTTATTCTATGGAGCCTATGCACTAAGATCTCTCCAAATTTGGTGGTGATTTCACTAGAGAAGCAATATCTGCATTATCACCACTTTATCATGATTTAGTGCATAGCACCCCATATCTTCTCCCAGTCTAAAATTCCTAAAAACAACTGCTTCTTTGTATCTAAAAATAATATGTAATTGAACATAATTTTTATGTTGTTTCTCTATTTTGTGTAATTATGTAAGTTTTTAATGTGAAACCTCTCCAGGAGGACATGCTTGAAAACAAGAGAAATTTCAATCTATTCTTCCTGGTGAAACATTCTTTTTAAATAAAGTAGGCCATGTGATCAACTCTTTTCATCTGTGAGTCACATGATCATAAATCTGTATGTGTGGGTAGTATTAATTGTATTACAATAAGCTATTCAGAAATAAGAATTATATAGCAATAATATAAAAGCTGTATACAAATAAAGCTTTATTAATACATAAGTGCATTTATAGGCCAAGTACAAGTCTAGACAATGAGAATATTGATATTTAAAAGGCAATTACTCTCAGAGAGTGGGCTAATATCAGGCTGGTGATTCAGACTTACGGGCCTAATAGTCTAGGGGCGGTTTTGCACTAAGGTGTGATAAAGAGGTGATACAGAGGAGATAACTTCTCCAGTGATATCATAACTCCAATTCCTACGTTATTCTATGGAGCCTATGCATTAAGATTTCTCAAGTGGCTTCATAGAATAACATAGGAAGTGGAGAAGTGATATCACTGGAGAAGTTTTCTCCATATTCTCACCTCTTTATCATCCTTTTATGCATTTCCCACACTATGTGCTAGGTAATGAGATAAAACAAACTATTTTTATTAAAACAAAATCTTTGATGGGACACATCCTGGCATCATATGGGTCATCTATGACTCATGAACTGCACATTAGGCACTCATGATAAAGATGATTTTGAACGTTGTTTCAAAATTAATTAAGTTGTTTTCTGTGTTTAGGAGATCAGACTGTGCGGTGTGTATATAAGTGTATCACCCCGGTGTCCCTGTGTTTAGGAGATCAGACTGTGTGGTATGTATATAAGTGTATCACCCTGGTGTCCCTGTGTTTAGGAGATCAGACTGTGTGATGTGAATATAAGTGTATCACCCTGGTGTCCCTATGTTTAGGAGATCAGACTATGTGGTGTGTATATAAGTGTATCACCCTGGTGTCCCTGTGTTTAGGAGATCAGATTGTGTGGTATGTATATAAGTATATCACCCTGGTGTCCCTGTGTTTAGGTGATCAGACTGTGTGGTGTGTGTGTATATAAGTGTATCACCCTGGTGTCCCTGTGTTTAGGAGATCAGACTGTGTGATGTGTATATAAGTGTATCACCCTGGTGTCCCTGTGTTTAGGAGATCAGACTGTGTGGTATGTGTATAAGTATATCACCCTGGTCTCCCTATGTTTAGGAGATCAGACTGTGTGGTGTGTATATAAGTGTATCACCCTGGTGTCCCTATGTTTAGGAGATCAGATTGTGTGGTGTGTATATAAGTGTATCACCCTGGTGTCCCTTTGTTTAGGAGATCAGACTGTGTGGTGTGTATATAAGTGTATCACCCTGGTGTCTCTGTGTTTAGGAGATCAGACTGTGAGGTGTGTATATAAGTGTATCACCCTGGTGTCCCTGTGTTTAGGAGATCAGACTGTGTGGTATGTAATTAACTGTATCACCCTGGTGTCCCTGTGTTTAGGAGATCAGACTGTGTGGTGTGTGTATAAGTGTATCACATTACTCCACAACAATAAAACTCACATTAATGTTTGTTTAAACGTTATTATATGTGTTTATAAATTAGTATGTGTAAATAAAATACTTTGGTGTTGCTCTAGATCATTTATTAAGTTACAAAAAGAGGTGTCAGTAGGTCATGAAATCAACTACAAATTCTTGGAAATGCCCTGCCCATCAGCCACTCCCCCCTAAAACAAAAGTGTCCCTTTTTGGCCATTTGAAATGTTGGGCGGTATGGGGATGTCACTTAAAGGGGTGCAGAGGGTGCTTGGGCCCAGCATCCAAGAGGGTGCCATCTGTGCCAGAGTCCAACAGGATTTAGTTATGCCTCTGTGAAAATATTTTTGTGATAGGAGGCAAAATAATTGTTTGCAGCGGGGCCCCCTAGTTGCATACCCTGATGTGCAGCCACTGGCATTGATAACTACATGTACCCCAATCTGTTACAATGGTTTGCACACTCACTGACACGCAAAAGTTGACCCTCTTGAATGCTAGAGACGTCTCTAATGCACTGCAGCCAAAGTGTTAATATGTTCAAGTAAATGACTAACAGATAAAAGGAGTTCACAGGCAACCTGATATTTTATGACAGATCTCCATAAAAAGAAATATATAATGCTTATAATGACAATAAGACCAAGGGTTCAGACCTAATAAATAACAAGATCTTTCTGTTTTTATTTATCCTTTCTTGGAAAGACACAGCAGTGTGTAAGGGATACACTGACGTGTTAACGTCTCTTATTAATTGCTGCTTATTAAAGGAAATCTGGACTTTTCAATAAACTCCAGTAATTGATGTTCCACCATGTCTGATGACTGTGAGTACCTTGTTCTATTGTTTTCCTGGCTTCTATGTCATTTATCAATAACTGATAGCATTACAATGTATATTTCAGATCATCTGTCCTGTGAAAGGTGCCATGCCGCAGCTTGTTACTGAGTGCACCATTTGTTACCAGAATAAACATTCATTACCAAGGACTCATTAACCCCTCGAAGGACCAGAGAGGTGAGCAATGCACTGCAAAGC
Source organism: Rhinophrynus dorsalis (assembly GCA_037306005.1). Taxonomy (NCBI): domain Eukaryota; kingdom Metazoa; phylum Chordata; class Amphibia; order Anura; family Rhinophrynidae; genus Rhinophrynus; species Rhinophrynus dorsalis. The sequence goes on from CM074722.1 coordinate 480,595,296, forward strand.
AAGCTTGTCAAAGCAACTTGATGGAGACAACTTTATCATGTAAATTATTAAAGGGGAACTACCACCCCGCAAAAACTTTATCTCAATTAAATCTTCATCTGGCGACTAGCTACTTAGTAGCGCTCGTCGCCAGAAATATTACCTGGTTTAAAAAATTTTCGATTTTTTCAGAGGCAGTAGCAGGAAGCACGGACATCTTGCCGTAGTGACATCCGTGCGCCTGTGCTGTCAGTCTGTTTTGGATGTCCGTGCTTCCTGCTCCTGTGAGCCTCCGAAAAAATCGAAAATCTTTTAAACCAGGTAATATTTCTGGCGACTAGCGCTACTAAGCAGCTAGTCGCCAGATGACTTAATTGAGATAAAGTTTTTGCGGGGTTGTAGTTCCCCTTTAAAGGGATAGTAATACTTAAAATGTAAAAAAATATGTTGTAGGGTTTATCCCCCTGAGTAAAACAAGAGTACTCCCACTGCTGAAAGGTGTTTCATTCAAAAGTTATTAATTTTCAAAGTTGAATTTTTTAGGTGCAATATCACAGTGGCCTGAAATTGTACAGTGGCACTGTTGCTACACCATCCTATGGAGATTTATGGTCAATTGACCAGAGCTGTCCATAGGATTGTGTAGCAACAACGCCACTGTACAATTTCAGGCCACTGTGATATTGCATCTAAAAAATTCAACTTTGAAAATTAATAACATTTGAATGAAACACCTTTCAGCAGTGGGAGTGCCCTTGTTTTACTCAGGGGGATAAACCCTACAACATATTTTTTTTTACATTTTAAGTATTACTATCCCTTTAAAGATCAACTTTTAAAATGGACCTGTCATTTGAAAAGACTTTTGCCTATTAAATATCAATAAATCAGTGGTTCTCAATCTTTTTTTGCTCAAGGCACCCCCTAACAAGCCATATGGAACCTTCAGGGCACCCCTAACATGTTTAATATAAATTATCAAGAGCATAATAAACAGTGCAGTTAATAAATATACATACCGTAAAATCTCAGGTATAATACTCACCTGTGTATAATATGCAGGTGTACCTTCTACCCAAGATTTCAGGGGAAAACAAGAGTGTTTATATATAATACGCACGCATGTTTTCCCTTCACACTGAAAAAAAAAAGTACATTTCCGTACCCCTTCCCCCCTCCCCGCTTACCTTGATCTTCCTCTCCTTTTCTGTAGTACAATCTGTCAGCCTGACGGGGTCCCAGCGAGCAGCATTGCTTACATCTCCCACCCACTTCCAGCATATCTATATGCATTGGATCTATGGTATTGCCCTGCGAGGACCTCGCAAGACATTGCTATTGGCTTGAAAGAAGATGTCCAGACAGGGCAGTGCTGGAAGCAGGTGGCAGATGCAAGCATGCCTCCCGCTGGGACCCTGTCAGGTTGCCGGATTGGACTACAGAGAAGGGCCTGATTTTCCGTAAGGCAGAGTAGGCATCTGCCTACAGGCGCACCCTACAGAGGGGTGCCTGCCATTGCAATGGATATATTTTGTATTTTTTTTTTAAGTGGCTTGGTATGCCGTGCCGTGCAGCCTTCCGCATTGTAAGCTGTGCCTGGGAGAGACCATTCCAATTTCAGACCCCGTTTTAACTTACAGCACTCCCGGAGGAGTGCTGTAAGTAAAATGTATGTGACGTGCTATGACTATCATCGGTCCTTAAGGCAAAAACTGCATGACGGTCATAGCACGTCACATGGTCCTTAAGAGGGTAAATTTGCATAACACGTCATATATATATATATATATATATATATATATATATAAATATATCAAAAGCTAACATAATATATAGGTGATTTTGAGAGTCCTGTTAAAATCAAGTAAGTTGTGAAAATGTGTTGTTTCTACTTTACATCAGTGTCAGATTTAAATTAGTTATTCTGTTGCATCTTCTGGGAGAACCGAGTCACTGACAAATAGTATCCATAGAATATGACAGAAATGTTTTCAAAAATTTGACCTTCCAGAAAATAATGAAGCTTTTATTCACTTCCTGACAGGTTGGACTTGCAGGAAGTAATGACGTGTTTACTCCCTCCCTGAGAATTTGCTCAGTTGTCATTTTTTAATTAAACAACTGACAGCAGTGGGATTATACTTGTTTTGCACAGTGGGAAACACCCTATACCATATAGGGTTTTAATTAAAAAAATGTACTGCTCCTTTACATGGAACTTTTAAACTCTCCAAAGCCCAATTAATATCAGTGAGCATTTGTATTTGTTCCCTATACGCAGTTGGCTGCCCCAAGATAGCATCACTTTTTCTTAGTAAAGGTGATACGACAAAGGCAGAGCTTGTTAGACATGTCTTTCTTCAGCCTCATGAACTATGTAGTAAAAGCTGGCCAGACCGCACCTTTAACCAGGGACAAATAGGACATTCATAATTCTGGGCTGTACTGAAATAAAAGCAGATGTATAGTATTCATTGTTCATATGTGTCCCTGATTAAAAGGGAGGTTTGTTCAGCTTAATGAATTACATCACAACATTCTTACACACATGACATGGCTCCCCATTCAGCAACGGATCACTTCCAAAATCCTTCTGCTTACTTTTAATGCTCTCCACACTGCTGCCTCCCCCTGCATCTCTTCTCTCATCTCCTCCTATGTTCCCAGAAGCCTCCTTTGCTCAGCACAAAACGCCCTTCCTGTTACACCATCCACACCCTCTTCTCTCTCCTGTCTCAAACCTTTTACACATTCCGCTCCCTACGTATGGAACTCCATACCTTTCTCCCTACATCTAGAACAATCCCTCAGTATAATGCTAACCAGAGCTTGCTGTAACGATAGAAGCGATTCACACCACACTGAAGGGAAGAGTGAACGCGCTCCCTGGGGCAGCTTGGAGGGAGGTGGGAGGAGAATTAAGTAGCACTAGGAAGTCATGAAGAGCTGTGCCGAAGATTCAGCGTGACGCATTATGCGGAAGTGCACAGCTTGAAGATTAAATATCTTTAAAGGTACGTAAATTAAAAAAAAGAACAACATGTTTCCTTCCTATTACTACTTTAATAACTAAACATATGGTAAAACTTTTTAAGAGGTGAATATTCCCCTTTAACACTTTGGTTGCTAAAGAAGTCTTCTTTACATTCCTACATAGTACGTTGTAGACCTTTCTAGCTTTCAAGTGTTTAGCCCCATAAAGCCCATCTGATCAGGCACGGGGGAGGCCATTAAGGATCACAGATCTTTTTTTTTTTTTTTTTTGCAAATTTCATTCTGGGATGGCAGAGAGGCATGTAGCCGAGCTGCCATTCCTGAATTCCATTAAGTGCCAGAACAGCGTGACGTTCTTGGCACATCATGGGTCCTTAAGGGTTTTAAACAATGGCCAGTAAAGGAATGTGTGAACTGGTTAGTACCCAGGCCTTCATAAACTAGGAGTGGGAGTGCATTGAGATTGTGGGTGTGTCTAGAACAACTAAGGCATTTTCCCATCAACACCTGGGCTTAGATGCACTAAATGTCAATGTGGCATTGGTATGATATTGTCATTGTGTTCGAATCACTCCGACAATTCCATCTGTACACACATCGACATATTCACAAAAATTGTCGGATGGAAGGGGAGGGTTGGAGAAGGTCCCTATTAGCATACAGGATTTTCGACGTGCTGTCAGTGTGGAAGGGATCTTCTCCCCTCACACATCACCAACACTATGACATTCTGAACAGCATTCTCTGTGCTTCCTTACCCAGCCAGTAGGGGGACACAGAGAAGGCTTTCAGCACCATGGACAGTACTGAATGCCATAGCGATGTGCATTGCTCACCCCTGTGGCATTCAAAGGGTTACAATAAACAGAACTAGTACACCAAGCACTACACAATGTGCCCCCCCTTAGTATGTCGACACATATTGCATATATATTTGACATCCTAACGCTATCCGACTTTCACCTCAGGGACTGCATTTAGTAGACTACACTTTCATTCGACTCCATGTTTTGTCTACTCCATTTTTATTCTACTCCATTTTCTGTCTACTCCATTTTTTTGTCAACTCTATTTTTATTCTACTCCATTTTTAGTCGACTATACTTTTACTCGAGTCTTTTATTTGACACTTAACCCTTTGACTACCAGAGAGGTAGCAAATGCAATGTATGTCTGAGAAAATGTATGTCGGAGAATGCTGTTCAGACTTTCATAGCTCTCCCTGCTGTTACTCTATAGGAAAGTACAGGGGAGATCCCAGCTATGACAGCCTGAGGTAGGTGAAGTGGAGACTGTGAACTCTGACAGCGGAGGCTGCTATCGGAGTTTACTGAATGAGTCAAAGTGTCACATTATAATATCAACACACCCCCTTGTATACGAATGTATCTCATTATGCTTCATTTCCATATGGAAATGAGCAATTGTCAATGCGAAGAGTAAAAATTCATAAACCAGTCGAAGGAATGTCGGATTGATGTCGATGTTGGTATTTTTTGTCGGAATCATGTCGATGTGATGTCGTAGAGACTTCGGTGAATACCGCGGATGTGTCTACTACCCTGCTCTGACAGTACATCGACATTAGTAGCCCTCTTCGACATTTAGTGCATCTAGGCTCTAGAGTTCTAGGCAGTTACCCACTCTGCCTAATGGGAGTTCTTCCTCGACTGAGATCAGATAAGCCAAGGGTAGTCAATTGTTAGACCTGTGTTAAAACCATCTAAAAGTTACTGCATTTGCCAGGAAAACAAACCGTTTTATAAAACTGCAGGCATTTTCTGTCTCTGTAAAGCCTTGATCCCAGCAGTTCATTTGTAGGATGATTAAAGTATCCTTATATTGCGACTTCATTTATTGTTGCTCTTCTGTTGGCATAGTGGGTACAATTTATCATATCTTGTTCCTTCAGCTCCGGGAGCAAACCTGCTTACTGGATATAGAAAATAGTTTTTTCTGGCAAGCAGCTCTAGAATGCATTGATCACACTAACAGCAATGACACCGACATTAAACATTTGACAGCAAAAGTCTGCTCGCTTTTTTGACTGGGTGGGACGTGCAGCTAATATTAGTGTGAAGTATATCATGGGAATAAATTGCTCTTAATTTGTTTTAAGAAAAAAGACATACATAGGCGGTGTGATTTATACAGCAGTCTCAGTGGCTGGTTGGGGATAACGGGGGGGTTATCCGCTAAGTGGTGATAAAGAGGTGATAAAACAGAGATGACTTCTACAGTGATATCACTTCTCCAGTTGCCATGTTGTTTTATGGAACCTGTGCACTAATGGCGCGATGCAAGAAATGTTCGCTTCGGATAAAGGCATTTTTGTGCGCAGATAGATTTTGCTCATATTCTAATCTAGGAAGCTAAATACCGAACGCTTCTTGGATTGCACATAAAAGATTCAATTTCAAAACAACAGTACACAGACGTATAAATTAATTCACAATAGCAGTTCTTGCATTAGGCGCAATCGCTATTCCACTCACACAGAATCGTTAATCTTAGCCACGCCCACAAAAAAATAAATATACGTAGACGTTCGCTAATCTTGAAGTTTCATGCGCAATTCAACAAAATCATGCGCAAACCTATTCCCTAGTGGTTTTCACACTGGAAATAGCGATTGTGCACATTTCCTGCATCGCGCGATAAGACACCTCAAGTTGGAGAGGTCATAGTACATAGGTTCCATAGAATAACATAGGGACAGGAGAAGTGATATCACTGGAGACATCATCCCCACTTTTTTACCTCTTTATCATTCTTTAGTGCATAGCATCCTATGACTCCCGGGGGTAGATTGCACTAAGGTGTGATAAAGAGGAGATGACTTCTCATATTACTTCTCTAGTCCCTATGTTATTGCATGGAATCTCTGCACTACAACCTTCCAACTTGAGGAATCTTAGTGCACAGGTTTCATAGAATAATATGGCAACTAGAGAAGTGATATCACTGGAGACATCATCCCCACTTTTTCACCTCTTTATTACTCTTTAGTGCATAGCACCCTATGACTCCCGAGGGGGAGATTGCAAAAAAGGTGTGATAATGAGGAGATGACTTCTCCAGTCATATTACTTCTCTAGTCCCTATGTTATTGCATGGAATCTCTGCACTACAACCTTCCAACTTAAGGAATCTTAGTGCACAGGTTTTATAGAATAACATGGCAACTAGAGAAGTGATATCACTGTAGACATCATCCCCACTTTTTCACCTCTTTATCACTCTTTAGTGCATAGCACCCTATGACTCCCGGGGGGGAGATTGCACTAAGGTGTGATAAAGAGGAGATCACTTCTCATATTACTTCTCTAGTCCCTATGTTATTGTATGGAATCTTTGCACTACAACCTTCCAACTTGAGGAATCTTAGTGCACAGTTTTCATAGAATAACATCACTATCACTGGAGAACTCATCTCCGCTTTATCACCTCTTTATCACGCCTTAGCGGATAACCCCCCTGTTACTCCCAACCAGCCACTGAGATATTGCTTGCATGTAAAGGGTTTAGTGGGCTATGTTAATACATTATAGAGGTTAATGAGGATTTTTTTACTCTGAGACAAAAATGTACCAGAATATGACAATTATTTTAGAAGTCTTGACAGTTAGGGTTCTTTCACTTTGCACTCCCAGCGTACTGAAAAGCTTTCTGCATCCTTTGATCCGTGGAGCTGCCATTTCACTGACAACACATTGCATTCAATTCTTTTCTCTCTCTTTCCTCTTCCAACTTCATTCACTCTTGAAGTGTCACTTCACTTATCTTTTCATTTGAAAACCATTCTCGTCTCTTTAATATCCTCCCTAACGTCACTAATAGATATTAAAAGCTTTAAAGGTTTTGTTAACTTTAATTATCTGACAATTACCATTGGATAATATCCCACTGGTTCTTTATTCGGATATGAAAAAGGAAACGTAACCAGATTTTAAAAGCTAATATGATTTATATCCCCTTGAGGTGCATGCGGGGCATAGATATTATTTCGTTTTGCTGACCTAATCAACAATAAAGGTATTAAATATCACACAGTTACATGGTTATTGAGGTTGAAATAAAACATTAATCCATCAAATTCAACCTTTCATAAATCTCTTTTCTGTTGATTCAGAAGAAGGCAAAAAAAATAAAAAAAATAAGGTTAAAGGTTTAGTAATGTATAAATTTAAGTTTATATAATATTGTAGCCATTAAAAACATAAGTACATTGAGTAAGTTTCAGACAAGTCTGCCATCTAGCTGCCAGCAGGAGATTTCGGTCCCGGGACCAGCCGGCGGCTCTTCAGCAGAGCCGAAATTGCGCTAATTAGAAATAAATAATTAATTGGAACGGTCTGTAAAGTGTGCTTGCAAGCCAAACACACTTTGTAGACCGTTGCAATTAAGTATTTATTTTTAAATAATACGATTTTGGCTCTGCTGAAGAGCCGCCATTCTGTCAAATGACCGGAATCTGCTGCTGTCTCATACAGCTCCTGGAGGGGTGAACTTTAGTCAATCATATCTCGCAAACCATAAAGGTTTGAGAGATAACACTTACATTGTTGTACTTATTTTTTATTGCCTACAATATTAACCCCTTAATGAATGGTGCATACACATGCAGCCAGCACTTGAGGACCACGGGACATTTTTTTGTAGAGCCAATTCAGGGCTCGCACGAGGAGCCCTTAATTCAATGATGTGCTAGGACCGTCACTGGACAGCCTTGATGGTCCTGGCAAGGCACTGGATGTTAAGGGGTTTAATAAACTTAAATTTAAACATTACTATGCCTTTAATTCTGACTGAACTTCAAAAGTAGAAAATAAAAATCCCCAACATTCAATTCTCAAATTGAATGCCAGTGGGGTGTCCAACGCACCACTTTGGACAGTTCTCTGGAAATGAAATTGTTAAAAAAAAGAGTAATTTTATATATATTTTATATATATATTAATCGCTAGGATGTTTGTCACTATGCAGTCATGCGCAGTAGAAACTGTCAACGTTCTGGCAGTCTCTGCGCATGATTGCATCGCGTGAGTGAGGCAATGAAAGACTGCATCACGTGGAGCAGTGAGGTAGCAGCCTGTTAACCCTTTAAGTGCCAGAGGGGTACACAAAGCAATGCATTGCGTACCCCTCTGGCACTCAAAGGGTTAACACTGGACCCCATAAAGGTTTGGGAGATCGAAAATGGAACAATTAATGCTTTTTTAAAATAGCTATTGAATTAAATTTAAAAGTCTTCAAGTATTACTATCACTTTAAATGGAGCAATAACATTGCGCTTATCTGAACAGCATAAGCTCCCTCTGCTCTCACTTCCTCCCACCAGTTATTAAACCACTCAGCCTTTTAATTCATGTTGTCCATATGTTTGTTGTTTAATACAGTTAGTGGGGCTGTGAGGCTTTAGAATATCAGAACCCACAGCCTCACTCCCATACCTCTAATGGTATTGCTGATAATGTCAACGTGCGGCAATGGTCTCTGTTATGCTGCAGAAAACCATGAAAGAAAACGGCATCTTGATGAAGCACAAAATCCCTTTATTTACCAGTGTGAAGCAGATGGGTACATATTCATATTCTTGAATGAAACAAATTAATGTACTGGATTTTGTAGCTATTGTATAAAATGCACCATTGCTTCTAATTTTCTTTCTACCTCCTTTAAAAGGTAGCGTTGATGATGCCTAAAATGTCCTTCATTCAGCAAATGCCATATTTTGTCACTTGAGGGCATAATGGGGCCTCATCTGCATGCTGGTCAGGAGATGTGTTTGTTTAGTGTAAATGACATCCTATTGTTCGTTTGGGATTTTATGCACACAAGCCTCTTTGTGTTTTCATTTCATTTGCCTTGGGGATTACGCTGCTTTACTTCCAATTCTTAGAGATTCGCTCAGAATCCTAGGAGCAAACAAACCTGTTTGTTAACTAAATCCTTAGCCTGGGACAAGGGAAGAGCTAGTTACTGCTCCATATTTCTTCTATATTGGTTTTCAACTTGTGGATCAAGCACCCTATGTTGGAAATAAAAAATGGTTGTTTGGAAACTCTGATGTAAATTTGTAAGTTTTCATCCAAATAACAGCACCATAGGAGGACCAAAAAAAAAACCCCATCATTGATTTAAATGGAACTTTGAACCCTTTGAGTGCCAGAGAGGTATGCAAAGCATTGCACTTTGGCACTCAAAGGGTTAAAGCGGAACTTTCACCCTCTATAAAGCCGCCCTCCAATAATTAGGCACATGGCGACTAGCTCCATAATAGTGTTATTATCTCTCATAGATACCCGGTTGGGAAGTAATCCCGACTTCGGAGACTGACGGTCAGGCTTCTTGCTTTAGAGACGTCTGTGTGCCTGCATCGTCAGTACCTTAAGGCACCATGCAACGCCTCCTAGAGGAGACCAGGATGTCTACATGCAAGTCTGGCTTCCATTCTCTGAAGACTAAGGATCACTTCACAACCGGGTACTTATGAGAGATAATAGCACCAGGGCTCAAAATTTCCACTCGCCACTAGCCAATGGCGAGTGAAAATTTAGCCCTGACGAGGAGAAATTCAGCCCTGGTGGGTATGTTATGGCTTGCAGTGGAGAGTAACTTTTCAGGTCTTGCTAGTAGCAAAGGACTTAAAATTATAAGTCCTGATAGCACTATTATGAAGCTAGTCGCCATATGCTTAATTATTGGAGGGTGACTTTATAGAGGGTGAAAGTTCCACTCTAACCTTTTAAATGCTAAATATGTCTCCATGCCTGGCGACTCCAGACCTGTCCTGGATACACCAGTTTCTATACTTAATTATTGAGTCTCCAGGGACAGAGTCTGATTCTCAGGGATCAGTGAGTTCCTTTGTAACTCCGCCTACTTCATTACCATTTCTGGTAACTGTCCACCCTGTTCTTCCCACTCTCCGCCCATTTTATGGGCAAACCACACCTCCACTGAGGCTTGCCCACCCAATGAAGCTCCACAAGCTTTCAAGACCTCTTAGGTCTCTTCCTCAGGCATGTTATATTGATATAACATGTTTGATATTTATATAACATGCCTGAGGAAGAGACCTAAGAGGTCTTGAAGCTTTCATCCTAAATCTTTTTTTAGTTAGCTAATAAAGGTATCAAATTATGCCCCTCCCCACACACATGAGTAAACCTACCCCTTATTGATGTGAATCGTGTCATTTATATCCCCCAGAAGCACCACAGGATTCCCCTCCTGAGACACCAGAAGGCAAAGTTCCCAGGTATGTCTATTGCTGACAACATTTCCCCTCTCCTCAAAGCAACAATTGGTGCTCCCTTAGGCTCCATTCTTGGCCCTTATCTTTTTTCCCTATTTGTAAATGATCTGCCCACGGTTTGCAAAGCATCTTCTTACACATGTGTTCATATGACACTATTATCTGTGCGAAAAATCCAAAAGTATCACAACAATGTTACAGGAAAATTTATCTGAGCTTGACAGATGGATAGCTATAAACAAACTGTTCTTAAATCCTTACAAAACAGTCACAATGGTATTTGGTACAAAGCAAAACTACTTAAACTCTGCAATACCCATTTAACAGTAGTAAGAAGGTCCTTGTCAACTCCTACAAATATCTTGGCATGTGGCTTGACCAACCATCACTTTTTATCTTTATATTGATAAACTAATATCCACATTTTATCTAAAGTAGTCCCTCTGTTTAGAAACAAATCCTATCTAAGTCCCCTGGCAAGAAAACATAGTGTTTAACAGATTCTGATGCCAGTCATAGACTATATGGATGTAATGTATGCTTCTGTGCAACAAGTTCATTTTGGAAAACTCAACACTGTATAATTCATTATCTCACTATGTCCTCCAATATAATTACACCACCTATCATTGTGATATGTTTAAAGAACTGAAGTGGCTAACACTCGAATCTAGATGTGCTCTTCACTTTTCTTGCCTACTTTATAAACACTTCTCTAGAAAGCTGCCAGACTAACTGAGCAGTATACTCACTCCAACTTTCCATAACAACTATAACCTCAGCTCCCCTGTTAACAACTCATTGAGTATCACACACTACATGAAAGAAGCTGGTCTATCTGCCTTCTACATCAGAGCTCCAAAAGCCTGGAATAACCTACTTGAAAAAAAATCAGATCTTCTCCCGTGCTAAAATCCTTAGAAATAAGTGCTTCTTTGTATCTAAAAGCAATAGGTAACTGTATATAATTTTAAATTTTTTCTTTATTTTTGTATAAATACGTAACTTCTTTCTGTAAAAGCTCTCCAGGACATGCTTGAAAACAAGAGACATTTTAATGTACTAGTAAAACATTTTCTAAATTAATGTATCTTAATTTAAAAGTAGGAGGACCCCTCTTTCAAATGAGGGTAGTCCTGACAGTACCAATGATGGGAGATCCCATTATCACCCAACACAGTACTTATGGCATATACTGTTTAGAGTTAGTGAGGTGCAATAAAGATTACCCCAAGATATTATGTGGACTAGGGTGTTTTTTACAGAGTTGTTAACCCTCTTTAAAACAAAGGTACACAGAACGACCTTATTTTTTTGGAAATTTGATTGCAAGTGTAACGTAAAAATACAGCTAATGTTTTCTACCCAAAGAAATAATCACTATGTAGTTTTGTGCTCCTAACACTGCTGCAGGATGTAGACTTGTGTCAACAGATACCATTTTTGCAGAAAGGGAATTAACTAGTGAATATGAAATGAATGTCCCTGATTTTCAATTATTTTGGTATCTATAAAGGAGTGGAAACTTACAAATATTTTTTTTTTCTATAAAGCCGCATTCTGAAAATTCTTGTGCACAGCATGCTAGAGATTGCTACAGCTAGTTATTGACTTTCCAAAATAACATGTTTTGTTTTCTGGTCCTTCACGTCTGTAGTTGTTAAAATCATTTAAATGCAAAAAAAAAATTATTAAAAAAAACAAGATTTTGGTAGGTGCAGTTGTGTTCACATGTCACCAATTTCATTATCTAAACCCATATCACAGAGATTACATTTTCCTTTGAAGACCTCCAGCTAACTAACCTGATATGAAATTGCATACTTTTAAATGATTTTGCTGTATATGAAATAGTAGGAAAAAACATACAAACAAAAGTCCCTAATATAGTTATTGTTTGATATAGCACTATTTACGGATGACAAATAATGCTTCTCTGATAATGTAGAGTAGTGTAATTCTGAAAAATATATAATATTGCTTGGCAAATGGCAACCTATTATATTTCTTCTAATTGCGTGCCTGAAATGCAGAGATGGGCAAAATTGCACTTGTGTGGTGATCGAACACTAGAAAAATAATTTCACTGATTCCATTTTTACTATTCTAGTTATAAGCAGACAATGTTTACCCGCTTGAATTAATCAATTAGTTGACATTGATGTCATTGATGTCATGTCCATGGAGGCAGACATGACAGTGTCTGGCAGTTTTTTTCTACTGATGAAGGCAGAAACCATGAGCCTACTTAAAGGGGAACATTCACCTCTTAAAGTGTTAGTAATGTCCAAAAAAAGTTTTTTTGCATATAGAAGAGCTTAAAAAGCTGAGCTATATGCAAAAAACGTATCTCTCAAACCGCTATGGTTTAAGAGATACAGGTGTTTAAATTTCGCTGTCTCCTACTGACAGCTGTAAAGCTGTCAGCAGGAGATCCGTGTCGGTCAACACGCTGGCGCTTGAGAAGTGCCGAGATCTCGTTACTTACACGGAATACCTTCATTGGAATAGTCGAAAACGTGTGCCTGGTGTTCAAACACACGTTTTAGACCATTCCAATGAAGGGATTCCATGTAAGTAACGAGATCGCGGCACTTCTCAAGCGCCACCGTGTCGACCGACACGAATCTCCTGCTGACAGCTTTACAGCTGTCAGTAGGAGAAATCAAACTTTAAACGCCCGTATCTCTTAAACCATAGCGCTTTCAGAGATACGTTTTTTTGCATTTAGATCAGCTTTTTAAGCTCTTCTATATGCAAAAAACTTTTTTTTGGACATTACTAACACTGTAACATTTTTTTTAGCATAGGTTTAGTTAATTAAGTAGTGCTAGGAAATGTGTTTTTTTTTTCTATATGTATATACTTTTAAAGATATTTCATCTTCAACTGTGCAATTCCACATAATGTGGCACCCTGAATCATCAGCACAGCTCTCCTTCTCCTTCACACTTCCCTTCTGTGTGGTGTGAATGGCTTCTATCGTCACATCAAGCTCTGATTAGCATTATACTGAGCTTGCAACCTCAGTACGATGCTAACCGGAGCTTGATGTAACGATAGAAGCCATTCACACCACACAGAAGGGAAGTGTGAACACGCTCCCTGGGGCAGCTGGGAAAGAGGTGGGAGGAGAATTAGGAAGTGAAGAAGAGTTGTGCCGAAGATTTAGCGTGCTGCGTTATGTTGACTGGCACAGCTTGAAGATGAAATATCTTTAAAAGTACGTACATTTAGAAAAAAAAAAACATCTTTCCTAATACTATATTCACTAAACCTATGTTAAAAAGATTTTGAGAGGTGTATGTTCCTCTTTAAGGACCAGAGGAGTGAACAACACATTGAGGGTTATGCACTAAGGTTTGATAAAGAGGTAGAAAAGCAGAGGTGACTTCTCCAGTGATATCACTTCTCCAGTTCCTATGTTATTCTATGGAGCCCATGCACTACTATCTGCACAGTGCATATGATCTATAGAATAGCATAGGAACTGGAGAAGTGATATCACTGGAGATGTTATCTCCACTTTATCACCACTTTGTCACACCTTAGTGCATAACCATCGTTGCCTTGTATAGTGAGCAGAGTTTGTTTCCCATGATCCTGCTGGCAACTGTCATGCCTGCCTCCATGGATATGACATCCAGTACTGATTAACCCTTTCATTGCCAGGGGGTATCCCACGCATTGCTTTGCAATGTGTTGGATACCCAGGGGAGGGCTGGCCTGGGGGGCAGTTGCCCCCTGGGCTGGTCACATGTCTGAGCTGTTGGGCCACTGCCTCAATCTCCCACATGCTGCTGTAAATGGTGCTACACTAGTGATACCATAGAGCTACAATCTAAATGGAGCTATACTGTAGCATAACCCATTTCCCTTGTAAGCTCTATAGCATCACTAATGTTGCTTTACTTAACCGTTTGAGTGCCAGAGAGGTATCAACGCATTGCAATGCGCTGGATACCTCCCTGGCACTCAAATGGTTAAATTACATGCTCTGTATTATCAGTAGTGTAGTTCCATTTTAACTGTAAGCTCTGTGGTATCACTCACGTTTCTTTGCAACATTAAGACCAAATTTAAAGCTAAGAAAAGTGGTGTGGGCTGGGACAGTGGGCTTGAACAATAGTACAAATGGGCCACTTGATTGTATTCCCCCCCGGGCCACAAGTTGCCACCCCTCCCCTGTGGATACCCCTCTGGTACTGAAAGGGTTAAATATGTTACCTCTTGAACAAAAGCACAAGTGCAACAATCATCAGGACCATTATGATTTTCTACCATGTGGAAGGTTATTATTAGGTGTTACTTCTCCTTTAAAGGGATAGTAATGTTTTATAATAAAAGCAGCTGTAATTAATCATCATAGTATTTGGGCCTTGGAGAGTGTTATTTCAATTCTGTCAGAGTTGTAGTTTAAGAGTAATTCAATGACAAAGTATCCCCCTCCAGCCCCTTTTACTGATGTAACACTGATCAGCCAGATCAGAAGGGATGTGCCCAGGTAGACTGTAGAGAGGGACAATCTTCAATTAAGATAAGGGAAAACCCTGAAAAACCTGTCAAGGGGGGCAGGGCTTTCATTGTTCTCATAGGAAGAAGATTGTCCCCTTCTGTTATCTGTCTGGTCTATGGACTGCATTCCACATCTGAGAAGAGATGGCTTACACTAGGTAAAAGGGGCGGGAGGGGAAACCTTGCTTGTGAATATCTCTCAAACCATAAAGGTTGAGAGATAAGACTTATATCGTTCTTCATGTTTTTTTAATGCCTACACAATAAAATAAAGTTAAAATGAAGTATTACTATCTCTTTAAGGCATGCACTATGCAATCTTCTCCAGAACAATTTGGCTCAGTACTGTTTGTTAGTCTCTCAAATCTGTGATCAATAGTTTAGGTAAGGACACATCATACAGTAGTTATAGTGAGTAAAAGAAAAACATTCATCTCATTTTACGAACATGAAAAAATACCGTAAAAGTCTCTCCTGGCAAAAGAGCCACAGAAAAATATGGAAAATAAAAGCATTCTGAGTATCGTTTGAAAGATATACCATAAAGTCATCGCACAATATACCCACAAGCACACAGAAAGGCACTTCAAAAGATATTGCTTCAAATAAAAGGACATCAATAACAAACAGCAATGTGAGTGAAAGTAAAGAATGAGATAGCTAACACTACTGCAAAAAGAGCAAGGAGTTCTTACGCCTGTTCTGTGGAAACCATTATAATTTCTGTATGGCAGTGATCATTTCTTTGCTGCATTGTTCATTCAATACATAAATGATACACTGCTTAGAGACAGCCTGGTTAATAATATGGTTGGCAAAATTCCATTGTCCTCTATACAGTGTCAAGTTTGGAATCTCCGAATACAATAGACTTTTGCCAGTAAGAGACAGACTTGGAGTTTGTGTGTCAACATATTGAGGTCAATGTACTATGGGAAAGTAGAGCAATTCTGGAGCAAACAAACTGCATGATAGGGCAGAAATAAAGTTCAACTAAATCCACATTGACTGAAATGGGTCTCTTAAAGGGATAGTAATGTCAGAAAAAAAATATTAACTATATGGTATATACAATTAAAAGAGAGTACTTGCACTTACTCGTATTTCTCAAACTGTTATGGTTTGAGACATATAGGAAAATAAAGTTCTCTGGTCCCTCCCCTTTCTGCTTGACAAGCTGTTAAGTTGTCAGAAGCAGATTCTGGTCGCTTGACCAGATGTGGCTCTTCAGCAGCGCCGACATAATGATATCTAAATTGGCTTGCAAGCACACTTTGTAGACCATTCCAATTAAGTATTTATTTTTAAATAACGTGATTTCAGCTCTGCTGAAGAGCCTCTGTCTGGTCAAATGACTGGAATCTGCAGCTGTCAGCTAGATGGCAGACTTGAGTAAAACAGCCAAGAAAAAGTAACTTTAGCAAGTTATATCTCTCAAATCATAAAGGTTTGAGAGATAAGACTTACATTGATAATCTTTTTTTAATGTCTGCAATATTAAATCAACTTAAAATTAACCATTGCTATCCCTTTAACCCCTTGAATGCTAGAGAGGTCTCCCAGACATTGCAAAACAATGCATTTTAGAAGTCGCTAGCACAAGGCGTTGTACAACGTTGTACAACGCCTTGTGCAAAGGGACAAATTGCACAAGGCGATCAGGCAACCTGGCACAATGCCACCGCGAGAGGAGAGGTATTGGAGGAAGCGGGCAGCAAATGCGAGCCTACCACCCGCTTCCTCCAATGTCTCTGCCCCTCCTCCCGCTTCCTCCAATAGCTTTCTAGTGAGCATGGTGTTAGTATGCTGCGGGCTTCACAGCCGCCCGCAGCAAGATGGTGAATAGGAAATAAATAATAAGAAACAATGCTGATAAATAAAGAATTATAAATTAATGTATGAATAAAGCTGAGGGAAGCGCTGCCGTCACAGGGCAGCCTGCTCCCTCAGTTGTATTTAACCCTTTGAGTGCCAGAGTGGTACTCAACGCATTGCTTTGCAATGCGTTGCGTACTACTCTGGCACTCAAAGGGTTAATTTAGATCTCATCCATTCATCATGCCCTACTTACTGCGTCCCTTTGCTTTTAGTACTTTTGCTCCACTCTCAGTTTGAAGAAGAGTGGAGCAAAAGTACTAATAGCAATGGGACACAGGAGGTAGGGGGTTAACAATGAATGAGATCTAAGTTAAACTGTCTAATAATAGTATTTTAATTAAAAAAAAGTTTAAAACACACACATATATATATATAGGCAAGGTATGTAGTCCATACGTTGCCTATTAACCCTTTGGGTACCAGAGGGGTAGGAAACATGCTAAGCAATGCTTTCCTACCTCTCTGGTACTCAAAGGGTTAATTGTGGAATAAAAGACAGATTTGTCCACTACATGGAAGTCCATGAGGTGGATGTGGATGGGGTTAGTATGTCACATATATGCAATATATGTGACATAGTAATGGGGGGGATGTGGAAGGGGGCATTGTGTAGTGCTTGGTGTACTAGTTTTATTGATTTTAACCCTTTGAATGCCACAGGGGTGAGCAGTGCACATCCCTATGGCATTCAAAGCTGTCCATGGTGCTGAAAGCCTTCTCTGTGTTCCCCTAGTGGCTGGGTAGGGAAAAGCACAGAGAATGCTGTTCAGAACTGGAGACGTTGGTTTTCTACTCTTACTTGTGGGCTGTACTCCAAAAAAAATAGGCGTTAGATTTCTGGAGAGAAATGTTGCAATTTAACGCGAGTTAGCCCTAACTCCAACATTTGAATAGCTTTTGGCGTCGTTTGTACATTATCCTCTATGGGTGAGATCTTGCTGTTCTGGCGACGGGCGATGTCTGTTTCAGAACTGGCGTCGCTTGTTTCTAGTAGAACATTTGCATTGCTCAATTGACGTTAAAACCAGCGTCTCCAGTTTTTTCTGGCGACGCCAACATTTGGATCGAGCCCTTAGTGTGTTGTATAATCATATAGGTTATTTATCCCTCTCTCTTTTATGCTGTATTTGCCTAATGGTAGCTATACAGTCTAGCAGTATACAGTAATATCTATCTATCTATCTATCTATCTATCTATCTATCTATCTATCTAATCTATCCATATCTATCTATCTATCTATCTATCTATCTATCTATCTATCTATCTATGTGTCTATATCTATCTATCCAGGGGTGGACTGACAGGACCCAGGGCCCATGGTCCAAAAAGAGGTCTGGGACCCCTGCAGAAATCTCCACAATGCCCCCTTCATCTCCACAATGCCCCCTTTATCTCCACAATGCCCCTTCATCTCCACAATACCCCCTTTATCTCCACATTGCCCCCTCCACAATGCCCCCTTCATCTCCACAATGCCCCCTCCACAATGCCCCACTTCATCTCCACAATGCCTCCATCTCCACATTGCCCCTTCATCTCCACAATGCCCCCATCTCCACATTGCCCCTTCCACAATGCCCCCTTCATCTCCACTATGCCCTCTTCATCTCCACAATGCCCCTTCCACAATGCCCCCTTCATCTCCACAATGCCCCCATCTCCACATCGCCCCTTCATCTCCACACTGCCCCTACCTCCAGTCCCTGGTGGTCTTGCAGCGTGGCTGTGCGAAGCTCCCGTGCGCCTCTAGTAATGCAGAGGCTGGGAGATGATGTCATCTCCCAGTGCTCTGTATTACTAGAACGGCGCGCCAGCGGCCATTGTTGGAGAGTTGCTGAGCAGCGCTGGAAGCAGCGGCAGGCCCGTATGGTCAGTCCGCCCCTGTATCTATATCTATCTATCTATCTATCTATCTATCTATCTATCTATCTATCCTATATAATAATTCGCAAAAACGTGTGTAACACCGCAGTCATGTGCAGTAGAGACTGCTGCATGTGCTGCAGTCATGCGCAGTAGAGACTGTCCATGCCACGGCTGATCAGGCACGGGCAGTCTCTACTACGCATGACTGCCCCACGACCAGCTGGCAGTGGCACTGTGGCCCGTGTAGTGGGCTCTTCAAGTAGTATATATATATAATTCTAAGTGTTTCTGGTTTGCTGTTGGGGGTGAGGCACTCGCAATCCTGATTGGCTGAGGGGGAGGCTGCATCCAAAGCCCCCTGCCTCTTCAACTAGCCACTTCTTAACCGCTTTGCTTGTGCCCCCTTCCTCCTCAACCAACCACCCCTTACCCACATTGATTAGAAGGAGGAAGGGGGCTCCGCGACCAACCACCATTTTGCGTTCTTACACGCAGTTACAAAAAATAAAAAATTAAGACCTTGGGGTGGGGCATCAGGATCCCTCCTGATGCCCCCCAGCTAATGATCTCCCAGCCGATTCAGGAGGAGACAAAGGGGAAAAAGAGAGCTCCCTTGCCTTCATCCGACCCGAACTACCTGGTAGGAGTGGGAAGGATCAGGAAACCCATTCACATCAATGTGGGAAGCTTTCTCTAATTGTGGTGAAAGGGTTTCCTGACCCCACCCACTTCTACCAGGTAGTTCGGGTGGGAGCTCTCTTGCTCCCCTTTGACTCCTCCATTGAGCTCCCAGCTAAATTTGCTGGGAGATCAGTAGCTGAGGGGCATGACCTTAATGCTCTTAAGCACTCTTGTGGTCTAACCATAACAATTAAAAAAACAAGGGTTCACCACATGGGTGAAGCCTTGCCACAAATTCTAGCATAACATACCTCCCAAGTGTCCTTCTTTAGGACGGACAGTCCCTCTTTTAGACCCAAATCCCTCTGTCCCTCTTTTTAGGAAATCAGACTGTGTGGTGTGTATCTAAGAGCACCACATTGCTCTACAGCAATAAAACTCACATTATTGTTTGTTTAAACGTATATGTGTTTATAAATTAGTAAGTAAAAGACTTGGTCTTGTTATAAGTCATGTATTAGGTTACACAAGGAGGTGTCAATAGGCCATGAAATAGCCCAAAAATTATCTGTAATGCCCCGCCCACCAACCACGCCCCCAGCAACACCCCCTAAAACACAAGTGTCCCTCTTTGGCTATTTGAAATGTTGGGAGGTATGGTATAAGCTATAGTGTTGAGCGAGCATGCTCGGCCGATGCTCGGATCGGCTCGAGCATCGCTCTGCTCGGCACATGGCGGTACTCGTACGAGTACCGCATGTGCTCGCCCGCCATGTTCGGGTCTCCTCCCCGCACGTTTTGCGGCTGCTGCGCAGCCAATAAACGTGCAGGGAGGCTCTGACATCAGTGTAATGCCAGCAGCCATGTTGGCTGCTGGCATTACACTGATTGGCTGGCCAGAACCCGTGGTCGGGTGCTGTATAGCACCTGACCAGCGAGTTCGGCTCAGTCTTAGCCAGGGAGAGATGAGGATAGGAAGGGAAAGTCAGTGTAGGGAGAAGAAAAGTGTTGTTGAAAAAAAAAAAAAGACCCAAAAGTCCTTTTTAGGACTACTGTGTGTGGGGGCAGCAGTTTATTTTGTGTGGGGGGAAAAAAAAAAAAAAAAAAAAAATTCATATATTCTGTTTAGTGTGCAAAGTTGCAGATTAGAGCACATTCTGTTTAGTGTGCAAAGTTGCAGATTAGAGCACATTCTGTTTAGTGTGCAAAGTTGCAGATTAGAGCACATTCTGCTTAGTGTGCAAAGTTGCAGATTAGAGCACATTCTGTTTAGTGTGCAAAGTTGCAGATTAGAGCACATTCTGTTAAGTCTTCAAACTGTAAAATATCAAAGTCACATATTCCATTCAGTGTGCTTCGCCGCAGTTTATCAGCATATTCTGTGTACTGTGCACTGTTGCAGAATAGGAAGAAATACTGTTAAGTCTTCAAACTGTAAAATATCAAAGTCACATATTCCATTCAGTGTGCTTCGCCGCAGTTTAGCAGCATATTCTGTGTACTGTGCACTGTTGCAGAATAGGAAGAAATACTGTTAAGTCTTCAAACTGTAAAATATCAAAGTCACATATTCCATTCAGTGTGCTTCGCCGCAGTTTAGCAGCATATTCTGTGTACTGTGCACAGTTGCAGAATAGGAAGAAATACTGTTAAGTCTTCAAACTGTAAAATATCAAAGTCACATATTCCATTCAGTGTGCTTCGCCGCAGTTTAGCAGCCTATTCTGTGTACTGTGCACAGTTGCAGAATAGGAAGAAATACTGTTAAGTCTTCAAACTGTAAAATATCAAAGTCACATATTCCATTCAGTGTGCTTCGCCGCAGTTTAGCAGCATATTCTGTGTACTGTGCACAGTTGCAGAATAGGAAGAAATACTGTTAAGTCTTCAAACTGTAAAATATCAAAGTCACATATTCCATTCAGTGTGCTTCGCCGCAGTTTAGCAGCATATTCTGTGTACTGTGCACAGTTGCAGAATAGGAAGAAATACTGTTAAGTCTTCAAACTGTAAAATATCAAAGTCACATATTCCATTCAGTGTGCTTCGCCGCAGTTTAGCAGCATATTCTGTGTACTGTGCACAGTTGCAGAATAGGAAGAAATACTGTTAAGTCTTCAAACTGTAAAATATCAAAGTCACATATTCCATTCAGTGTGCTTCGCCGCAGTTTAGCAGCATATTCTGTGTACTGTGCACAGTTGCAGAATAGGAAGAAATACTGTTAAGTCTTCAAACTGTAAAATATCAAAGTCACATATTCCATTCAGTGTGCTTCGCCGCAGTTTAGCAGCATATTCTGTGTACTGTGCACAGTTGCAGAATAGGAAGAAATACTGTTAAGTCTTCAAACTGTAAAATATCAAAGTCACATATTCCATTCAGTGTGCTTCGCCGCAGTTTAGCAGCATATTCTGTGTACTGTGCACAGTTGCAGAATAGGAAGAAATACTGTTAAGTCTTCAAACTGTAAAATATCAAAGTCACATATTCCATTCAGTGTGCTTCGCCGCAGTTTAGCAGCATATTCTGTGTACTGTGCACAGTTGCAGAATAGGAAGAAATACTGTTAAGTCTTCAAACTGTAAAATATCAAAGTCACATATTCCATTCAGTGTGCTTCGCCGCAGTTTAGCAGCATATTCTGTGTACTGTGCACAGTTGCAGAATAGGAAGAAATACTGTTAAGTCTTCAAACTGTAAAATATCAAAGTCACATATTCCATTCAGTGTGCTTCGCCGCAGTTTAGCAGCATATTCTGTGTACTGTGCACAGTTGCAGAATAGGAAGAAATACTGTTAAGTCTTCAAACTGTAAAATATCAAAGTCACATATTCCATTCAGTGTGCTTCGCCGCAGTTTAGCAGCATATTCTGTGTACTGTGCACAGTTGCAGAATAGGAAGAAATACTGTTAAGTCTTCAAACTGTAAAATATCAAAGTCACATATTCCATTCAGTGTGCTTCGCCGCAGTTTAGCAGCATATTCTGTGTACTGTGCACAGTTGCAGAATAGGAAGAAATACTGTTAAGTCTTCAAACTGTAAAATATCAAAGTCACATATTCCATTCAGTGTGCTTCGCCGCAGTTTAGCAGCATATTCTGTGTACTGTGCACAGTTGCAGAATAGGAAGAAGTACTGTTAAGTCTTCAAACTGTAAAATATCAAAGTCACATATTCCATTCAGTGTGCTTCGCCGCAGTTTAGCAGCCTATTCTGTGTACTGTGCACAGTTGCAGAATAGGAAGAAGTACTGTTAAGTCTTCAAACTGTAAAATATCAAAGTCACATATTCCATTCAGTGTGCTTCGTCGCAGTTTAGCAGCCTATTCTGTGTACTGTGCACAGTTGCAGAATAGGAAGAAATACTGTTAAGTCTTCAAACTGTAAAATATCAAAGTCACATATTCCATTCAGTGTGCTTCGCCGCAGTTTAGCAGTATATTCTGTGTACTGTGCACAGTTGCAGAATAGGAAGAAATACTGTTAAGTCTTCAAACTGTAAAATATCAAAGTCACATATTCCATTCAGTGTGCTTCGCCGCAGTTTAGCAGCATATTCTGTGTACTGTGCACAGTTGCAGAATAGGAAGAAATACTGTTAAGTCTTCAAACTGTAAAATATCAAAGTCACATATTCCATTCAGTGTGCTTCGCCGCAGTTTAGCAGCATATTCTGTGTACTGTGCACAGTTGCAGAATAGGAAGAAATACTGTTAAGTCTTCAAACTGTAAAATATCAAAGTCACATATTCCATTCAGTGTGCTTCGCCGCAGTTTAGCAGCATATTCTGTGTACTGTGCACAGTTGCAGAATAGGAAGAAATACTGTTAAGTCTTCAAACTGTAAAATATCAAAGTCACATATTCCATTCAGTGTGCTTCGCCGCAGTTTAGCAGCATATTCTGTGTACTGTGCACAGTTGCAGAATAGGAAGAAATACTGTTAAGTCTTCAAACTGTAAAATATCAAAGTCACATATTCCATTCAGTGTGCTTCGCCGCAGTTTAGCAGCATATTCTGTTTAGTGTGCAAAGTTGCAGATTTGCAGCACATATTCCGTGTAATATGAAGAAGGCGGGTAAAAAGGGACGGGGAAGTGGACGTGATCCTGATAGTTCAGGGCGCGGGTCAGGACGCGTAGAAACTGCGCCTGGTGCCAGAGCACAAGACAGAAAGACATCCACCATACCTAGCTTCATGTCTCATTTTACAGGGCGTCGCAGGACATCACTCTCGAGGTCCGACCACTGCGAACAGGTGGTCGGTTGGATGTCAGCTGATACTGCTTCCAGTCGGTTAAGCACCACCCTGTCTTCCACCAAGTCCACTCTCAGTAGCCAAGAGTCTGGTCAACATAATCCTCACTCTGATCATCCTTCCTCCCACCATACACGGTCTGGTCAAAGAAGTGATCCCACACTGGGATATAGTGAGGAGCTCGTCTCATCACCAATCCTTCATTTGACCCTCTCTCCAAGCACGCTTGCAGAGGAACATGACATCTTGTGCCCTGATTCACAACCTCTAGAGGGTACCCAATCACAAGAAGATGACAGATGTGAACGGCATTTAAGGTCAAAGGAAGTAGTGGATGATGATGATGATGATGAGACACAGTTGCCATTAAATCAACCACTATTACTGTCTCAAGACCTTGTTGAGGAGGATGATATACAGTTGTCAATGACTGAGTATGTGGTGGGATCAAGATATGAGGAGGATGATCAGAGTGAGGAAGTGGAGGAGGACTTGGTGGACGATGAGGTGACTGACCCCACCTGGGAAGGTGTAGAGCCGAGCGATGACAGCAGTCCTGAGGGTGAGCCATCTGCAGCACCGCAACAGGCTGGAAGAGGCAGTGGTGTGGCTACAGAAAGAAGGCGGACCGCACCAAACCGGCCCGCAAATGTTCCACGGAGCACCCCCTTGCGGAAATCTACCTTGCCAAGGGGTAGGTGTTCCGCGGTATGGCGTTTTTTTAAGGAAAGTGCGGACGACAAAAGAATTGTAGTTTGCAACCTGTGCCACACCAGAGTGAGCCGAGGCATGAACACTAGAAACCTCACCACCACCAGCATGATCCGACACATGGCATCCAAGCACCGTAGTAAGTGGGAGGAACGCCTGGATCGCCCATCTGTGTCTGCAGGCCACACCACTGCCTCCTCTTCCCCTGTTTTCGGTGCCGGCCAATCGCCTGTCGAAGGCGCAGGCCCGCATACCTCCCGCCCTGCACCTGTACCATCTGAAGCACCATCAGCGACCACATCCACTTCCCTGTCCCAGCGCAGCGTCCAAATGTCGTTACCCCAGGCATTTGAGCGCAAGCGAAAATACCCAGCCACCCACCCACAGGCCATAGCACTAACCTCACACCTTTCCAAATTACTGGCCATCGAAATGCTGCCATTTAGGCTTGTGGAGACTGACTCCTTCCGCAGCCTGATGGCAGCAGCTGTCCCTCGGTACGCGGTCCCCAGCCGCCACTACTTTTCCCGGTGTGCCATCCCCGCATTACACCACCATGTGTCCCGTAACATCACCCGTGCCCTGACCAACGCAGTTACTGGGAAGGTCCACTTAACGACTGACACATGGACAAGTGCTTGTGGCCAGGGACGCTACATTTCCCTGACGGCACACTGGGTGAATGTCGTGGAGGCTGGGAGCGACTCGGACCCTGGGATGGCACGGGTGCTACCCACGCCGAGGATTGCGGGCCCTACCTCCATCAGGGTTTCCGCCAGCACCTACGTTATTGGCTCCTCCTCCTCCGTTTCCACCTCCGAATTCTCTGCACGCAGCGCCACTCCCCCATCAGCCGGTAGCTGGAAGCAGTGTAGCACTGTAGTGGGGAAGCGTCAACAGGCCGTGCTGAAGCTGATCTGCCTTGGGGACAAACAGCACATGGCCTCAGAGCTGTTGCAGGGGATTAGTCACCAGACCGAGCAGTGGCTCTCGCCACTCAACCTGCAACCAGGCATGGTTTTGTGTGATAATGGGCGTAACTTGGTGGCGGCTTTGGAGCTCGGCAAGCTCACACACGTACCATGCCTAGCGCATGAATTTAATTTAGTGGTTCAGCGATTTCTAAAAACCTACCCCAATGTGCATGATCTCTTGACCAAGGTGCGCCGCGTGTGTGCACATTTCCGTAAGTCATCTACAGCTTCAGCCGGCCTGTTGAAGCTGCAGCAGCGCTTACAATTGCCAGCTCACCGGCTGCTGTGTGACGTGAGCACGCGCAGGAACTCCACCTTCCACATGTTGGCCCGGCTTTGTGAGCAGCAGAGGGCAGTAGTGGAGTACCAGCTGTTACACGGTCGTCGCCTCTCCGTTCAACTTCCTGTAATCAGAAGTGAGGAGTGGGAATGGATGTCAGACCTCTGTGAGGTTTTACGCAATTTTGAGGAATCGACACAGATGGTGAGCGGCGATAACGCTATTATCAGTGTAACCATCCCACTTCTGTGTCTACTGAAACGCTCGCTGCTCACAATTAAAACTGACGCTTTGCATGTGGAAGAGGTGGAAATGCGGGAGGAAGAGCTTACACAAGGTGATAGCCAGAGCACCCTCACTTCGTCTTCTCAGCGACAATTGGAGGAGGCGGAGGAGGAGGAGGAGGAGGAGGAAGACACGGTTGCCTCCGCTACAGAGGGTAGCCATGGAACTTTAGTTCCATCTCTTCAGCGTGGGTGGGCAGAAGAGGAGGAAGAGCATGAGGAGATTGAGAGTCATCCTCCTGGTGAGGACAGCGAAATCTTGACTGTTGGTACTCTGGCACACATGGCTGACTTTATGTTAGGCTGCCTTTCCCGTGACCCACGCGTTATACGCATTTTAGACAACACGGATTACTGGGTGTTCACCCTTCTGGACCCCCGCTACAAAGAGAATTTCTCATCTCTCATTCCTCCGGTGGAGAGGACAAGCAAAATGGTGCAATACCAGAAGGTTCTTGTTGAAAAATTGCTCCAAAATTTTCCATCTGACAACGCTGGCGGCAGAGTACGTGCTACCTTGGCCAACCGAGAAGGGGAGAAAAGGGGAGCACACAGCAGTTCCGACAAAGGCAGGGCAACACTCTCCAAGGCGTGGGACACCTTCATGACACCCCGCCAGCACCCTCACCCTGATGCGCAGCCTAGTGTCACAAGGAGGGAAAAGTTTTGGAAGATGGTGAAGGAGTACATAGCAGACCGTGTCAGCGTCCTCAATGATCCCTCTGTGCCTTACAACTACTGGGTGTCCAAGCTGGACACGTGGTATGAACTGGCACTCTACGCCTTGGAGGTGCTGGCCTGCCCTGCCGCCAGCGTTCTGTCTGAGCGGGTATTTAGTGCTGCTGGTGGCATCATAACAGATAAGCGTATCCGCCTTTCCACCGACAATGCTGATAGGTTGACACTTATAAAAATGAACAAGGCCTGGATTTCCCCTGACTTCTCCACTCCACTGGAGGAAAGCCCCGGGGGAACATAAACTCACTTTATATATGTTATTTACAATGATGGGAATATTCTGTATTCCCATTCACCCCTTCCACCCAAAAAACGGGTATATGGTTGACTCTCTTCCATATACCCTGTGATATAATTTTTATATAGGGCCAGCTAACCAGCGGGCCCTGTGATATAATTTTTATATAGGGCCAGCTCACCAGCGGGCCCTGTTTGACAATTTTTGTATAGGTCAGCTCACCAGCGGGCCTTCTCATATAATGTTTTATTGGGTCAGCTCTCTAGCGGGCCCTCTCATATAATGTTTTATAGCGTCAGCTCACTAGCGGGCCTTCGCATATAATGTTTAGGATGGTCAGCTCCGCAGCAGACCCTCACCCATAATGTTTTAGATGGTCGGCTCAGCGCACGTTTCCCTCTTAATCATGGCCTCAGTTCAGGAAAATCAAGGAAATTTTTGTGAGAATTTGCCTCTGCGCACGTTTCCCTCTTAATCATGGCCTCAGTTCAGAAAAATCGAGGAAATTTTTGGGAGAATTTGCCTCTGCGCACGTTTCCCTCTTAATCATGGCCTCAGTTCAGAAAAATCGAGGAAATTTTTGGGAGAATTTGCAGATGATATACAAGTAAATATACAGCAAATACTGTTTGGTAACAATTTTTCGCCTAAAGTCGTTTTTATCTGCCTTTTTGTGTGTTTTACGGTCAGTCTGTAAAAATGGCGTACTACGGGCGAAAGATCGTTCCCAGCAGCGATGTTGGAGTCCAAGATGCATCCAGACATCCTCCCTATGCTGTCCCTGAACCATTTCTGTAGTGTTTCCATCTTTTTCTGCCCTTTTCCTATGGACCAGGCACCCTCCCCTCATCAGAGCAGGGGGTGCCTGGTGTAAAGCTCGAGTCCTCCCATTGACTTCAATGGGGCTCGGGTGCTCGGCCGAGCACTCGAGCCTCCGGGGGTGCTCGGTCAGAGCACCCGAACACCCGAGCATTGGGGTGCTCGCTCATCACTAATAAGCTACAATCCAACTATAAAGCATATGGCATCTTTCAAATATTTCCAGTTCTTTATTTCGGTGGCATTGACTGTGTCAGTCTGGAGTACAGTTTTCTATCACCTTTCTTTACATCATTAAATTCTCCCTCATACATTTCAAGACGTTCTGCAGCAACAACAAACAGTGGACGCTCCATTCCAAAATTTGCTGTCAAAGAGTAGATTACTGCTTTTGGATTTGTTTGTTTTTAACTGAAAGTGTGTGGGCTGTTAATGGCCTGTAATCCGGACCAATAACATCAATTTTCCTCTTTCACAGAGCTGCCAACCTGCTTTTGGATCCAGTGTCCATCTATCAAGACCTCAGAGCTGTCAAACTGTAATAAACATGGAGTAATTAAAACCCAATGATTTTGCAAAAAAGAGAACGCCCATCAAAAGTCGTACGATTTTTTTTATGTCTAATAAATTAAAAACTGTATAAAGCAAACTGATTTATTAGGAGCACATATTACAGACAAACAACAGTCCTGTAGACTTCGTATGGAACAGGATGATTTGCAAGACTCAAGTTTGGTCTCTGAAATAGATGTTTAATTTGCATTTTAACACTTTGAGTGCCACAGAGGTATACAATGCATTGCATTGCAATGCATTGGGTACCTTTCTGGCACTCAAAGGTTTAACCCAGTCAGAGAGATGGGAATATGATGACATGATGTCCATTAGAAAGAATAAGGAACAGGTTCACTTGCTTTGAGACTTCAATTGCAGCACATCCCTGGGCACCTCTGTGAAAGGCAGAACTTCTTCAGGTAGGTCTGCTGGATTTCTCTTACTCTCCTTCCCCTTTCTGCTTTTACCAGCACTCTTCTCATCCCATAGTCCTTTATTCCCTCACCTGTGCCTCTGGCCCCACTGAGGATGATGTACTGTGACGAATCGGAGCAGTTCAGGAGCAAACCAACTGTGGCATAGGGGACATATACACATTCACAAAATGTCAATTGATTTAAATGGGTATTTTTAACCACTTGATTGGTAGAAAGGTCTACAGCTCATTGTTTTAAATTCATTGGAGAACTCTCTAGCATTGAAGGGGGTTAGTTTAGTGGGACTTTTTATTTGGACCTTGTTAGCTGTTGCTTTGCCCCATGTCTTCCATATACATCAGACTTATTGTCTCCTTCTCTTCTCCTGAAATCCATCCACTCTCCCTCTCCAGCACCCCAGCAGGCTTTCATTTCTGGCCTCTCCCACACCTGCAACTCTTCTCACACACATTCCCAGTAGAGATGGGTGAAAAAATCAGATTTCTTACTGGCTGGAAATTTTATGAAAACACATGATTTTTCCAACATTAAAAAAAATAATTAAAAATTCTGTTTTTTCACTAACCCCAAAGAATATTATGTGAGAACATTGCCATTTTTCACCTAAACCAAGAATTTCCACTTTTATACTCAGCGCATGTGTGTGTGTGGTTCTATGACTACTGCTGGAGTGGGACAATGCTAGGACTCCTGGATGGTCAGTAAGTGTGTTTTTCTGGCTACTTGTGTTGTGGTACAGGGCTGGGGGGGCAGTATATGTGGTTCTATGGTTACTATTAGACAAGGCTGAAATGATGGGCAACCTGAGGTTCTTTAGCTGTTTCTATACTATAACTTCCATCAGTCCCTGCCAGGCTACGTTGTAGGTGACTGGGGAACAAGGAAGGGGGTTAGTAAATGTGGTCCTAAGGCTAACAGTTCAGTGGGACAAAACTGGGGGTCAATATGTCTAGTTATATTACTATCAGTACAGTGGGATAAGGAAGGGGGTCAATATGTATGGTTATATGACTACCAGTACAGTGGGGCAAGATAGGGGGTCAATACATGTGGTTCAGTTCAGTTCAGTGGGACAAGCCTAAAGGTGAGTATGTATTTGTCTATGGCTACCAGTGCAGATTGTGTGTGGGCTGGTGGTGGGGGGGCACAGCAGAAAAAAAACAAAGAATTGCACTTTTCACTGGAATTCCCACAGAAGGTGAAACATGCAGTTTTTTGCACTTTCTTTTTGGGATAAACCATTTTGCCCATCAATAGTGCCCAATACGTCCTCATTCCTGGTACCTTCTTTTACTCCCCTTTTCTCTCCCACACTCCCTTGCTCCATTTTCTACCCTGACCCCATCCCGCCTTTACCTTCTCTTCTCCGTTCCCCCAGGATCTGTCCCAGGTCATTTCCAATTAACCTTTTACCAGTTCATTCAAAACCCTCTGTAAAACGAATCCCAAATATTTATTTTTCTAGTAGAGATAAGTAAATGGCTCTCTTAAGGCAGGGGGAGATGAATTAAACAATTTCATATATTTTTGCAAAAACCTGCTGTTTCACAGGAAATGGAACAATTTTCAAGCAAAAGGTTTTCCAGATAATTACATGTTTTTCCATTTTAACCAATCAGATTGCAGGGAAAGGATTATGTGATGTCTGTGGATATAATATTGACATTTAAAAACCATTGCATGAACTGAGATTTCCTCTTCAAAGGATCAGTAAATATTTAATATATAAAAACATATTAAAGAGCATTTCCCTAATAATAACAACAAAGGTGCTCACACAGCTTGGAGATGCTTTATTCAACAGCTACTACAGTTCAAACTGTCATGAAGAGGTAACGCCATAACTATCAGCTTCTCTGGCAGTGGTAGTGGTGGGCAACATGAGAGTCTACAACTCCCATCATCCTCCACCAGCTTTGCAATGTGTTGAATACCCCTCTGGAATTCAATGGGTTAAAGGGGGGTTGTGCAATTTTAACTTAACTCACAGCCCACACCCTTCCTTTCACTCTGTCACCCCAGCTGTCTGTGGCAGAACAGAGGCAGCACTGTGATCCCCTTTAATCTTGGGGCTCAGGGTTGCATCTTCGTTTATCAACATATAAATACATCACCAGCACAAACCATAAAGGGGGTTGTACTAAAAAGATTCTATGCTGGAATCAGTCAGTGCTTCAGCTGCTTATCATCAATTTACTAACCTTATCTCAACATTTCTACTCTTGAAGTCTCTTGCACTAAGGGGAGAGTAGTGGGGACTGCGTGAGCATTTTGGGATGTTCCACTTTTGTGTCTTGTTTAGCACCATGGATAAAAAGAGAAGCAGGAAACTGATATAACTTCACCCCATTTACCTGCAAATTCTGTAGGGGAAGCTTTCGGTTATCGCTTACATTACAGTCTTAATGATCATATGCTCTAGTGCAAACCACAAAGTGCAAGACTGATGTCTTAGTGGAGAAATTGATCTGTCCTGGGGAGTTTGTACATTCCCCCCTATTCATATTGGAGAACTCTTAGGACCTGCACCGGAGGCCTTGTTTTTTTTACAGTTAATTGTTGGGTCTCAGAAGAAAGAGGCCGAATCTCCAGCTTTTGTGAGTTTCACAGGTAACTCTGCCCATTTCTCATCCATTCCATCTACTTCCTGATTGTTCTGCCCACTTCCCACCTGTTATAAGGACAACCCCTACCTTTTCTCCTCTCCATCCCGCCCACCCGATTAAGCTACTCCTGTATTAGACTCCCATTCCCAGACCAGGATCCCTCTCTAGGGGCTCTAAAGAAGTAAGTTCCCAGGTATGCCCCTAGTTACTTTATATACAAACTAAAATTACCCTATCACCTAAAAAACATCTTGGTATTTTTGGAAGACCTTTACAAATGTCATATATGCTGTATTAACCATTTTTTAAAATATATTTTTATTGAAGACAGAGTGAACTGTATAAAGCCGCATGTCAAATACAAAAAACAGTCTGCTTACAGTAGTATATCATGCACATATATGACAAAATATAAAGTAACAGCAATGTATTTCTGTCTAATATCTCTCATTTTTCCCCTATTCTCTCCCATTGGATGGAGAGAGAAGATCAAAAACCTCCAACTTGGAGGGAAAAATTAACAAAGAAAAATAAACTATTCCACACTTAGGACCCATGCAGACAAGGCGGACCCCCCACGCACCTAGCAACTGAGAACCAACCAACGAGAACACCAGTATGTTAGGAGATGCATATATGCTAATAATCGGAGACATAAAGAGGGACCTAATGCATCCATTGTCAGGCCTATAGATGAGCTTTCATATAAAATCATCATAGTGATAGTGGTAGTGATAGTGAGCGGGCACAGCAAAGCAAAGCATCTCCCTCCCCCATCCACTAATTAGAAGGATAAAAGCCTCAGATTCAACAGATTGCCTTGTCGTTTTCAGCATGGGGCAATTCTCTTTGTTTTTTGTTTTAACCATTTTTAATTAAACATGTTTTTGAGTATTGTGATTGATAGATAATGTTTGTAAAGTGCAGTCAATTGCTCTCATTACCCTACGCTACTTCCCCACTCACTGACACTAAACACTTTCAGTAATAGGGTTGGACACTATATTGCTGAGCTGGGTCAGTGATAGGGTGACCACGTTTCAATTCTGTCATTCAGGGACACTGCAGAGAGAAGAGCGCACCACCGAGTTCTAAACACTAGAGGGAGAACTGACCATTAATTGCTGTGTCAGAAACTGGTGTCTGTAGTGGGCTACAAGAAAATATATATCAAGCCCAAAGCCTTACACTAACATCACACTACAACAAAATTACACTGCCCCTCCCGATTGATGCCTGGATCAGGGTTCAGTTATCTTTCTAGTGTTTTGAGCTCTGTCTGGAGGCCATTTTGTTGTAGCCCAGCAGAGGCATCACTTCCTGTCAAACTAGACAGTGGACATTTCTTCTAGTGTATGGAACTCTGTGCTCTGGAGTCCATTTCGGGACTTTGTATTTTCCCAGAAGGGGGCTGTCCGGAACAAGGGATACACAGATAAAACCTGGGACTGTCACGGACAATCAGGGACATGTGACCACCCTAATCAGTGAGTAAGGAAGGGAATGAAGAGCCAAGACAGGAAGTATCTGCATGAAATGCCTTATATATTTGACAATATAAACATTTAAATAGCTTAACAACTAGTTAATGAAGACTCCAGACCACAGAGGTCTATACACTAGAAGGATAACTACCCATTGTCTAGTGTGACAGGAAGTGATGCCTCTGCTGGGCTACAACAAAATGGCTTCCAGACAGAGCTCAAAACACTAGAGAGAGAGAACTGATCCTTGATCCTGACATCAATCAGGAGCTGTAGTGTAATTATGTTGTAGTGTGATGTTCGTTTAAGGCTTTGGGCTTGATATATATTTTAACCTCTTAAGGAACATAGGGGTAAATAACGCGTTGCTTCTGAATGTGTTGCATAACCCACTGGTTGTTCACCCTTTGAATGCCAGAGGTCTGGGACTCAAAGGGTTAAGAGGTTAATAAATTGCTATTACAACGCATAGATGATTTTGAAAGCCCTTTCAAAATCACTAAGGGTTTTTTTTAGGTGAGAAGATCCATTTAATCAGGAAATGAATCTTAAGTCCAACCCAAATCTCTCTCTCTTTGCAAAGATTCTCTGTCTCGATGTAACTTCTGCCTGGTGAGGAAGGAGTTATTTCCTAATTACAGGACCATAGAGAGTTCTGCTTCTTAGACCGGAGCTTCTACGTTCCAAGGCACTGATTAAGTATCTTCTGAATTACCAGGCAAAATGGATTCTTTGATAAATGATTGCAATCAGGATGATAATATATAATTTTGATTAATCAAGGAAGTTTGAGTAATATCGGTGTTGATCCTTAAATAATCCTTATTAGAAATAAAAGAGACTGTTTACTGTCATTCAAGTTAAGTGGGATTAAAACAGAATTGGTCTGCGAGTTTATGCTATTTTAGGTAAATATTTCAAATTCCAGTGAAAGAAATACCTACAGATGTGACCATGTTGTGTGCACCTGCTGGGTCTCTATCCCATGATAAATAGCTTATTTCTACAAATCCTAAA
Source organism: Rhinophrynus dorsalis (assembly GCA_037306005.1). NCBI lineage: Eukaryota > Metazoa > Chordata > Amphibia > Anura > Rhinophrynidae > Rhinophrynus > Rhinophrynus dorsalis. Next base: position 480,628,818 of record CM074722.1, read on the forward strand.
TCATTGCCCATGTGGACATTTGCATGAAGAGAAGATGGAACAGCACTCGTTTGCAGACGTAAAGCATTAAATAAAAGCAATTTATTTGAACTACATACTGCAAACAGACACAACAAATTCACCTTAGCTCACATGTAACGCGTTTCGCACAACATAGTGCTTACTCACTATGAAGATGGAATGACACTCGTTTGCAGATGTAAAGCATTAAATAAAAGCAATTTATTCGGACTACATACGGCAAACAGACACAACAAATTCACCTTATCTCACATCTAACGCGTTTCGCACAACATAGTGCTTACTCACTATGAAGATGGAATGACACTCATTTGCAGATGTAAAGCATTAAATAAAAGCAATTTATTCGAACTACATACGGCAAACAGACACAACAAATTCACCTTATCTCACATCTAACGCGTTTCGCACAACATAGTGCTTACTCACTATGAAGATGGAATGACACTCATTTGCAGATGTAAAGCATTAAATAAAAGCAATTTATTTGAACTACATACTGCAAACAGACACAACAAATTCACCTTAGCTCACATGTAACGCGTTTCGCACAACATAGTGCTTACTCACTATGAAGATGGAATGACACTCGTTTGCAGATGTAAAGCATTAAATAAAAGCAATTTATTCGGACTACATACGGCAAACAGACACAACAAATTCACCTTATCTCACATCTAACGCGTTTCGCACAACATAGTGCTTACTCACTATGAAGATGGAATGACACTCATTTGCAGATGTAAAGCATTAAATAAAAGCAATTTATTCGAACTACATACGGCAAACAGACACAACAAATTCACCTTATCTCACATCTAACGCGTTTCGCACAACATAGTGCTTACTCACTATGAAGATGGAATGACACTCATTTGCAGATGTAAAGCATTAAATAAAAGCAATTTATTCGAACTACATACGGCAAACAGACACAACAAATTCACCTTAGCTCACATCTAACGCGTTTCGCACAACATAGTGCTTACTCACTATGAAGATGGAATGACACTCATTTGCAGATGTAAAGCATTAAATAAAAGCAATTTATTCGAACTACATACGGCAAACAGACACAACAAATTCACCTTATCTCACATCTAACGCGTTTCGCACAACATAGTGCTTACTCACTATGAAGATGGAATGACACTCATTTGCAGATGTAAAGCATTAAATAAAAGCAATTTATTCGAACTACATACGGCAAACAGACACAACAAATTCACCTTATCTCACATCTAACGCGTTTCGCACAACATAGTGCTTACTCACTATGAGTAAGCATTATGTTGTGCGAAACACGTTAGATGTGAGATAAGGTGAATTTGTTGTGTCTGTTTGCCGTATGTAGTTCGAATAAATTGCTTTTATTTAATGCTTTACATCTGCAAACGAGTGTCATTCCATCTTTTCTTCATGCAAATGTTATCTTGAGTCGAGGGGACTTTCTGGAAGTCCAGTGTGGAGAAATCGGTGAGATGTACAATTATTAATTTTACTACTCCTGATCTATATATTAATGCCGCAAAAAATTGTGCATCTCACCGATTTCTCCACACTGGACTGAAGCTGTCGTGCTAGTTAATTTGCTCCAGAAAAGCACCACTTTCTGTTAGTACATCTCTAAGCACTGGGAGTACACTAGTTTATTTTATAGGAAAAAATGCAAAACATATAATTTTCAAAATTAGGTTTTTCTGCCCCTTTAAATCGAGAGTAATGTTTCATAAAAAAAGCAGCTCCAATTAATCTGCATAGTATTTGGGCCATGGAGAGTGTTATTTCATTACTGTCAGAGTTGTCAGAGTAGTCCAAGAGTAATTGAATGATAAATTATCCCCCTCCCGCCCCTTTTACTGATGTAACACTGCTCACCTCAGAGTAGCAAGACTGTCCAGATAGATCGCAAAGAGAGACAACTTCAGTGAGCATAAGGAAAAACCTGAAAAACGTGTCAAGGGGGCAGGGTTTTCCTTATACTCACAGTAAAAAGATTGCCCCTTGCTGTGACCTGTCTGGTCCCAGGACCAGATTCCACATCTGAGGGGAGGTGGCTTACACTAGGTAAAATTACTCTTGAACTACAACACTGACAGTATTGAAATAACACTCTCCATGGCCCAAATACTATGAAGATTAATAGAAGCTGGCACTGCTGTTTTTGTGAAACACTATCACTTTAAAAACAACCATTTGGATGATATAGACATCTCCAAGCATTGCCTGGCAATTTTATTATCCACAGGGTTGGAATTTCTCATAAAGGCAGAGCAGGCAACTGCCTAGAGAGCCAAATGTTGTGGAGTGTCTCAGTTGTGCTGATTATGTCTCTACTGAGAGTTGTGGGGATGGACAGAACTATCCTAATGTCTCTGCACTAACCACCCATTCCTGTTTTTGGGTGGCCAACTAATTTAACAGTTTATATATCCCCTTACTGGCAAGTGGCAACCACTTAAATGTTAGTGAAGGTCTCAAACATATTGTGAAGTAATGCACTGCAGACCTTTATGGTATTCAAGGTGGTAAGAGTTGTTTTGCACTTGTATGTTAAAGAATTTTCAGATATTATTTTCAGATATTAGCCAGTCGCCATGCATTCATTAAATGCATGGCGACTAGCTTGAAAATAGATGTCTTACCATAAAAAAATATGCATGTCTAAAGGAATCCATCATGTTTCGGGACTGACGGGAAGGTTAGTGCAGTCTGTGCTCCTGCGCCGTCAGTCCGTTCCAGGGACCATTTGTTGCAAAGCAGCCATGACTGATGGCTCAGGCGCACAGACAAGATGTCTGCGCTCTAGTCTGGGTTCTGGTGTCCAAACGGGATGGATTCCTTTAGACACACATTTTTTTTTCTTTTAAAAATGAATGACTTAATTGGAAAGGGCTACAAAGTGTACCTGGTTTGCAAGCACACTTTGTAGACCATTCCAATGAAGTAATTCATTTTAAATAACGCGATTGCGGCTCTGCTAAAGAGCCTCCTTGTGTCGGCCAACATGGATCTCCTGCTGTCAGCTTTACAGCTGACAGCAGGAAACGTCAACATTTAAATGTGAATATCTCTCAAACCATAGAGGTTTGAGAGATAGGATTTTTTCATTTAGGGGAACATTTTGAGCACTACAAAACTATAAATATTTTTTCTTGGATATTACACATAACACTTTAAATAAAACATTTGTAAAACTGTTAGTCTGTTCGAGAAACAACAATCACAAAGTTCAGGCAGTTTAACTAGATACATTTAATGAAACTAAATGCTGAGTAGGTAACAAGCTCACTTTAACTACTTAGATGTAAACTCCTTTGCAATGTGTTGGAGAACTTGATAGTATCCATAGATTTAAACCTCTGAGTGTCTGGTGATGTGTGGGGTGGGGAGCACATGTCCTTGCTGATGTAGACATGCATCACCATATGCATGAAGAGTTAGGTATGCAAGGGTACGTGGGAAGAAGTTCCCCATTGGCATACAGGATTGTGGAACTTATGGTGATGTGGAAGGGATGTGTAATGGCTATGGGATGTCCTCCCTTACACATCACCAACATTAGACAAACCTGAAGTCCAAGAGCTTCTCTGCTTCTCCACTTGCTTATTGGGGGAAGCGGAGAGGATCCTCTCAGGCTTCAGCACCACAAACACCATCACTCCCTTAACCCTTTGAGTGACTAAGGAATGTACATTGCTACCACTGTGACACTCATAGGTAGGGTAACCACATGTCCAATCTGCCATTCCGACACATGTGGTCACCCTAGTCCCGCTGCTGAGGCTCCCGCCGGCTCTGACCACTCTTACTCTGTGTCAGCCTCAGAAAGATGGTCAGCGCTGGCGGGAGCCTCAGCCGCGGGTCTCACTCGCAGCGCCAGCATACCTGCACCATCCCAGCTGTCTCGCACGCAACAGTCCAGCCAGCCAATGAAATGTATTTGCTACATGGTCCTCATTGGCTGTGAGGACCATATAGCAAATACATTTCATTGGCTGACTGGACTGGTGCGTGTTGCGCTATGTAGGTAGGCTGTGGGTTCCGGCTTTGTTGCTCCATTCCGGGACTCTTTGTTGTCCCGGTGGGGAGTGACCCGGGATGTGGGACACAGACCCCCAATAAGGGACAGTCCTGGGCATTCCAGGACGCGTGGTGACCCTGCTCAAAGGGTTAGAAAAGTACAATATCCCAGTCAATACACAATCATTTATTTATTTTTTTAATTAATATTTGTACTGCACACACAACGTTATTCTAAAAAAATGGAATATAGAATGTAACCCCTTGGCTGAGGTTGCAATGCATTGGATACCTCTCTGGCACTCGACGGATTAAATTGTAATGTTATTTGCTGTTTTGGTTTTGTTTCCAGTTACAGTAATATTACACAGAGCTGCACAGCTGCACAAAGTTATTAAAATTCATTAAAGGGTTAGTAATGTCGCTATATTAAAAACTTAATATTGCAGATAAAAGAAAAATAGAATAAACTAAACGATTCCACTACCATCTCTCAAACCTCTATGGTTTGAGAGATATATGAGGATAAAGTTACCCCCTCCCTTTCCCTGATGTCAGCTGTAAAGCTGACAGCAGGAGATGAATGTCGGCTGACTCGAGGCAGCTCTTTAGCAGAGATGAAATAGCACAATGTAAAAATAAATACTTCATTAGAACTGTCTACAAAGTGTGCTTGCAAACCATAAACATTCGGTAGACTATTCTAATGAAGTAACATAGTAACATAGTAAATTAGGTTGAAAAAAGACACAAGTCCATCAAGTTCAACCTTCGCCTCATACCTCAGTAACTGAGAATTTTATAGCTTTCCTGCTACCAATTAAATAAGTCTGTATCAGACCTTCCTGATCTGCCTACTGATAAACAGTATAACTCTGTATGTTCCCTTTTGAAAGAAATGTATCTAATCTTCTCTTAAATGTATCCATTGTATCTGCCATAACTACCTCCCTGGGCAATGAATTCCACAATTTGACAGAACTTACCGTAAAAAAAACCCTTCCTCTGCTGAAGTTTAAACCTCCTTTCCTCTAATCTCAAGGGGTGTCCCCTGGTCACCTGATCAGGCCTTGGAATAAATAGCTCACCGCAGAGATCCTTGTATTGACCTCTCATATACTTGTACAATGTGATAAGGTCTCCTCTTAGTCGTGTTTTCTCTAGAGTAAATAAACAAAGTTTGTTTAGTCGTTCCTCATATGTCAGGTCCTCCATTCCCTTTATTAATTTTGTTGCTCTCCTCTGTACCTTCTCTAGTTCTAGTATATCCTTTTTCAGAACCGGTGCCCAAAATTGCACTGCATACTCAAGGTGAGGTCTTACCAATGATTTGTATAATGGCAAAATAATGTTATCCACTCTTGCTTCGATACCTCTTTTTATGCAAGACAGGATTTTGCCTTTGCTACTGCTGTTTGACACTGGTCACTGTTTCCAAGTTTGTAGTTGACAAGGATACCCAGGTCTTTTTCTAGCAACGAGTCACCTAAAATTATTCCATTAAGCTTATAAGTAGCCTTGGGATTGTTTCCTCCCAAATGCATGACTTTACACTTCCCCACATTAAACTTCATATTCCACATGTTTGCCCAATCTGACATTGTATGTAAGTCCCTCTGTAGAGAGAAAATATCCTGTTCTGAATTAATGACTTTGCATAATTTAGTATCATCTGCAAATATTGATATTTTGCTTTCTATATCTATTTCCAGGTCATTTATAAACATGTTAAAAAGCAGCGGACCTAATGCTGAACCCTGAGGTACTCCACTCTCCACTTTAACTGTACTGGAGAATTGTCCATTTACAACCACACACTGTTCCCTATCCTTCAGTCAGTTTGGATCCAATTGCAAAGGTCATCTCCTAGCCCCAATTTCCTTATTTTATACACCAGCCTTCTGTGTGGCACTGTATCAAATTCCTTTGCAAAGTCTAGATATACTACATCTACTGCCTTGCCATTGTCTAGGTTGCTGCTTACCTCCTCATAGAAGCCGAACAGATTAGTTTGGCATGATCTTCATAAAACCATGTTGATTTGTGCTAATGATTTTATTTTTTGTGTTGTAATCCTGAATATAGTCCCTTATTATCCCTTCTAACAGTTTTCCCACTACAGAGGTCAAACTCACTGGTCTATAATTTCCAGGTTCTGTTTTAGTTCCCTTCTTAAATAGAGGCACTATGTTAGCTCTTCGCCAATCTTGTGGCACTAAGCCTGTGGTAATAGAATCTTTAAAGAGTAAATATAGGGGTTTTGCTAACATTGCACTAAGTTCCTGAAGAACCCTTGGATGTATACCATCAGGACCCAGTGCTTTGTCGGTCTTAATTTTGTTCAGTCTTCCCATGACATCTCCTTGAGTTAACTCAATATCTGATAATTGTATTGTTTTATTTGTTACTTGCTGATGCTCTTCTACCATTCCTTGCTCCCTTGTATATACTGATGCAAAGAAAGTGTTTAAAACATCGGCCTTCTCCTTATCCTCACTAACCAACTCACCCATCTCATTTTTGAATGGTCCAATGCACTCCCTCTTAAGTTTTTTGCTATCTATATATTTGAAAAACTTTTTTGGATTAGTCTTGCTTTCACTTGCAATTCAAGTTTCTTTTTACATTGCACTATTTCGGCTCTGCTAAAGAGCAACCTGCTTTTCCCGCAACCAGGATCTTCTGCTGTCTGCTTACAGCTGACATCAGTAAAAATGGAGGGATGGGTGAACTTTATCCTCCTATATCTCTCAATCCATAAAGGTTTGCGAGATGGGAATAGGATTGTTTAGTTTATTTTTCTAATAGCTGCATTATTACATATTTTTATATAGCAACTTTATTAACCCTTTAATAAGCAGCTATAATGACGCTTCTTACTCTGGGCTCCAGTTTTCTTTGATCCATAAGGATAACCCTTTAAATGACAGAGCGTTGTGCAATGTACTGCCGAGCAAAGCTTTCAACACCCCTCTGGTACTGAAATAGTCATACGCACAATGCAAAAGAGGAGAAATTCTGGGTCAAACCAACTTCCCCATAAGGAACAAATAAAAATTCCCCTTGACTGAAATGGTGGTTTTAACCCCTCTCAAGAATTCAGTGGTAATAAATCCACTATATAACCCTTTGTGTGTTACAAAGCACATCACTCTAGCACTCAAAGGGTTATATCTTTTTTTTGGGGGGGGTTTTGATGCCACCCCCCAAAACCCACAGTGCAGCTGGTTTACCCAGACTGGATCCAGTTATTCTTAAAACCTCATTCAATGCTGGGGAGATTTCCAGTGCTTTGGTTGGCAGTGCATTTAAGACTTCTCTGGCATTCAAGAGGTTAAAAGACTCATATCTACAGCATTTGTTCCCATATGGTACAGATGGTCTTTATCACAATCGCTCCAGTTTTTCTTAAAAAAAAAAAAAAAAAAAATCCTACTGATTTAAATGGGAATGTTGACCTTTTGAATGCTAGAGATGGCTCAGTGCACTGGACCCCTCGCCTGCATTCAAGCAGTTAAAAAAACCTCACTCAAAGGGATAGTAATGGACCGTATTAAGTCAATTTAATTTTGTAGATGAGGCCACTCTGATCTCTCAAACCTTTATGGTTTGAGAGATATACGATTACAAAGTTCCCCCCTTCCTCCCCTTTCTTTGACATCTCTAGCTGAGAGAAGCAGATTCTGGTCCCGGGACCATCCTGCAGCTCTTCAGCAGAGCCAATATAGAGGATATAGAAACAAACTCTTCATTGGAACGGTCTACAAAGTGTGCCTGGTTTGCAAGCACACTAGACCGTTCCAACTAAGTATTTTTGTCTATATCGTGCTATTTCAGCTCTGCTGAAGAGCTGCAAGATGACCAGAATCTGCTTCTCTCATTTAGAGCCTAATGTCAGAGAAAAAGGGAGAGAGCGGGGAACTTTGTAATCGTATATATCTCTCAAACCATAAAGGTTTGAGAGATCAGAATGGCCTCAATTACTTTATTTTTTTACTATCTACAATATTATATTGATTTAATATGATCCATTACTATCCCATTAACCCCTTAACTACCGGCAGCGTGGTCACTTAAGGACCGGTTCCAGACTCCCCGAACGGCGTGCAGCCGCGGGGAGAATCCAGAATTCCATGACGGTCATAGTACATCATGGGTCGTTAACTCTGATCGACCCATAACGTACTATGACCGTCAAGGGTCGTTAAGGGGTTAAAATAGAAGGGAAACAATTGTTCTGTATGTTTTAGCTGGTTTGCCTCGGGTCTTTGTGCATATTGACTTTAGGATTAACCATTTCACTGCCAGAAGGTATACATCATATTAAAGAGCAGTGTTTTGTATACCTCTAGGGCACTTACAGTGTTAAACCATTACTGATTTGTGCACTAGCGTCAACAAACATACATAGAAAAAGGAAGAGAAAGTGCACTGAATTGACTCCTCGTTCCTAAGATAATATTGTAGCATTAAGCATTACATGTGAATATGCTTGCCGGTTGATATATTATTGACAACAACATGTAATTTAGCAAGGTTTGGCACTCAAACAATATGCCACCTCTTTCCCTCACACTGTACTTGTTTCAATGCCATAATCATTAGCTACTTTGGTATTCAAATGTTGCTCGAGGAAGGCTGAATAACCTTTAATGCCAGCTTTTCGAGCACTTTTTAGGAAAGGGCTGTCGATGACAAAAGTGAGAGTAATTTCCTCTGATTATGGCATGTCAGCTTTCAGCTAAATTGCTTCCAGGAAAATTACCCAAGTGCTTCTCACATGATACCTGCGAAAATGGAAAGCCACAAATTATATGGGATCGTCCTTGATCACTTCATTATTGACAACTTAGATTTTATTTTCATTTTGTCAGGTCAGAAGTGCTCATAGTGGATACATTTTAAGGGACACTAACAAATAAAAATGAACTGTTGTTAAATAGATAGGTAGACAGAGAGACAGATATGAGATAGATAGATAGATAGATAGATAGATAGATAGATAGATAGATAGATAGATAGACAGGGGAGGGCTGGCAACTTTTGGCCTGGGGACCAAGTACAATTAAGTGGCCTATTTCTATTACCGCTCCAGCCCAATGTCCCAGCCCTTTTGTTAATGTTATACCTGGCATTAATGTTATAAGTGATACTTCAGAGCTTATAACTGAAATGGTAGTACACAACTGATATCACAGAGATGACAACTGAAATGGATCTACACTAGTGATACCACGGAGCTTATAACTGAAATGGATCTACACTAGTGATACCACGGAGCTTATAACTGAAATGGATCTACACTAGTGATACCACGGAGCTTATAACTGAAATGGATCTACACTAGTGATACCACGGAGCTTATAACTGAAATGGATCTACACTAGTGATACCACGGAGCTTATAACTGAAATGGATCTACACTAGTGATACCACGGAGCTTATAACTGAAATGGATCTACACTAGTGATACCACGGAGCTTATAACTGAAATGGATCTACACTAGTGATACCACGGAGCTTATAACTGAAATGGATCTACACTAGTGATACCACAGAGCTTATAACTGAAATGGATCTACACTAGTGATACCACAGAGCTTACAACTGAAATGGATCTACACTAGTGATACCACAGAGCTTATAACTGAACTGGATCTACACTAGTGATACCACAGAGCTTACAATTGAAATGGAGCTACACTAGCGATATACCACAGAGCTTATAACTGAAATGGATCTACACTACTGATATCACAGAGCTTACAGTTGAAATGGATCTACACTACTGATATCACAGAGATGACAACTGAAATGGAGCTACAATACTAGTGTAGCTCCTTCAATTCTGTTTACTCTATTTACAGCAGCAAATGGGAAATTGAGTGAGGTAGTGGCCCACTGGCCCATATTCATGATCAGCCTGGGGGGCAGTTGCCCCCTTGCCCCCCAGGCCAGCCCTCCCCTGTAAATAGATAGATAGACAGACAGACATAGCTGGGAACTGTCCCTATTTGCCCCGGAGAGTGGTTTTTGTTGCTAATTACTGGGTCTCTGGGGCAGAGGATGATTCTCTGGATGTGGGGAGTTTCTAATGAAACTCTGCCCACTTCTGTTCCTTCCCAGTCTGTACCTCCCACTCCCCGCCCACTTCTCTTTCCTCCCTAGCCTATTCCTCAAACTTTATATACATTTTATAGGGCCGCCCCTCATGATTAAGCCCCACCTCTTTTTGACGCAAATCGAGTCATTTATCTTCCCCAGCGGCATCACAGGACTCCCTGGGAGTCCTCAACAAAAAGGTCCCAGGTATGTAGATAGATGGATAGATAGATAGATAGATAGATAGATAGATAGATAGATAGATAGATAGATAGATAGATACCCAGTACTCCATGCTAGAATCTTTAAAAATTCTATTTTGCTTTCTGAGGCCTAAAGTATGCCCTGCCATTTCTGTCTTTAGCTCATTCCCACTAACACATTAATCTTGAGCGGTGTCTCTGAAGTGATTGTCCAGGGTTGTATGTAAATGGGCTGAGATAAGGTAGTAGCTTTCCTAACTATAAGGAAGTGGTTACTGATCACAGTAATGAACTGATTTTACTCTTATCGCTCATTAAAAACAGTACAAACAAAATTAAATCAATGGTGCCTTCAGAAGCCAGTCTACATATTCATTAAAAAGGCAAGTTTAGGATTAGATTTTAGGGATCTAACATAAACTAGCTAACTTTACAGATGTTAGCTGGAAATGCATGATATTCCAAATTATCTAACTTTATTATTATTTTTTTTGGTTGGGGGTGTAAGTGTACCTAACACTTTTGTATATAGAAATATTTTATATGACTTTTCTTGTTGAGTAAAGCAAGGGTACTTTTGATACATATCGTGTGATACTAAGCTTCCCGGTTCAAACATATTTTGGGACCCCCAAATATAAAACTATTTTCTCAGAGGCATAACTATACCCTACTGGACTCTCAGGTAAATGGGACCCTCATTGATGCACCCCTTACTACCTCTGTAGTTACACTGAGCCACATATATATATATATATATATATATATATATATACACTAGTTGAAGAGCCTGTGTACACGGGCCACAGTGCCACCCAGCAACAGCCGTGGTGCAGTCATGCACAGTACAGACTGCCTGGGCCGCGGCTGATACGGTGCAGGGAGCTCCGAATTCAGACCGTAGTCGAGAACTACGATCTGAATTCGTAGGTCCGCTCTGTTATCAGCCGCGGTGCAGGCAGTCTGTAGTGTGCATGACTGCAGTGCACACAGCTGTCTCTACTGCGCATGATGGCTTCTGACAAACAATTTAGTGAATTATTATATAGGATATATATATATATATATATATATATATATATATATATATATATATGCACACAATATACTAGGAGCTAACCAATTGCACTTTCGGGGAGAAGTAAACAGATTCTCATTGAGTTAAATGGGGCTTGTAAACTCTTAAAAGTTAGAGATCTCTCCAGTGCATTTCTTCTCATGTCAGATATCTGCAACTAATATAAAATTGCCACCCCCACCAGTCCAGCTTTCACAACTTTACCAAATGATAAATAAAGAAGAGGTCATTGCTGTAATAAAATAATAATAATAATAATAATAATAATTATCTTGTTGGTAGGGTTGCCACCTTTTCTTCAAAAAAATACCAGCCATGGCATTCCCTCCATAGACTTAACAATGGACAATACCGGCTGGGTGGCAACCCTACTTGTTGGTGGCTACATAATTCTGACAGAAAACAAAACAAAACAAAACATTAATAATATGTAGAGGCAGACATGAGTCTTTGTTGATAGTTCCAGCACTCAAAATTCCTCCCACTGAAGTTTTCCTCTGTGGACATGCTATCCAGTACTAATTAAAGATTAATTTTGGATAGCCAATCCACATAAGATTGATTCATAGAGGACCTTGAGCAAGGTGCAGCTAATGTCTCTAATGCCAGGTAGCAAGGGATTCAAATCTGGATTCCTTCTTCCCCTTCCATAGATTACAATACAATTATTACTAGACACTGGGTGAACTGTCTAAGCACCAGATGGCATTGTTAATTAAGAAGAAAAAAAAACAAGTTTAAATTGCAGTAACTTTGGAACAAAGCATATCCCAGCAGTGGCAGGGTCCTTACAGCAGTGGCAGGAAATGCCTTACACCACCCATGTTTTCATGGTGTTTACTGCTCCTTTAAGGTAAATGTATGGGGGGAAGTTACTGAGGGATGTTAGTGTTCCTTTAACCACTTTGATAGTAAAGCAATGATTTGGAGACCTATTTAACATCAAAGGGGTTTCATATAAATAAATAAGAATAACACTATGCTGTAAGTGAGATACAAATGTAAATGTGCAGATAAAACTCAAAACTGGGGCACATTTCGGCCATTTTTTTTCTCTTAGCACTTGATAAATGACTTTATTGGATCCTAGGAAATGCTGACCTCGCATAGAACATCATGGTATATATAACAAAGCCGGCGTCAAACAGGGAAGATAAATTGTACGACCACATTTGGATCAATTCTTATTGTAACCGCCATCACTCTGGTATTTGTAAATGGTGTGTTCAACATGAATATGAGATGAAGCTAGATGTGAGATAGTCTCACTGCGATGTCTGCGGTTTAACCCAAAGAATAAGTAGTCAACGATCTCCTAAAAAAACAAATGCATAAAAAAGTGCAGGGTGCCACAGTCATCAAATAACAATTCCCATTGATTTAATGGGTCTTTAAAGGAGTAGTAAACTTTTTTTTTTATAAAAACCTATATGTTAAAGAGTTTTTCCTGTTTAGTAAAACAAGGTCACTCCCTCAGCTGTCAATTGTTTTATTCAAAATTTGTAACAGTTCAAAAAACCAGGAAGTGAATTCACTGTGAGTTTACTTCCTGATAGTTCTAACTGACAGGAAGTGACTCAGTAGTTTCTATCACATTCTGTGGAGAACTGAAGTCACTGACTTGCCTGTCCATTAGAATGTAACAAAATAATTATTTGGAATTTGACCATTAGAGGGCACTGCTAATGTAAAAAACACAGGTTTATACGGTAATAACTTTGCAAACATGCATCTCTCTGCAGTGGGAGTACCCATATTTTACTCAACAGGAAACGTCCTATAATATATATTTTTTCATAAAAAAGGTTTACTGCTCATTTAAAGTGATAGTATTACTTAAACGAGCACTAACAACTAAAATGATATGGACTGATTTATACACACTTAAATGCCTTGAATTTCATGCTAGTCTCTGTAAAAAGTTTATATTTGTTTTCTGAGGCCTAAAATCTATTTTTCATATGCTCTCTGGGGGCTCCCACTGCTGGTTTATTAAGGGCTCAGGGACCCCATTACTATATCAGTCTCAAAGGGAGTCTAAGACGAGATTGTACTGTATTGTCTTTAAATGTATCGAACATGCTCAGTCCTTTATAAAAAGTGTCAGTCCGCTTTCCTCCGCTTGTGGCTATTTTTAGTTCTGTCACTTTTTATACAGGACTGAGAGCATGAACTCACTCAGTCTGTGCCTGTACAATGACCTGGACACGCATTTGAAAGAGATTGCACCAGGTCAGTGGCGTAACTATAGGGGTCGCACCTGCGACCGGGCCTGTGCACTCCAGGGGCCCCGGCCTCCCCTTGCAGCCCCACCGCCTGGTGCCCGCAATCTCCCTCTGGCGCTCTAGTAATGCAGAGCGCTGGGAGATGACATCATCTCACAGCGCTTTGCATTACTAAGAGGACCGCGCGGGAGCTCCAGGTAGGAGATGGGGGCATTGTGGAGGGGGTCAATATGGTGGTGGTGGGGGGGCCAGTGGCACTTCTTGTACCAGGGCCCGGAGGCTTCTAGTTACGCCTCTGCACCAGGCCATTTGTTGGAATCCTCTGTCATCGGAGGAGGTGGAAAAGAGGCAATACTTGGGGAGGGGGAACTAAGGAAGACAGAGAGCCGTAGCGCAGCCTGTACATAACTGATAAATTTTAAAATGCAATATGGCGTGCAATAAATTATATTTACTACAAGGGAACTTTAAGATGAAAACAAGTTTACTATAGGTGAGAGTTCCCCTTTAACATTTTTGAATAGTAGAACAGTGGGTGCTAATCTCAATACATTTACAGAATTATAGCTGCGTAAACAATTAACCAAAATGTTTCTACATAGGACAGTCTACAAATACATTAGAAATGCAAGTATAGCATTAGATTTTAGCGACATGATATTTAGTCTTACATAATCCAATGTAATTTTTATGTGTTAGTCTCCCTTTAATATGAAATAAATATATACTGCATAGTTTATCCTGCTAAGTGAATTAAGGGTATTCCTACTGATAGGAGATATTTTATTCAAATGTTATTAGCCCTCAAATTTGTATTTTTTGGGTGCAAAAATCGTATAACCCTGGTACTCCACCATAAGCACAATTTAACAATATATATAAATCTAAGTGCATCTGGTTCGCTGTCTGGGGGCATGACTGGAAAATGCTGATTGGTGGAGGAGGAGGCAGGGGACCAACCACCACTGTCACTGTGTTTAATAAAAAAAAAAATTAACTCTCTCTCCCATGCTCCCTTGCGTCACTTCTATTGATCTGCCAGCCTAATCAACTGGGAGATCAGTAGCTGGGGGGCATCAGTAGGGGTCCTGGTGCCCCTTCATGAGGTCTGAATTGTAATACAATTAACCCTTTCAATGCCACAGAGGTATGCAATGCCTGCAATGGATAACTCTCTGGCACTCAAAGCGTTAACAAAATGAAAACAGAAGAGCCAACACACTCTAAGGGCCTTGTGTTCAAAAAATGGCTGTTAGGAAATTCAGATCTAAATCTGAGTCAACTTTAGTTACACCTTTTTAACCCTTTGAGTGCCAGAGGGGTACGCAACACATTGCTTTGCAAAGTGTTGCATAGCCCTCTCGCATTCAAAGGGTTAAACTGGAATGTTCCAAAAAACAGAAAGTCATTGTATAAGAAATTTGCTCTATTTTATCAGAATGTGGAGGAAAGGAACATTCTGTATATAGACATTTTGGGCCTTGTGTACAAAAAAGGTGGCGACATTCTGATGATTTTGCACTGGGGCCCTCATTTGCTAAGGCCGCCACTGTCCTGCTGACAAGTTGCCATGGCAACATAAGATGGGGAAATAGGAGACAAATAGCCTGTTTGGCCTCCATGAATAATTTATGCTAGAAGGGTGTGAATTGAGCATACGTGTTCATCTATATTTAATGATCTGTGTGCTTGCATGATGACATGTTCATGTGTATTGGAAGGTTTGGTTTGCAAGCACACGTAGAAGAACTTTTAAGTGAAAGATTTCTTTTTCATTAACACAATCTCGGCTCTGCTGCAGAGCCGCCGGACGGTCTGCAGAGGCAGGGGAGAACTTTGTAAACGGTTATCTCTCAAACCATAAGGGTTTGAGAGATGCCGCTGGTGGCATTTTTCTTCTATATTTAAGGGCTACAACATAGGGATAAGTAATTTTGAAGTATTACTATCCCTTTAAAGAGGAACTATCGCCAACTATAACCCCATCACCCCTGAATCAATTACAAATACATGTAGCAATACGAGACGTCCCTTTCGAATTACATGTAACTTACCTGAAAGCTAAAACATAATAAACAGAGATGAGGGAGAGCGCAGCCATCTTACCTCTGTTTAAAGGGATAGTAATGTTTCATAATAAAAACAGCTCTAATTAATCATCATAGTATTTGGACCTTGTAGAGTGTTATTTCAATTCTGTCAGAGTTGTAGTTCAAGAGTAATTCAATGATAAAGTATCCCCCTCCCGCCCCTTTTACTGATGTAACACTGCTCAGCCAGATCAGAAGGGAGGTGCCCAGGTAGACTGCAGAGAGGGACAATCTTCAATTAAGATAAGGGAAAAACCTGAAAAATTGTCAAGGGGGGCAGGGTTTTCATTGTTCTCATAGGAATAAGATTGTCCCCTGCTGTTATCTGTCTGGTCTATGGACTGGATTCCACATCTGAGAAGAGATGGCTTACACTAGGTAAAAGGGGCGGGGGGACTTTGCTTGTGAATATCTCTCAAACCTTAAAGGTTTGAGAGATAAGTCTTATATCGTTCTTCATGTTTTTTTGATGCCTACAAAATAAAATATAAAACGAAGTATTACTATCCCTTTAAGTGCCCTCTCCATCATTTTCCCTCCCCTTTTCCTCCAAAAATCTGTCTAAAAAGCTGCCTGCATGCAGCAGCCACATGAAAGAGCAAGTCAGGCGACGAAGACACAGTAAAAAGCAACATCCTATACTTATCAGTGCAGTATGTTGCTTTGTACTGTATACTACTTGCTCATTCATGTCACTGTTGCCTGCAGGCAACTTTTTAGACACACTCCTGGAGGTTAAGGGGAAGGTGGTGGGCAGGCGGGCATATAATGTCACAGTGGGGTAGGGTGACCATGTGTCCCTGATTGCCCAGGACAGTCCCTGATTTTAAATGTGTGTCCCTTGTCCCTGACAGCCGCCTTCTGGGACAATGCAAAGTCCTGGATTGAGGACTCCAGGGCACAGAGTTCTAAACTCTAGAAGGAGAACTGCCCATTGCTTACTATGACAGGAAGTGATGCCTCTGTTGGGCTACAACAAAATGGCTTCCAGACAGAGCTCTAAACAATAGACAAAGAACTGAGGCTTGATATTGGACAGGAGCTGCAGTGCAATTTTGGTGTAGCGTAATGCTAGTCTAAGGCTTTGGGTGTGATGTACATTATCTTGTAGCCCACAACAGCCATTGCTTTCTGTCACAGCAGTCAACTGGAAGTTCTCCCTCTAATATTTAGAACTCTGTGGTGTAGGTTGTGCACTGATGTCCAGTAATGTATAATGACTAGTGATGAGCGAGCACCCCAATGCTCGGGTGTTCGGGTGCTCTGACCGAGCACCCCCTGAGGCTCGAGTGCTCGGCCGAGCACCCGAGCCCCATTGAAGTCAATGGGAGGACTCGAGCATTACACCAGGCACCCCCTGCTCTGATGAGGGGAGGGTGCCTGGTCCATAGGAAAATGGCAGAAAAGGATGGAAACACCACGCCATTTTTACAGACTGACCATAAAACACACAAAAAGGAAAATAAAAACGACTTTAGGCGAAAAATTGTTACCAAACAATATTTGCTGTATATTTACTTGTATATCATCTGCAAATTCTCCCAAAAATTTCCTTGATTTTCTGAAGTGAGGCCATGATTAAGAGGGAAACGTGCGCAGAGGCAAATTCTCCCAAAAATTTCCTTGATTTTCAGAACTGAGGCCATGATTAAGAGGGAAACGTGCGCAGAGGCAAATTCTCCCAAAAATGTCCTTGATTTTCAGAACTGAGGCCATGATTAAGAGGGAAACGTGCGCAGAGGCAAATTCTCCCAAAAATTTCCATGATTTTCAGAATTGAGGCCATGATTAAGAGGGAAACGTGCGCAGAGGCAAATTCTCCCAAAAATTTCCTTGATTTTCAGAACTGAGGCCATGATTAAGAGGGAAACGTGCGCAGAGGCAAATTCTCCCAAAAATTTCCTTGATTTTCAGAATTGAGGCCATGATTAAGAGGGAAACGTGCGCAGAGGCAAATTCTCCCAAAAATTTCCTTGATTTTCAGAACTGAGGCCATGATTAAGAGGGAAACGTGCGCAGAGGCAAATTCTCCCAAAAATTTCCTTGATTTTCAGAACTGAGGCCATGATTAAGAGGGAAACGTGCGCAGAGGCAAATTCTCCCAAAAATTTCCTTGATTTTATTGAACTGAGGCCATGATTAAGAGGGAAACGTGCGCTGAGCTGACCATCTAAAACATTATGGGTGAGGGTCTGCTGCAGAGCTGACCATCCTAAACATTATATGCGAAGGCCCGCTAGTGAGCTGACGCTATAAAACATTATATGAGAGGGCCCGCTAGAGAGCTGACCCAATAAAACATTATATGAGAAGGCCCGCTGGTGAGCTGACCTATATAAAAATTGTCAAACAGGGCCCGCTGGTGAGCTGGCCCTATATAAAAATTATATCACAGGGCCCGCTGGTGAGCTGGCCCTATATAAAAATTATATCACAGGGCCCGCTGGTGAGCTGGCCCTATATAAAAATTATATCCCAGGGCATATGGAAGAGGAGGAGGAGGATGAGAAGATTAAGAGTCAACCATATACCCGTTTTTTGGGTGGAAGGGGTGAATGGGAATACAGAGTATTCCCATCATTGTAAATAACATATATAAAGTGAGTTTATGTTCCCCCGGGGCTTTCCTCCAGTGGAGTGGAGAAGTCAGGGGAAATCCAGGCCTTGTTCATTTTTATAAGTGTCAACCTATCAGCATTGTCGGTGGAAAGGCGGATACGCTTATCTGTTATGATGCCACCAGCAGCACTAAATACCCGCTCAGACAGAACGCTGGCGGCAGGGCAGGCCAGCACCTCCAAGGCGTAGAGTGCCAGTTCATACCACGTGTCCAGCTTGGACACCCAGTAGTTGTAAGGCACAGAGGGATCATTGAGGACGCTGACACGGTCTGCTACGTACTCCTTCACCATCTTCCAAAACTTTTCCCTCCTTGTGACACTAGGCTGCGCATCAGGGTGAGGGTGCTGGCGGGGTGTCATGAAGGTGTCCCACGCCTTGGAGAGTGTTGCCCTGCCTTTCTCGGAACTGCTGTGTGCTCCCCTTTTCTCCCCTTCTCTGTTGGCCAAGGTAGCACGTACTCTGCCGCCAGCGTTGTCAGATGGAAAATTTTGGAGCAATTTTTCAACAAGAACCTTCTGGTATTGCACCATTTTGCTTGTCCTCTCAACCGGAGGAATGAGAGATGAGAAATTCTCTTTGTAGCGGGGGTCCAGAAGGGTGAACACCCAGTAATCCGTGTTGTTTAAAATGCGTATAACGCGTGGGTCACGGGAAAGGCAGCCTAACATAAAGTCAGCCATGTGTGCCAGAGTACCAACAGTCAAGATTTCGCTGTCCTCACCAGGAGGATGACTCTCAATATCCTCATCCTCTTCCTCCTCTTCTGCCCACCCACGCTGAAGAGATGGAACTAAAGTTCCATGGCTACCCTCTGTAGCGGAGGCAACCGTGTCTTCCTCCTCCTCCTCCTCCTCCGCCTCCTCCAATTGTCGCTGAGAAGACGAAGTGAGGGTGCTCTGGCTATCACCTTGTGTAAGCTCTTCCTCCCCCATTTCCACCTCTTCCACATGCAAAGCGTCGGTTTTAATTGTGAGCAGCGAGCGTTTCAGTAGACACAGAAGTGGGATGGTTACACTGATAATAGCGTTATCGCCGCTCACCATCTGTGTCGATTCCTCAAAATTGCGTAAAACCTCGCAGAGGTCTGACATCCATTCCCACTCCTCACTTCTGATTACAGGAAGTTGAACGGAGAGGCGACGACCGTGTAACAGCTGGTACTCCACTACTGCCCTCTGCTGCTCACAAAGCCGGGCCAACATGTGGAAGGTGGAGTTCCAGCGCGTGCTCACGTCACACAGCAGCCGGTGAGCTGGCAATTGTAAGCGCTGCTGCAGCTTCAACAGGCCGGCCGAAGCTGTAGATGACTTACGGAAATGTGCACACACGCGGCGCACCTTGGTCAAGAGATCATGCACATTGGGGTAGGTTTTTAGAAATCGCTGCACCACTAAATTAAATACATGCGCTAGGCATGGTACGTGTATGAGCTTGCCGAGCTCCAAAGCCGCCACCAAGTTACGCCCATTATCACACACAACCATGCCTGGTTGCAGGTTGAGTGGCGAGAGCCACTGCTCGGTCTGGTGACTAATCCCCTGCAACAGCTCTGAGGCCGTGTGCTGTTTGTCCCCAAGGCAGATCAGCTTCAGCACGGCCTGTTGACGCTTCCCCACTGCAGTGCTACACTGCTTCCAGCTACTGGCTGATGGGGGAGTGGCGCTGCGTGTAGAGAATTCGGAGGTGGAAACGGAGGAGGAGTAGCCAATAACGTAGGTGCTGGCGGAAACCCTGATGGAGGTAGTGCCCGCAATCCTCGGCGTGGGTAGCACCCGTGCCATCCCAGGGTCCGAGTCGCTCCCAGCCTCCACGACATTCACCCAGTGTGCCGTCAGGGAAATGTAGCGTCCCTGGCCACAAGCACTTGTCCATGTGTCAGTCGTTAAGTGGACCTTCCCAGTAACTGCGTTGGTCAGGGCACGGGTGATGTTACGGGACACATGGTGGTGTAATGCGGGGATGGCACACCGGGAAAAGTAGTGGCGGCTGGGGACCGCGTACCGAGGGACAGCTGCTGCCATCAGGCTGCGGAAGGACTCAGTGTCCACAAGCCTAAATGGCAGCATTTCGATGGCCAGTAATTTGGAAAGGTGTGAGGTTAGTGCTATGGCCTGTGGGTGGGTGGCTGGGTACTTTCTCTTGCGCTCAAATGCCTGGGGTAACGACATTTGGACGCTGCGCTGGGACAGGGAAGTGGATGTGGTCGCTGATGGTGCTTCAGATGGTACAGGTGCAGGGCGGGAGGTATGCGGGCCTGCGCCTTCGACAGGCGATTGGCCGGCACCGAAAACAGGGGAAGAGGAGGCAGTGGTGTGGCCTGCAGACACAGATGGGCGATCCAGGCGTTCCTCCCACTTACTACGGTGCTTGGATGCCATGTGTCGGATCATGCTGGTGGTGGTGAGGTTTCTAGTGTTCATGCCTCGGCTCATTCTGGTGTGGCACAGGTTGCAAACTACAATTCTTTTGTCGTCCGCACTTTCCTTAAAAAAACGCCATACCGCGGAACACTTACCCTTTGGCAAGGTAGATTTACGCAAGGGGGTGCTTCGTGGAACATTTGCGGGCCGGTTTGGTGCGGTCCGCCTTCTTTCTGTAGCCACACCACTGCCTCTTCCAGCCTGTTGCGGTGCTGCAGATGGCTCACCCTCAGGACTGCTGTCACCGCTCGGCTCTACACCTTCCCAGGTGGGGTCAGTCACCTCATCGTCCACCAAGTCCTCCTCCACTTCCTCACTCTGATCATCCTTCTCAAGTCTTGATCCCACCACATACTCAGTCATTGACAACTGTATAACATTCTCCTCAACAAGGTCTTGAGACGGAAATAGTGGTTGATTTAATGGCAACTGTGTCTCATCATCATCATCATCATCCACTACTTCCTTTGACCTTAAATGCCGTTCACATCTGTCATCTTCTTGTGATTGGGTAGCCCCTAGAGGTTGTGAATCAGGGCACAAGATGTCATGTTCCTCTGCAAGCGTGCTTGGAGAGAGGGTCAAATGAAGGATTGGTGATGAGACGAGCTCCTCACTATATCCCAGTGTGGGATCACTTCTTTGACCAGACCGTGTATGGTGGGAGGAAGGATGATCAGAGTGAGGATTATGTTGACCAGACTCTTGGCTACTGAGAGTGGACTTGGTGGAAGACAGGGTGGTGCTTAACCGACTGGAAGCAGTATCAGCTGTCATCCAACCGACCACCTGTTCGCAGTGGTCGGACCTCGAGAGTGATGTCCTGCGACGCCCTGTAAAATTAGACATGAAGCTAGGTATGGTGGATGTCTTTCTTTCTTGTGCTCTGGCACCAGGAACAGTTTCTCCGCGTCCTGACCCGCGCCCTGAACTATCAGGATCACGTCCACTTCCCCGTCCCTTTTTACCCGCCTTCTTCATCTTACACGGAATATGTGACTTTAATATTTGAGTTTGAAAACTTAACAGTATTTCTTCCTATTCTGCAACTGTGCAGAGTACACAGAATAGGCTGCTAAACTGCGGTGACGAACACAGAATGGAATATGTGACTTTAATATTTGAGTTTGAAAACTTAACAGTATTTCTTCCTAGTCTGCAACTGTGCAGAGTACACAGAATAGGCTGCTAAACGGCGGTGACACACACTGAATGGAATATGTGACTTTGATATTTTAGTTTGAAGACTTAACAGTATTTCTTCCTATTCTGCAACTGTGCAGAGTACACAGAATAGGCTGCTAAACTGCGGTGACACACACTGAATGGAATAAGTGACTTTAATATTTGAGT